>JAUDYJ010000002.1:42074402-43274402 GCA_030761175.1 Masticophis lateralis | reverse complement strand
TGATGCTCAAAATTATTTTACTAGATTTTTTTTAATAGATTGTTAAGAGTTAAGAGTTTTTTATATTTGATTTATATTGTTATACATTGGTTTAAAAGAAAAAAAAAATTTTTTATTACCAAAGGTTAAAATTGGTTATAAAATAAGGTTATAGCTTTTTCTTAGTTGGATCTCACCTAAAAAAATTGTTAAATATTGAATGTTAATGTTTGTTTAATAGCGGAAGTCAAGGGGGGGATTGGGGAGGGATAGGGGGGATAGGGTGGGGGTGGTAGGGGGGTGGGATGAGAAAGGGGTTTTAAAAATAAACTGTAATGTAAAACTTTTTCAATTTAAAAAAAAAACATTTTGAGGATATATTTCTGAGAAAAGCTTTGAAATGCATTCTACTTGGATTGTGACCAAGTAGTCACAATCTAGTAGTCACCAAGTAATCACTATCTAGTTTCTGCTATCCAGCCTGTATTAAAAAAGGAAAGAGTTTTGGGGTCCATTTTTATCAGGGCTTAAAGTATATGTTGAGTCACCATTCCTATAGAACCCATTCTTCTCCATTCTAAAGCTATTCTGGAATAGGTAGAATAGATAATGTAATTCCCCTCTTGGTGCTGAAAATGGGTTATTAAGATACAAATTAGGCAAGACATCTGACTTAAAGTATTTTATACTGCTTCCTTTTCTATCGTTATACCTTTCTTTTGCCTCCCCTCATTTTATATATTCTATTCTCTTCTCCTACAGATTTTTTTTTTTTTGGCTTAAAAATGGTAAAATTTTATTTATAAGGAGGGTTGACAGAATACGGTTAAAAAAACCACTCAAGAGGGTGGTCATATCAAAATATGATCAAAGGTTTTTATGTGCATTGCAAATAAAAAAGTAGGTAGACCTTTGTCCATATTGTTGTAGCCACTATTCAGACTTTGAACAGGACAGCACCATTTGGGTCAAAAAATACACCATGTACATGACTATAGTAAAGGTAAAGGTTCCCCTCGCACATAGGTGCTAGTTGTTCCTGACTCTAGGGAGCAATGCTCATCTCCGTTTCAAAGCCGAAGAGCCAGCTCTGTCCGAAGATGTCTTCGTGGTCATGTAGCCAGCATGACTAAACACCAGAGGCGCACGGAACGCTGTTACCTTCCCACCAAAGGTGGTCCCTATTTTTCTACTTTTTTTTATGTGCTTTCGAACTGCTAGGTTGGCAGACGCTGGGACAAGTAAAGGGAGCTCACCCGTTATGCAGCACTAGGGATTCGAACCACTGAACTGCCAAACTTTCAATCGACAAGGTCAGTGTCTTAGCCACTGAGCCACCACGCCCCTGCACATGACTATAGCCTGGATTAATTTATTGCATTTCAGTGTAACATGTTTTTAAAATCACAATTTATCATACAGAGTTTTGTTGTAATAGGTCACTCTACTTTTGGATTTATTTATTTTTTCCTGATAGATAAGATAGATAGATAGATAGATAGATAGATAGATAGATAGATAGATAGATAGATAGATAGACAGACAGACAGACAGACAGACAGACAGACAGACAGACAGACAGACAGACAGACAGATGGACAGGTGGAACAGACAGACAGATAGACAGACAGACATAGTTAAATTATCTATATCTATCTATATTATTACAAATTGTTATAAAGTTACCTATTCTACCTATTCCAGAATAGCTTTAGAATTGAAAATAATGAAAATTCCAGGATGGTTATCAACAATGGAGGCGCAGATCTATCCAAATGCCATGGATACGGAGAAGATGAAAACCTATAAAGAACAACTGAATAGCACGGGAGAGTTAAAATCGAGACAAGAACTGAAAGAACAGGGTATAGACATTGGCTGGTGGCCATATTTACAGATAGAATCCAGGTATAAGACAGACCTGGTACAATTCGGATTCCAAAAAGAGCCATACAAATTAGGCAAAATTTTACAAGGAACAGATGAGAAATTGTTAACCAAAATATATAATTACTTATTAAGATATAAATTAGAAGAAGTGGTCAAAGAAAATACGATAATTTGGGCAAAAATTTTTGGATATAACATTGAATTGGACAAATGGGAAAAATTATGGAGTGTGAATTATAAATTAACAATGTCCATACCCTACAAAGAGAAGTTTTTCCAGTGGCACCTCCCTCCTGTGCGCCTAGCAAAAATGTTTCCAAATACCTCCCCAACCTGTTGGAAGTGCAAATCACAAAAAGGAACCTACTTCCATATGTGGTAGTTATGCTAGAAGGCAAAACAATTCTGGCTGGCAATAAAGACACAAATAGAAGAAATCATAAATCAGAAATTGGAAATGAAACCGGAAATATTTTTACTAGGAATAATTACAGGCAATTACAAAAAAGAAATAAAATATCTAATTATCCACATACTAACGGCAACACGGATACTCTTTGCTCAAAACTGGAAACATGAAGACATACCAACAGAAAATAAAATAATCACCAAAATTATGGAATGTGCAGAAATGGACAGAAATGGACAAAAGAATTACAAGAAAAAGATGAAACAGACTATTATATAGTATGGCAGAAATGGTATAATTGGTTGGAGAAAAAGAAAGGAATATAAAAATAGGGACACAAAAGAGAGGTTGTAATTTATAGACAAAAATTGGGTACCAATTAAGGAACATAATTAATTAAATATGGAGTTTATCATATTGCATTATATGTAAATATATAGATATATACATAAGAAATATAAATACAGTCTACTGATGTGACAATTTTGAAAAAGAAGTCGTAAGACTTGATTCATGTTTATCTGTTTTGTATGTTGTATTGTCGTATTTATGTTTGTTTGTAATTTTTTAATCAATAAAAAAGAATTTAAAAAAAGAATTGAAAATAATGGGTTCTCTAAATAATAGATAGTTTCAACACTTCAAGGGCAAATACTGGTAGTTAGGTTTTGTTTTCTAGCCAGTTTCTAGTTATTTTATATAACAGTAATACATTCAACTAAACATTTCTATTTAATTTGTATACAAGAGCGCTTAATTCTAAAAGAAATGTTAACTCTAATGATTTTGAAGTCAATAAAGATGATTTTAAAAAATCCATGATGAAGCCCAGCATTGTTTCTGATTACTACAGCAAAATTAATGTGAGTCCTGTACTCATTTCCTTTCAAACAAGTTGAATTCATACAGTATTTACTTTGAAAACCCATTGCATTCAGGAAGGATGACTCTGTAGTAGAAAATGAGAGTAATAATGATCATATTTCCTAACCAAGCAAGGCAGGGCAAAACTCCCAGGGTTCTCCATTTCTTTTTGAGAGGCATTCCTACAATGCCTAGTAGTCAGGCTCTGGAAACACAGCCAAACAGCTGAATGGCAACAAAGCACATAATCCCGGTAGGCAGTTCTCTATATTAAGCACGATATTTAAACATATTCATACTCACCAGGCAAGCTTCTTCTAGCTTTGCCTGTTTTTGATTTAATTTAATTCAATTTATATCATTATAGCCATGTCTAGTTTTTCTATTAGGAGTTCAAGATGGACTGCAGGAAGATAGAGGAATTTAGAAGAACTAAGAATGTCTAGCCTTCAGAAGGAGATGGGAGAGGGGCAACTGGAAAGTACAAAGTGGGCGAAAGAGACTCTTTAATCTCATTGTGTAAAAAGAGGCAGGGAACGTTTTTGTTAAATTTTCAAAATTCTGTTTTGTAGGGTAACTACAACAATATAACAGCAGTCCTAGAATCTTGCTTTGTCTGTTTCTTGACATGGCCTACCTCAAAGGCCTGGGTTTGTATATCCCACAGAATAAACAGTATAGAGCCAGTTTGCTGTAGTGGTTAGTACAAAGCCAGCTAGGTGACTTTGGGCCAGTTACTCCCACTCCGCCCTAGGAAAGAGGCAATGGCAAACCACTTCTGAAATCTTGCCAACTGCATGAACCTGACTCGAAGGCACAAATATCATAATACAATAAACAGTACAGTTTGTTGCTGTGTGGCATGAACCCAAGCATTGTGGCTTGTGAACTGTGAGGTGAAGTTTGGGGTGCTGCATTAAACTAGCCAATTCCAATCTATGATTTATGCCATATATACCCTCAGCCTTTCAGTGGTTCAAATTACCCCTCGTTCTGTGTTTCAGCAAAGACCTGAATCTGGATTTCCCAGTCCTAGTTCAATGGTTTAACCCTATCCTCTGAAATCAATCTGGCTAAAATAAAATTAGATTGTTTTGGAGTTCATTCTGTTATGGCTTGGCAACTGGCACAACAAGATCAAGTTCGTTCTATCAAGTGAATGCTAGGTCATTTCCTGGTTATTTTCCTCTTTATTATTTTTACTTCCAATGGATGGGAAGCCATTTAAACTTTTGTTAACATTTGTTAAATGCCTGGCACAGGCATTTATACATCCATCCTTTCAATCTCGTTTTTTTTTTTTTCTGAAATGAAACAGAAAAGTGGTCTCAATTATACTTGTGGCCCTGTCTCAACACAGAACTCTTGCAGGTGTATCTTTTGTAGGAATTAATTGCCTGCACGTCATCTTCACCAATTGGCAGTGACCAGAATTAAACCCAAATGTGAACCTATAACTGCATAGTGCTAAAGAAAAGATGGTCCATCGTATCAGATCTCATTGCTGGAAGAAACATACCTGCTGCCTTTCACAGAAGGGGAAGCAAGCAGCACCTTGGTTGGCATTATACCTAACCAAGAACTGGTTCTGCAAGGAATTTACATGGAAATGTCACTGCCGAAAAGCATCCCATTAAAAAAAGAATGGTTTTCCATATTTAAAAAATAATAATAAAAAGAAATGGCTTTAATGTGAAACAATAATGCTACTTATTCTTCCTTTAAATCATCATGTGGCAGGAGTTTAAATAAAAACCTCAGTTGAGATTGGCAGTGGTTAATCATTCCGGTGAACATTGAACAAATTTCCTTATTAGTAGTACTGACATGAAATGTTTAACTTAAGCGATTTCAGGGCTCCTGAAAACCTTGCCTACAGAATCACATTAGCAATAAACCTATCAACTGAAAAGTAAAACATTTTACATTTTACACATCTTCCCTGGAAGTCAATTTCGGGCTTTTCATCCTTGCCAAATGCTATCTCAGCTTTACACCAGCCAAATTTCATGCCAAGAAGTAAACAGCATGCCTTGCTAATAGAAATGATTATCTGATAGAATGCTTAACACAGAAACAGATTTTACTAAAGTGATAGCGCCTTAAGATTTGTGGGATTTTTGAGATAACTTATATCCATTCAAGCTGCATTTCAGACACAATGAGTGTAGGCCAGCAGCAACAATGAGTGTAGGCCAGCTCTGTGGACACATGAGACCTCTGATTGCATGATGTGGGTGCACTGGATAGTTTGGGGAACTATCTTCTCAGTTCTTGATACCCAAATGTGCAGAGAAACAGACCTTGATTTTCTTATTGTTTATAGCAAAGGAAGAACAAATGTAAAAGATGAGGCTGATCTGGAAGGTGGAGTTAAATGTGTCATTAGTTTGGAATCATTGCCCAGTCATAAGAGACCCAGTTGACTGTGAGTTGATCAGATTAATGATAGGTGCAAAGAATTAGAATCATACGTAAGGTTATACCCTAAAATTTATACACAAGAATCTGGTCAATTAATAAATTGGAGCTAGATAAGTATCAACAGAATTCAAAGTGGGGGGGGGGGGTGTGGACTTGGATTTCCTGTAGCAATGCAAGAACTCTAAACTGATGATGCATTTAACTACACGAACACACACACACCTCTGCCTGATCTTCTCCTACAGCAGCAGTCTTAGCTAAAGGATAGTGGATGAGGTGATTATTATTGCAACAATAATCACCATTTGCTTATCACAGAAGGCAGTGAGAGTGGGTCTTATCCTTATCTATGAGATTGCTAACCTCAAAATCTTCTTTTGCCTTTGGTCCTCCTAGGCCAGTGATGGCTAACCTTTTTAACATCGTGTGCCAAAAGTGGGGGGAGCGCGGTGGGGTCACACGCACGCGTGCCCACATCCATAATTTTATGCACCCTGTGCTCCCCCCCCCGCTTTTGGCACGTGATGGCACAGTAGGCCCATTTTTTGCTCTCCCCAGGCTCCATAGCCTTTTTTAAGGAGCCTGGGGAGGGCAAAAATGGCCTTCCCCACCCCGCAGAGGCTCTCCGGAGGCCGGAAACAGTGTGTTTCCTGACTTTTGGTGGGCCCAGAAGGCCCAAAAATCAGCTGGCTGGTGCACGCATGTGTGCCGAAGCTGAGCTCGCATGCCCACCGATATGGCTCCACATGCCACCTGTGGCACCCATGCCATAGGTTCACCATCACGGTCCTAGGCATACATACCTGGAACTCTCTGATTCCCACTCCCCAACATCAAATGTGACTAGCTCAGGGTTAGGCTCCACCTACTCATATTGCATATTTCCTCTCTTCTGCTTCATTTGCCTTTGTTCAAGTTCCCATTCTTGAACACACGCAATGCTGCTATCTCAAACAATTAAAGCTTTTGTTATACATTATCAGCACTTCAAGCTAGATCAGACTGGGATGCCAGTGTTACGAATGCTAATACTATACTACGTTTTATAAAGTTCTGCAGTAGCAGACACTTGCAAGTCTGACTGTATCTCCCCCCTCCTTCCCTTTATGTTCATGACAAATGTGTGCATGGGGGTCATATCTGAGATGCTTATTCAAATTATATTTCTGTCCAGGACTCAGATTTCTTTTATCTGATCATTACTTTGGTTGTTAACTTTTACCCCTGTTCCTCAAGGCTATTAGTATTACTTATTATAGAAATCCACACAGCCTAAATTCTGGGTGATCTTGGGCCAGTCACTCTCTCTTAGTCCAAACTACTTCTTGGAGTAGTTGCTGTGGGGAAAAGTAGAACTATGTATATGATCTTTAGCTCCTGAAGGAAAAGCAGGATATAACACTAACAAATAGCAATAGCACTTAGTCTTATATACGACTTCAGTGCTTTACACTCCTTTTACCCTCAAGCAACTGGCCCTGAACAGAATAGCAATAGCATTTACACTTATATACCGCTTCACAGTGCTTAACAGCCCTCCCTAAGTGGTTTACAGAGTCAGCATATTGCCCCCAACAATCTGGGTCTTCATTTTGCGAACCTCGAAAGGATGGAAGGCTGAGTCAATCTTGAGCCGGTCAGGATTAAACTCCTGGCAGTGGGCAATGAGTTAGCCTACAACACTGCATTCTAACCACTGTACCACCAGGCTCCAAAGACATTGTTCTGCAAAAAAAAATGGCTTTCACATTATTTGTTAACAATTCCTTATAAAACAAAGAGGAAACCAGGGAACTCGACCAAAATCATGAAGGAAGAGAAGAAAGCCATTGTAGACATGATCATGTGCTATAAGTTTTTCTCTCGTGCTTTTTTTTTTCAGGAGAAAATGATAAATTCAGCTGTCTAGGGAGATAAAGTGAGAATAGCAAAATAACTATATGCCAATTTCTATTTATAGAAACCTTCAAAGCAACACAGAGACTACTTTGAGCAGGAGGACACCACTAGGTAGCGCTCCCTGAAATGAAGTGATGATTAAGGGATTCTTGCCATCGGGCAAAATCTCTCTTCATTACCTGTGCATAATTAAGGCTGTAAATTTATTCATGTTTATTCAGAGTTAAATCACACTGAATGCAGTTGGACTTATTTACTTCTTTAATTCTTGAGAAGCTTGCATCTGAGGGATTTTAATATCAACAAATCAGAATTTTGGAAGAGGTATGTATTATTTATTGTTATTTTTGTAATTTATTGTCCATTTTTGTAATTAATTGTCAATTTTTTCATTCAAGTTGGGCAATCAAAATGGCTAACAGCACCATAAAAAGGGAAGAAATACACAACGAGAAAATAAAAATAGTATACTTCAACCATAATTACAAATACAACTTGGAAGCTAAAACAGGCCTAGCTCATTAGAATGAAGCACAAACCACATTTCTACTCTTATAGGTTTCTATTATATTTATAGCATTATTTATTTCTTTGTTTGAATTGGTTTTAGAGTTCACAAACCTGTGTATATAACCTACAAAATGGTTGTGGATAATGAATCTTCTCAAATGTCCTAAATTAGAATCAAATCAAATTGAATCGAATTCTTGATTGGACACACAAGGAATTTGTCTTGGTGCATACGCTCTCGGTATACATAAAAGAAAAGATACATTCATCAAGAATCATAAGGTACAACACTTAATGATAGTCATAGGGAAACAGTCAATATAAATCTTAAGGATACCAGCAACAAGGTTACAGTCATACAGTCATAAGTGGGAGGAGGTGGGTGATTGGAACAATAAAAAGATTAATAGTAATGCAGAATTAGTAAATTATTTGACAGCGTTGAGGGAATTATTTGTTTAGCAGAGTGATGGGTTTCAGGAAAAAACTGTTCTTGTAACTAGTTGTTCCGGTGTGCAGTGCTCTCTAGCATCGTTTTGAGGGTAGGAGTTGAAACAGTTTATGTCCAGGATGTGAGGGGTCTGTAAATATTTTCACATATTCCCCTCTTTTTGACTCGTGCAGTATACAGGTCCTCAATGGAAGGCAGGTAGGTAGCAATTGTTTTTTCTGCAGTTCTAATTATCCTCTGAAGTCTGTGTCTGTCTGGTTGGGTTGCAGAACCAAACCAGACAGTTATAGAGGTGCAGATGACAGACTCAATAATTAGCAGGAAATTAGCAGGAAAAAACCAGGAGCAAGCCAAGTGCCTTTACATGTATTTTGCCAAGCATTATTTAAATATGCTAAATTGCATAAGAGAAGCTCATTCTGAATCAGAGCTGGAAGGTAACATTTAGGCCAATCCACCCAAACCCTGTTCAGAACACATACACTGTTAAACCATACCAGAGAGAAGTTACTAGCCTCTGTTCTGCTTAAAAACATCCAATAAAAAAGAACCCATCAGCTCTTTCAATAATTCATTTCACTTCATAGTGTTAGGAGATATTTTCTAACATTTAGTTGGAATCTGCCTTCCTGTTGTTTAAGTTCATTATTCTTAGTCATAATGCTTTGAAAAAGACATCTGGAAAAGGTATTTCTTTTTTTGCAAACTGGTTATGTGCCAGCAATATGATGGAACTGCAAAGAAGGCAAATGCAATTTCAGGTTATATCAGCACAAATATCATTTCCATATTATGGAATAAAATTTTCTACTTTATTCTGTTTCGATCGGCCATCACCTCAAATAATTTCTCGAGTTCTGGGAACCACAGTTTCTTACTTCTCTAAAACATATCAAATCTCCAGCTGGACCAGTTATCTTCTTGGGATGGTTCAATTGTTTCCACAAATAAATTTTAGAACAGTTCAAGGTGTTCCAAACAAAATGGAACAGTTTCAAGGTCGTACCATACCAGAATATCTTTCAAAATGCTTCTGGACTGGAAGATTTATTTCTGGAAAAGACTGGTCTGCCCTAAACCTGCATGAGCCATGAGGAGGTTTGGACAAATGCAGGGAGAAGAGAAATATTGAGATGCTATGGGAAAAACATTCTACTTTTGTATCAATAGACTTTGTACATCCCTAGTTGAAAATGGAACCTATTTTGCAAGAGAAGTGGGGGGGGGGGGGCTTCCCTTCATTAAATATATTTAAATGGAAACTGTTCCATTATCTCATCATCATCATTATCAGCAGCAGCAGCTTTGTTTTATTCTGGGATGTTTCAAGCAGTATCTCTCAACGCTTGCACTTCTAAGATATGTGGACTTCAATTCCCAGAATTCCCATGCTGGTTAAGGAATTCTAGGAGTTGGAGTTCACCTATCTCAGGGGTCGGCAACCTTAAACACTCAAAGAGCCACAAAGGTCCTAACCGGAAGCCTCCCATTCAATTCTGGAGCCGACCGGAAGTCCAGTTCCCCTACCATAGAGAATCTTCCTAGTGTGGCGTCCTTTTTCCCCTGCCAACCGGAAGTCCAGTTTCCCCATCATAGAGTCTCCTCCTAGCGCAGCATCCTTTTTCCTCTACCTGTCCTAACCGAAACCCTTATCAATTGTGGAGCCAACCAGCAACAGGAAGCTGCAGCAGAGGGATGAAAGAGCCACATGCGGCTCCAGAGCCGTGGGTTGCTGACCCCTGGCCTATCTTAAAAGTTACCAAGCTCGAGAAATGCTTCTTTAGATTCTTGCACTGAGTAAGAAGTCAGTGGCTTAAATGGCTCCTTTTTTTTTTTTAATTAGATTTATATGCCGCCCTTCTCCGGAGACTCAGGGAGGCTTACAATGCGTTAAGCAATAGCCTTCATACTTTTGTATATTTATACAAAGTCAGCTTATTGCCCCCACAAACTGGGTCCTCAATTTACCTACTTTAGAAAGGATGGAACCTTGAGCCTGGTGAGACCCGAACTGGTGCAATTGCAGACAGCTGGATGTTAATAACAGGCTTTAGTCTGCTTATTAGCCTGTTGAGCTATCCAGGCTCTCTTTTAAACTAAGAGTATATTAATTAATTGTTTTTTCCATCAAACTCTGTAGCCTTAGTTTTCGTTTAACACTTTTACATTTAAATAAAGAAAGAAACCATTACTAGTGCAGAAAATACAAGCCTCTCTCTCCAGCATGGATGGAGACTTTTTTCCCAGCAACTTTTTCAGTATGTCTAAATTTTATGAATTTTTCATGTTCAGACAGCATGCTCAGCTCTTTCATGCTTTCCTTTCATTAACAGCTGGCATTGTGTCCCTTCAAATTGCATCTTGAAAATTACACTCTTAACAGAAAGCAGAGAAACAAATGGGGCCTAGAAATGCTTGAGGAATAATACATATGCTGCTAAAGAGGAGCAGGCACACTTTTTGGAACAGGATAAACAAAGGATCTTGCAACTCAGTAACAATTTGAATTTAACTTCCATGGACTCAGTTTTAGGGTTGCCAGGTCTGCTTCCAAAAAATAGCGGACAAGCGGTGTGTGTGTGTTAAGTAGTAAAAAAATAAAAAAAAAATTACAATTAAATTATATATTTTCTTACAAACATTTTAACACATATTAAAATAATCACTTCAAAACTTTACTTAAAATTCAAAACATGAAATATATTATAATAATATGTAAAATATTAAATTACATTTTACTTTGCTGTCGTGTGTATTTTTTATTTGACTGCGCAGCTTTGATCAGTTCTTTGTGTTTAAGGAATAATTCTTTAATTTCAGTACAACGTTGAGAAATATTAAAAAATATTCGAACTGATGGTACAAGCAGTCAGTTATGTTCGTCAGTCCACAAATTTCCCATGACGTTGAAAATTTGTTCAACGTTTGCATTTGATACTGGAATTGATGCACAATAATGGAACAGTTTCAGTAAACTCGGAGCTGGCTCTTTCTTGAAAAAGTACGTCCACTTATCAAGGGATGAATCGCCCTGCAGATGAACATAACCTTCTTCTAAGACAGAAATTTCATCGAAGAGAGTGTTGGGTGGAAGTTCTTCTCGCCATGGTGATAATAACCAGATGTTCGTCATTTCTTCTAAAGTTGGAGGATTATTGCGATCAATTAGATTGAAACAATTTAGCATTCAATGGATATTCGATCTTTGTCTCATTCTAACTTATCAAAAAAAAGACAAAACGTGATTCTCCTATCCTTATTCTCTTAGACTGTACAGCTTTAGATTACGTACCATTTCATCATAAAGCTTTTGAATAAAAAAAAATGCCCACTATTTTGTGAAAAAAAATAGTGAACATAATGTGAAAAAAATGGACTGTCCGCTCAAATAGTGGACACCTGGCAACTCTACTCAGTTTTAATATCTTCATTAGATGAACACATCAATGTAAAAAGACAAAAGTTTACCTTCGACTCAGGCATCACACACTATTGGGCGGAAATTGCTTTGAGTGAAATTAGGTTTAATTAATAAAAGACATTCATTGCATTGTTGGATTGTATTAATAATTCTATTCAGATGATGGGCACCAGCACAAGAGGAATAAATTAAAGTCCAGCCATGACAAAACAGATTGAAAATTGTGGACTACGGAGGAAAATCTTGCTGCCAGTCTGGTAGGATCTTAAGCACAGACTCAGAAAGCTATCATCTCTTAGATTAGGGTGAGAGTTGAGGTTGAAAAATGATCCTCATGGTCTCCCTTCTCAACTCATATTAAGGCATCAGGTTAGAAAGCAGGAGATAGTGAGTTCACATTCTGTCTTAAAAATTAAAGTCTGCCCAACTCATCTTGCAAGGTTGTTGTGTGGAAAATAGGAGGAGTAATGGGTGTTGGATATGTTTGCCACCTTGAGTTATTTGTAAAAATAATAAAGGCAGGATACAAATGAATACATAAATAAATAAGTCAGTCAGTCAGTCAGTCAGTAAATAACAGGTATAGATCCACCTTTTGAACCTAAAAGCAGTAGTAATATAATTTAGGGATTAATAAGAACCAATCTGGTCTAATGATTAAGGCACCCACCTAAAGATCAGGAAACCGTGAATTTAAGTGCCACCTTGGCCATGAAAGCCAGCTAGATAACCTTGGGCCAGTATTGCCATCGGTAGATGGTACAGGACAATAAAAACAAGGACAAATAGGCTGGGAAAAAAGTTTCTATCCCAGAACAGTAACTACCATATTTTTTGGACTATAAGACGTACCAAGATTTCTGAGTATAAGACACACCAAGATTTCAAAGAGGAAAACAATAAAAAAAGTAGCTTTTGGCCTCTGCGCGTCTGGTTTTTGCCCTGCCTGGCCCCCATGAGCACTCTGCAGACCTCCCAAACCCTCTGTGTGTCCCATTTTTGCAAAAAAAAACAAAAAAAAAACGGGCTTGTTTTTGGCCTCCCAAACACACCACACATCACATTTTTGCCCTCCCCAGCCCCCAGGAGCACTCTGCAAGCCTCCCAAACCCTCTGTGCATCCCGCTTTTGCAAAAAATGGACCTTTTTTTTGGCAAAAACAAGACACGTGGGGTGGAGTTTGGGGAAGCCAAAAATGGCTGTATTCAGTGTTATAAGACACACCAACATTTTCACCTTGTTTTGGGAGGGGGGAGAAGTGTGTCTTAAAATGCCGAAAAGTACAGTATGTTGAATTCTACTATATAGTGCAATATTAATGCAGTATCAGGGGTTTTCAATTCAGTTGTGTAGAATATGAAGGATGTGTCTTTTTGTTTTATTTTTTTATAGTTTTCTTCTGTATAATGTACACTGAAGATACCATTTAACTTCGTTGTACGAGGTGCAATGACAATAAACTTAAAGTTAAACTCTCTCTCAGCCATTCACACAGTGAGAGGCTCTCAGTTAAACTCTCAGACACTTCACAGGGTTGTTATTGTGGAGAAAATAGGAAGAGGAAGGTGTATTGGATATGTTTACCCCCTTAAATTACTTGTAAAAATAATAAAGGTGGGATAGAAATAAACACAAAATGGAGAAGGTAGAAGATCTTAGCAAGAAGGCTCAGCCAAAGGATAAGAAATCAGTTGTGATACATCTTTGGAAATATTAATTTTCAAATTAGGCTTAGCCTGTTGCAGTTGGAAGTTCTTAGTCCATTTTCTTTTGAAGGAGAATAGTAAGAATGGGAGATAATTTAATTCCGCTCCAGATCAACATTCCATAAATTGTTTATCATCTACATGGAACCAGTGAATGGAATGCCATCTGTACGGAATACATAAAATGCCTCCTTCAATTTTCCCCCACAATTACAGTCACCCCAGTCACCAAGTCAGCTTCCATAGGTGCAAATAGATTTGAACCCGACTCTGCTAGTTAACAGCTTAATCACTACATCAAACTGGCTCTCCAGTTTATGGCTCCACATATTGTCCAAGGCAAGAAAAGAGGTCAATAATTCAGTAATTAGTGGCACACTTTCTGAAACTCTTCCTTTTTATATAGCATAAAAAGGACTTTGGAGGCAGCCTCAAAAATAATCTCCACGTTACAGAATTAAAGGAACCAAGAGAAAGAGAAGAAGGAATATATTTTGAGAAAGAGATAGGAGAAGGTACAAAATAATCCGTGTCCAAATCCATTTCTGAGTTACGACAGTATTTTTCTCAATGAAAAAACACCCATATATTGATTTTGGTGAAATAGTCAAAATATTTTTAAGCATACTAAGCGTTCAGTAGAATAACGTTAAAGTTTATCTGTTTGTCTAGTTTTATTAGCTGTCTGCAACTGAGAGAAAATAAAAACTGAGTTTTGTATTACATGATTAGCATGCAAGAAAAAGCAAGTTGTCCTGTTCCTCATGCTGACAGCTCATATTTTAAAGGACTGTGGAGGTTTAGAATAAAACACTCAGATTGAATCAATTATATAATCATCTGTAAATGTAGTAATACTGGGCCGATTTATGACTGGTGGTAACTGAGGGGTTACAGAATTTACGTATTGAAAGAAAACAGAAGATTCAAGAATGTATACTGCTATACCTCCTTATCTCTCTCATTCCACAGTGAAGTATAGAAACAGCTTCTAAAATAACAAAAACCTTGTTATCAAAGTCACTATATTGCCTTTCCAGATACATAACTGAAATGTTTTCACACATTGCAGAATATCTGTGTCTCCCTTGCGGTTATCTTTTTTAAATTATTAATTGTAAAGCTATGCTCTCAGTTGGGTCTCCCATTAATATACCCATATGTTCAAAGTGTCCTTTATCTATCTTTTGCATATAACCTAAATAATCTATTGGCTCTTGGTCTTAGTTCTTATGGATGCAAGAGACCAGTGAGTCATAGGAGAGAATATTAGTAGCTCAGGACTAAACATCTGGTGATGTTACCTCGTTGGCTAATGAAACATCTGCAAGAAAACAACCAAGCTCAAATAGTACTCAAGAACCCCACAGGTCAGTAACTCATAGCTATGTTTGGAAAATAAAATTATCATTTGGATTATCAATGCTTGTTGGTGTTTTTCTAATACAGGACAGACTTTAATCAGTCCCTGCCTTCAATTAGTATCAGAATTTTTTCCTCTATAGCACCATAATATACTTTTACTAGAGATGGTTTCTTAACAACAATACCAAAGTGTTTGTTTGATGAATGAAGACAATTTCTGACATATATATCACCTTGAAACGAAATGGGCGCTAAGCAAATCTATACATAAAATTTAACAAATTAATAAAAATAAAATATTTCTGGTTGGTAAAGCACATACCTTTAAGTCAGATTGCTGCTATTCTGCTTATAAGACACTTCCTCTTTGTAGTTACACTCCATCAATATTATCACCTAAAAGGCTGTTCTAAAGAAAGGAGGATAATAAGAGAATATGAAAAGCATACTTGCAGAAGAGAGATCTTAGGAAACAGAAGAGAGCATCTCTTTCTGCAACTAACTCAAATTTTGTCACCAATAAAATGGAGCTATATTGAAAGATAGGGATCATGTGCTGTACATATTACAAATGAGGAAATATCAACAAGAAGAACCCTTCCTTTAGTATGTATGCAAGTCAACACAAGTTTTAAGAATTGGTATGCTTGGTTTGCTTAGTAAGCCCAATGGACTATACGCTCTGCATGCACATACACAACCAGTTTTGGGGAAGTACAGATTGTCATCCCAGTTAGCACATTTAGACCTGGAACAAGAAGACCTGGACTGAACTCCTTGCACAAGAAGATTGCTGAAAAGTGGTTAATACGTGTTGCTTTGGATTATTAGACTATGGGAAATAAATCCATCTTCAAGATTAGAAGAATTAGGTCTGCAAGGCCTAGCAGTTAGGTTGAGCCATTTTAATCTTGAGGACCAAATCACATGTCATCATTTTTCTTTTAGAAGCAGAAGACTAGAGTGAAAACATAGGCATATTGTTTCATTATAATTATCACTGAGAGTTACAGACTAACACAGTTGGAAAGGATCTTCTAGTCCAATTTGCTGCTCAGACAGGACCCCTATAGCCATGATGGCAAACCTATGACACGGGTGCCACAGGTGGCACGCGGAGCCATATCAGTGGGCACACGTAAGCTCAGGTCCGGCACGCATGCATGCGCTAGCCAGCTGAGTTTCAGGCCTTCTGGGCCCACCAGAAGTCAGGAAACACACTGTTTCCGGCCTCTGGAGGGGCTCTGGGGGAAGTGGGGAAGGTCATTTTTGCCCTCCCCAGGTTCCTAGAAAGGCTCTGGAGCCTGGGGAGAGCAAAAAATGGGCCTACCGGGCCCACCATGCCATCACGTGCCAAAAGCGGGGGGAGCACAGGGGGGCAGGGCACATAGAATTATGGATGTGGGACACACGTGCGTGTGACACCACCACGCTCCCCCCACTTTTGGCACATGATGGAAAAAGGTTAGCCATCACTGCCCTGTAGAATCGCAAACAAATGGCTGTCCAATCTGTCCTTAAAAACCTCCAGTGACAGAGCACCCACAACTTCTGGAGGCAAGCTAGTTAATTATTCTCACTGTTAGGAAATTTCTCCTTAGTTCTAGGTTGGTTCTCTCCTTGATTAGTTTCCATCCATTGTTTCTTGTCCTGTAGTCAGGAGCTTTGACAAATAGGTTGACCGTCTCTTCTCTGTGACAGCCCCTCGAGTATTGGAAGACTGTTATGAGGTCACACACATACACCATCCTTCTTTTTATTATCCTAGTTCTTGCAATTATTCATCAGCCTACGGTCCCCTAATCATCTTTGATCTTCTTCTCTTCACTATTTCTAGAATTTCAACCATATTATCTAACATCTCACTAGCACTTATAGTTTTTCTAGCTCACATCAATTCAAATGTGTAAACTGTATAAGGATGAACAACTATGTATTTGCATATGTACATACAGTAAATATTTTTTCCCTTTTTCTCGGGAAAAACTCTTTTAACCTATATAATGTATTCATACATCATTCTGAACAAGTTGTTAAAAAGTACTTACTGAAAAATCCATCAGATTTGCAGACTAAATCAGCAGTGAAATCCGGACTGGATCTATCCAACTCACGAGAACTAGTAGCACCGGCAGTGGGAGGCTCTGCTCACCCGCCACAATGTCATTCCGTCCCATTTTTTACTCTCTGCGCATGCGCAGAAGAGGCATGCACGCTCCCATTCCCGAACTGATAGCGAAGGTAAGTGGATTTCACCGCTGGATTAAACCAACATTTTTTGTGCATATGCAGGTAAAGTGTCAAAACTCACTTCTGATTTTGGCTTTTAGTAATAAATGAATTTTAATAACAAGCCAATCACAGATGCTGGGTTCACACATCAAATTGAATCTTCGTGTGTCATTCTTTCCCTCACAAAATGGCTTGTTCAAGAAACAATGATTAAAAAAATAGGAATTAATGTAGATCTAGCCCTTGTCTATCAGTCTTCATAAGGTTGTGGTGGATATACAATATCATGCATGCCCTTAGAACTTTAATGTAGATTTTTCCAATTTGGTAGGTGGCTCAGTGGCTAAGATGCTGAGCCTGTCGATCGAAAGGTCGGCAGTTCAGCAGTTTGAATCCCTAGTGCCGTGTAATGGGGTGAGCTCCTGTTACTTGTCCCAGCTTCTGCCAACCTAACAGTTCGAAAGCACGTAAAAAATGCAAGTAGAAAAATAGGGACCATCTTTAGTGGGAAGGTAAATACCAAAAGCGTTCCATGCGCCTTTGGCATTTAGTCGTGCCGGCAACATGACCACAGAGACGTCTTTGGACAGCGCTGGCTCTTCGGCTTTGAAGAGAAACAGAGATGAGCACCACCCCCTAGAGTCGGGAATGATTAGCACATATGTGCGAGGGGAACCTTTACCTTTAAGTATGTTGGACTATGATTGCCAACATTTGCAGTCAAGATGCTTAATAATCCACAGACTGATACAATAGGAAATATATAGCCCAACACATTTAGAGGTCTCAAGTTGGGGCATGGTATTTAGATGATGGATGAGATTTAGCAATTAATAACCCACACTTAATTAGCCCTTGTAACTTTAGAATATTCAACTTTCCTATACTGTAATCACTATGTTGAAAGGTTAAGGGGTCCCTTTCAAATCAGAGTTCATGTTCTTAGACTGCAAGTGAGTTTGATAACCTTTATCAATGTGATAGTTTGAGATGAAGTGGACTCAATTTTTCAGAGGTTATTACTGACATAACCAGTACTGGTGCTCTCTGGGAATTCTGGATTTCATAGTTCCAAAACATCTTGGAGGGAAGCATGTTAGCCAAGGCTGGACTCATAGCCTTATATTGCTGAGATCCCATTATTTTTTGGAGTTGAGGATTTATGATCTTGAACTTATAAAATCTTGTTCAGTTGATTATGTTACTTTGCCATCTCACCCTAGTGAGTATGCATGGCCCAAGGCAGGCTACGATGAATAGTTTAGTAAAGCGCTGAATCTCTATCTCTGACATTCCCTATCAGGAGCATTATTAAAAACTGCATATGTGCTTTGATTAATGAAGGCTAAACATCGTAATTCTGTGCTATCTGATATCAAATTTCAACACTATTTTTTAAACAAAATAAAATTTATGTAACTGGGTGATGAAGCTCTAAAACATAAGAGTCATAAGCACTTATTTAAATGTATAGGACTGGGAGGTCCACAATGGGTGTTTGTTAATTTTTGCTTTTTGAAGATGGTTATGATTCTGAATAAGAGAAGATAGCCGATCTTCAGGAAACAAAATTTCCAACATACAAGGTATGCCTCCATTCTAACCACTAAGCCAAAATAAGATCAATACAGTAACACACTGAAGTATACAGGGGTGGGCTTAAAATTTTTTAGCAAGGGGTTCTCTGCCCAGTTGCTGGGTGGGCACCACAGTGTGGGGGGGAATTTTGGCCCTCCCCAGATACTTTCCTCGAGCCTCTGTGAGGGCAAAAACGGCCTCCCCAGGCTCCGGAAGCCCCCGAATTTCCGGTAGGCCCATTTTCCACCCAACCTGAGCCTCCATGCGTGCCCTGCACTTACCTGCATCCAAAACAGGCCGCGTAGGGATTTCTGGGAGGGGAGGGGTAGGGTGGGGTAGGGCCAGGCAGGAATGGGATTTGGGGGTTCTCCGAACTGCACAGAATCTTAGCTAGAGGTTCTCCCGAATCCCTGCGAACCCGCAGCAGCCCGCACCTGGAAGTATAATATGAACAATCAGTTTAAAGCACTATTTCAAAATAGATGACTACTGCTATTGTATCTCTATAGATTCTCCTGTTCATACTATGAGTCTATTCAAGATCCATGGCGGTGCAATGGTTAGAATGCAGTATTGCAGGCTAACTCACTGCTCACTGCCAAGATCCTGACCGGTTCAAGGTTGACTCAGCCTTCCACCTTTCCGAAATCAATAAAATGAGGATCCAGATTGTTGAGGGAAATACGTTGACTCTGTAAACCTCTTAGCTGTAAAAGCAGTATATAAAAGCACTGTGCTGTAAAAGCACTATGAAGCGATATAGTGCTATTGCTAAATGCTATACCAAAGTAGCCATCCTCTTCCACAAAGCTGGCTGTAGGATCCCAACTCAAGGACTGCATCCTTTTCTGATTTGCAGTTCTGTTCTTCCAGGTGATTTTCCTAGAGTTGAAATTAAGTTATTGTAATTGACCTGAAATAACCCTGTAGATATCATATACTTGGATTTCAAAAAGCATTTGCTGAGCCTTGGTGGCGCAGCAGACTATAGTGCTATTAACTAGCACCAGCTGCCTGGAATTACTGCAAGTTCGAATCTCACCAGGCTCAAGGTTGTCTCAGCCTTCCATCCTTTCGAGGTAGGTAAAATGAGGACCCTGATTGTGGGGGCAATAAGCTGACTTTTTATAAAAAAGAACACCACTTGGGGGGGCCGAAGCAGGGCCGAAAGCCCTACTAAGCAGGTATATACAAAAGTATGAAGGCTATTGCTTAACACATTGTAAGCCGCCCTGAGTCTCTGGAGAAGGGTGGCATATAAATCGAACCAATAAATGAATAAATAAATAAATTTGGCCAAACCCATATTACCACTTGAATAAAATCAGTAATTATAGAATAAAGGGCATGCCATTGTATGAAATGGTGACTGGAAGCACGATTTTGGTTCTTTGTTCTTTTTAAAAGGAATAAATGATAATACACAAAGTGTCCCCTTAGATGACACTGGAACCAGCAGTGTGGATAAATGGTGTGGAATCAGAGGTTAGTATAGTGAGTTATCCATATTTATAGGTGACTGCAGGCAAAGAATGTTTTGGTGGATGGGGAGGAGGGAAAGGAAATGTGATTTATTTATTTATGTCCCATTAATAAGAGCCGAGGTGGTGCATAAGAGCTGAGGTGGCGACGTGGTTAGAGAGCAGTACTGCAGGCTACTTCAGCTGACTGCTAGCTGCAGTTCAGCAGTTCAAATCTCACCGGTTTAAGGTTGACTCAGCCTTCCAGGGTCAGTAAAATGAGGACCCAGATTGTTGGGGGCAATATGCTGACTCTGTAAACCGCTTAGAGAGGGCTATAAAAGCACTATGAAGCAGTATATAGGTCTAAGTGCTATTGCTGTCTTTATTATTTTTATAAATAACTCAAGGTAGTGAACTTATTTAATATTCCTTCTTCTTCCTATTTTCTTCACAACAACACTGTGAGATTAGTTGGGCTGAGATAGAGTACCTGGTCCAAAGTCATCCAGCCCAGGACTAGACTAGTTTCTAACCCAGTGCCTTCACCGTTTGACCAAATTGGCTCTTTAGTTTAAGTATTGTACAGTAATGTACATTGGCATATATTGTTTACTATATGCCCAAAGAATCAGTAAGATACCATCGATGAGAACTTGGGGTTGTGCTAAGTGGTTTGCAGCAGTTGAGAAAATATAAAATCTACCGTACTATATTATCTACTTCTATATTATGAAAAGCTACTTAGGCCCATGGATGCATTCAATCTGTGCACAAAGGGAATACAGATCTAATTAATTCAATTTTTAAATTAAATTTAAACCATTTATAGAGAATTAATGTATGGTATCTTTTTAATTGATACCCTTCAGATAATCCTGTTTGTGAGCAAACTGTGCTTTGTTTGCATTCCCTTCCACCGCGCTACACAGAGCACTTCACGCCACTGTTGTTTCCAATTCCTAATCTCTTAAAAGCAGCGGAAAGATGATTTTTGTGATGAGGGGGAATTGAAGAAGCAACTTTTTTTTCTTTAAAAATCTGCTAAGGCAGCTAAAGCTCAGGAGCCGGAAGGTAGAGTGAGGCAAAAGTTTCTGCAAATGAGGAAATGGACCACCTGCAAGCTCTAGACAGCTGTAGCATTTACAATAAAAGCTACTTATACAGTGGTTTTTAATATACCACAACTAAGATGTAAATCAAATTTCCAACTTTGCCAACACAGCAAAACACAGTGGTCCAGCACTGTTTCTGAACATGCAACAAGTCCTTTTGCATTCAAACAGGAATTAGAAAGATGTCAACTCGCAAAGCATCCCTGGCCTGCTCTTGAATTGCCATAGGCCAGGGAGGATGGGAAACCGGTGAAATGGCCCAGCAGCCAAAGACAGAGGAACATTCCACGCTTATCTCTCTCAAGGCTGTATCCCAGGGTAACTTACAGCAGTGAGGGGAGTGACCTCTACAACCCACAAAATTCCTCCGTTGAATATGATTTATGACATACCTTGGGGGGAGTGGGAAAACAGGGTCATGATTGGAGCATAAGTTACGTAGAGTCAGAGCTGGCTTCACTTGGGAATGTGCAGACATAAAGCTCCTAATAAATATCTGGATTTCTTTTGAAGCTTGGCTCAAGATTCATGGTTTAATTAGGGCATCTGTCGGAACCCTGACAAAAGGAGAACAACAAACTTTTCCATAAGTGATGAAGATCCCTCCTTTTTATTTATATATTTATTTATTTGGTAGCTCTAAGCTTTGACTTGCAAATCTGCTCTTGAAGGAGAAGCAATGTCTCAGTTGTTGATAACTTTGGCTGGAGTTTTTAATTATACAGTAGAATACTTTTTTTATTGTTAATTTTTATAATTGTGTTTCTTTATGTGCTGCCTAGAGTTGCGTTCTATGAGATGGGTAACTATGTAAATCTGACATGCAACAAAATGCAATTCAATGGTGAGAAAAATATGGTTTTACACTTAGTGTAGGCAAGAAAAATCAAGTGCAAAAGTATAGAATAGGTGGTATATGGCTCAGGGGCAATAACTATGAGAGGGATCTAGGAGTCTTAATTGATAGATATTTAAATATGACCCAGCGTGTACTGAGCTATCAAAATAGCCAATGCAGTTCCAGGCTGCATTAACAAAGAAATTGAATCAAGATCACATGAAGTGTTAATACCACTTTACAATACCTTGATAAAACCACACTTGGAATATCACATACAGCTTCGGTTGTCACAATATAGAAAAGATGTTGAGACTCTATAGAAAGAGTGCAGAGAAGAGCAAAAAAGTTGATTAGGGGGCTGAACGTAAAACATATAAACGGTTGCAGGAATGTCTAGTCCCGTGATGGCGAACCTATGCCACGGGTGCCACATGTGCCACAAGTATTGCCCTAGCTCAGCTCCAGCGCGCACGCATACACCAGCCAACTGATTTTCAGGCCTTCCGGTCCCACCGGAAGTCGGGAAACTGGCTGTTTCTGGCCTGCGGAAGGCCTCCGAGGTGGGATGGGGAAGGCTGTTTTTGCCCTCCCCAGGCTCCTAGAAAGCTTCTGGTGCCTGGGAAGGGGGAAAAACGGGCCTACTGGGCCCACCGTGCCATCGCATGCCAAAAGCAGGGTGAAGTGTGGGTAGGTCACGTGTGCATGCACAGGAGGGCAGGGTGCATTGAATTATGGATGTGGGCACAGGCACCAACCCCCCACGCTCCCCACGCTTTTGGCACACCATGGCAAAAAGGTTAGCCATCACTGGTCTAGTCTAATGAAGAGAAGGACTAAGGGTGGCATGATAACAGTGTCCCAAAGGAGCTTTCACAGAGAAGAGGGGGTCAATGTATTTTCCAAAGCACCTGATGGCAGGACAAGAAGCAATGGATGGTAACAGTAACAGAGTTGGAAGGGACTTGGAGGTCATCTAGTCCAACCCCCTGCTCACGCAGGAGACCTATACTAGGGATTCGAACCGCGAAACTGCTGACCTTTCTGATTGACAAGCTCAGTGTCTTAGCCACTGAGCCACCTAGCCAGGATTGGATGGAAACCAATCAAGAAGAGAACCAACCTAAAACTAAAGAAAACTTTCCTGACAGTGAGAACAATTAATCAGTGGAATGGCTTGTCTTCAGAAGGTGTGGGTGCTGGCGGCTTTTAAGAGGAGTTTGGGCAGCTATTTGTCAGCAATGGTGCATGTTTCCTGCTAGTGTAGGGAGTTGGATTAGTAGACCTCCAGGGTCCCTTACAACTCTGTTATTCTGCATTCTGTACTATGATATAAATAAAATAAATAACTAAACAAGAGTTTAGCTAAATTTCTATGGCAATGCTTCTCAATTTTGACCACTTTAAGATGCATAGACATCAACTCCCAGAATCCCTCAGACAGTACTGGCTGCAGAATTCTGGAAGTTTAAATCTACACATCTTAAACTAGTCAAGGTTGAGAAATATTTCTCTGTGGAAAAGGGTTAATAGTCCCATGGAAAAAGCATGTTAATACCAGAAAAAATAAAAAATGGAACAAAGCTCTCAATATTAAACAGCTTGTCAACTGATCTAGAATAGAAACCTATTTATTTAAAATGCATTCTCATCAAACTTGTCCAGATTAGGATTTTTTTTAAAAAAAGTTGTGACACTCTAAAGATTATCCATGTTTGTATAAGGTGGTTGCCTGATTTGACGAGATTAGAGTTAGAGGCCAATTGGGAGTATTTCCTAAAACTCCATCAGGATTCATGTTGGTTCAGTGATTAGAATGCAGTATTGCAGGCTAACTCTGCTCTCTGCCAGGAGTTCAATCCTGACCGGCTCAAGGTTGTCTCAGATGTCCATCCTTCCAAGGTCAGTAAAATGAGATCCCAGATAGTTGGGGAAATATGCTGACTGTGTAAACCACTTAGAGAGGACTGTAAAGTGCTATGAAGTGGTATATAAGTCTAAGTGCTATTGCTATTACTAAGATTGAAAGTAGGGATATCCTGGAGGAATATGAAAAAAATCAAGTTAGTGTCAACAACCAACTGATTGGAGTCTTATCCTTTTTAAAAATGTGTCACATGCAAACAGCTATAGGAAAGGTGCAGGATTTCAACATACAGCTAGAACCCTAATGGATGCCTCTTGAAAGGACCCTAAGTAAGGCACTCTTTGTGGGACCCACAT
Source organism: Masticophis lateralis (assembly GCA_030761175.1). Lineage (NCBI taxonomy): Eukaryota > Metazoa > Chordata > Lepidosauria > Squamata > Colubridae > Masticophis > Masticophis lateralis. The sequence continues at coordinate 43,250,038 of JAUDYJ010000002.1, read as the reverse complement.
TATCCTGGGCATGTGATTTCTGTCCTCACAGTTCCTCCTCTTAGTGCACTCTTCGTTTCTTCTTCCCCACACATATTAAAGCTCCTTTTAGGTTTCATTATTTATTAGCGTCAGAGCTGCTGAGCCATCAATTGGGAGCTACCAGGCAAAACACAATATCCCAATTTATAAAAGGAAGTTGTGATAAACATTTGCAGTGAGATGAGCCAAGAGCCAGTCTTTGTATCCGAACTCTGTTAGAGTCAAATTTATAACCAATGGAAATATCTGTGGTACCATTAAGATGGTCTAGATGGATTCATTGCTGCAAACATTCTGAAAAAAAATATATAAAGCTGGTGTGACCATATTTTCTTGGAAAAAATAAAGGACAAACCTGCAAAGGGAGTATATCTGAAAGAAGTTTATAAGGATTTTTAAAAATATGTTTATAATATCGCTTATGTGCACACAAACACATACACAAACTTTATTTCTCCTAATGGAAGCAAAGAAGAAGGAAGGGGTAGGAAAGAACCAGTGATCATACACCTTTATTAGAAAAGACAGCTCTTCATTTCAGAAAGTTGTCCTTTAAAGTTATTTAATTTGATTATCGTTTTGGTTTTGCTCTTGAATTTTTCTTTGTAAAGCAAAGTTATAAACATTATTTTTCATCCTTATAAACTTCTTTCAGATATACTCCCTTTGCAACTTGGTCCTTTGCTTTTTCCAAGAAAATGTGGAAAAAACACCAGCTTCGTATATTTTTTCATTGCAGCAATGAATTCATCTAGACCATCTCAATGGTACCACAGATATTTCCATTGGCTATAAATTTGGCTTTAATAGCGTTCAGATATAAAGATTGGTCTTGGTTTATCTCAAGGCAAATGTTTATCACAACTTTATTTTACAAACTGGGATGTTGTCTTTTGCCTGGTAGCTCCCATTTGATGGCTCAGCTCTGACACTAATAAATAATGAAACCCTGAAAAGAGCTTTAATATGATTTCAAGGCTTTGTCCCAGGAGACCAATTTGGCCAAGCGAGCTGTAGTCGCTAATTCAGCAGAGGCGAGGCCACTAAAATTTCTCAATCTGGCTATTTTTTCCCCATTGCTCACTGTGGAAAAAAAAGAGCTCATTACATATGTGTAACAAATTCATATCATGTCCCTAATGAGATTGTTTCACCTATAGTGATTCAAACCTACCTTTGAAAGACCAAGTTGTACAATTAATTAAAACATGTATACACGCAGCTGTGCCTTTTCCCACTTCATTTTAAAAAAACTGAATGCCTGATTCTCTGAATATACATCAAATTGCATTTTCTTGTTTAAAAGAACCATGTTGGATTGCTCAACTCGCATGTCTCTTTTTCAAAAGGCACACAGGAAGATGCTTGCATACACAATTTTAAATTCGGAGTCTTGGTAATGCAAAATGTGTGCATTTAGAACTTGGTGTATTCGACAGACAAAGAAAAAAATCCTAGTCAAAGCCTCATTATGCTGATGCAACTCTTCCTATTCCACAAATTTTTTTACTAAGAAAGCCACCTTGTAAGTTCCTCAGAAATCTCATCAAGAATTGTCTTTCTTGGCAATAAATTATTATTTTTTTTTAAATTTGATTTATATGCCGCCCTTCTCCGAAGACTCAGGGCAGCTTACAATGCATTAAACAATAAATTATTAAGCTGGAACATCGTTTTCTTTCCTTTGGAAAAGCTTTTCAGATATTCCATACTTTGAAGAAGTTAAACAAAATGAAGCCTCAGTTTCCAGACTTAGATGCAAAGGACTTTGCATGCAATGGACCAACATGCATTACCTAATTTATAATGCCTTCGTTACACCTACATGTGATGTAATTTGTACTCTTTGCATAGGGGTGTCTGCTGAGTGTACTCAGACAAAATCAAGATGGCCACCATGACACTGCAATTGAAGCTGCACCAGTGGTGGGTTCCTCCTGGTTCCGCCTGGTTCCGCCGAGCCGGTAATGGTGACGATATGACATCACTGAACCGGTTCTGCCCCCCCACCCCTGCCCCGTTTTCTTATCTTTTATTTGGGCCCATCCCCAATCTATTGCCTCCTGAGCCCCAGCTGATCGGCTAGAAGGAAAAAAAAACCTGTTTAAACTCTTGCCATGGGGCTTCAAAGGGCTGCCCTACAGCTGATCAGTGTTAAAAGGCAATGTAGTGGTAGACCGGTGCCTCCAAAAAAAAAGAGTAGACCAGTGCCTGCAAAAATAAATGGGTAGACTGGTATAGCTCTGCAAGCAGTTAAAAGCCTGGTAGACCAGTACCTCCCGCTAAATCCTAAAGAATTGCCACATGACCATCTAGCCTCGACCACAAAATAAGCCATGCCCACAGAACCAGTAGTAAAAATTTAGAACCCACCCCTGAGCTGCATCCATTTTTTAAGTGTGCCACATGTGCAATGCACATTTAGAAGGTCGAGCTTAATAATAATGCCTTTACATACATGAAGTAAAAGCTCTGTGATGACGTTCTTTTCAGTTTACCAGATCTTCGTTAAATACAGCACTTTTTCCTCCCATAACTCTTAAAATGGTTTCTCTGTAATAAAGTTACAGCTACTGCTTCTCTCAGCTTTGTCTCTTGAAGATGAACATTTATTAGTCATCATTTTTCTGCAGGAAGAACTAAGATTTTTTTTAAAAAAAAAATACTTAGTTCTGTTTTTCTCCCCATCAGCAGCGCTCCCTTTCCTCATCGAAAACATAGAACATAGAATCATAAAGATGGAAGAGACCTCGGAGATCTTCTCATCCTTCCAGCCAAATGGTCATCCAATCCACTTTTGAAAACCTCCAATGATGGTGGTGATCTACCACTCCAGGAGGCAAGCTATTTCATTGATTAATTGTTCTGTCAGAAAAGTCCTGCTTACTTCTAGGTTAGATCTCTCTTTAAGGTTATGTTGCCAGTAGTCAGCCTTTCTAGGGCCTTCTGAAATTATGAAGACCTACTTTACAAAATGGTGAAAGAACACTACTGGTGGGTGAAACTTTTCCATATAAGCAACACAAGAGCCTGCAAAACACAACCTCACTCAATTTTCCAAAGCTGGCTGGCATTCATTGGCAAGGGGCATTTTGACCGGCTTCTTTTTAATGGCATGCTAAGAAAATAAATTGGAATTCTCCATATGGACATAATCAGAGGTGATATTCAGCCAGTTTGTGCCGGTTCGTACCGGTTCGGGTGTACCGCCCTGGTGCTATGCTGTCCTATTTAGGCACATTTTCAAGGCCGGCCGCATGCGCGGAAGGCACGAGAGAGAGCAAAGCGTATGCACGGAAGGCCGAGTGCATGTGCAGAAGGTGTGCATGCAGGAGTGAAATCCAGCAGGTTCTGACAGGTTCTGGAGAACTGGTAGCGGAAATTTTGAGCAGTTCGGAGAACTGGTAGCGGAAAATTTGAGTAGTTCAGAGAACTGGCAAATCCCACCTCTGGTTGGCTCCACAGTGGGGTGGGAATGAAGATTTTGCAATATCCTTCTCCTGGAGTGGGGTGGGAATGGAGATTTTGCAGTATCCTTCCCCTGCCAGGCCCACCAAGCCACGCCCACAGAACCGGTAGTAAAAAAAATTGGATTTCACCACTGTGCACGTGTGTGGTGAACCGGTGGTAAGAATATTGGAAACCCACCGCTGGATATAATAGTTTTTATTTTTTCCTTATATTAAAAATGACAGTTTGGATGACACTTTTGCAGGCATGCCAGGAACTTTACCCAAAATGTAAGGCTTTCCAAGGGGGTTGGACTCATAGTTTATTTACTTTGCATTGGAGATCCCAAAGCTTTTAAATGAAATTCAGCTTCGCATTTCCCATATTGTTTCTCCAGCAGCCCTCTTTTATCTGTTCTAGGTGAATGCTAAAGTCATGTCAAGGTCACAGATGATCGTGTCTTGAGCATTTTACATCAAATGAACAAAAATCATTTTTGTCTTCATTAGCTAAGAACAAATGAGTATCAAATACTCATTTATGAAAGTGGAAAATCAGTGACATAGCATCCTTGGACTTTATAGCTATGCTGTTTTAAAATGCTAAGTCACAAAACAAATACATTGAGGAAAGAAACAAGAATATAGTGACTGATTCATTCAATATTCATAGCTGTCCATCTCAAATCAATGGCTCTCTCTATGTTTTTTCTTTCTTTTAATGTCCCTGTAATCAGTGGTGAAATGCAATTTTTTTTACTACTGGTTCTGTGGGTGTGGCTTGGTGGGCGTGGCTTGGTGGGCATGGCAGGGGAAGGATACTGCAAAAACTCCATTCCCACCCCTCTCCAGGGGAAGGATACTGCAAAATCTCCATTCCCAACCCACCCTGGGGCCAGCCAGAGATGGTATTTGCCAGTTCTCTGAACTACTCAAATTTTCCACTACCAGTTCTCTGAACTGCTCAAAATTTCCACTAACCAGTTCTCCAGAACCCTGTCAGAACCTGCTGGATTTCACCCCTGCCTGTAATCCTTGCATCAAGGTGGATCAGAGCACCTGAATGGAGGTGAGCGTTTACTGGCTGGATGCCCTTCCTGATACCTATATGGAGTTTGCAGCAGATATTTTCTCTTTGTGCCCAGAGAGAGAAATATCTGCCACTACCTAGGATTGAACTCACAACCTCCTGATTGTGAAATGAGAGTTCCACCTTTAGGACACTATGCCACTCCTACTGTCTCTATATGTTTATCCAGATGAAAATCTCTCTCTGTTCAGTTGAACTTATTCCCAAGTATGTGAGTTTTAACATTTCACTTTTACTAATTTATTAAACTATTGTAAAGGTACAGATATAAAGGAGTCATATAAAACTATAGGATAAGATGTATTAAATGAAGTAGAATAGGAGTTTAATAAATATTTCTGAGCATGAAGTTGAAGCATCTGTTGAGTTGTACCATAATTTCTCCACTGAGTTGGCATTAAGAAGCTGACCTAAAATATATGTGTGGAATTAAAAGTAATTAAAAGGATGTACGTGAGTTAGATGATATTACAGATATTATCATTTAAATTGCATTACAAAGCAGATCTACAATGGAGAAGACTGATTAGTGTTTTGTTTGGCTACTGACCCTCCATGACCCCTGTTAAAGAGTGTCAAGACTCCAGCTGTTAATCCTTAACAATTTTTTTTAATATAGAGCCGGACATCTGTATGGGACCCTATTGGAAATTGCAAAGACTTGCTGACAGTTGAACACTTCTCGTTTTTTTAGTCTCAGGTGGAAAATAAAAAAAATTGAAGAGGTAAAGGAGTCAGCTGGCTATCACCTGGCATCTAACTTGCAGCAAAATCAAAAATTTTCAGGGTACTCTTGTGCAGCCTCATGCATAGGTCAAACAATAATACCCTTTTCATTTTTTTAAAATAATCACACTAAATCTTAAAAGGTTATTTTGCAACAACTTGCTACAGACTCCATTTGTTCTTGTACTGTTGAAATGCTTCTACAAAATAAAACTTGACTCTATGCATTTACTTTGAATTTAATCCCATTAATTATAATCCTCCTTGTTCCCTAGACCCACCTGGAACTAGAACAAGGGAAACACAACATACAAATTGTGTTTTCCATTTTGATTCTGTGAGATTTTCTGTTTACAAATTCCAAATACCAAAGAATCATAAAAAGGGAATTGTCTATTATTGCCAAGAAAGACATCCCAGTGCCAGCTTTATAATCTTTTGAGAACAATACTCAATTACAGAAGGCTTCTATTGGAAATAATCTTCTGCCTTATGCACAATGACTAGCAATATTACAGAAAGGATTGCTGTAGATGAGATGTGTTTATGCTAAAATTCTGTGAATCCTACATAAGATTAAATCTCCTGAAAATCTGTGTAGCTGACTTCCAAATCAACATTCAGATCACACAAGTAAGGGTATTTTTCCACCTTATTATCCTGTTCCAAATTATTAACATTTTTTCACAGTGATAACTAACTTTTTAGAGAACATTGCTTATAGAATTAGAGAATGAAGCTTTTAAAGAATATTGAGAACATTAAATGATGCACAGCCAAAGGAGCAGGCAGGGTTCAGAAGTGGCTACAGCACAATGGATCACATCCAGCAAGTCAATGAAAGGCACAAGTACACCATAGCTCTGTGCATGGCTTTCATTGACTACAAAAAGGCATTTGGCTCAGTACTCCAGCAAGCAATAATTAATGCATTGCTCAACCAAGGCATAGATACTTCTTATGTAAAATTACTACAATCAATATATGAAAAAATCAATGGCACAATTTGCCTTAATAATCTTACAGTGGAAATCAAACAAAGAATGGGGTGTATGACATGACAAGGCAATACAATATCACCTATCCTTTTCTCAGCCTATCTTGAAGGAGTATTTCGCAGACTAAACTGGGAAAAAGATAGAATAAAAATCAGTGGGACCTATTTAAATCACTTAAGATTTGTAAATGAGATTCTCTTCTCATAAGACACATATATATGTGTGTGTGTGTGTAGGTCTTTGGTTATTCGGGTCTTCTCCCGTGTAAAATTGGAAGTGTCTTGGCGACGTTTCGATGAAGTCTCATTCGTCATCTTCAGGCTGGTGTTCTTGGCTTCGTGCTTCCAGGAGCGCTCCTGGAAGCACGAAGCCGAGAACACCAGCCTGAAGATGATGAATGAGACACACACACACACACACACACACATATATATATATATATGAACTAGACGTAGTAGATCACTAAATATACCTTGGCCAACAGATCTCAATGGTGGGTGATACAATAAAGGAAATTGAACGGCATGTAAAATGTGGTTGGCAGGCATTCGGCAAGCTAAGCATAATTTTCAAGAATATCCTCCCACTAGGCCTGAAGAGAAGTTTTTGATCAATGTGTGCTACCTGCTCTAACATATATATGCCAGTGAAACATGGACACTAATCTCACAATTGATACAAACGCTATGAGTGGCTTAAAGAGTCATGGAAAGATACATGCTCGGCATTACAGACCAAGATAGAAAGACCTGCACACAGGATTAGAGAACAAACAAAAGTATAACAATATCATCAAGAGAGTAAAATAATTGAAATGGAAAAGGGCTGGTCACATAGCAAGAAGAATTGGTGGCAGATGGATCAAGGCAATCATAGAATGGATCCCACTTGATAAAAAGTGTCCATGAAAGAGACCTAAAACAAGATGGATCGAGGACATCAGCAAGTATTACAGGCCCAATTCGAGGAGGAGGAGGAGGAGGAGGAGGAGGAGGAGGAGGAGGAGGAGGAGGAGGAGGAGGAAGAAGAAGAAGAAGAAGAAGAAGAAGAAGAAGAAGAAGAAGAAGAAGAAGAAGAAGAAGAAGAAGAAGAAGAAGAAGAAGCAGCAGCAGCAGCTTTTTAGAGTATAACAATAAATTCCGAAGCCAGTACTTTTTTTTTTTAAAGTGAGATAGAGGAACAGTCTGGAGAATGCTTTGTACAGATTTGTTTTTTCATTGCCGTTATTAGATTTTTTTTTTAATGAAGTACAGACAGCTGGTGAAATCTGGGCGCTGTGATACTGGAGCTTTAAATGAAGTATTTTCATCCCACAATATCGAATTCTGAGATGAAGACAATAATCATATGCATTATTTAAGGTAACAAGGTAAAGTAGCAGGCTTGCATAAGACCACTGCCACCACCACCACCACCACCACCAAAAAAACAAACCCCAAAACCTTTAAAAGCGAACAGAGGAACTTGCTCTGAGACCAGATGGATTGCACATTATCAAAAGTGCATAACACAAAAGATACACTGCATATGTTAGCTTCTCTGAGTAACTGCCTAGGGTAGATTTTAAATATACATTAGATCAACAATTGCCTATCTGAGCCAGTATCCTGTTTCCAGACTTTGTCAACCAGCTGTTTATGGGTAACCCAAAAAAGCAGAATAAAGAAGTTCTTAAGACTCTTCTGCTCAAATATTAACTTCCCCTCTCCAAAGAAAATGAATGACACAACTGTAGCAATTTACAAGTGCTATTTTCTGGGTTCAGGGAAATAATTGGAAATCATCCCTATGATTTGCATGGATGTTGTTGTTTTTTTAAATCTACTGCCCTACAGAATATTTCCTTGTTTTGTTTTTCCTACCAAGTCTCATTCACTCAGATGAAAGAAGATTGCTTTAGACGTATTTTTCAAAGAAGAAATTCTCTTAAAAGGAATGGATCATTCTTGCACTTATTTAATGATAAAGTGACAAAGGGACAATGTGAAAAATCCTCTCTTTCATTTACAATTCTCTCCCCAGAGATCTCTGCAGACGTTCTGGCTTCCCATGAAGATATAATGAAGAAATTTCTCCCAGTAGATTTTATTTTCAAATTGAAAAGTATAGGTATCCAGGAAAGCTTCCAAGAAATGGAGAAATAGGTCACAAAAACGTTGTGATACTATTAATAGGTGCCTTCCACCTACAATAAACTCCAAAAATGCACCAGGAAAAATCTGAAAGAAATTTTCAAGCACTCTGAAAATTAGGTAGAAAAATAGAAGCCTCAAAGGAATAATGCAATGTAGGTTTTCACACTGAGTAATCTCGTATAGAAGCTTTGTCTCTTTTCCATTCTTCATTTGCTCTTTCTCCTATACCAATTTGGTTTCTCCAGTATTCAGTAAGCCTTCATGGCAGGGGTGGGCTCTACCTACCTTTACTACTGGTTCGCAATGGGGCCGCGCGCCGTGCAAGCGCAGAAGTGTTTTGCTGACATCAGGGTCAGTGGGCGGAGCCTCCCATCAGTTTTACTACTGGTTCTATAGAACCAGTGCGAACCGGGGGCAACCCACCACTGCTTCATGGTATATTAGATTTAATCCATCTTCTTTGTTTGTTTGTTGTTGTTGTTGTTGTTGTTGTTATCAGTTAGGAAATTTATATAGCTGCCCATCTTAACCAGATAATGGAGTGGTGAACAGACAAAACCAAGTAAGCAATCAAAACTGATACAATAAATTCAGAATACAAAATACAAAAACTGAAGTATCCCCCCCATTATCGTCAACTGCAGACACACCTACATTGGGTTTGGCTAACACTTGAATCATTACTGTTGACGTGAGGAGGAGGAGGAGGATTATTTTAAAGCAGAATCTCTAAAACATGAAGTTGAGATATTATTGGGCTTTAGGTTCTGCTTGAAGGGTCTAAGATTTTCCATTCACCATTCACTTGCTTTCTTTTTAAAGCTGAACATAATGAACTGGGGACTATATTGCTCTGTGCAAAAATAATATGGGAATGACAAATGACTTTATCTTCATATTCTACGTTCTGTTTATAATATGCATACCTTTAAACATTTATCAGGTCTTTTCTTCATACAGTAAAATAATAGAGACAAATGCATTCACTTTCTCCTCATACTCAGAAGTTAAGGGAAAGAAATAAACGATATCATTTCCCGGCTGATATCAACACTGTGCTAACAGCCCTAACCATATCATTTGGAAATAATCCCACTTTATTCCATGGGATTTCCAAATCACCTTGTGCAAATCTGCAGCTTCAGATTATAAATACAGATGGCAAGAAAGATTAAACCAGCTGCAATACAGGTCCCCAGCATTTTCTCATAAAGATTGCTAGCCATGCCAAAAAGAGTGCCTTTTTAAATTTGATAATGGTGTTGCAATATAACAGATAAAGAGTATTTATCTTGGTAGCTATAAATTTTGGCTGACCTTTAGAAGCCATTTAGAGAAAGCACTTATTTCTCTGACTTTGATTTAAGATCATTTGCAGTAGGCCAATGGATATGTGCACACATACTTATAAACTATATATTACTTACACACACTATACACATACACATACACAAACACATGCAAAACACTGCTAATGCAATTATCCTTCCCCCCAAAAGGATCACTGTTGCACAAATTGAAGGTGCTGTGTTCTTTATTTTCCCTGCTTAGATTATTAGACTGAAATGCAGTTTATAACGAGGGAGATGCGTGCTTAAGGAGTTTAATAAATAAATAAATGATAGATGATATATGATAGAAGAGATGGATAGAAGAGAGATGGATAGATGATAAATTGCTGATGGATGGATGGATGGATGGACGGACGGATGGACGGACGGACGGACGGATGGACAGATAGACAGGCAAGCAGGCAGGCAGGCAGGCAGACATTCCCTTACCAATATCTGCCTGAGTGTCTTCTTAGGAAAATTCATTCCTGTAGGAGTTGACCAGGCTGAGCTCAAGGGAGGGGTCAAATGCATCATCAGTCATGAGTCCTTTCACACCCACAAGAGATCTAAGTCCAGCCCACCTTCAGTTTCTTCTGTTCTTAACTCCCACTAATTTTCCTTGACCGTTAGTAGTTAAATCTTTATATACATTTGAACTGCCTGGATCTCCTGATTTTACTGGGGCTTGACAATTCCCTTATTTTTGCAGTCAGCAATGCAGTGCATATTAAAGTATTAGCAATATTCCCCAGATAGCATTCACATTCCAGGAGTCACAAGTATTTTTCACGTATTATGAGATGTAACGCATTCTATTGAAATGATAGCCCATATTCTCAAATTGTTGCCAACTATAAGGGGTGGTGCTCATCTTCATTTCAAGGCCATTCAACCAGTGCTGTCTGAAGACACTTCTGCAGTCATGTAGCCAGCATTGTTATTATTCCATCCAAGAAGTATTTTTTATCTACTCACATTTGCATGTTTTTGAACTGCTAGATTGGCAGGAGCTGGGGCGAGGACAGGAGCTCACTCCATTGCTTGGCACTCGGGTCTCAAACCTGGGCTGCCAGTTTTCCAGCTGACAAGTCGAGTCCTAACCGTTGAGCTACTGCACTGTCTTTATTTAATAAAACCACCAGGTTAATATAGGAGATCAATTGTGGAAAGTTAGCACCATCCTACTCCTAGAAGAGTGAAATGTTTTAAGAAATATTAAAAAGGCAGAATATTAAATTTCCCTGAATAAGAATTGGAGAAACATGCTCTTGGAAAGCAGCCCCCCACTTTCATTACTAGCCCATAGCAGATGTCAGCACTTAAGAGATAAAGAGATAGCTAGCTCTATTCATAGGCAAATACCCTCACCCAAGATCCAACAAAGGTAGGCCACAGTAGGAATTGTCCAACAAGCTACTTCATTGCACCAGCCAAACTTCAACCAAGCTTACCTCAGACAACCTCCAGAGCTAGCTATGAACCCTATGACAGTCAATAGAATACATGTTCTTGCACAGCAACAGGAAGTTCAAGTGCAAAACCCAAGAAAAGGGATAAATACCCCTCACTCTCAACTCCATGTGGTCAGCTGCACCAGGACCATGTGCTTGGGTGGTTCTGCTTCTCCACTAAACCATCTTTTCAATCAGCCTCCATGTTTCCAGTGTTTTTCTCCCGGCTTGAAACTGAACCAGATGGATATTTCTTCCAACACACTAAACCATCCATGACAGTTAGCAATGCAGACCCAATTTGTAAACCTCAAGTGAAGGAATGTCAGTTCCTATTTTAAGCAGACGTTTCCATTGTTCACCACCAATGAATTAAATCCCATCTGTTGGATACCAAAATTGTTACTGCCACTCAAGGTTGCACTGTTGCTCATTCTAGCTTTTACATCTTATTCTGTGATTATGTTCAATTGGTGCTCTGTGGGTATTCCTAGATTATTGTCACGTTTTCCTGCTGAGGCAGGTTTCCTGAATATCCCATGTCTAGAAATTTGATCATTCCTATTGAGATACAGGACTTATCAATTTATCCCCATTGAACATAATCCACTTGATTTGGACCAGTATTCAAATCTGCCAAGGCAATTTAGAGCTGTGATTTTGTCCTTCTTAAGGTCTTAACTTATCCCTTTAGCTTGGGGCCATCTACAGATTTGCTAAATATTTATTCCACCCTCTAAGTCAGTGATAGCCAACTTTTTCCAGACCAAGTGCCCAAAGTGTGCATGCGTGTGTGTGAACCCCCAAAATGCAATGCGTGCATGCCCCCCATGCATGCACTCTGCCCCTGCACGTGTGTACTCCCACATGTGCATGAACCCCTTGCATGCGCCCTGCCTCTGTGCATATGCATGGCCCCCTGCATGCATACACATCCCCCTGCATGTGCCTACCTCCCCGCGTGTGCCTCGCACATACACAGCAGAGACCTGACCACCAGCTGGCCAGCAGGAGGTGCGCGCACACATGTGGCAGAGCTGAGCTGGGGCGACAGCTCGCATGCCCACAGAGAGGGCGCTGTGTGCCATCTCTGGCACGCATGCCATAGGTTCACCATCACTGCTTTAAGTCATGTTGAATAGTGGGAAGCCAAGGACAGACTTCTGGAGGGCCTCTGTCAATACTTCCCACTAGGTAGATATAAACTGCTTATGAGGATCCTTTGAGAACAGTTGTTTAACCTGTTGTAAATCCCACGGACCACAATAATCAGCAGCATACATATTTTTATCTTGCCCACAAGGTGTTACAATATGAGAGATCTTGCCAAGGACTTTATTGAGATTAAGGCATAATATGTTCCTTCGTCTACCTAATTAGCCATTCTGTCATAAGAAAAGATGGGATCAGTTTGACACAACTTGTTCTTGACAAACCTATCTTGAGCTCTGGTAATGGCAGCATTTTTTTTTTCCTAAATGCTCACAGAAATGCTTTTTTCTCATCTGTTCTAGTATCTTTCCTGGTGCAGCTATCAATTACTATGTATTTTCTTGGATCCTCCTCCTCCTCTTTTTCTCCAGCCTTCCAGTACCTTATCAGTTTTCTAGAATTTTTCACAAATAACTCATCAATTCAGGAGAAACTTATGCAAGCTCTTTCAATGGAGCAAATCTGTCATCTGAAGAATCGTTTGTAGACATGTGACAGAATGAGGGTCTACGAGGTCGTATCCTCCCAGGTTGTATTTGAAGTTCTGATTTTTTTTGCCAATGTATAAGACAGAGCATTTGTTGGTTGATATTTGGAGTTGCCAATTGTTTGACCATTCTGATACATAGTCAAGGTCTCTTTGTAGGGTAGCAGCATTGTTGGTGGTGTTGAATAGTTTTACATCATCAGCAAAGAGAACTTTTGAGCCTGCTTGTGCTAGCAGAAGGACTTACCCTGGATCCTATTGGTCAAAGAACTCTTGACTATCAGGATCCAGAATAAGAGCTTTCTCTGTTATAGTGCCTGCCCTTTTGAACATCTTAGTCTCTAAGGTCAGATCTGCCCTCATCCTCCTATCCTTCTGCAAGAGCCTAAAGACCTGACTCTGCTGGTGGGCCTGAGGACCAGAGGGGGGAGTTCCACACTAGAGAAGTCTGCTGGATTGATAGACTCCTCTTCCCTCCCTTTGCTCCAGTAGTGGGTTCCTCCCGGTTCAGCCCAGTTCTCCCAAGCCGGTAGTGGTGACAATATGATGTTCGCTCCCCTGCCCCTCCCACCCCCACGTTATTCTTACCTTTTATTTGGCCCCACCCCCAATCTATGCTGCCTCTGAGTCCCAGCTGATGCCTAGAGGGAACTCTTGCTATGGGGCTTCAAAGGGCTGCCCTACAGCTGATCAGTGTTAAAAAAAACCAAATGAGTAGACCAGTGCCTGCAAAAATACATGAGTAGATCATTGCCTGCAAAAATAAATGGGTAGATCAGTACAGCTCTGCAAGCAGTTAAAAGCCTGGTAGACCAGTACCTCTGCTAAATCCTAAATAATTGTCACATGACCATCAAGCCACGCCCACAAAATAAACCACACCCACAGAACCACTAGTAAAAAAAATTAGAACCCACCCCTGCTTTGCTCTCTGCTCTCCACCCATCCATTTTTTTGGTTATCACATTGATGTATTCTTATTGTGTTCCTTTGTCATTGTTTATTTTATGGTTCTATTATTTTACTTCTGTTTACACTCCTTTCATTTTCTTTCTTTTTATTATTGTAAGCCAGCTAGATTAGCCCCATGGCAAAATAGACAGGAAATAAATTTACAAACAAACAAACAAAGCTCTTAGAAAGCTCTTAGAAAGTACTGTGCAATGCCAGAATGAGAACTGAAAATATGCTTTCTAAGTCACTCCAAAAGTGTTCTAGAGGAACATTCAGAACCAATCAGATTCATATTTTTGAGCCTGGTCTTACCCACATCAGAATGCATTAAAACATCAGGAATTATTATTCGTATTTGATGTTATGATTGCTACATTAATTAAACATGGCTATAGGCTGCCAGGAATGAAAGTGTAGCAAACAACTATTCTTAGGCTAAAGACATAGAACTTTACTTCCATTTCATACATCTGGTCATTGATCCTAATGAAAGATTTGATTTGATTTGATCTCCATATCTTCCTTCTGTCAATCTCTACATTGGCTGGTCTCCAGGAGCATCGTCTGTTCATTCTGCTGACGATGACCTGTTGGGTCATGTCAACAGTGACACCTAGTTATTTCAATAGGTTGATCAAAATTCATGCACTTGCAATGAAGTCTTTTCCATGTGCCAGATGTAATTTTTCCATGTGCCAGGTTTATCACCTCATATCACTTCCATCTAGCTCCCACATTGGAATCAACTGCTGATCTCATGAGCATATAACACATTTTAAAAGATTTTTTTTATAGCAATAGCACTTAAGACTTATACACCACTTCATAGTGCTTTACAGCCCTCCCTAAGCAGTTTACAAAGTCAGCATATTGCCCCCAACAAGCTGGGTCCTCATTTTACCAACCTTGGAAGGATGAAAGGCTGAGTCAATCTTAAGCCGGTCAGAATCGAACTGCTGGCGGTCAGCAGAATTAGCCTACAATACAGCATTCCAACCAAAAGAGTGCCACCATGGCTCCTTTAAGGATAAAGGCCTTCATTATTTTATAAGTAATTCAAGGGATTGAACATATCTAATACTCCTTCTTCTTCCTATTTTCCCCATGAAAACCATCCTATGAGTTGGGTTGGGATCAGAGAGTGTGACTGGCCGAAGATCACCAAGTCAGCATTCCTGTCCAAGGAGGGATTAACAGTCATTGTCTCCTTGTTACTAGGCCAGCATCTTCACCGCTACACCAAACTGGAAAGTATCCAGTAACAGCTTGAATTATGGGCATAATGGGCGTACAGTAGATTGTTGACATATAGCATGTGTGAATACCAAATAAAAAAATTCTACTATGATGTGTGTGTGTGTGTGCACGCGCATGCACCTTTGAGTCAATGTTGACTCTTGGCAATTGCTTGCCTGGAGTTTTCTTTGCAGGATTTCATCAGTGGTTTGCCTTTGCATCCTTCCAAGGGCTGAGAGAGAGTGACTGCCCCAAGGTCATCTAGCTACTTTTGTGTCTTAAGGTGGGACTAGAACGCATGGTCTGCCAGTTTCTAGCCTAATGCCTTAATTTCTACTATTGCTACTAATGATAACAAAAATCCTCCAATGTGGCAGTACCTTGATGCAGTTTTGGTACTTGTGTGCTCTGAGGAAGATGAGAGATACACCAGAGGTTCAACCATACTGGACAGGTCTCACCAGAAGAACCAGACAAAGAGTGTTTCTCCCATAAAAAATATGGTGAGATATAAATTACAGAAACCCGTATCAGATCGATCATTGCCCAGGTCAACAAAGACTGTGCTGGGTTTTGGTGACAAATGGGTTAGAGGACTCTGGACTGTTGGCTGAGCAACCTATGCTATTGGAAGAAAAGTCATTTACGGTGTTGCAAATAATCTTGCAACAATATCTGTGACACCTTTAAACTTCATCTGCCTATCCCAGGTCCTTGGGGAGGACTCAATAGGTGGACAAAAATGCCAAATTCGGTGTAAAAATCTGGCTGACTATGCAATGAACCATAATTATTTACAATAATTTTATTAAAGAACCCTCCCTGCTTTGAAACTGCCTATATTCTTAGAAGCCACTTTAATAATTCCTAGGTCCTCGGTTAGGACTCGAATTATAGTTTCTACCAGTCTTAGACTGTGAAATTAATAGTAGGTCACCCACACATAATACAATGGCATCGTCAGTATTCAAGGAGAGGCTTCAGTATATGCAGAAAGGGAAAAAGAAGCTCAAGGAGCATGAGAGATAGTCAGGGAGGATGGAATGCTGGCTTATTTTTGGAGGGTGGATAGCAGGGATGAAACCCAGCAGGTTCTGACAGGTTCTGGAGAACTGGTAGCGGAAATTTTGAGTAGTTCAGAGAATTGGCAAATACCACTTCTGGCTGGCCCCAGAGTGGGGTAGGAATGGAGATTTTGCAGTATCCTTCCCCTGGAGTGGGGAGGGAATGGAGATTTTGCCATGCTCACCAAGCCACGCCCACCAAGCTACACCACACCCACGCCCACCAGGCCACGCCCACAGAACCGGTAATAAAAAAATTTGGATTTCACCACTGATGGATAGCTACATTTGTACAAAAATGTCATTTATTTTACTGTAATCCTATTGTTTGGACATGCATTCCACTCAAATTGTTTGAATCTGTTGTTAAAATGTCTCAACTAGGTGTCACTCAGAATGATTGGACTGACTTACTACCTAGCAACTTTCCCCCCTAATGTTTAGTTAAAATGTTCAGACAGTGATGTTGCATATATGATGATGAATCAGGAACAATTGTCCTCTGCGTGCCTTGGCCTGAACATGAAATATGAGTTTTGCAGTGAGATCAGGTCAAGATGTAATATCTGCTGCTGTCAGTGAACATTCAGACATTTACGGAAAGCAGACAAGCAAGGATGTTGCTAAGAACAAAAATCAAACAGAAGTTCTGCAAAATCCATTGCCACAAACACCCTTTCTGAAAACACATTGAAGAGTGTTCCACTGTAGAGTGGAACAACACTCTATGGATGGCTCTTTGCTAGCGGTGGGAAAAGCAAAAATAGAGTATGTGGTGATAGGGAAGAGAACTGAGAATTAGAGAACTAGGAATACCTAATGAGAACATCCCAGCCAGGGGTGAAATCTACTTACTTTTCCTATCAGTTCGGAAGTGCGCACTCTGTGCGCACGTCACATGCAATTTTGGACCCTCTGTGCATGAGCAAAGCCTTCTACGCATGCACAGAGGGTCAAAACCAGGTTATTTTCTGGTTAAAAACAGGAAGTAACAATGTCCGGGCGGGTGGGCGGAGCCTCGGGCTGCCACTGCTACCAGTTCTCTGAACCACATGCCGCCATCGCTATTGGTTCGCCCAAACTGATGCGAACCGGTAGCATTTCACCCCTGATCCCAGTCCTGAGTTAAAAAGCCATGAAATAGTAAATCAGATCTGTTCTTGGAAGTCGTGGGAATGATTTCATGTGTACACATGCTCTGTCATCTACAGGAAAGTTTCTTTCAGGAAAGTCTTTATCTTATGCTATATGGAATTTTCTTGCAAAATGTGAGGGATAATAGGAAATCATAAACATTTTCTGATGTATTTGATAACATACATAACTATATACGATCATAGTCAAACTGAGCCCTTCAGCCCTTGCATTTATGGGCTGTACTACATACATACACATTTTGAAAGGCCCAAAGAATGACATATGCAGTTACTTCTGAGTAGTTTTTGTTGTTATTATTGTTCATCTGCAGACAGAATCTTGCCAGACTAAAGCAATTATGCATAACTGTTAGATACACTCTGTGAACTGCTAGGGGGGAGCTGTTAGCCCTCTTCCTGCCTACCAGATTATCCAACCTCCTCTGCTTCTTTGCCCTCTCTGAAACAGCCTCTCCCTTCTGGGATTTCAGATTATATTCCACCAGGTATTTTATATGCACTGAATTCAGATTTGCAAGCCAGGTCTTCTCTCCCCTCTCCAAGGAGGAGGCACCATTTGGTTGATCTGCTCAAGGTAACAGATTATATTTGTGGATTTTCAGAGGGCATTTGCAAAGTTTTCGGAGACCATAGCAGGCAGCGGTGTTGAAAGCCTAGCCAACCTCTGGAATAGTGAAGTAGCAGTTTATGTTGGTATTTGACCGTAATAAAGATTTGATTGGAGGTGGTAGAGCAGCCTCTCCCTGAACACCAAGCAGGAAGATTCTGAAAGGTCCTTTGTTATGGAGGAGATCCAGCATTGTTGTTGTTGTTGTTGTTAGTTGCGAAGTCATGTCTGACCCATCGTGACCCCATGGACAACGTTCCTCCAGGCCTTCCTGCCTTCTTCCATCCTCTGCAGTCCATTTAAGCTCATGCCTCGTGACTCCATCCAGCCACCACATTCTTTGTTGTCCCTTGCTTCTTTTACCTTCAGTCTTTCCCAGCATTAGGCTCTTCTCCAGTGAGTCCGTTCTTCTCATTAGGTGGCCAAAGTATTTGAGTTTCATCTTCAGGATCTGGCCTTATAAAGAGCAGTCAGGGTTGATCTCCTCTAGGACTGACTGGTTTGATCACCTTGCAGTCCAAGGGACTAGGAGTCTTCTCCAGCACCATAGTTCAAAGACCTCAATTCTTTGGCGCTCAGCCATTCTTATGGCCCAACTTTCACAGCCACACATTAACTGGGAAAACCATAGCCTTGACTAAACACACTTTTGTTGGCAGGGTGATGTCTCTGCTTTTTAGTAAGTTATCTAGATTTGCCATAGTTTTCCTCCTCAGGAGCAAGCGTCTTTTAATTTCTTAGCTGCAGTCCCCATCTGTGGTGACCTTGGAGCCCAGGAAAATAAAATCTGTTTTGACAATGTTGGCAATGCTCCTTTCCCAGGAGTTGGATCATAATCTAGGATTCACAGTTCATGCTGGAACAGCAGGTAGAAGCTAAGACCAGGAGAACATTGGCCCAGCTTCAACTGATGTAACCACGACAGTTTCTAGAAAAGAAGTCCCTGCAACACTGACTCACACCATTGTCATTGTCATTTCTCAAAAGAACTAATGTAGTGTGCTGTTCATGGCTTGGGATCGGGAGACATGCAGAGTTATTTATTTCAGGTAGAAACTGCCCAACCAAAGCATGACAGCAAAGAAACAATACTAAGAGTCTCTACTCTCCAACATATGTGACAGGAAAAGAGTTGGAAACAAGCATTTTCTGCAAAAACTCTCTTCCCCGGGAATCAGTTTTCCAGAGATAAGATCAGCATCCTTGACGCTAATAGCTGCCCAGAATGCTCTGCACAGCGAGATGAGCGGCGTATGAATTAAACAAACAAACCAATAAAATAATATATAGATAGTCAGTGAAGACTAATCTATTTTAAGCAGATACAGAGAGCTTATGTGCCTGAGGTATATGTGGATCCTGCTGATCTTTTAATCAGGTGATTTTATATGTTGATATGATAAGTATGGTGAAATTTATTGTCTGCTACTTTTGCGAGCCATTTAGATTTGAGGATTTTTTTTAAAAAAATAGCATACAATCACTTGCAACAAATATATAAAAATATTTCTTAGAAATTATCCCCCTCTTCATAATTTCTTCCATAGGAAGATGGGAAAAATGCCTTGGTTCATTATTTAGTACAATAGGATACTGAGGTTGACTTCACACAACATGCTAAACTCAAGATCTGGGTTAACAAACACAGTTATTATTACATAAGATGTAACACCCAAATAAACCAGGTTCATACAGTCTGTCTGGACAGTGGCTGGGTTCCCACATCAGATCAAATCTCAGATTTCCTAGTTAGTTAGATTTTAAACTGAATCCAGTATTTTGGGCAAGTCCAGCTTGAGGTGTTTCCCAACTATATCCATATGCATTAAAAAAAAATGTGGGGCTTTCTGCTTCCAAAGCATACGACCTATGCTTTAGGTATAATTTATCCCTTAAATATTGCAAGAATGCAAGTCATTGTCAAAGTTTAAACTGAATTGGAATCTGATTCTTTTTTTCACATTCTAGCTCATCCCCTCTCGTCCTGGGACTTCAGTGGATTTGTAGTTCGAAGCCTCTGCAAGGTCAAGATTGAGGAAGACTAGCGCTCTTCCTGTCACATAAAGAAAAGGATGGGATTGAAAATCCCAGAAAAGTCTGGAGAATTGTTCAAATTCTAGTTGAAGTAGAGACCCGCCCTATAGACGTACAGTTTTAGGATTTATCTAAAACATAGGGAGATCATGGGCCGCTAAAGGTAGGGCGGTAGTTGTTGTATCCCATGTTCCATTGGCTACTACAGCTTCCAACGAATACGGCGGGACACACCTTATTCCATGCCTGCTCCCACCGTCTTGAACGTGTGGACCGAATCCAATGGAAAGTGCGGCACTTGAGGAAACGGGCACGTTCAACAGGCAAGCGCCTCTTTCAAACTAGCTAGCAAACCGCGAGGTCACCAGCAAGCCAGAAGCTTTGCACGCCCGAATCAATACGCCGTGGCAAGTCTCTCCTTCTGTTCTTCCACACACACACACACACACACACCGCCCCTCCCTTCGCGTCCGCTGCGGGACACCAATAGGAAGCAGGGTGGAGTCATTCAAACGGCAAGCCGCTGGGAGCCTATCAATTCCCCAGGCTCCGCTTGCTGCCAGCCCGGAGCTCTGCGGGACCCTTCCCCGGCCACTAGAGCCCTCCCTCCCGTCGTTGGCTCGGGCTATATACCATGCCTAGCCCGGAGCATCGGCGTCTCAGAAGGGACTGGGGTTGGCTGGCTATGAAGGACGCCGCTGCCGAGGGCGAGTGCGGGAGACCCGGGAAGGGTTGGCCAAGCCAGAAGGGTCGCAAGAGCCGGCGCAACCGCTTGCCAGTCGCCCAGGGCGCGTGGTTGGGAAGAGCTGCTTAATAAGAATCCTTTCGCGGGATCCGGCCAGCCAAGGCGAACGGTGCTAGCGGAGTTGCCCACCGCCTCTTGCCTTTCAGCAGGGCGAGACATCAGGGAGTCGGAGGGCTGCCGGGAGCGAAGAGGGCTTGCCCGCCTGCCGGAGGAAGAAGGCGAAGGTAGGCGCGCGTGGGGAGTGCGCGGGCTGGGTGGGACGCATTGTTGTCTGGTCCTGCTAAGGGTGCGGAGGACGCGCCTCTTGTCTGTCGAGGCATCGGCTGCCCTCCCTTCTCCCTTTCTCTCCGTCCGTCTGGCTTTGCATGGGGAAAAAGAGGACCGGAGTCGGAAAGCAAAAGACGGATTGCCATTGTCAGTTGCCAGGCTTCCAGCGGGTTGGCTGGACGCCTCCCCTGCGCTCCCGCCCAGTAGCAGCAGCAGCAGAAGCAGCAGGGCTGGCGCCTGGGTGTATGGCGGAGACACCCACAGCCTTCTCCGGCTCGCTTGGTTCTCCCCCAGCCCTGCGAATTTCCCCCTTTCCAGCCGGGTGGCGGGAGCGTCTGGGGATCTCCCTAGTCAGAGCCGAGAGGAAGGGCAGAGATTCCGTCTGAGGGCACCCTGAGGCTCTACTTTAACCCGGCGGGAAGTTTGGGGGGATTTTGCATCTTTTCCCCGGCTTCTCTGAGCTTCGTGTCCCCCCCCCCCCCCCCAGCTTCCGCTCCTTCAGCTGGAGACAATTACACCCCCCCCCCCCAAAGAAACCCAGACAGAGAAACAAGTAGCTTCCCCACCATGGGCTTTGTTCTTAACCGGCAGCGGGGAGAGAGAGAGAGAGAGAGAGGCGGTGGAGAGCTGCCTTTTTGCCGGAAAGCAAGAGCGTGGCCAACCGCGGAAAGGTGCCCCGAGGCTGGGATTCAAGGCGCGCTTAACTAGGCGAGGAACTTGTGCGGACCCGCCGGGGCGTGGGAACTGAGGAAAAGAAAGGGGACCGGAGAAGAAGCGTGCCGAGCTGTCATCGGGGCTGCTTAAGCTGGCGAGGGAGATCTTGGGCGACGCGCGGCAGGATCCCGAAGCGGTGGATCCCAGGGCTGCGGGTTTCCGGGGCGTGTAAGAACGCGGGGCTTTGATCTGGGGATTCTGGGGTCAGCGGCCACGAGGGATTTGGCGAGGATGCCCGGCGCTTTTTTCCTCAGCCGCGAACTGGGTTTGATTCCCAGCACGCCTCTTGATCGGCTGAAGAGAGTGTAAACCAAAAAGGAAAAGAAAGTGTCTGAATTAGAGCAGGCAAAGACGAGAATCCCCGCTTGAGAGAAACCCGGTGGATTTAAATTGAAGTTCGTGGCAGCTGCCCTTAATTAGGGATCCCATCTAATTCAAGATATCTTAATCTCTTAATTGGCCATTTTTCTGGGATAATTGATCCCTGGGCCCCACCAACTTGTTGCATTGAACTCGGATTGTATTCAACCAGCCTTGTCTAAAGCACTTGGCAACTTTTTAAGATGATCCCAGAATTCCCCAGCCAGCTGACTCTGGAATTCTGGGAGTTGAAATCCCTACAGGTAGTCCTCCGATTTACAGTTGAGCCCAAAATTTCTGTTGTTAAGTGAGACATTTGTTAATTGAGTTTCACCCCATTTTACAACCTTTCTTGTCACAATTGTTAAGTGAATAGTTACAGTTGTTAGTAACCTGACTGTTAAGTGAATCTTGTTTCCCCATTGGCATTGTCAGAAAGTCTTAAAAAGGGATCACATGACCCCGGGACACTGCAGCTATCATAAATATGAACCAAGGCTCTGAATTTTGATCATGTGACCATGGGGATGCTGCAAAGATTGTAACTCTGGAAAATGGTAATTAAGTCCCTTTTTTCAGTGCTGTTGCAACTTTGAACTGTCACTAAATGAACTTTTGTAAATTGAGGACCACCTGTACTTCCGAGGGCACCTGGTCAAAGGAATCTGGTCTGATCTACTGATTTAAATGAGTACATGGGTAAAAAGTAAATAAAACTCCTTACAAGCATATTCCATTTTTGATTATGCTGAAGTATGCAGTAATAAAATACATTTTAAAAAATGCTTCTCTCCAAAATTTGCTTCCCATCTGCAGTTTTATTTAATGTTTTCAAATCACACATTCGAAGTATGCTGTGTTATTAATAAAAAAAATAATTACAGTCAATGAAAAGAGGTTTAATTGATCCATCTAATGAATTGAGCAATTAAGCAAACGGAAGAATGGAAGGCTTTGAAGCCACAGAAGGGCCACAGCGCTCAGGACTGAAAGTTTCCTCAGTCATGCTTAAAGAGAAGTGCCAAAATCAAAGAGACTTAAGTTAATCAGTGACTTAATCACAGAAGGGGCTCATCCTGGTTACTGTACTGAATTATTTATTCTTCCACTTGCATGCTCCCTCAATGACAAAATATAGTGAACTAACCAAACAAGGTGCTTCCTTGTTCTACAAAGATGCTCTTCATTTACTTTAAAAAATAATGGGATGTTGGCATTTGCCTAAATCCTATGACATGAATGATGCTTGGAAATCATGGGAAGCTGTGAAAGAGTTAAAATGAGGCATATCCTCTTATACACCATTTGTGTTCCCGTTTGCCAAGAAGTCCTTAGTTTAATAAATAGGATTGACTTCTGAATACCCATGTAGAGGATTTGTACTGTTAGGTGATTGCTTTGAACCTAAATGAATGTAAAGCACAGTTGCTTTATCTGATTTGTTAGACCTGTGAATTTTTCTCTTGTTTTGTTCTCTGCCAAAGTTGGATAAGTAATTTTTTCTGAATCGAATTCTCTCGCAGTATCTAATTTGGTAGACTATTTCATGTTGTCTGCTATACTGACTTTTCTTTGTGGTTTCACCCCATTTCCTCTCTGGTTTCCTAGAATAGTCCCTCTTCCTGCATTATATATATTTTTTTCTGTCTGTGTGTCTGTTTCCTCTCTTTGTGCTTTTCAATGGTATCGCTTTCCTGATAATGTGTTCCTATTGCAATTCATTCTATTGCTGCTCACCCAAACTATACTTCTTCAGGATCTCCACCTGATTTCAGCATCACAACAGTCTTGCAAGGAATGAAGTCTGAATGATAATAAGACTTTTATAAAGAATGTCTGGTTCAGGAACTATCTGGAACTTAATTTGGGTTTAATCCAAGAGAATGGGATAAAAGATTATCATCTTAATTTGATTTCTTGTTTGCTGGCTTCTGCATCATCCAATACGCATAGTTTCCTGGGTGGCTTATACATCACTTATACAAACAATATGCAATCAATCTATATCAGACCATAAAACAACAGAACAACAAATATAAAAAGCAATACATAATAGCAGTCATAAAAATATGGGCATAAAATTGTAATGGAAGAGACATCCAACAATATCCAACAATTTAAGATGGCTTTCATCAGGCTAGGAATATAAAAGCTGGTGCCAGAAAGACCACAATGCAGGCTCCAGGTAGCAATGTTGAAAAAATCATGGGTGTCTGTCTGCTTGGTTCCATTGCCAAGTTGGTGGTTGAGTCACAGAGACTTACAGTTTTAGGTGATTTCCAGTCTGTACTATAGTGATATTGAGTCATGAGCATTTCAGGGGTTTATGGTCTTTAGCTCTTGTTTTTGTCTTGGGCATGTGTAATGTGATTTGAAGATGAAGGAGATTATCATCAATCCTCTCACAGTCAAGTTAATCTGGTTGCTTTTAAGCCTATTTGTAGGAGATTACCAGGCTGAGACTGATGGCAGGGTCAAACACGTTATTAGTTTGGAGTTGCTATGTTCCCACAAGACAACTAAGTCCAGCTCCCAATGAATTCCCTTGACTCTTATCTAGCACCATTTTGCCTTGACTGGGTAGTAGATCAGATTATTGTGTATAGATAGCATGGAATAAACTTGTAGTACTTTTGAACTCTATTCCAACTCCGTGTTTCTTGCACCTAACATATTAGTGCTATTCCAAGCAAGTGGGGGTACCTAGTGGGTTTTACCCAAGGAGCAAATTGGTTTTGTAAAAATCTCCAGGAGATGAAACAATGGAATAGATGCCTAGAGCACTATTGGAGGAAGACAGAGCCAATTTGACCAAACATGTATAAAAGCTGACATCAAGGATTACATTGTGGCAATAACAGCAATGAAACATTCCTATTTTTCTGCCCATATTATAACTGTAGGTACTGTAGCTGTCCAGCAGCCCTCTTTAACATCACTCACTCCCTGCTGGGTACATATGAGCCACAGGAATATCTGCAGGTTTATTGTGTGGAATATTCTTAGCACCTAGTGCACAGGTGTCAAACTCACTGTGTCATGCTGATGTCACCTGACATATTGCAACATTTTTTGCCTTCATGGAGCTAGGGTGGGTGTGGCCTGCGCATGACACATCTGGCCCACAGGTCGCCAATTTGACATCCCTGACCTAGTGGATGAACACTTGGGTTCACTTGGATTCTGACTAGGTAAGTCTTACTGAGTGAGGCTTTGTCTGGTTCTGTTATCCAGAAAGAGTTTGATACTATAACTCCATATGAAGTTGGCAAGATCTTGAGTTCCATCAACCTGACAACTTGCTTATTATATTGCATTATTATCTGGTTTGGAAGCAGTACTGCTTGAGACAGCAAGGCGGTGCAGAGAGTGGTGAGAATGGCAGAAAAAATTATTGGTAGTTCACTTCCTTCTACCCAGGACATAGCGTATAAGTGATGCTTGAGCAGAGTCTGCAGGATTGTCTGGAATGGTATACATTCTCTTCACGATCTGTTTTCCTTGTTAACTTCTGGGAGGAGGCTTCGTGATACCCGAAAGCAGAAAAACCAGATTCAGTCACAGTTTTGTTCCATGTAGCATCAGCCTTGTGAACTCTCAACTTTCCTCTTTCCACTACATATTCAAAATGGACAGTGATTAATGCTTGTGTGTGTGTGTGTGTGTGTGTGTGTGTGTGTGTGTGTGTGTGTGTGTGTGTATGTATGTAGTGTTTTTCTGTTGAAGTGCCTGGTCTACCCCAATATGGGAGGGAGCATATTGCTTCCCTTTTGCCTTTCAGCTCCAATCCAGGAGCCCTCAAGCAGTCACATTCACGGCAAACCATTTTCTACCAAATTTATATTTGCTGACAAGGAAGTAAAGAGAAACTAGTATAGATCTATTTCAAGCTATTTAGCTCTCATCAGCTAGCCATACCCTTACTCGGATTCGAACTTGGGCTGCCTGCATATTAGGCAGTTTTATTAACTTCTGAGCTGGTTTGTCGTGAATGAGACAGCTTGGGGTAGACCAGATGTGCTTTGACAGAAAAACACTTAATCTCTCCCCTGGCTCAAGCTGATAAAGGGAGGAGAACTTGTGGCTCACAGGTTAATACAACTGCAGATATATATTTATGTATGTATATAGCATGTGCATATGTGTGTTATATATGTGGTAGATATATACATTCTCTTGAGAGCGGGCAACAGTACTTCATTTTTAATGTGGGTCAGCGCGCTCACAAAAAAATGACAATAAAAGTTATCTTATATCCATCTTCCTCCTAGTGGAAAATTCCTGAGAGGTGGCAAATGGTTGGGTCCATATGGTGATCAAACATTTTTCTGTGAGGGGGTGGTGTTATGCCATGAAAGAAACGATAGTGCAGCCCCTCTTAAAGAAGACATTGTAGGCCCCTACAGTTTTGGATACTTCTTGTTCCATCTCCAATCTTCTTTCCCCGGATAGTTGATGAGAAGGAGCTGGGTTAAAGCTTCAGAGAGCTCTGGACGAAGCAGATTGCCTGGATCTTTTCCAATTGGACTGAGTTGGAAAGCTCTACAACTTTGAGTAAATAAATAACACAATAAATAAATAAAAAATACTTTATTTTAGTAAAAACTGCTCTAACGTTGAAACAATTGTAATTTGGTGAACTAAATATGTATATCAGATGTTACTGGATGACAGTTATTGGATGACAGTTCTCAGTGTGCTTTATGCTGGCAAGTATTATCGGAAATTGTAGTTCAGCAATTTTGGAGAATTTACAGATCCCCTAAACCTGATCTAAATGATCTCAAGAAAATATACCTAACACGATCTCCGGGCTGCTTCCCTTGAGTTGTTTCCTCGTGCTGGTGAAGCATGAATTTTGTAGTCCGACATAGTTCACTAGCACACCAAAAAAGAGCAGATGCATAGAAATTTCTTCAAATGAATTCTTAAAATATTAACTGATTTTAGTCACTTTTTTCTTTTCTTTTACTATTTTGCTATATTGTTTGCAATTGGGTAATGGGGCAAGCCTCTTTGTTCTGACTGATCCATTAGATTAAATTTGACCCACAGGTGACATATACTGTAAATCCTACCAATAAATGTTTGGGAATGACTGCAAACCCGTTTCAGATCTGAATGGCGTGGCCAGTTTGGTGAAATTTCAACTGATAAAAAGCAAAGGAAGTATTCAGTCTGGTGGTAATTAAAATGAATATCAGATAAATTAGTGACTTGTATTAATTGAAAATATAAGCAAGAAACAATTCGTTACAAAATATTTTTTTAACAGTAACAGAGTAGGAAGGGACCTTGAAGATCATCTAGTCCAACCGCCGGCTCACACAGGAGACCTGTACTAGGGATTCGAACCGCTGAACTGCCAACCTTTCTGATCGACAAGCTCAATGTCTTAACCACTGAGCCACCTAGTTTTTTAATATAAAAGTGATAAACAATACTCACAGAGCTTCGTGGAAGCCCAGATTCAGAACAGAATGAGTTGAGAACCAATTTAAATTATTCCTCTATTCTCTGTTCAGAAGGGGGAAGTATTGGAGTTGGAAATAATTGCTGATGTAAAACAGGATTTTTCCATACATCTTGGCTAGCTTTGCTTTTTGTAATCAAAGATTTGGATGATCACAATGATTATGATGGCTGACCATTTGCCATATGTTTAAACTTTGGGGAAATTCTGAGTTCATTTGTTCCTATCCACAGTTAGGCAGGAATACTGGAATCAGTCATACCTGGGAATATGTAAAGGCACATTTCTTGTTAACAATACAAGTAATTGTATTGGAGTTCAATGGAGTTACAGTAGCTCTTAGGAAAATGAATATAGAGTTGTAATCTAAAGGGCGGTGCAACGCTTTAGGGGAGCAACTTTACATAGATGATGTGGGATAAGTGCATGGATACAGTCACCTGGATTGGGGATTGGCTTAAAAGTACCTTGATCTCCTGGCTTAACCTTGCCTAAGCTCACGCATGAAGAAGGTTGGGTCTGGTTAGTCTTTTCAAGGGAGATGATCAAGCAATAACAGAACATTAATCACAACTGGGAAGTTGGAATAAATGCAGGAGACAGAGGAACTCATGGATTTTTTTTTCTTTTTGTGTCCTGCAAGGTAAGATCACTTTGAAGAAAATAGATTTGACTTCACAATTCCTTAGAATTCTTAGAGGTCCCTCGTCTTTGGATTCCGCATAGAAGCATTTCAAAGTAACCAAAACAGGGTTCCTGGTCTTCACGGGTGCATGTGTGCCAGAAATTGGAAGACCAGATGGCCAGCGAGCATGCATGTCCCACAGAAGATCATCTTCCTGATGTACGCATGCATACCAGGCGGCTGCTTTTCCAGTTTCCAGCGCTCCCGCACAGGTGAAGACCAACTAGCTGGTGCGCTGGAACTCGGACGAGCAACGGGCGATGGCTCATATGCCCAGAGAGATGGCTCTGCATGTCACTTCTGGCATGCATGCCATAGGTTCACCATCACGGGTAGAGGGCTTCTTGCTTGAGTAGGGGCTTGGACTAAAAGATCTCCAAGATCCCCTCCAACTCTGTTATGACAGTGGCAGCATCCTGAGGTTGTGTGATAAAACTAGCTAATAACACCACTTTTGGGGGGAGTAGTACCATAAGATTATATATCAATGGAAAGATAATTTCATCAAAAATGTAATGCAATAACTTTTACGAAGGATTTGCTATTAGAATAGTAGTTACAGTATATAGAAGAAAAGTGAAACACAATGTCATTGGCATCACAATGTCACAATACATCTTCAATCATTTTAGTATCACCCTACTATGTTTCCTGTATTTAAGATTTTGCCAGAGGAACTTTAGGTATTGGAACAACTTCTGCGAAAAACTGACCTTGTGACTGGATATTACATCTAATATTACTTTCTGAATATCCTGGTTTTTGACCAGACCTTATATCTGGCTGCTGATACTGGATCGTTGGTGGATTTCAGCTTTGGTTTTTGGTTTTTGGTTTTTATTTTGTTTTGTTTTTGTATGAATCTCCTCTGTGCTCTTATAAGAACCCTGAGATTGAGCAGAATGAATGGAATTTATGGTCTTATCCTCTACACACTTTTAGGCCTTAACATCTGAGCCCAGGTAGGTAGGGTTTAAAGGGCTCTGAGAGAGCATTCCCTGGTGCTACAATTACTTATGAAGAGAGGCCCTTTTCTAGTGTTTTTCTATTGGCAAAGATGTTTGCAATCAGACATGACTTAGTTCTTGTAATTATGGCCAAGATTAGTATGCATTTATTCATTATCGATATAGTGTGCATTTATTATTTATATAAATTTATATATGGGGGTGAATGATAGCGGTGTTCCAACATCTAAGGGATTGTCACAAAAAAGAGGAATTCAGGTTATTCTCCCAAAGCACCTGAGGGCAGGACAAAAAGCAATGGATGGAAACTAATCAAGGAGAGAAGCAACCTAGAACTAAGAAGAAAATTCCTAACAGTTAGAACAATTAATCAGTGGAACAACTTGCCTCCAGAAGTTGTAAGTGCTCAATACTGGAAGTTTTTAAGAAGAGATTGGACAATCATTTGTCTGAAATATAGGCTATAGGGTTTCCTGCCTGAACAGAGGGTTGGAGTAGAAGACCTCAAGGGTCCCTACCAACTCTGTTATTCTGCTAATTTGCGATAACTTTTTTTTTAACATATATAATTACACTGTATATGGGATAAATTTTCCTAATCTTATGATTACATTTGGGCTGTTTGTCCCAAAAAAGATTGTCCTGTAATCTGGAATTCTAATATGATTCAGAATTATATTTGTCACCTTGTTTAGCAGATAGCAAAAAAACTATTGTGATGCCCAATAGTTCTCTCTTTGCTTATAATACCTCTTAATTTTGCATACTGATGAGCACCAGTAAAACACTTCTGTCACCGATGGCACAGTGCAGAAGGGCAAGGAGAATGCTTAATTAAAAAGAAATGTTAAATCAAATGAGGATCTTTTTTGTTTTATTGCTATAGGCCAAACTAAATGAAAGGTAGGAGAGGTGTTGCTAGAATTCTTGATGAATTTTTATTTGGTTAAAAGGAAGGCATTTGAGTGAGGATGAGAATGAAAATGCCATTAAAGAGAGTTTAACTCTCTTTTTGATGCGCTGTTGTTCCAGAATTCTCCTGTCTTTCTCCTTTGATGGCGGGCAAACACAGAATCTGTTTTTGTTCTCATAAGCTGATTTGCTTGAAGGTGCTGCTGTCCCATTTGGGGTACTCTCAAGGGCAAAAAAAAAGTCAAGATGGCACCTTCAACTGCACAACTGAAGCTTCAACTCTTTTTCAAAAAGGGATGTGTCTTTGATTGCGTGACAATAGCAGTCCCCAGCCACCCTGATCAGCATTGGCCTTACTGAAAGAAGAATTAAGTGCTAATTCATGTGGCTTTTATGATATTTCTTTGCTTCTGAGGGGAAAAGATCTTTAGACAGTTCTGACTATAGATTTTCCCAAGTCAAATCTACTTTGGCTAGGAGTTTTCTTTAATTTCACAGTACTGTGTTTAAATACAGTTGTTCAGTGAAGTTGGAATAAAATTGGACACGCAGCAAATGCATCTGGTGTTCTGTGTTTATAAAAGCAGTTGAAAGTTAACTGTAGCCCTTCTATAAAGACTGAAGAGGAAGTCTTGGACTGGATGGCAAATGGCTCGGATCCAAAATACAATTATATGTAGTGGCAGCATCTCTTCTTTGGAAACATATGACACTGGCTTTTGCAGACTACAGTAGCCCATCCTACCAATTGGGAAGCAAGAGGCATGTGATCAAATGCGAAAGCCATAGTCCACCCACACGTAATGCATACCTGCAGAGGATTTTTCATTAGCCTCCATCTGCTAACTCCCAAATCTATCTCTTTTATTACCAGTAGTTTTTTGGGGTTTTTTTGTTTTTGTTTTTGGTTACGTTTTTTCTTCCAAGGCCTCTTCATAAAACGCCATTTACAGGTAGTCCTCGATTTACGACAGTTTGTTTAGTGACTGTTCAAAGTGACAACAGCACTGAAAAAAGTGGCTCACGACCCTTTTTCAAACTTACAACCATTGAGCATCCCCATGGTCATGTGATCAAAGTTTGGGATGCTTGGCCAGTAACTCATATTTGTGATGGTCATGTGATCACCTTCTGATAAGCAAACTCAGTAGGGAAGCCAGATTTGCTTAACAAGTGCAGTGACTCATTTAACAACTCTGGCAAGAAAAGTTGTAAAATGGAGCAAAATTCACTTACCACATGTCTCACTTAGCAACAGAAATCTTGGCCCCAATTGTGGTCGTAAACCAAGGATTACCTGCAGGTACAGTAGTTTTGATTCGCATATACAGCAGTTTTGATTCAGGACCCAGAATGCAAACAATATTAAACCTCGTTCTCTGGGCTTGGAGACCATTTCAACTTCAGAAGATCCTGTCTCCTCCTAATCATGGGGCTGCCCTTGAGGGCCACTCGGAGGCTTCAGCTGGTACAAAATGCAGCTGCGTGGGTTGTGATGGGAGAATCCCGATACTCCCATGTTACACCCCTCCTGCGCGACCTGCATTGGTTGCTGGTTGCCCTCTGGGTGAGATTCAAGGTGCTGGTGATGACCTATAAAGCTCTACATGGCTTAGGCCCAGGATATTTGGCAGACCACCTGCAGCCAGCAATGACATCCCATCGCCCGGTCCACGCCCATAGAGAGGGCCTGCTCAGGGTGCCGTCGGCTAGACAGTGTTGGCTGGTGGCCCCCAGGGGTAGAGCCTTCTTTGTGGGTGCGCCCACCCTCTGGAATCCACTCCCCTTGGAACTCCGGTTGGCTCCTGACCTCCGCACCTTCCACCACGAATTAAAAACTTGGTTATTCCAGTTCCTCGACCTGGACTGATGGGGTTTTTAGGGTTTTAAATTTTAATGGGTCTGATCAGATTTTAACTTTGTATTATGGCTTTGTGAATTTTACTATTGTGAGCCGCTCTGAGTCCATTGGTGATAGGGCGGCATATAAGCCAAATAAAATAAAATAAAAAAAATAAATAATAAATAATCAGCCTTCTCAAAATGCTTTTATCAGATCAGATAATTTGTAAAAGGAAACAAAGTGACCAACGTCTTCACTTTTGCTCAGCTGAATTGCTGACAATGGTATAAATCTGCTAGAATACTGAAAACAGTAAAGAGAATTTGTTCTGCCTGATAATTAATATAAATCCTCTCCATTGTTTTGAAAGTCTGTTTTGGAAACATCTTTTGTCTCTTAGTAATTATGTTTCCTCCCCTTTTCCAACTTCTGTGCAGGTTCTCTAAGCTACATGACTAGCAATTCTTTCTCGCTGAATGTTCAGGTAATAATGTAAATCCTCAGATAGCTTTGTTTCAATGCGGCAAGACAGAATGGCCGCTGGGATCCTATTTTCCTTTCTCTGCCAGAAATCTTTTATCCAGTTTTCCTTTGTGTAATTTTCTTTATCCTCAATAGTGTTGGAACAAATGTCCATCTGGGTTCAGTTCCAAGTGCTCCCAAGTGCTTCACTGGAAACATGGAGGTTGTTTCTAAAGATGGTTTAATGGTGGACAGGACCACATGGTTTGAAGTCCTGGGCAATTGAGCACATGAGAGAGAGAGAGAGAGAGAGAGAGAGAGAGAGAGAGAGAGAGACCCTCTCTTGGCCCTGCCTTAGAGCTTCCTGTTCCTGTGTAAGTGCAGGTATCCTGATTGGTTGAATCTTGCTGAGTGATGATGTAATGAAGTGGGTTGTGTTCTGAAAGGGTGTTGGGCAATTCGTATTATGGCTTAATGGCTTTGTCCTGGTTTGGATCTTGGCGAGCAAACTGGTAACAAAGGTAAGTGAAACACACTTCTGGTGAGGGCTAATTCTATTATGTTCTGAAGGTGAAAGTCTTTTCTTTTGTAGATAAGCTGACCCAGCCATATGTCTTGTAGATAGGATGGCCCAGTCTTTCTGGGCCTATTAACAAAGGTGGGAGCTGCTTTCCAAGAGCATGTTTCTCCTTTTCTCATCCAGGGAGGTATAATATTCTGCCTTTTTAATATTTCCTAGAAATTTCATTCTTCTAGGAGAGGGGTGAGTGCTAACTTCCTACAATAGTGGGGGTGTGAACAGAACAAACAGAACACACACCCAGCCAATCAGAGCACAGCCAAGCCCCCAACCAATCAGAACACACCTCCACCCAATCAGAACACAGCCAAGCTCCCACCCAATCATTTTTTTTATTTATTTAGATTTATATGCCGCCCTTCTCTGGAGACTCAGGGCAGCTTACAATGCGTTAAGCAATAGCCTTCATACTTTTTGTATATTTATACAAAGTCAGCTTATTGCCCCACATACTGGGTCCTCAATTTACCTAACTCAGAAAGGATGGAAGGCTGAGTCAATCTTGAGCCTCGAACTTGCAATAATTGTACACAGCTGAACGCTAATAACAGGCTATCTAGCCTGTGAGCTATCTGAGACTCTCTATCTGAGGTCACACCCCCACTAGCAGTTAAAAGGAAGAAACAGCTGCGATCACACATTGATCCTAGAAGCACGAAGCCAAAAACACCAGCCTGAAGATGACGAATGAGACTATATTTATGTATCTGTTTTCTTTCCTTTTCATAGGCTTTATGTGTATTTCTCTTTAGCCAGGTTCTTCCTACGTAAACCAAAATTTTTATGCAGCCCTAGTTCAATGAAATCACAATTCACTAGTTTTTAGGCTTTTTTTCTGGCAGCCATCAAACTCTCTGCTGCCCATTGGGAGACTAGTCTTCTCAGTCTCTCAATAGAGACTAATATATACTTGGAGAAAGCACCACCCACTTATGAATGCTTCACATGGTAATATAACCCAGAGCTTCCAACTGAAGTATTTATATTGAGTCTGGATTATCCATTTTAGAATGACTCTAAACCATTAAAAAGGGGGGGAGGGGAAACCAATAAAATGCATTTAGTAAGAAACACACACACACAAAAAGAAAACCAAAAATTCACTTTTTTTTTCTTACTTAGCCACAATAGACTGACATTCCCTAAATTTGATTCATCCCTTTACAGAGGCATCTGGGTAATTGCAACCACCACATTCTCAGGATGCAAATCCATAAATTAACTATGTTGTGTAATTAAGGGAGGAGGGGAGGATTTGGGGGGAGGGTTGTCTTCTCCATCTGGAACATTTCCTGTGGCTTTCACTGGATTTGAATATTTGATTGTTAGGCGGCAAGAAATGAATTAAAAGTCCTTTGGTTTGTTTTAAGAAATCCACGAAGGTAGAAGGGCATTTCATTAAATGAACACTCAACAACAGATTTGCATTAATTTGTGCTGCTGAAAGTAATCAGCTCAAAATATTTAAACCTGCATGTTAAAATTTGGTTTTCTGAATTTAATTATTTTACAATATTGTAAAAAGAAAATAGGGAACCAGTTTGATGTAGTAAGGGAGGGACTAAGCTTAGGGGTGGTATTCACTTACCTTCACTAACGGTTCGCAAATGTGAGCGCGCTTGTGCAGGATCTTCCGTGCATACACAGAGCGTCAAAAACGGGACGTGATTATGATCCGGTATGTGGGCGGAGCCTCCTGCTGCTACCGCTACCGGTTTGTCAGAACCAGATAGAACTGGCTGAATACCACCATTGACTAAGCTAGAAACTGGGAGACTACCTTAGGCTCTAACCAGCTGAGTGACCTTGGGCCAGTCACACTCTCAGCCCTAGGAAGGAGACAATGGCAAACCACTTCTGCAAAACCTTGCCAAGAAAACCTTTGTCCCTTTTGCAGATCCAATCTAAGTCAATCATCAGGACCCGAGGTTTATTCTTCCAATATTTTGAAGTTCCCTGAGGATGGGCTCCAGCATGAACCTGAAAGCTTGGAAGAATAAACCTTTGGTCCTGGTAACTCAGATTGGATCCTGCAACATTATCCAGGGACAGATATATTTATTCTCCTTGTTCCTTTTGTTTTGTTTTAATATTGTGCTAGCAATAGTGCTGGAAGTTCCTTTACCAGAGAGCCACTGAGGGTCAATTTTGGAGGAGGTGTTTTGGCAATATTTTGCTTATGGTTTGAGGTTTATTATTTTTCCAAAATCAGTGGCTAAGGAATGTTGCGAAAGTTGTGTGTCCTTACATGATGTGTGATTTTGTCCTTTGGTTTTCAGATAGTTCTGACTGATGCTAAATT
This sequence comes from Masticophis lateralis, assembly GCA_030761175.1. Lineage (NCBI taxonomy): Eukaryota > Metazoa > Chordata > Lepidosauria > Squamata > Colubridae > Masticophis > Masticophis lateralis. The sequence goes on along the minus strand of JAUDYJ010000002.1, from coordinate 43,214,772 downwards.
AACAAACTATGGCTTTTTTTGAGAATTAATAAACGCACAACACTCCAGATGTTGTATAATTGCTACCACTATGGGTGGAATATTTATTTATTGAGAAGTAAGTTCTGCTGGATTTTATAAACTACCGTATTTTTTGGAGTATAAGATGAACCTTTTTCCCCCAAAAAAGAGGGTGAAAATCTAGGTGCGTCTTATACTCCAAATGTAGCCCCGCCCAGCTTCTCAAACGGAGGTTTCAGAGGCTGAAAAAAGCATCAGAAACGAAGCTTCAGAAAGGAAGCCCCCAAACAGAGCTTCAGAGGCTTTTTTTCTGAAGCTCTGTTTCGGAGGCTTTCAGAGGCAGAAAAGAAAGTTTTTCCTGAAACGGAGTTTCAGAAGTTTCAGAGGCAGAAAAACAAAAACAAAAAGAAAGCAAAGCACAGAGCTCACAACCAAGGAACCTGTTGCTAAAATTCACCTCTGGGAACAGCTGATTGGGGGTATTCCAGGAGGCCCCAAAAACTAAGGTGAATCTTATACTCTGGTGTGTCTTATACTCTGAAAAATACAGTAAAATATGCGGCAGATTCTATGGCAAAATGGGCAATAGAAAACCTCTGGTGTGGGTGTTTCCTAGGGCTACCAGATCTGGATTGCAAAATTCAGGATGACAACTACTTACTGTAGCTGCAAAGAATTAAATGACTTTTAACTCTTTGTTGCCATCTTATGGTCCTCAGAATTTTTGAAATTCAGATTGGCATCTGTAATGTACATGGGTACACATATCTAATACACCTGTATGCATAAACTTCCATTCTTTTCAATGATACAGTTTAGTAGACATAAACATGGTCTACAAACCATGGTCTACAAACCACCGTGGTTTGAGTTCATGTAATACACAAAATGTGACAACCTCAGGGGTGCTATTCAGCAGCTTTGACAGATTCTAGAGAACTGGTAGTGGAAATTTTGCGTAGTTCGGAGAACTGGTAGTGGAAATTTTGAGCAGTTCGGAGAACTGGCAAATACCACCTCTGGCTGGCCCCAGAGTGTGGAGGGAATGCAGGTTTTACAATATCCTTCCCCCAGGAGAGGGGAGGGAATGGGGATTTTGCAGTATCCTTCCCCTGGAGTGGGGTGGGAATGGAGATTTTGCAGTATTCTTCCTATGCCACACCCACCAAGCCACACCTACCAAGCCACACCACTCCTACCACAGAACCAGTAGTAAAAAAAATTGAATTCCACCACTAGACAACCTTCATTATGGTTTACTGTGATGTAGGAAATCAGCCAGTGATTGTAGCAACTGTCCCCAACCTAGGCAGTCTCTGGGTGTCCTCCGTTCAAATTCCCCAAATTTAAAGTCACAGCCAACATAGTTATGGAAGCTCAAATATCTGATTGGCCACATTATGGAAAGGCCAGTTTTTAATAGACAACAGGAACCAAATCTTCTTTTTCCAATGCACTGAATGCTTGAACTTTACAACTCTAGTCCACTATCTCCAAAAGGGTAAAGGAAAAGAAAGCAGGTATTTTGTGCTTGGGAGGAAAGAGTCACAGACTGTCCTCATTTTCCTGTTGTTCCTGTAGTTATTATTAGATTTTTGTTGACTTTCTGAGCAACCGAGGTGTCTGGAATACAGGATTTGTTCTAAAGGCAGGAACATTGTTTTCCAAAAGTTAACATCCTGCTTCCATCAATAAAGGATATCTAGCATGTCCAGAGAAAAAAGGTTCATAAATCTTTTCATTACAATCTTAACCATATTGTGATCACATGCAGAGGACAGCTATGGTTTTAAGCTGGAGTGAAGCATTATGCCACGTTTTTAATGTTGGGCTGAACACAGGGATTTTACGCTTGGATGTCAGATGGAAAGGCTTAAGAATTAATCTGATATCAGGAGGCACCCCAACATTGCAGGGGCCTAGAGTGTGACCTTTCCTCTCCCATTTGGAGCCAGCCTCGGAGGAAGGATGTGAACCACCATAGCACATATTTCCATCTCCCAACTCCAAAAACTAGTCTAAAAGGATACCACGGTGGATGGTGTCAAAAGCATTGAGAGGTCTAGGAGGGCAATGGTTCACCCATCCCCATCCTGAATCCTCTGAAGGTTATCGACAAGTGTGACCAATGCCATTTCAGCAGACTTGGGATTCAGCTGGTTCGGACCAGTCCGAGTGAACTGCTAATGCTAATTTTATGCTAATTTTACATCTGGTTCGCCGAACCAATAGTTGCAAGGAATGGCTGGTCCCACCCACCCCACCCTTTCCGTCCCAGGAGTCTCCACACAGCCTGTTTTGGATGCCAGGTAAGTGCAGGGCCCACACGAAGGCTCTGGGAGGGTGAAAAACAGGCCTCCTGGAAGTTCCAGAAGTCTGGAAACGGGCCTGTTTCCAGCCTCCAGAGGGTTTCCAGAGCCCGGGGGAGGCCTTTTTCGCCCTCCCAGAGCCTTAAAGAAAGCTTGGGGAGGGTGAAAACGCCACCCACCCCCCAGTGGTGCAGGAAGTTGAGTAGACCACACCCACCATGGTCACGCCCACCCAGCAACCGAGCACAGAACTGGTTGCTAAAATTTTTTGAATCCCACCCATGCATTTCAGTGATGTGTCCTGGCCTGAGCTCAGACTGAAAAGGGTCCAGATAATGAGGTCTCACTCTTTTTTTTATGAGAGAGAAGATCTTTCCAGTGTGGTTCGTCCAATGCTGACTGAAAACTGCTTGTATTCACATTGGGAAAAGCTGCCGTAGGCTATATTACTGCTCAAACACAAATAAATGCAGTGGAGAATTAAATCTAAGGAACCTAAGTGGAGAGCCATGTCGCCTGGCACATGTGGCTTTGCCTGTTCCTCTTCCAGGTTTCTGGCACGTATGCACATGGGATGATCAGCTGGCCTTTGTATGTGTGGCAATGCCGGAAACCAGAAGAGCTGGTTTTCCATTTTCTAGTGTGAGCATGTGCACTGGCCAGCTGATTGGTGCATGTGCATGCACAGCAGTAACTGGAAAACTTGCCTGGGCAGCTCCTCTTCCTGGTTGCGACCCTAACGAGCGCACACATGAAGTGCTCCCTTTTCGGCACTTGGTGCCATGCGCACGCGTGCATGCTCCCTTTTCTGCTCAAAAGATTCATCATCACTGATAGAGGCCAAAAAAAAAAATCCATTCTATCAACTACTCCTTGACAATAGGGAAGGTCTTTAAATTTAAACAATTTATCCACTTCTCAATCTGCCTCTTTGCTAGCGGCAAAAAACAGAAAGGTGCATTTCATTAATACCTCGGGGCTTTTTTCCCCCTAAAAATTTAAATTAGTTATATTATCTTATGCACCTGTAGCTTTGCAGAGCATTAACAGCCTGCTATAAAATCCTGGCAATTTGCACACCATGCGTGACCCTTTTGATAAAATAGTAGTTATAACAGTTCTGGAACTGATCCCCTCTGTGCCAGTTCTATATATTTAAACCGTGAAGATAAGTAGATCTCAAAGCAGATTTCTCTAAGACTTAATGCCTTGCTTTGTTTATTTATTTAAATCGATTTATATGGCGCCTTCCCCCCCCCTCCCCATTTCCAAATTGATTCTTATGATGACATTGGAGACATCACCAATGGGTCCTTAAGTGATGAGCTTTAGGAAAGTGGGTCATTCAAGGCTGGTGAACAAATGCATTTTTTGTCCCTTGATACTTATTACTTGATATTCAAGTCTTTGTAGAGGTAGAACACATGTATGGTAGTCTGAGGGTGAATAGATTTCAGGATGATGGGATCTAGATTTAATAATATTGAAAGTTCAGCCAGCTAGAAACGGGTGAAATATAGCAGTTTGGAATGGGAAAGAAAAATATAAATACCCGTAAATGACCTTCCAGATAAACTCTGAAATATCTGAAAACAGTCGTCGGTGTGGAGAATATTTATGTCACCTAGCACTGGCATTCTAAACTTTTGGGAGAGGGAAAAAAGGAACTCAGGAAAGAAATACGGTGCCAACTTCCTCCCAATCTCTTATTAAGCATAGTACCTATAAAGCAGAAAATGCTTTATTTTTTTTAATCTTATAGGCATCTAGTAGTGTACCTTTGCACAAAAATCCTTGCTATAATACATTTTTAAATTAAAGATCAGAGAGCAGATAAACACTTCCAAGAGGGCTGATATCAGATAGGTTCACTTCTCACAAGAAAATAATTCAATCAGGTTGTCTGGAATGAAGAGACAAGGCTAAGAAATGTAGGATTGGTGATGTTGTTTGCTTAAATCATTACTGGGCTTGTTGCATCCTTGCAATGTTGTAATTTTTTCCCTTGTGTTGTCTTGATTGCAAGTTTTTTTAAATAGAGGGTGGGATGCAAATAAATCTCAGTGCAATAAATATGTCACATCCCTTCTGGATAACAGTAAAATGATATCTCTTAGCAAAAATGGGATTGGTTTAACATCTGGTTTTCCAAAGTGGTGCCAGAAGATACTTTCCTCAATACTTGCCAGCCTTCTTAAGACACTTCATTTAGGAGAAAAGGATGATGATGATGATGATGATGATGCTTTTATGTGAAACTGGCATATTACAAAGCACTCTGCTTCAAGTATCATCCTTATTTGCAAGACATCCAGTGAGTCTTAATTTTTATTTAGTTATTATTTGAAGCTATCTGGCTGTCTACCAACACCGTATGGGTAAAACAATGGATGAGAGCAACTCAGAGCTCTGGATATGTGGCAACCTGCTTTTAAAAGAAAATAACAGAAATAAGAAATAGTGGGGTTCACACTAGTAGAATAACAGAATAACAGAGTTGGAAGTTTGTAGAAGTCCTCAGTCTTCCAGGTCCTGGTTGTCCCAAAGATACTTTTTCAGAAGGCAACTGGTCTTTCCTGGTTTTTTTTTTCTTTAAAGACATTTTGCTTCTCACCCAAGAAGCTTCTTCAGCTCTGACAGGATAGTAGGGAATGGAAGGATTTATATTCCTTGCAGACAGCAATTTATTTGCAACTTGCTTCTCTGATACCAGAGTCAACAGTGAATACTGCAATACTGCATTCTAACAGTGGTTAGAATGCAGTATTGCAGGCTTCTTCTGCTGGCTGCTGGCTGCCAGCAGTTTGGCAGTTCGATTCTCACTAGTTCAAGGTCGACTCAGTCTTCCATCCTACCGAAGTCGGTAAAATGAGGACCCAGATTCTCACTTTATCTCCCTAGACAGCTGAATTTATCATTTTCTCCTGAAAAAAAAAAAGCATGAGAGAAAAACGTATAGTATACGATCATGTCTACAATGGGCTCTTCCTTCATGATTTTGGTCACGTTCCCTTGTTTCCTATTTGTTTTGTAAGGAATTGTTAACCAACAATAAGGTTCAAGCCATTGTTGTTTGTTTGTTTTTTGGCAGAACAATGTCTATTTGGAGCCATGGTGCCATAGTGGTTAGAATGCAGAGTTGCAGGCTAACTCACTGCCCACTGCCAGTAGTTTGATCCTGACTGGTTCAAGGTTGACTCAGCCTTCCATTCTTTCGAGGTTCGCAAAATGAGGACCCAGATTGTTGGGAGCAATATGCTGACTCTGTAAACCACTTAGAGAGGGCTGCTAAGCACTGTGAAGCAGTATGTCAGTGTAAATGCAATTGCTATTCTGTTCAGGGCCAGTTGCTTGAGTGTAAGAGGAAGAGAGGCTGCAGTACCCATGCCCTACATGTGGATGTTCCAGAGGCACCAAGAAAGGATCAAATTCCTGGCTGAGGGAAGCCTCTCCTTTGACTCAGCAGGGATCTTCTTATAACCTGGGTTCGTGCACTGTGCAAAACCATGCTTAAGTATGGTTTGTTAAATAAACCATAATGGGCTGAGTTTGCACAATAATTCCCCAGAGGGGTGTTTGAATCATCTTGACAGGCTGCTTTCCACTAGTTTCGGATTATAATATCTCACAAATATTATTTAGCTCCTTGGTCCAGTGCTTACAGGAGATATGATGCTTCGATTAGCTGGATGTGATGTAGCTTTTTGACCGTGAATGCAGCGGATTGGAAAGTTGACAAGTTGCTTTGCATGGCTATAAACTAGCGTTTTTCAGCCTTGGCAACTATAAGACAGATGGACGTCAATGCTGGCTGGAGAATTCAAGGAGTTGAAGTCCACCTGTCTTAAAGTTGTCAAGGTTCAGAAACACTGATATAAACTATCAACAGAATTCCCTCGCTGTATGCAAAAATTTGTACTCGAATGCATTTATTTCTAAAGAAATCAAGGCAAGGATAAAATCCTTACTAAACATAAATCTTCTGCTTCTGTTATAAAAACCCTGTAATGAGTTAAATGAAATGGCCTGGAACAATGGCTCTGGGAAGTTATGTTGCACTCATAAAAATCCACATCAGAAATGAGCTTTTCCTCCAAGGTCATAACCCAAGGCTGAAATTGGGATTTCCAAAATTAGAATACTTAGCATAAAAGTGCAAACATCCATTTTTGGCAGCAATACTACTAGTTAGCATCCAATTCAGATTAGGATAGATGAAAGCAATTGGAAGATGTTCACACAGAGAGGGACACATTTAGAAGTCTTCCAACTATCCAGGTCTGTCATGCATGAGAAAGAACAGACTTGTTTCTCTGCGATTCAGCGAGCAGGACTAGAACCAGGTGGTACAAATGCCAAATCTGCGTTAAGAGTTGCACTATTATGAAATTGGGTGGTTATCTTTTGCAGGAAGATCAAAGCAAATGCTGGAGGACAGCAGTCAGCCAGGAAAACTAATTGTACTCTACCCTGCAGATTCAAGGAAATGGGAGTGCTTAGCCTTGAAACAAAGAGAAGTGGGAGAAGATACGGTAGCGTTCTTCAAATACCTAAAAAGAGACCAAACAGATGGTTAATTAAGACTCAATTTCTATCACCCTGGAGTACAGAACAGACAACTATGGACCTCAGTTTCAAGATGGCACTTCCCATTTTAATATTACAAGAAAAAAACCTACTTAATGCTTATACCAATTGACAGCAAAACCAGTAACACCGAAAGAAGTAGAAAGGATAGTCCACTCTATTACTTTTTGCCTGTTGTCCTCCTACATAGATACTGCATAGATACTATCTTTTTGCAGTATCCTGAGCCATGGTGGCACAGTGGTTAGAATGCAGTACTGCAGGCTACTTCTGCAATTTGGCAGTTCAAATCTCACCAGGCTCAAGGTTGACTCAGCCTTCCATCCTTCTGAGGTGGGTAAAAATTGAGGACCCAGATTGTTGGGGGGCAATAGGCTGATGCTGTGAACCGCTTAGAGAGGGCTGTAAAACACTGTAAAGTGGTATATAAGTCTAAGTGCTATTGCTATGGCTATCCTCTCTTTAGGATTTTATCTTTATCTTTTAGGATTTTATCTGCAAGGTTCTTTTTGTGTAGATGTGGACAATCTGATTGCATGGAACCCTTCATGCAAATTGGTGTTCAGGTGTAAGCTTCATCGATGCTTCGGTCCACACCAACATGTAGAGGGAAGGTTAATAGTATGTTCAGAGCTGCTCTTGGAGCTCTTTCAGCCTGCATAAAGGGATCAAGAGACAGAAGAGTGAACATCCTTCCTTGAAGGATAATCATGTAGGACCTTAGTTGTTGGTAATAACTCAACCAGATAGGCTTATATAGAGCAGTAGCTCTTCTTCTTTAATATTTCACTGCTAGTATCAATGTCTGGCTTGTTGTTTCTTCCAGCCTTCTCTATTTTATGGGCTGTGATAACACTGTGATCCCAAAACCCAATTAGTTACACAGTTGGTTTGATTCAGTCACCTCTAGTGATGAATTTGTTCTTCTTTGGTTTATCTTTAAAAAACTGGTTATTTGTCTCTACACTGCACCCTCTTTTCTCTCTCTCTCTTTCTCCTTCTCCTTCTCTTTCTTCTTGACAGTGGTATTAATTTTCTATTTATTCTCTCGTGGATTCTCATTTCAGCCTCTCTTTGTCAGGGTTCCAAGTAACACCCCCAACAAAAGAAGACCCAATGCAAAACATGGCTTCCAGGCCTGACACTTTTTCTCTTGGATGGGACACAAACCATTTTGGTATTTAGCACCAAAGACTACTTTGACTGTTATCTAGGTTGCAACTTTTCCCTCATTGGATACAACCGCTTAAAACCCAAACAAGCTGAAACAATGACAATTGTCTATCCTATTTATCTTACTTTTTCACTATAATGTTCAGTTCCCACTAAGCTTCCACTATTCTACAACCAGAGATCCAAAAGGGAAGTAGCAAGAAACAGAAACCCAACAATTCAGTACTAAATATGAATTGAGGTTTGTTCCATGTTCCACCCATTAACTCTCCAGCCGTTCTGCTTGAACTGTTTGGGATGGGGGAGGGGAGGTACAGTACACATAATTGCTTCTGATACATTCCATATTTCAGCAGGAGCAACAGAAGTTTCAGCTGGGCTAAGTCTTCTCGGTTCTAAGCGAATCTCAGCCAGTGACAATTCTAAATTTAGAAGAGCCATTTTGCACCAAGTTTATTTTTGTAATTTGTCTAAATACCGGGTATTTGCTTTTTTTAAAAAAATACATAATATATCCTAAAATTGCTAGTCACAAATAGAGATGGTTTATCATCTCTATTTGCTACATGCTACACAGTAGAGTAATTGTAAATGTTAGTGGTCTATTTTTCTTCTTACTAGAATTAGAAAGGCCATACATTTTCAGTATGGGGCACAATGGCTCAGTGATTTAAAGATGCTAAGCTTGTCAGATGAAAAGCTGATAGCCACATTTTGAGACCCGAGCACTGCGTGACGGGAGTGAGCTCCCGTTACTTGCCCCAGTTCCCTCCCACATAGCAGTTCAAAAGCATGGAAATGCAAGTAGATAAATAGGTACCACCTCAGTAGGAAGGTAATAGTGCTCCATGTGCTTTGGTGTATAACCATGCTGGCCACATGACCACAGCAGTGTCTTCAACAACGCTGGCTTTCTCAGCTAAGAGATGAGCATCATCCCCTAAAGTCAGACATAGCTGAATAAGTGAAACTTTTATTTTTATACATTTTCAAGCATCCATGAGGGTTGGTAATTGTTTTTGAAAAAAAATGGAAAGCTTGAGATTTTTCAAGAACTTGATTTCTGCACCTAGTATACTATGCATTCTTTCTTCTTCTCAGAATCTTATTTAAAATAAAGCTCAGAAAGCAGATAAAATGCTTTCTTCGACCCTTGATATGCTGGCCTTGCCAAAGTGTAACCTAAATGGAGCCACTCCTGAAACTCAGCAATGATTCTGCTATTCCAGGGATAATTGGAATTGGTGGATACATCATCCTTATAAACCAAAAAGCTCCCATCATAGTGTAGAAGAGAGGAGGGATAGTCCTCAATTTAAGACCATAGATGGGACCAGAATTTCCATTGCTAAGTAAGGCAGTTGATAAGTGATTGCACCTGATTTTATTATTTTTTCCCCCCATAGTTGTTAGACAAATCTCTGCAGTTGTTAAAGAAACCATGGTTGTTAAGTGAATCCGGGGTCTCGAATTGACTTTGCTTATTGGACTTTGCTTATTGGGCAAGGTCACATATGATCACATGGTCCCAGGACACTGTGTTTGATGTCCTCCTTTCCATTTTTTCCTCTCTTGTTATGTACATGAAAGTATTAAGGGTGGAATAACCAAATGCCACTTCTTTTACAACTGTTCTTGCAAATAACCACACTCACGTTTTCTGTAGCTTGGGAGAGTTTTGTATATAACTGTATATATACACCCTGAGAGACAGTAAATTATGTATTGCCTGTTGTTGGCATCTCTCTTTCTCCTTTCTTTTGCCTGTCCTTTATCCTAACAATCACAAGTGCAATAGCACTTGGATTTATATACCACTTCATAATGCTTTCAGCCCTCTCGAAGTGGGCTTCATCTTCATCTAAGTCAAACTCAGCATAATCTGGATCCTCATTTTACCGACCTCAGAAGTATGGAAGGCTGAGTCAACTTGAACCAGTCAGGATCGAACTGCAGACAGTCAACAGAATTAGTTTGCAATACTGCATTCTAACCATGGCGCCACCATGTCAAAAACCTATTTATGTTAGATGACTGTTTTGGTGTTTGGTGATTTTTAATAAATAAATTTGAAGCCCTATTTTTGCTAGATGAAATGAGCAATGTGTCTGCTTGCTCAGATCTGGATATAGGGAGAATATACAGGGAGAATGCTTGGCACAAACTAAAATGGAAATTGCCAAGCGTAATTTCTCCAACAGGAAAAAGTAATTGATTTCCAAATAGTCTTAGATCGGATTTATAGATTGTACTAAGACATAATATAGTTTATTTGCTTTTGGCTTTGTATGATATTTGACTCCATTCATTCTGTCTTAGTGTCATATGTAAAGCAGATCATTGAACTTTAATGGCCAAAAACTATTAAAGAGCTTTGGAACTGGAGATGGAGATGCGTCCGGAAGCAAAGAAGGAGAACGGCAGAAAAGAAGAGTTAATACTTTCTTTGTTTTATTAGGAATTAGATGGAGATCCTGCAGAGAAACCCTCGGGCTTGTAATAAAAAAAGACTGAGGCTACTTTATGGCCAAATTAATTCTCCCCTCAGCTACCTTCTTCTTGGATAATTGCAGGAATGAGATTTTGCGCTTGTGGGACTGTGTGATCAGATTTCGTGATAGTGTATGTGCTTTGGTAAAAGGCTATTGTTCTATCCTCAGCCTTTTGTTTTTTAGAGCAAGGCTAGAAAACCTGTGACTTGAAGCCTGCATAGAAGAGAAACCAAGATGATTAGGGGGCTGGAGGCTAAAAGATATGAGGAATAGTTGCTGGAACTGGGCATGGCTAGTCTAGTGAAGAGAAGGACCAGTCAAGACATGATAGTAGTGTTCCAATATTTGAGGGGCTGCCACAGAGAGGAAGGGATCAAGCTATTTTCCAAAACACCTGAAGGCCTGACAAGGAATAATGGATGGAAACTGAACAAGAAGAGATTCAATCTGGAAATAAGGCAGAATTTTCTGACAGTGAGAACAATCAACCAATGGAACAGTTTGCCTTCAGAAGTTGTGGAAGCTTCATCATTGGAAGCTTTCAAGAAGAGACTGGACTGCCATCTGTCAGAAATGATGTAGGGTCTCCTGTTTGGGCAGGGGGTTGGACTAAGTGATTTACAAGGTCCCTTCCAACTCTGTTAATCTGTATCTGTACCTATATAGCTGTCTATAAGTAGGTAGATGGTATGCAAATAATATAAATGATATAATTTGTGGCAGTCATTTGTATAATGATGTCATAATATGCATGGCATCATCTGATTGGTTACTAACACATTTGGACCCAAAAATCTGGCTCAAGGAATGGGTTGATATATCATAAATAGTCCGCATAGGGTTAGAGGCTGTGGGGTCTGAATGAGTAAAACCAGTTTTGGCTCAAAGTTTTCCACCAGAAAGCAAGGCAAGAACCAATGGATTGAACCCTAACCAAGAAGAGAAGCAACCTAGAACTAAGGAAAAATTTCCTAACAGTGAGAACAATCAATCAGTGGAATAGCTTGCCTTCAGAAGTTGTGAGTTCAGAGTTCCTCATCACTGGAGGCTTTCAAGAAGAGACTGGACAGTCGATTGTCTGAAATGGTGCAGACTTTTCTGCATGAGCAGGATGTTGGACTAGATACACCTCCAAGGTCCCTTCCAACTCTGTTATTCTATGTTCTGTGTTCAACCAGGTAAGACAGATGTGGGGTTTAGGGATGTCAGCTTTGAAAACTTTTATGTTTACCTCTGGATGGGGTTGCACATTCCCACATGGAATTGGTATGCAATTTTTTGGCACTTCTCAGATTAACAAATGCTTAAAGAGAAGAGCAGCCATGGCCAGGAGAATCTTTGCACTATTCCATCTTTGCTGCCTGTTGCACCTGTTCCTAGATCAGGACATCCTGTTTGGGTCACCTCTCATTTGAACTTTTGTAATGTGCTCTACTTGGAATTGCCCTTGAGGATCATATGATGTTCCATAGTATTCTCATGTAATCCTCTTACTTTGAGAGCTGTGCAAGAAGTCCTCAAATTACGACCATAATGGAGCCTACACAGAGGTGAAATGCTCCCGGTTCAGACTGGATCACCCGATCAGGCAACTCGGCTAGGATCGTCAGAGAGGCTTTTTAAAAAATACCTCTCTGCCGATCAGGCAAGTCTGGGATCATCAGAGAGGTATTTTTTATAAAGCCTCTCTGACAATCCCAGCTGAGTTGTCTAATCGGCAGAGGCTTTTCAAAGCATTAGAAAAAATGCTTTGAAAAGTTTTTTTTTTTAAGTTGGCCATGCCCACCCAGTCACATTACCCCCCCCCCACCAAGCCACACCCACAGAACCGGTAGTAACAAATTTTACATTTCAGCCCTGAGCCTGCATCATGATGATTCTAAAGCAAGTGACCAAGCCAATTTCACTACCTTCGTTGCAGCGATCATTAAGTGAATCTATTGTTTGCTATGGCATGTTTTTGTCAAAAACAGGAAGTAAATGCCAAGTTTTAGTAAAAGGTTATAAGTTGCAGTCACTGTGGGAAATTGAGGACTTCCTGTATTGACTTTTTATAGGTCTCTGTCTGTAATTGAAGATGCTAATTCTCACTATACAGGACTTCATGGCCTAGGACTTTGGGTTTGTTTGTTTTTTGTTTGTTTGTTTGTTTTGTCAGCTGTCTATATCCAGTCATGTTGGGTCATCCCAGGAGTTCCAAGAGAATCAGCAGGCTGTGAGACTCCTCCCTGAATCAATGCCTTTCATTGGGATCCAGGAAGCATCTGACAAGGCATCTGTCCTTTGAAACCGGTGATGGTCCCAACCTTGCTCTATATAACTTGGTTTTTATTCACAAACAGTGGAATAAATCTTTGGATGAGCTCATCTGAAAAATTGTTTACGGTTTTGAGCATGTAGAATTTTTGGCCTCTGTATGTACTGTTTTACACCACTGTTTTGGTATTTTTATGTTTATTATTGATCTTGTTTTGTTTTTATTCCTACATTATGTCAGTGAAGATATATTCATGAACTGGAATAGGCATAGCAACAGGTCAGCCAATGAGGGCTGTTTGGTGACTGAAACAGTTTGGAGCCTGGGTGTGGCTTAGCTCAACTGTTCTATATATACAAGTTTGTCTCTGCTGTCCCCGGCCTGTGTTTGTACCTATTTACAATCTCTTCTCTCTACCACATTGGAAAAACCACCATGGGTATTGTATATTTATTTGCTTTATGTGTTATTATATATATATATATATAAGTTTTGAATCCTGCTGAATTGTCTGTTGTGTATGCTGCAACAAACTCTGACACATTAGAGTCACCCAGAGTCACATTTTGTGACCTGGGCAGACATACAAAGGCTTTAAATAAATAAATAGTTTAAATATAAAATATGCTAAACTATGACAGTAATAATGGTCTGATTTGTATTAAATAAGTAAATCTATGGAGATTCTCAGTTATCCAGGCCATGGTTGTCCCAAAGGTGCTTTTTTCAAGAGGCAACTGGACTTCTTTGTTTTTCTTTGAAGACATTTTGCTACTCATCCAAGAAGCTTCTTCAGTTCTTCAGCATCTTGAAAAAAGCACCTTTGGGTTAAATAAGTAGGGTTGCATCATTTGTGATTCAGTATCTTATATGAATATGTATAATGCATAAATTATTGTTTATGGCTTAGTAACGTGTGTATGCCATCCTTCTATAGCTTCTTCAGCAAATATGCCCCCTAGATTATGGCTAAGTATAATGCATTAAGCAGTTCAATATTAACTGCATTAAGCAGTTCAATATAAGGAAACTCACTATATTTCTAAAGGCATACAATCAGTGGTGAAATCTAAATTTTTTTACTACTGTGGGCGTGGCTTGGTGGGCGTGGTGTGACTTGGTGGGCATGGCTTGGTGGATGTGGTAAGGAAAGGATACTGCAAAATCCCCATTCCCTTCCCACTCCTGGGGAAAGGATATTGCAAAAGTCTCCATTCCCACCCCACTCTGGGGCCATCCAGAAGTGGCATTTGCCGGTTCTCTGAACTACTCAAAATTTCCACTACCGGTTCTCTGTACTGCTCAAAATTTCCACTACCGGTTCTCCAGAACCTGTGCGAACCTGCTGGATTTCACCCCTGCATACAATACATCTTTCACAATATTAAAGCTACATAAGTGATGGAATGTAATGCTATAAATATGGATTTCCATGCAAGGACAGGTGACATCACACATACAAACACACACACACACGCACACACACACACACGTATCACCAGGGAAATGATATCATGATGAGATTTGCCTCTGTTGGGTTGAGTTGCATAATTAGCATCATTTGCCTGATGTCATTGTAGATCATCCTGGATGCCTTTGACTATAAATGAACAAGATGTCTCAACCAGGCTTCCTTCTTTGTTGTCCATGTGCACAGCAGAGCAGCAGACAGAGGTCAGATGTTCCATTCATGAACCAGATTGTGAATGGAAAGCTGCTTTTTTTCTAGGTAGGTAATGGAGGAAATGAGAATCTTTCTACTGGTGGAGGGAAAAAACACAGCTGAGGAAATGCACAGGCAACCAATTGGGCAGGATACATAAAGATAATACAGTACAGCTGGAGGATATTCCATTTCTGTGGTTGTTGTTATCATATTGTACATTTGCTTCCTTCCTTTTCAAAATCTCGGTAAAGAAAGCTTAAATGTCTGTTTTAAAAACATGTCTTTCATACTCTCCCAACACTTCCACCAATAAAGACGCAGCAACAACTGGACAGCTCCTGATCAGGTTTTCCTTGATGCATGGCCACTTTAGATAGAGACTTTTTATTAAAAAAATTAATTTATATGCTGCTGTTCTTTGGAGACTCAGGGTGGCTTACAATGCATTAAGCAATAGCCTTCATACTTTTGTATATACCTGCTTAGTAAGGCTTTCGCCCCCCCCCACCAGCGGTGTTCCTTTTTATACAAAGTCAGTTTATTGCCCCCACAATCTGGGTACTCATTTTACCTACCTTGAAAGGATGGAAAGCTGAGTCAACCTTGAGCCTGGTGAGGTTCGAACTTGCAGTAATTGCAGGCAGCTGGTGTCACTTTAGCAATTTTGAGTAGTTTGGACTCATAACCGGCAAATACCAACTCTGGCTGGCCCCAGAGTGGGGTGAGAATGGAGATTTTGCAGTATCCTTCCCCTGCCATGCCCACCAAGCCACGCCCCCAGAACCAGTAGGGAAAAGTTTTGGATTTCGGCCCTGCTTAGCATCCATGGTTTTTTTTAAAGCTGCATTTTTCTTATTATTGATTGATTGATGGGACTTACATGACTGCCTATCTCATATGATGACTCTAAGTGGCTCGCAACAATCCATAAAAACCATAGTTAAAAACAAAAGTGCAGTTTTGTAGCTTCGTGAGGAGTGGGGGAGCTTATTCTCTTTGGGTGGACCCAGCCCTCCTGGCCTTTAAAGCCTTAAAACCTTTGCCTTTAGAAGGGTTTTCAAAAAAAGGAGTATTTCCTCAAATGTTGGGGTCGAGAGAAATCAAGTTCCTATCAGAAGACAATAGAAATGCAAGCCAGGTTGCATATTAGTAATTCACACTGTTGGAGTTCAGCAGCCATATATGCTCTTGAAATCAACACATTACATTACATTACATTAATAAATAATTGTCCGCCCTGCACACGGTCACTCATGCCCTTGTCACCTCCCGTCTGGATTACTGTAATGCTCTCTACATGGAGTTCCTCTTGAAGAGCACTCTGAGACTCCAACTGGTCCAGAATGCGGCTGCGCGGGTGATTATGGGTGCAACTCGTTGTGCCCATGTAACTCCTGCGCAAGCTGCACTGGCTCCCAGTGGTCTTCTGGGTGCGATTCAAGGTGTTGGTTACCACCTTTAAAGCGCTCCATGGCTCAGGACCTGGATACCTACGAGACCGCCCTCTGCAACCGATAGCCTCCCACTGGCCAGTTCTCTCCCACAGAGAAGTTCCTGCCCTTTGGGACGAACTGCCCCCGGAAATACGCAAGATCTCTGACCTCTGTGCTTTTCGTTGTGCTCTCAAGACCTTGCTGTTCCAACAGGCGGGGCTGTCTGTGTAAATGAATTTTAATTTGGAGTTTTAATTTTTGGGTTTTAAATTCGGCCAAAATTGTTTAATAATTTTTAAATTTTTAATTTTAAACTTATGATGTCTATATATTCTCTATTTTTATTCTGGCTGTACACCGCTCCAAGTCCTTCAGGAGAAGGACAGTATAGAAATAAAATTATCTTATCTTATCATACATTTCTTCCACATGCATTTGAAGCTGCCAATTGCATTCACACTCCCCCCCCACACACACAAAAGAGCAAATACCAGGAGTTTGCAAGAGAAGAGAGAAAAAGAAAACACTGTTAAAGCCAGGCGAAGGATTGTTCTGGGTTCAGTCTGTTTTGTGGTTCTTGTTTGAAAATAAATGCACGCTCCCAGCCTCAATCAAACATTCTAACCAATCTGACTTTGTGAGAATTTCTCTTTTGATGACTTTCTATTCCTGGACAGAACAACTGCAACAAATAGTAAAGTGAGGGAGAATCTACTTTCCTAGCCTGCTGGGAAGGCTGAGCCCTTTTTGAGTTAATTTCTCTACAAATAGTCTTCCTTAACCTGGTGCCTTCCGGGGGATGAGAATGACAAATCCCAGAATTCACAATGAACCATGCTGGCTGGAGGTCTGGGAGTTGGGAGTCCCAAAACATCTGGACAGCATCCAGTGGAGGGGAGGAAGATGTTCACATAACAACCTGGCAGACCTGTAGAGTTCAAGAGACAAGCCTCAGCTTGTATGGTGCTATAGCATAGTTAATATTATCAGTCTCGAATGATCAAGACAGAGCACAAAAGGGATAGTAGCATGAATGTGCCCTGCTCCATTCCTTTTCTTTGTAGTCATTACTGTGTGCTTTGTACTCTCTCCCCCAGTTCCACAGAGAAATTTAATAAGGGAATCAAAAGTGCAGACAAGGAAGATACTGTAGGTCTGAATCAGAACCAGACAGGGATCCTGTATGGGGGGGGGGGTTATCCATAGAGAGAAAGTCTCCTTATCTCCTCAAACACCCAATTAACATGGTTTCTTCTCATTCTCTCCTCCAACTGAAGTACTTTTCTCCCCTCCTTTTTGAGGAAGCTCGACATCTTAGTGCCCCACAGGAGGCATCCATTCTGATTATATGATTTTAATGATGCAAGAAGCATAAAGCAGAAGGTGCCAAGAACCTCCCACAGCAGCTTGACCTAGCTTCCTCTACACACACACACACACACACACACACACACACACACACGCACCACCTTTCAACAGAGAAGTCTGATGATAGCTTTTTTGTTTTTTTGCTTGTCCTTTTGAACCCTTTTCCATTGGTTTTCTCAGTGCGTCTCTTTGCTTTTGGTAAAGACCTAGCAATGTTAAGGATAACACTTTGGAACAAAGGCTTCATATAGAGCAGGGATGTAAAACTCAATGGCCGGGGACCGGATCCAGCCTGTGGGGTACTTAGATGTGGCCCGCGGGGCTACCCTGGAAACAGCAAAGGACTTGCCCACAGTGTTTCTGCCAGCAAAAACAAGCTCCTGAGCTCCATTTTTGGATGCCACAGCCTCCTGCAACCTTCTGCCAGTGAAAACAGAGCTCAGGAGGGCTGCACAAGCTCTGTTTTCACTGACAGAGGGTTGTAGGAGGCCATGGCAGCCAAAAATGGAGCTCAGGAGCCTGTTTGCACTGGTAGAGCACTCAGGCCACCACAGGAACCCCCAACAGAAGTGACATCGAGCTGGCCACACCCACCCTGGCCACCTGATGTCAAACACCACCCTGATGTGGCCCTCAATGAAATGGAGTTTGATATTCCTGATATAGAGAAACCCTACCGTATGTGTTCTTATCATATGATAATATGTCTATTGTTAAGTCTGTCTATTAGTTGATAGCCTGAGTGAAAGGAACTCTGTTGTTTCCCCTTATAGAAAGTTAGCTTTGTTTTTTTCAAACACTGGGAAAATAATGAACGATCCAAATGCTTTCAAAATTCATGAAGTAAAGAGATTTTTTAAAAAAAATCTCAGCAGCACCAGAAGGCCTAAAAAGGAAATGTAGTTAGAATGGAAAAATCATCCCTAAAAGAATACTCTTCCCATATCTATGTGTTTCCAATACATTTCTTCTTCTCTCCTGAGGCAGTCACGTTATTGGCATGACAGGAAATTCTCACACCACAGAATTCTCAGTATAGTCCAAGAAACTAGGAAAATACCTTCTAAGACATTTACCACATCCCCATACTGTAGCAACTGGTTCGCCCAGTACCGAAAATGTGAGCGCATGCAATGCGGCATCACAAAACACGGCAATTTGCTCACGTGCGCTGTCCACACATGTGTGCAGCATCAAAAACACAGCAATATAGGACGGGATTGTGTCTGCCAACCCGCAGGTCACCACTACAGGTTCACACGAACTGGCTGAATACCACCTCTGATCCCCCATTCTTTCTGCAGGGTTGGTTGCCTCCTATCTGTGGCTCTTCCTTCTGTCAACCAAGGTCATTTCCACTTGCGTTAAATTTGTATTGTATTGATCATGGTGAGGTTGAGGAAAGCTCCATGGGAGAGAAAGACCGAGGAAGAGAATGAAAGTGGGAATGCCATGAAGATTTAAACCTGTCAGGCTTCCTGAGATCTGTAACCCGAGAGATACCAACTTTGTGGATCTGATATATCTTCACATTCTTATGAAGATTTCCAGAGCAACATAGGATCAACTTGCTGGCAAAAATCTCTAGAAAGTACAGAGAAGAGCAACAAAGATGATTAGGGGACTGGAGGCTAAAACATATGAAGAATGGTTGCAGGAACTGGATATGTCTAGTTTAATGAAAAGAAGGATTAGGGAGACATGATAGCAGTGTTCCAATATCTCAAGCTGCCACAAAGAAGAGGGAGTCAAGCTATTCTCAAAGCACCTGAAGGTAGGACAAGAAGCAATCAAGGAGAGAAGCAACTTAGAACTAAGGAGAAATTGCCTGACACTTAGAACAATTAATCAGTGGAACAACTTGCCTCAGGAAGTTGTGAATGCTCCAACACTGCAAGTTTTTAAGAAGTTGTTGGATAACCATTTGTCTGAAGTAGTGTAGAGTTTCCTGCCTAAGCAGGGGGTTGGACTAGAAGACCTCCAAAGTCCCTTCCAACTTTGTTTATTCTATTCTATTCTATTCTATTCTATTCTATTCTATTCTATTCTATTCTATTCTATTCTATTCTATTCTATTCTACCCTACCCTACCCTACCCTACCCTACCCTACCCTACCCTACCCTACCCTACCCTATTAAGAAGACTCTTGTGATCTATTAATCCTACCTTATCTATCTCTCTTCTCTCCTCAGCAGAATTGAGCTCATGCAAGGCATACATTAAATGAATATTCTAATTTGGTGATTCCTGGTTTAAAATTAGATTTCTGCTGAAGATTAGATACCTTCTTATGCCTTTGTATAATTATATTCTTTGTTCAAATTTTTTCTTTGTCTTTCCAACATGGGAGACACACTTACATTGTTTACTAGGTACCATGAGAAGGTAAACTGAAGGAGCCCTAGAGAACTAACATTCTGCTAGTTACCTAAGAAATGTGCCGGTGTTAGCTGGTAACAAGGAACAAAAATGCAGAGATTTCCCCCCTCCCCCCTTGACATAACTAAATGTAATACATACAATGTCTAATTTGTTCTCTCCAATCACATTGAAGGCCAGTGGAAAGCAATATTTTTTTCCACCGGCTTTCCAATATACCGTGCTCTGAACATTGCCAAAAGTAAAAATGTTCCATCATTTCATTAGAAGAAAAGAACAACATAAAGTTTCTGACCTGAACACAGCAGGCTTGCAAAAAGATCTTAGGACAGAAGTCCAAGCACCTTTATGGAACCTTTTTGAACTTAGACTCATACTTCCACTTCTACACATTGTACTACACTACAATTTATTTTAACTACAATTTGTTGAATATGTTATAATGACTGTACCAAATCATGGTTTACTATGGATGGGTATAAGTAACATGAAACGCTAAGGCCAGATAAATTATATTATAGTTTGCAACTTCTGTGAATTCAAGTTGTAAATATGTAATTGTATATCTGGGAATAATTTCCACAAAACTCAGTGATACTTATTTCTTGAGAGACCCGTATAGGTTTCTTTAAAAAAAAAAGGCTTATAGTAGATAGATATCTTATGGTAGATATCGGTAAGCCAAGTTACTGATAAGATCAGCTTTCATGATTGAAAGAGCGAAACATTTTACCAGCCAAGACAATTGATTTGCAACATTTTATTAGCTTTCTCAGTGGTTGATTTCTCCCTCCTTTGAGATACTAGAAATAGAACTGAACATGGATCGACCCAGGTAAGTACACAAGGCCACCTTCGTAAGCCCTGTTTTATATCATCCATATTTCTAGAGATATGTCGTGTGACAAGTCAATTTTCTTTTATGTTATCCTGTTGGGATTAAAGGGCAAACCAATTCCATTATGACCCTATAAAATGACTTTACTCCTGCCAGATATTTATATTAACAGCATTACTGCAATCTGTCCTTCACTTGTGCTGAATTGCCAGCCCTACTATTCCCTCATTGAGCTAAAGGTTCAGCCAAATGACTACAGAAAGCATCAAAGCTTTCATGATCTTGAAAATGTTTTTGATTTTCCACATTTGTGTGCACAAGAACTACACACAAATACACAGGTGGAATCAAATGTCATAGTCAGCCCTAGTATAGTTGGTTTTGAATTAGGATGCTGTGTAAATCCAGCAAATTATGGTTCCATTTTTTAAAAAAAAAAATCCATCGCAAAACAAGCCATGGATTCATTGGACATGTGAATAGATTATAGAGAATTGTATTGCTTGTGGTTTAAATCGGAGTCTCCAACCTTGGCAACTTTAAGCCTGACGGATTTCAACTCCCAGAATTCCCCAACCAGCTGGTTGGGGAATTCTGGGAGTTGAAGTCCGCCAGGCTTAAAGTTGCCAAGGTTGGGGACCCCTGGTTTAAATATTGACTGATAGTGCAACGTAACCCTCCCCCACCCACTTTTTCAGGATTTAGTCAAGCAAATACTCTGAAGCAATATGTGACCTTTATATTCCTAAACAGGCTGTCTTGGGTCAAGAGTCCCACTTAGCCTTGGAAGAGGTATAAGTGTTTCATTCACCCCAAAAAATGTCGTTTTATTTTTGTTTATTTGAAGTTAAATAAAGTTTATATATTTTTTTAATTTTATAAAATTTGAAAACCAATTTTAGAAAATTCCAGGCATTGCACCAAAAACTTTCAGAAGTTGTTGTACACATTTGATGTATACCAAGACTGGAATCACGCGGCACACTATTATGGTTTGACTTTATCTTAAATGTTGTGCATGTATGTATGTAGGAATGCAGGTATGTAGGTGTGTATATGAGTCACACATGCTCATACAGGTGGTTCTCTACTTTACAACTACGATGGGGACCAGAATTTCTGTTGCTAATCAAGTCAGTTAAGTGAGTGACACACAATTTTATGACCTTTTTTTTTTGCCATGACTGTTATGTGATTCACACCGCCATTAAGCAAATCTGGCTTCTGGCTGTTGACTTCGTTCATTGGAAGCCAGTTGGGAAGATTGCAAATGGCAATCACGTGACCCTGGAACATTGCAGCCATTGTAAATGAATGCTTGTTGCCAAGTGCCCGAATTTTGATCACATGACTGTAGGGATGTTGCAACAGTCATAAGTTAGAGGACCAGTTGTAAGTAACTTTTTTCAGCACCATTGTTAACCTTGAATGGTTGCTAAACAAATGGACATTAAGTCAAGGGCTACCTGTATACTCGCGAATCATCCTGCTGTCTTAAATCAAGGTCTGTCTAAGGTTATTTCTAACAGCAGCCAAATTGACTTAAGCAATATTAATAGTCATTCATTAAGAGTTATACCAACAGAGGGAAAAAGATAGATCTCAGATACTGCTGAACCAGAACTCCAGCTAAAGCATATTTTGCCTTGTACACAAAGTATTAGCTGCACCAACTCTGCATTTTAATTTCTTAAGAATTGTACAGGGTGTACAATTCATATTTCTGTATGAATTATACAATCTGCCTCTATCTCAGAGAGTGTACACAAGCAACAGAGACAACACCATGGTAACAATACAATAAATAACCTTTCATAATAGAAATAATGATAACATTCACACCTGGTATCCATAACATGAGTCAAATCCCAACGGTCTTGCCAAGGAAGATTTTGGAAAGTTGTAAAAATGGGACCAAACTTACCTTGCAGACCATGTTATTCCAGAGGAGAGTGGGCCTCAAGAGGCCCTCTTGATAGACAGGGGGCCTTCAAAATGTGAAATCTCTGTTCACTTGGATTAGGTGAACAGGCTAAGTAAAGCTTGCTTGCCTTGCCTTATAGATACTCGGGACCTGAGTTACATAGAGTTGCTAGAAAAGAGTCATCATCTTGAATTGCACTTAGAAACATATTGGAAGTTAGTGTATTTCCACAAAAATATCACATGACAATACAAGCTTGTTCACTGAACACATAGATTGGGACATGGGATAATGCTAGAGAGTAACACAGAGTTTTCAGTTTAATATCATTTTAATGTCAATGGTCTAGAAATAGGAAAGGTAGGTTGGACAAGGAGCTGAAAAGAAAACACTATGAGTACTACACAAACTTATAGTTGGAAAGGATCTTGGAGATCTTCCAGTCCAATATCTGCTCAAGGTAGGAATGCTCAGACCATCCTAGGCAAATGGTTGTTCAACCTTTGCTTGAAAACTTCCAGTGATGGAGCAGTCACAACTTTGTTACTTAATAATTTTCATGTTCAGGAAATTCTTTTAAATTTGGAATTCTCTCTGTGATGCTTATTCTCATTTGGAACTACCATATTTTTATTTATTTCTTTAATTTATGTATTTGTATTTACTGATGTACAATCCAAACCAGTCAACTGAATACAGCAACATACAACCCAATATATATTTGGGATGAGAGAGAAAGAAAGGGAAGGGTAGGCAAGCTGTGGCATAGTGGTTAAGGCATCAGGCCAGAAATTGGGAGACCATGAATTTAAGTTTTTGTTTAGGCACAAAGCCAGTGGAGAAACCTTGGCCCATTCCGAGGGTGTGCAACCTGCAGCTCTGGAGACGCATGTGGCTCTTTCATCCCTCTGCTGCAGTTCCCTGTCACTCAAAATATGCGTCAAAACCGTCAATGTGCAACACCCGCTGGCACGTGATTTATTGAGGTTTTCGACCCATCTTTTTTTTCGGAGTTCAAAATGTTTTTGTTGCATGCAGAAATAAAAATGTGTTTTCTCCGTAGCAGGTCATTGATTTCATAAATGCAACACACTATAGTTTTTTTATACATAGCGTAAAAGTAAAAAATTATATATCCAATGTTATTTTCATTTTAGATATCAAAAGGGTTTTGTGGCCCCCGGTGTTTTCTTTTCTGTAGGAAATGGGTCCCAATGGCTCTTTGAGTGTTTAAAGTTGCCGACCCCTGGCCCAGTCATTTCCTCTAGGAAAGATGCAATGGCAAACCCCTTTGAGAAACCTTACCAAGAAAACTACAAGGACTTGTCTTTTCCTCTTTAGACTAAAATTACCCAGTTTCTTTCACTATTTTATGTGGCCTCCAAGCCACTCACCATCTTCATAGCTTTTCTTTGTACACTTTATTGTCACGCCCTAAAATGGGGATGGAGCTTTAGCTTCCCCCTCTGTTACATAATCCAAAGTGGTCTCATTATGCCGTGTTCATCTGATGACACACTGATAGATAGTGCAGTAAGCCACCGGTATTCAAAATTCTTGTGTTAATTATGTGATTGATGCTTTGCTAATTATAACATGATTTCTTCTGTTTCTGGCATAGCTCAGTAGACCATTAATGTCTCAAGAGGGAGTTCAACAATTCAGCTCTGCTTCTCACACTACTTTCTGCCCTTAAGCATCATGCAGAATTAAGGTTGCCTACACATTTCCATTTGAAATTATTTGGTTGAAAAGGTTACTACTTATTTTCAGAATGCATTTGGGCTGGGAGTGACTTAATGTGTTTAATGTGCATCAGAGTATGGCATCAAATCCTTTCTTACTCTTGTTAGGCTCCCATCATCACCAACATACCCCAAAGCATGAATGTTAATTGTCCACATTATTACAGCACACACTCCAGCAGTTTGCTGAACAGAAATCCTCACTGCATTGTGATGGGCCACCTGTCCCTTATTACTGTCAACTAGAGAGGGACAAGCGGTCTGATTAATGTGATTCAGCCACCATAAAATATGTGGCTTGTGCTGAAAGAGTTTGGTTATTGAGATTGAAATGAGGTAGAAAGTCCCTCCCATTTGGCTTCCAAGCTTCAGAGAGGGAACGTCCATACACACCAGATGAAATCAATATGCCTCATACAATATATGTTTATGAATTCATCCATAAAAGCCTGTAGAGATTCTCAGTCATCCAGATGACTTTGGGACATGGTTGTCCCAAAGGTGCTTTTTCAGGAGGCAACTGGATTTTCTTGATTTTTCTTTGAAGATGTTTTACTTCTCATCCAAGAAGCTTCTTCAGTTCTGACAGGATAGTAGCGAATGGAAGGATTTATATTCCTTGCAGAGACAACTGGTCATTTGCATCCTTTTAGAGGGTTATTGAAGCACTTGGAGGTTTATCTGTGTCCTCAGGGTCACCTGAATAGTGCTCCTGGTTCCTGTAGTCTGCAAAATTTAATCAGTCAATTTGGAAGACATTTCCTTAGCACTGTCAACACAAATTAATACAAGACAAAGTCTGCTTTATTGAATATATTTCATCTTCTGTAGCTTTAAGAAGGAGAAAGCTAGATAAATATTAGGAGAGTTAAAACAGTAGTAAAGGTTCCCCTTGCACATATGTGCTAGTCATTCCCAACTCTATGGGGTGGTGCTCATCTCCATTTCAAAGCCGAAGAGCCAGCGCTGTCTGAAGACATCTCCATGGTCATGTGACCGGCATGACTAAACGCCAAAGGAACGCTATTACCTTCAATCTAGCAAGAACATAACTAAATCATGCCTTGCCACAAGTTTGAAATTCTGTAATACAGCTCATATACTAATGTCATTTGCTGACCCAGTTAAGAATAGATTCATTTTTCACTGCAGAAGAAATAGTAGCAATCATTCTTCTCATTTCTAAATATCAAAAATGTTTGATAAACTTTACATAGAGTGAGATAAATACATAGGCAGATATCTAAGGGGCCTGGCAAAGAAGAAGAGGTAAATGTATTCTCCAAAGCACCTGAAGGCAAAACAAAGAGCAACTGATGGAAACTAATCAAGGAGAGAACCAACATAGAACTAAGGAGAAATGTTCCGACAGAACAATTAATCAGTGGAACGACTTGCCTCCAGAAGTTTCGGGTGCTCCAACACTGCAAGTTTTTAAGAAGAGATGAACAACCTTTTGTCTGAAATAGTATAGGGTTTCCTGCTTGAGCAGGAGGTTGGACTAGAAGACCTCAGAAGTCCTTCCAACAGTTATTTTGATGGATTTTTCTGAAACAAGGATTATTTTACATGAATATATCAAACTTAATATATGTATTGTAAGCTGCACATGGTCATGTGACATCAAGATGGTGGCACATAAACTTATGGACAGTCTAAAGGCTCTTATTTTCCCTTTCAAAAACTTTTTGTAAAGTACCACCTTTGGAATAGACAATCCTTAAATTAGAAAAGCTATTCTATAAACTGACCTTTATAATATGGGTCAGAGAGCCATTTTCTTCAGATGTCTAACATAAAGTTATTCCTATATGAATAATAATTGAAGAGCATTTAATTATACTTGACAACAAGGCCTGTTTTGGGATAAAAAGACTAATGTCGTCTCTTCCGACTGGTATCTACTTTTCTCAACACATATCTGACTTGTTTTCAGAAAGCGTGGATGAAAGTAGAATGGGCCTCCGACTTCATCAAAGGACCATTCTGTGCACATCTACTTAGATACAAATCTCACATAGTTCACTGGATAGAAGTTGCTTAATTAATGTTTGTTGATGGTTCATACACTGAAAGATGTAGGTAGAATACACAAGCCGTTTTCTACAAAGCCCGAATATTTCTTTGAATCCAGTCTTAATTGCTTGATAAAAAGTCTTGGGCGCAACCAGTAAGGATAAGTTTTCCATGGTGGTGGCATTTTTCAAAAACGTAATTGTTGTAACTGGAGCATGAGATGCCCACCTAGTAATTTCAGAGAAAATCAAACAGTCCAAACTGATTGTCTCATTTGGGACAACCAGTTATACAGACACTGTAGGGCTCAACTGAACATACCACTTATGTTCATTTTTTTAAAAATCCAGTGTACCGCCTGAATGTGCACAGACTTGGATCATCATTCCTTCTGATCTAGATTATTTGATGCAGCTTTTTTTTTAAAGGGGAGGGAAGGAGGGACGGAGAGAGGAGCGGGGGAGAAGAGGAGATTGGCTTTTTTTTCACACTTTTGTCTTCTTGGCAAATTTCCCACTCTCCAAATGATTTTCCCAACTGATTGCACAAGTCAGATTTTCCTTGCTTACATCAAATCTTATATGTGACACATAATTAAAATTGTAATTGCTTGGGGAAAAAAGTTAAAATGGCTATTAGACATGAACTTAATGAGGATGAAACTCTAATAATAATAACAACAAGAGAAGACAACAAAATACAAAGACCTGCAAGTAGAAATAGAAAGTAAAAGAAAGCAAAAGTAGTACCATTAGCAACAGGTTCCCTGAGTGCAATCCCAAAACACCTGGAGCATTACTTTAACACCATTGGCATTGACATATTCATCATCAGTCAATTGCAAAAGCAGCTTTACTTGGAACAACTTAAATCCTGCAACAATACCTTTAACTCATCAAATATCTGCATCTGCCTATGCCAGATCTTTTGTAAAGACTCAAAAGGTGAACAAAAATGCCAAATCCAGTCTAAACATCTGACTGACTGTGCAATGAACTGTAGTGGAGAAGGAGTCAAAATATTGTAAATCTGATATTCTCTTTTGGTACTAATTTATTAATCCGTAGAAGTGACAAATCCTGAAATAACAAAATATAATTGTTTAAATCATAATGGATTTCACTCCTACTTAAAGCTACATGGGAGTAATATTTATTCAATATAGTACGTTTTCATTCTGAATTAAATATGCATATGGCTGGGTTGCATATTGGCACATTAATTAGAAAGCGTTCTCTTTAAAAGTCCCAAGTAGTTTTGTTTTTTGATCAGCCTTGTTTGTTCACTTTTTGAAAGAAGCTGTCTACTTAATTTTGTTCTTTGTCTGGAATATCTGCTATATCCTTTGCAAAGAAGGTTTGTATCCCAGGATCATATAATTCTAAGAGTTGTTTTGGCATCAATGCCAATGAGAACGCAGTAACATTTCTGCCTTCTGAAGAAATGCCAGTGGAGCTTAGATTTTGGAAAAATGCCCACCAGGCAAAGCTAAGTAACAATACATTTGGAGGAAGAACAGACGGTCAGGCAGAAAAGAACACAAATCTGCCAAGGCCTTTATGCCAACTAAGTGAATGTAGCTATTTTTTCCATCCTCGTTAACTACAGCACTGACTCTCCATAAATCCAAGATGCTAGCATAGCATAGAGAAGAATTTCTGCCTCACTCAACTCTCCAGGAAAATGAAAGGCAAGTCCACTTCAAGCAAATCACCAGGAACTAGAATGGAGCTATTGTCATCCTTCAGAGATAAAAGAAGCGGAGGATATGAATACATCAGGTTAGCTCATTTGTAACACAACTCTTTTTTTTCTTTCTGAAGGCCCTCATAGAGATGGTATTAACTATTATGCTCAAAGCATCACTACACAGTAATGAATTTGAGATATATAAGTAAAAGTTCAGGCTCACTAAGTCAGCTCAATAGGTTGTAAATGTGAATTAAGAGTACCATTATTTTCTAAGGCACCATCCTGCTGTTATAACAAGACTTGTGAAATGAGAGCAAGGAAATATTTGTTGTTAAGCTTCATTTATCGCAGTTTGTTTTTCTTTGATTCAGTTGTTTGTTTTCAAAGTTTGGGGGCATTTTTCTACCCTGCAAAAGAATGAAAAGGAAACAATCCTGAGAAAAACTGAACTGTGCCACTTGACGCTATAACAAATAGAGAGTCCCGCTCTCTACTAAATGCAGATCTCTTGTTTTAAAATGATACATTATAGACTAAGGTTCTAGTCCAGGAATCCTGAAACGTTTTAAACAGGGGACAATTCATGGTCCCTCAGACTGTTGGGGGGCCGGACTGGCTGGGTGGGCGTGGCTAGGTGGGTGTGGCCAATTTAGCAGTCCATTAAACAATACACACAAATTAAACTTTAATTTGTTATGCTTCTGGGGTGGAAAACAGGTTAGCGAAGGGGGTGGGTGGGTGAGAGACTTCTGTTTGTGTGTGCATCTCCCTCTCTCTCTCCCTCTCTCTCTCTCTCTCTCTCTCACTCTCACTCACTCCCTCTCTCTCTCCCGCCCCAAACAGGCCCATTTTTGGCCTCCTGAACCCTCTGTGCATCCCGTTTTTGGCCTCCTAGGCCTCCAGAAGGTGGGTGGGGGCCAGCGGGTAGGTGGGGTGATGTGGTTGGGGCAGCCTCGTGGTCCCTCATGGGCCGAATTAATGGCTTTGGTGGGCCATATCCAGCCCGTGGGCCATAGTTCTTGTCCATATTATTCACTTTTGTCTTAGTTCTTTCCTCAAAGAATTTTCACATAGGAAAGCATTAATAACTTTTTTGGCCAAGTGGTGCATTCATAAGATTGTCATATAATTCCATCTGTATTCTAAATATATTGTATAAAATCTATGTAAAACAGTAGAAAGTAATGTAAATTAAACAATACAGTGGACCTTGAAATGAAATCTCTATACCGGTAAAGGTCCTAAAAAGTTCTTGAAGGGATTATATGTTTGCATAGGCTTACCCTTTTTCCTACCCACAGCACCACTGTATCTCATGTTACACAGTCTGCTTTTAAAATATTGAATATTTTACAATATTTGTGCTTATTTTTTTACTTACTCATTTATTCATTCACTGTTAAATATAATGTATTGCAGAACTTGGTTGAGAATATCAAATCATAATAGAAACTTTAGAAAACCAATTAAAGTATGACTGTGCCATAGTCCAATAAGCACAATTATGATAATTCAAACCCCATTATATAGAGCAAGGGTGTCAAACTCAAGGCTCATGGGCCAGATCCGGCCCACACGGTGCTTAGATCTGGCCTGCGGGGCCTCCCTGGAAACAGTGAAGGACCAGTCAGTGGTGCCTCTGCCAGCAAAAATGGAGCTCAGGATGGCCATGCGCAGCCCATTTGAGCTCATTGTTCAGCTGCAACAGCCTACTGCAAAGCTCTGCCAGCAAAAACGGAGCTTGGGAGGCTGTGCACAGCTCCGTTTTCCCTGGCAGAGCACTCGGGCCACCACAGGCACCCCCCAACACGAGTGACGTTAAGCTTGCCATGCCCCCTCTGGCCACGCCCCCCTTCCCCAAGGTCAAACACAATCCTGATGCGGCCCTCAATGAAATCAAGTTTGACTCCCTGATTAGAGATTCTCGACATAATAGTTCAGTGGGATTGTCCTGGATATATCCTATACAGGGTCAGAAAATTGGAAGGTGCCATTTATGTCATCTCTCTTTGTACCCAATGCAGGCACTCATAACAATGCTCTTTTACAGTTATATATCAGCTAGACTTTAAACGATAAATCAGAGTCTTCCCTCTCTTTGAGTGGCTCCAGTGCTGAACTGCTCCTACTAAGAGGTTTTTGCAATCTGTTCTATACAATCTGTCTTCCTATATCTTAAAATTGTTATGGTCTTAATCATGGACTGTTCTGATGTTAGGCGCAACAGGTCTTATTTGTTTAATTCATTGCTAAGCCTGACCACTGTCCTCAAGCTGATTCTGGTCATCTTATAAGACAGTTAAAATTTCAAACAGAAAAGTTACAGAATGGGGATACCTTCTGGTCAGGTACTTGATTCGTGCTATTTAATCTAACATCAGTCGTCTTTCTCAAAGCTAAACAATCCCAATTCATTCACTGTCTCTTGATAGAATTTAGTTTAAAGTCTCCTTAATATTTTGCGCTGTTCCAGTTTTTTCTGGATCTTTCTTAAAACATCTAATCCAAAACTACTCAAGAGACAGTCACATGAGTAAGCTCACGAATAGACTATTTCTGTCCTGCAGTAAATGTGTGTATGACCTTCTTACAAGCACTGACAACAGGGCTAGTGACAGAACATCTGTCATGTATAGTGGTAACAGAAGTGTGACTACCTTATACGATTCTGCCTCCCCTTCAGTACTGTTTCTTAATGTCCATATATGTGATGGAATGTGCAGCTGGAGAAGGAGTGTGTGCCCCTCCCTCATTCAGTTTGCACTGGCAGAGGGTTGCAGGAGACCATCACAGCCAAAAACGGAACTCGGCCCATTTTCGCTGGCAGAGCATTTGAGCCACCACAGCCCCTCCTCCCCAATATACAAGTGACATCATGCTGGCCACGCCCCCCCCCGAGGTTAAACATAACTCTGATGCGGCCCTCAATGAAATCAAGTTTGACACCCCTGACTTAGAAGGTTTAGTCTGGTGAGATTTTGTCTATTAAGTGTAAACAAATAAAGAACAGGATTTAATCAGATCTCCCTGTCTTGTAGTATTTGGTAGTATAGTTAAGCAGAGGAGTTACCAAAATAACATAGAACAGCTGGGTCAAGAGCAACCATGCCGAGTGACACACCTGGACTAGTGTAGGTATGTAGTTGGATGCTAATGTGCTCATTACTTTCACATTTCTTATTATTTTTAGAAGTATTTTAGAGTTAGGACTTGATAGCCTAGATATGTACTTGATTAAAGATGTTTTAATCTATTTAATTACTAAAATACATTATTCTTTCCTACAGTGTGCTTATATTCAAATTAATTACAAGCTGAAAGCTCCAAGTCCATAAAATGTGTATTATCTCAGAGCAATATAAAAAACAGCCATATACTATACGAGACTTAATACATTTTTGCCTGGAACTACAAAAACAGAAATGTTCTCAAATATCAGGCAGACTACAAAACATGGCTAGTGTGCTATGATCATGTTGATGGTTTCCTTATGGTAGAAGTTGGACTATTAAGTTTCTCAGACTCAATTCTGGGGTATATCTTTTTTTCCCTCCTGGAGCAGATATAGGGAGAGATGAGAGTATTAAGGAAACAGGAGAAGGAAGAATTCATCCCATTCTCCTAAGAAATGGTTTTAAGTATAACTCAGAATAATTGAAACATACTTTTATTCATTTATTTATTATTAACACAGATTTCGGACCAGATTCGGCATTTTTTGCTGGCCTGTCAAGTCTTTCCTAAGGACCTGGGATAGGCAGATGCTTTAAGGTAGATTGTGCAATGGTCTAATTATTTTGTCTGGGTCTAGAGCATGGTGGGACACATAGCGCTCTCCTTTTTTTCTCCACCAAGTTTCCATTAGTGGGAAGAATTAGTGTTGTGGCCTGTAAGCTGCCAGCCCCTCCAGCAGCTGAATTAGATGAGGAGGACACATGGGAGTCAGGGTCAGTACCAAGGCAACCTGAGAGCTCTGAGGGAGAAGAGGGAATGGAGCTGTCAGAGAGAGAGACAGAAGCGGAGTCTGGGCTGTCCGTCAGTCCTCAGATGAAGAGTCAACAGCCCGCAGGTCTGGAGGTGGCTAATGAGGAAGAGGAGGAACAGCTGGGTCCAGTGCCTGATGCACTGATGTGCAGAAGGCAGAGGAGAGGAGAGCAGTGGAAATCTGTGGGTCGATCTTTAGGACGGAAGAGCCACCGCTGCTAGCGAAGCTCCACCCTAGCTCTGGGGATAAAAGGCAGGGGGCAGAGATGAATAGATGTGGCAGACAAGTATTCACCTTTCTGCCGGACAGACATATTGGCCTGTGGTGAGAGAGAAACTTTTTGTCGGGGCTGCTGCTCGTAATAAAGGAATCATTGATTTAACTTCAGAGGATTTGTTGTGTATGGGGAGCTGGGTCAGAACAATTATCCACTTGAGCTAAGGGAGAAGACTGAAGGGGATTCAGAACTGTATAAGTCCGTGATGGTGAACCCTTGGCATGCATGCCCTCTCTGTGGACACGCAAGCCGTTGCCCCAGCTCAGCTCAGCTCTGCATTGCATGCGTGCACCTCCTGCTGGCCAGCTGGTCTTTGGGTCTCTGCCATGCATGCATGGGGCCGGGGTGCATGCAGGGGGTGGGGCACATGCGCGGGTGCCACACAGGTGTGCAGGGTGCATGGGGGGTTTATACATGGAGGCCGCATGCACATTGCATTTGGGGGGTTCGGTGTGGGCACGCATGCTTTGGGCACTCAGCCCAGAAAAGATTAGTCATCACTGCTATAGGTCAAAGAGGTTTAAAACAAGGAAGGAAAGGAAAATGGCAGCTCCTGATGATCTTTATATATTACTTCTAGCAGTGGAGGTCTTTCTGTAAAGTTTGTGGACAACAGAAATGGGAGGCTCTTATACTTATGTCCTGTTTGTGGGTCTCCCATAGCATCTGGCAAACTGCTGTGGGAACTGAATGATGAACTAGGTGGCGGTTAGTCTGACCCAGCAGATTTCTTATGTTATTCTTGCGTTCTTAGGTTTTGAAAGCCAAGTTCATACTTTCACTGAGCTTTTGAAGATAAGGTAAAGAATAAAATTAAGACAAGCAATTTTCACTCCCGTCAAGCTGTTCGGTACATGCCTTTGTACTGAGAGTATGGTACTCTAGTTCTTTTATATTGTCTTTACATTGCCAATTATTTTTTGTTTTGAGTGTGACCTCACTGGAAGTCTGCCTGGTCTTGACATTTCTCAGGCTTTGTAAATGGACCTTTTGGGATGAAAAGGTTTTTTTTTTTTTTTTAAATGACCCCATCGTCAGGGCCACATGGCAATGACTGTGGCTAATATCTTGCTAAATCTCTGCTTGTTTCATCCGGAAGAGATAAATATTTGCAAATATTATCTTAGAGCATGTTTCGTTTTGGATTATTTCCTCAAGGATAGTGCAATTTTTCGGTTGTTTGGTTTTTAAAACCTTTTAAAATTGTACTTTTAATCCATCTTCTCTGCATTTCTTAATTCTACATTTTTAAAAAGTTTAATTTCAAAACATGGTGCAGAAGTCAGATGTAGCTTTCTATTACTAACTTATTAGTATTCAGCTAGTAACAGCCTTCAAAACACTCCAGCTTGTAGATCATAAACTGTATTTCTTCATGAGTCTGCTACATGTACAGAATTTATTGGCAATTTATTCTGCCTTTGGCTTGCTTCTGATATCAGAATAGATCCAGAAGAGTTGCTTAATAAAGTACAGTAGGAATAATTTTCAAAGAAATATATATCTTTTCTTTACTTTCCCCCTTGTCACCTCCTTTCCCTCTGCCCCAACTTCACTGCTCCAATGCAGAAAAAGCCTTTAGTTTTGTTATTTTCTGAACATTTCTGTAATCTGCTACCTAAAACTAGTAATGAATGCACTTAATGTGCAACATGGATTATCAGAATGAAGGCCACAACATCTGTCATAATATTTGGGCTTTTATGCTTTTTTCCTCATTCTCTGCTTTTTTTGTACCACTTAGATTAATGAAGAATCCTTCAGCAATTGAAAATTTACATGGTCTGATGAAGATACTGCTTAGCAGTCGATTTTGAGTGTTTTATTTTTCTCAGCTTCATTTAAGAACTTTAAATGAAAGAAAATAATTTATTTAAAATTAATTCTGTTAGTTGCTTTGAGCTGTTCTCCTCTCCTTTTAATAAATAAAAGTGCAAAAATGGTTATCGGTGCACCTTAACTTTTAAGGTAGTATGGTCTTGAATAAGTTTTTATAACATCACTCAATCTCTCTCAAGATCATTTCACATTAACTAATCTTCATTTTCAGCAAACCATATCTAAGCAGCTATGTATGTATATATCTTATGACAACTATGGTGAGTAAACATCTTTGACAATGCGTCATAAACAGGCCCAGAAACACAGAAATGAAGACTTTCCCTTAGACCAGTGTTTCCCAAACTTGGCTATTTTAAGGTGCATGGACTTCAACTCCCAGAATTCCCCAGACAATATGGCTGGTTGAGGAATGCTGGGAGTTGAAGTCCGTACATCTTCAAAGGGTCAAGTTTGGGAAACACTGCCCTAGACATTTTGAATTCACAGTAGAAAAAAACTTATTAAAATTTTGGATGTCTCTCCCATGAGTTCATCCTACATGAATCCCAATCATCAATATTGTTACAAGCAGTGTTTCTCAACCTTGGCAATTTTAAGATAAATGGACTACCTTATAGTGTCAAATAATCATTAACTTTGAGTCAAAAAAATGGCATGAGTTCCTAAGCAGGATCTACAACATACACACACACAAACAAGAACAGATAGTCCTTGAGTTATGACGTAACGGAACCTGCCCATCATGGTCACAACTGATAATGGTTGCAAAAGAGGCAGTCATATCACTGACAGCTTATTTTATGAATTCCTGTGGCCATTAAGCAGATCCATGGTTGGATAGTTTGCTATGGATATAATTTTGCTGAAAATTGGAAGTAAATGCTGGTTTTCGGTAAAACTGTCAGCCACATGACCACAGGATGCTGCAAATGACTGTAAGTATGGCCTGGTTACCAAGTACTTGAAGTGCAGTCACATGACTTTTGAGGGAGTGGCTGTCGAAATTTCAAATCCAGGTTGTAAATATCCCTCCAGGTAAACATCCCTCTCGGGCTGCCACAAAGAAGAGGGAGTCAAGCTATTCTCCAGAGCACT
This sequence comes from Masticophis lateralis, assembly GCA_030761175.1. Lineage (NCBI taxonomy): Eukaryota > Metazoa > Chordata > Lepidosauria > Squamata > Colubridae > Masticophis > Masticophis lateralis. Next base: position 43,179,693 of record JAUDYJ010000002.1, on the reverse strand, counting down.
TGAGGGTAGAACAAGAAGCATTTATTCTATTCTAAACTCCATTGAAACTTTGAACAGCTGCTAAGCAACTGGTCATTAGTTGAAGACTGCACACACACACACACACAGTTTTAATGCAAAGCTTGTTTTAGTTTTTCTCACTTCTGTTGCTAAATGCACATAGGCAAAGCAGATTAAAATCCTGAGTGAATGAACGAAGAAGCCTATCTTGTGATTTGTGTATATGTGCTAATGATCATTTTACTTTGGTCCATTTATATTTTCTTAATCAGAGCAGAAGAGGCAACACCATTCCAGGATACGCAATTTCAAAGCACATTTTCCGTCTCTCCCTTTCTTTTTTCAGTAAATTCTTATTGCGTTTTGAATTAAAATTAGAAATAGAAATAACCCAAAAGAGGAAGAGAAGGCACATACCCGTAATAATAGAAGAGATAACAAAAAATACAACATGCCATAGGTTTTAATTCTTCACATATCATGAGTAGGCCAAATAAAGTTCAGAGACTAAGGAGATGCTAATTAATATCTTGCCTTCCTAGCATTGCCATTGTTCAGTTTAAACCCAGTATTTTGTTTGTTTGACAAACGTATATGGCCGCCCATTTCACACGAGGTCACTCTTAGTGGTATACAATAAAACTTACAATTAAAACATGCTATAAAAAGAATTTAAAACAATAAACAGAAACGAAAACAAGACCGTGAGATGGAAAATATAGATAATATAGCCTATTACATTTAATTATTAGAAATTGAAACATTTAAAAAATGTCTACAGATTTTAAGGCTGACACTCTCAGATTTTAATTTTTATTTATTTATTAATAAATAAATATATTTCTATCTTGCCACAATCAAAAGCTTCTCTTATATCCAATTCCAAATGACTCCTGGGGAGTTTACTCTTTAAAAGCAAATAAACAAACAAACAAACAAAACCCCAATGAAATGAAGAAATTGATGACATATTGAAGAGCCTTAGTGGCACAGTGGTTAGAATGCAGTACTGCAGGCTACTTCTGCTGATTGCCGGCTGCCTGCAATTTGGCAGTTCAAATTCCACCAGGCTCAACATTTACTCAAGGTTTCATCCTTCCAAGGTGGGTAAAATGAGGACCCAGATTGTTGGGGGCAATATGCTGATTCTGTAAAACTGCTTAGAAAGGGCTGTAAAGTGGTATATAAGTCTAAGTGGTATTACTATATGACCAAAGAGAAAAAACAAACAGGCACAAAACTGGCACAAAAAAGCCATGGACTCAACAAGGACCCCTAACTCAGTTTTCAGTTCTTTGCTGAGCAACATCTTGGTTCTATGGGTCTTAAGGGATATTCTGATATTGACACAAGGGACCAGTTTCAATTTCCATGTATCAGGCGGGAAGAAGAGGAGTGCACAACATAGATCCCACACATACATAGTTTTGTTCATCTGCTGCTCACCTCCAACTGTGCAACTGGTTCCTAAAAGGCCATTGACCAGTTCTGGCCTGTGGCTCGGGAGTTGGGACTTCTGATCTAGAGGACAACCACCATGACAGAGAAGGCACCATTTGGACATCTTGATAGATGACATTGTATGACCAAACAGCTTGGAGCCCACTTTGTCAGATTTTACCAAATGGGCTGAAACTAAAATACCCAGACCTTGGGCCATGAAGGCCTTTATAAATAGTAAGCAATACCTTAAATTACACCCAGAAGCTGACTGGCAACCACTGTAGCTCTCAGAAAAGTTGTATCATGCAGGCATACCATAGTGTGCTGCTTACCACCTGCACCATTGGACTAGCTGTAACTTGCAAGTGATTTTAAGGGAAGCCCCATGCAAATTGCATTGCAATAACACTTGTGTGAGGTGACTAGGACATGTGTAAAGTGCCGACCAATGTAGCAAAGGGTATAACTGATGCACTTAGTAACCATTCATTTGTTATTAAGTGAATAACCATGTCCTTACTTAGTAACTATTATTAAACATCTATTCAAAGTTACAGCCGCACTCAGAAAAGTGACTTATAACCAGTATTCACACAGCTCTCACAATGTCCCCATGGTCACATGATCATGATTTGAGTACTTGGCAACCACCATGCATTTACAACAGTTGCAAATACCTATGATGATATGATGGAACAACGACTGATGTCTTCCTTTTACCGGTCTACGATAGAAAGTGTCCTTACATATTGTGTTACAGTATGGTATGCTGGCTTGATAGCTGCGGATAGAAAGGCATTACAGCGGGTGATGAGCACAGCACAAAAAAATATGGGCTGTCCCCTGACCTCATTGGATGAAATTGCCAGGACCCACTGCCTCAACAGAGTGAGGAAAATCCTCAGGGATGATTCATACCTTGGTTAGCACTTCTTTACTCTCCTACCATCGGGCAGGAGATATAAAAGCTGTCAGCATTTCAGAAAAACCCTAACTCCAAGTAAAGACGCAGAAGCAAACGTTTTCCAAAGTTCTCTTTACTAGAATAGGTAAACTGGCACATCTGGGAAAACCCGAATCTGAAAATCCCAGTTTTTCCCTCAGTAAATCAAAGCTCCCAAAACCATCCCCTTTCCCCCCACCAGTCGGTCACATGCTCCAATCAATGTCTGCTCCATCTCGATCCAACCCCCTGACCACTTCTTCTCCAGATGCTGGATTGCCCTGACCTTGACTGACAGGAAGAATGCTATTATGTCTACTAACAACCCCTCTCCTTAATTCCCCCTCCTACTTTTCCACACACAAGAAGGTGGCAGCATTGGAGCTTCCGGCTTAATATGGCTTCCAAGGCTGACAGAAGCATAGCCAGCTGAACGAACAGGCCGAAAAATAGCTTTTATCCGTGGGCTGTCAGACTTCTGAACGCAACATAACACCACAATTAGGTTTAATATGATAGACTTGCAGGGCCAGCACAACATGCAATATGTTCATACTGATATAATATAATATAATGTTACATACATATAGGTATATGGGAATGTGTGTTAGTTAGTAATTATTTGGGTTTAGAGATTCTATTTCTTTCATTTATTGAGCTATTGAGATGGGGGAGGGGCTGTACCAAGGGAGGCTCATTCAATTTTATTGTATACATGTTGCGCATTGACAATAAAGGTTTGGTTCTGATTTTTTTTTATTGCCATTGGTGATCTTCCCAACCGATGAATAAGGTCAGCGGGAAAGCCAACAGGAAAGGTTCCAAGTTGTGGTCCCGTGTTGTCTTGCTTAAGAACCACAGCAATTTGCTTAACAACCACAGCACAAAGGTCAGAAATTCAGGTGTGATGATGTGATGCCTCACTTAATAACCACACCTCTTAACGATGAATTTTCCAGTCCCTGTTGTGATCGTAAGATTGAGGACTACCTGTAGATGGATCTGTGTGAAGGTCCTCTTAGCTACTGCTGCCACCTGCTCTTTTTGGAGTAGCTTTGAATCCAAAAGTATTCCCAGATTGTGCACCATTCTCAAATACACACATGCTGTCTCATCCAAGACTAAAGACTGGAAAGTCCCCAAGGCCAGAGGGTCAAATACTCACAACCACTTGGTCTTGTTAGTATTTAGCCTGAATCTGTTCTTCCAGTTCCTCACATCCTACACTATACTGGGATAGGATGTGGAAAATTTAATCAGGGAATATCTTGTTTCCCCTAAAATAAGACATCCCCTGATAATAAGCCCAATTGGGCTTTTGAGCGCATGGCAATAAGGCCAAGCGCTTATTTCAGGGTTCAAAAAAATATACGACAGGGTCTTATTTTCAGGAAAATACGGTAGGCAGGTATTTTGCAACCTTGAGCCTACATGTGAGCAGCTCAGGAGAGCAGAGAAAGGTGAGATAAAGCTAAGATAGCTGGTAGAGGTAATCTTCAACTTACAACAGTTTGTTTACTGACCCTTCAAAGTTACAACAGCACTGAAAAAAGTGACATGACTGGTTTTCCCACTTTTACAACTGTTGCAGCATCCTCATGGTCACATGATCAAAATTCAGGCCCTTGGCAACAGGCGTGTATTTATGATGGTTGTAATGTCCTGGGATAGTGTGATCACTTTTCCCGACCTTCTGACAAGCAAAGTCAATGGGGAAATCAGATTCACTTAACAACTGTGTGTTACTAACTTAATGATTGCAGTAATTTATTTAACAACATGTGGCAAGAGAGATCGTAAAATGGGGCAAAGCTCACTTAACAATTGCCTCGCTTAGCAAGAGAGATTTTGGGCTCCATTTTGTCTTAAGTTGAGGACTACCTGTATTTCTCCTTCAGGAGAGCATGTTATCATGTGCTGTGGGTGGTCTGAGTTAAATCTGCTGCTATAAGAAATTATTTCTCCTTGGCACTTGGAGTGGAATGGCTGTTTCTGTTAAAAAGAACTGGCTAGGACAAAAATACAGATTTTTACCACTATATGTGCAACATCAATTTCCCATTTCTTCTATCTCACTATCTTTGATTGCTATGAGTTATTACATCGATGAGAAACTATTAAAAACTAGCGAAGCTTTGCTCAGAAAAGGCTTTGGATTTCAGTCAGAATGCATTATTACTCTGTTTCTCAGTATATGTCTGGAGTGATTTAGGAGGAGAGAGGGACTGCTGGGATCAACACTGTAGGCAGCCTATTTTTCTTAACTCTAGATTAGACTTGACTTTGTTCTGTCGTTTCTCTTTTTATCACTTTGCCTTGATAGGAGCTAGAAAACAAAAGCAGAGCCAATAGTTTATTGATGTGTCTTCCGAGCTGCTCCTGGATGTTGTTGATTACCCTTCTTTCCTACCATAAAGCCAGCCAAATAATAATGAAGCTCCTCTCAGCGAGCAGCCTCAAATACTAATAAGCCCCTGAACATTTACACTCACTGGAGGGATATTTGGAAAAATAAAAAAGAGGTTATGTGCCTCCTTTTCCTGAAAAAAGGAGAGGTAAGCAGAGTTGATTGAAAACACATTTTGGCAGATGGGAGAAGATGGGGAGACACATTTCAACCGATCGATTGATCAAAATAGGACTGGAAGCAGGGGTGGGTTCTACTTACCTTTACTACCGGTTCACAATGGGGCCGCAGGCACGCTTTTCTGCGCATGCACAGAAGCAATTTGATGACATCAGGGTCAGTGGGCGGAGCCTCCCGCCGGTTTTACTACCGGTTCTATAGAACCGGAGCGAACCGGGGGCAACCCACCACTGATTGGAAGGGACCTTGGAGGTCTTCTGGTCCAACTCCCTGGTCAAGCAGGACATCCTGACCTATACAATTTCAGACAAATGGCTGTCCAGTCTCTTCTTAAAAACCTCCAGTGATGAAGCGCCTACAGCTTCTGAAAGCAAACTGGTAAATCATCTCTGTGATTTGGCAAGATGGCCATTTGGCCCACTTAAAATTTCAAATGTACCCATAGACCCCCTCTCCCCAATATTTGTAAAAATAATAAAAGTACATATATACACACACAAATAAACACACACACATACACACACATATTAGGGACCACTTTCTTTTGAACAGGGGGCATATTAAGTATCATTATACAGTGCATAATGCAGGTGCAGTTGGGCCTGCTAGTCACGTACTTGGCTCCCTGCCACGTGGCAGCGGCCCTGCCTGAGCTGCTCAACGTTATAGCTGCGGTGGCGGTTGATACCCCCAGGCTTATGGTCATGGGGGATTTTAACCTGCCATCAGTTGGCGAGACATCTGAGGTGGCTCAGGAGTTCATGGCTTCCATGACGGCCATGGACCTGACCCAGTTAATTTATGGCCCTACTCACATGGGAGGAAACACACTGGACCTGGTTTTTGTCTCTGGACAGTGGTTGAGTGATCTTGAGAAAGGGGATATAGCGATAGAACCCTTGTCATGGTCAGATCACTCCCTCCTTTGCCTAGACCTTCAAACCGCCACAGGGAGGCAGAACTGATGAGATGGTTCCGCCCCAGGCGCCTGATGGATCCTGATAGGTTCCAGACGGAGCTTGGGCCATTTCCTGAGGCTCTGGCACACAGCTCGGCTGAGGACTTAATAGCCGCCTAGGATAGGGTGGCTGCTGGAGTTTTGGACCGAGTCGTGCCTTTGCGGCCTCTGACCCAGCGCTGGTCTCACCTGGCTCCTTGGTATACTGAGGAGCTGAGGGAGATGAAGCGCTGGAAAAGATGCCTAGAGAGCATTTGGAGGGCTAGTCGTTCTGAATCCGACCGGACTGGTAAGATCTCATATTAAGAATTACCTAGTGGCGATAAAAGTGGAGAAGAGAAACTACTTTTCCGCTCTTATTGCATCATCAGACAATCGCCTAGCCACCCTGTTTAGGGTGACCCACTCCCTGCTCCAACAGGGGTGTGGGAGGACACCTTGGAGGGTAGAGCTGAGGACTTTGTACAATATCTGTATGACAAAATCGCTCAGATTCGGGAACAGCTGGACTGGGTAGATCCAGGGGAGATGACAGGGGCAGGTCCTGAGAATATTATATGGGAAGAGTTTGATTCTGTGACTCCCAAAAGCATGGACAGGATACTGAGCAGACTGAATGCAGCCACATGTTTATTGGACCCATGTCCCTCCTGGTTGGTGCTGGCCTCCCGGGAGGTTACACAAGGCTGGCTCCAGGGGATTATAAATGCTTCCTTGAGTGAGGGTGTCTTCCCCGCCACCCTGAAAGAAGCGGTGGTGAGGCCCCTCCTCAAGAAGCCTTCCCTGGACCCGGCAATGTTGGTAAATTACCGTCCTGTCTCCAACCTTCGCTTTGTTGCGAAGGTTGTTGAGTGTGGTTGCGCAGCAGCTGCCTCAGTACCTGGATGAATCGACCTATCTAGATCTGTTCCAGTCGGGCTACAGGCCCGGGTACAGCACGGAGAAGGCATTGGTCGCATTGGTTGATGATCTCTGGAGGGCTTGGGACAGGGGCTGTTCCTCTGTCCTGTTCTTATTAGATCTCTCAGCGGCTTTTGATACCATCGACCATGGTATCATGCTGCACCGGTTGGAGGGGTTAGGGGTGGGGGGCACCATTTTATGGTGGTTTTTCCTCCTTCCTCTCCAACCGGTCGCAGTTCGTGTTGACAGGGGGACAGAGGTCGACCTCGAGGCCTCTTTTATGTGGGGTGCTGCAAGGATTGGTCCTCTCACCCCTTCTGTTCAACATTTATGTGAAGCCGCTGGGTGAGATCATCCATGATTTTGGGGTGAAGTACCACCAGTACGCTGATGACACTCAGCTGTACATCTCCACCCCAGACTACCCCAATGATGCCCTCAAAATGATGTCCCGGTGCCTGGAGGCCATACGGATCTGGATGGGGAGGAACAGACTCAGGGTCAACCCTTCCAAGACTGAGTGGCTGTGGTTCCCTACGTCCTGATATAGTCAGTTTGTGCTATCACTGACTATTGGGGGCGAGTCATTGGCCCCCATGGATGGGGTTCGCAACTTGGGCATCCTCCTGGACTCATGGCTGTCTTTAGAAGGGCATATGACGGCCGTGGCCGGGAGGACTTTTTATCAGGTTCGCCAGGTTCTGGATCGGGGCTCGTTATGCACAGTCACTCATGCCCTTGTCACCTCACGCCTGGACTACTGCAATGCTCTCTACATGGGGCTCCCCTTGAGGAGCACCCGGAGGCTCCAACAGGTCCAGAATGCGGCCGCGCGGGTGGTGATGGAAGCGACATGGTGCTCCCGTGTGACCCCCCTCCTGCGCGAGCTGCACTGGCTCCCGGTGGTCTTCCGGGTGCGCTTCAAGGTTTTGGTTACCACCTTTAGAGCGCTCCATGGCTTAGGACCAGGGTACTTACGAGACTGCCTTCTGCCACCGGTAGCCTCTCACTGACCAGTTTGCTCCCATAGAGAGGGGCTCCTCAGGATGCCGTCGGCCAAACAGTGTCGACTGGCGGCCACCAGGGGGAGAGCCTTCTCTGTGGGGGCACCTGCCATCTGGAATGAGCTCCCTGAGCCCCCTCAGGGAGCCCCCTGAGCTCCCCCCGGAGATAAGAAGGATTCAGGACTTACTCACTTTCTGCCGCACCCTAAAAACGTTTTTATTCCAACAGGCGGGTCTGGCCTAACTCTCCCTTTTAAATTGGGTTTTAAATGTTTTATATAAATTGGATGTTTTAAATTTTTTTCAGCCTAAATTATTTAATTTATTTTAATAGTTTTTAACTTTTGTATGTTAATTGTCTTTTTATTTTGGCTGTTCACCGCCCTGAGTCCCTCTGGGAGTAGGGCAGTATATAAATTCAATCAATCAATCAATCAATCAATCAATCAATAATAAATAAATAATAGTGTCATTCTTATTAGAGTTTTAATGCCAATAGAACAATATTTTAACATTATTTCAGGAAATATGGTACTGAGGTTTTGCCTTTATAGTAGTCCTCGATTTATGACCATTCAAAGTTGTGACCTACCAGAAAAAGGGGACATAACCTGGATTGGAAGGTTTTTTTGTTTGTTTGTTTGTTTGTTTGTTTGTTTGCTTTAATTAGATTTATATGCCGCCCTTCTCCGGAGACTCAGGGCGGCTTACAATGCGTTAAGCAAAAGCCTTCATACTTTTGTATATTTATACAAAGTCAGCTTATTGCCCCCACAAACTGGGTCCTCAATTTACCTCCCTTAGAAAGGATGGAAGGCTGAGTCAACCTTGAGCCTGGTGAGATTCGAACATACATGAATTGTAGACAACTGGTGTTAATTACAATGCTTTTAGTCTGCTGAGCTACCAAGTTGCGACAGTCACACACACACACACCAGTCCCAGCTGCAGTCACATGACTGCACTTCAGGTGTTCGGCAACACAGTTGTATTGATGACCATTTGTAGTGTCCCACAGTCACATGACCATGTTTTACAGTGGTTTTGCCAAAAACTAGCACTTCTGGTGTCATGGGTTTGCTTAATAATCGCTGTGTTTGCTTAATGCCATGTTCACATTTACAACTGCCATATTCCCTTAACAAATGACATTAAAAAGTCATAAAATCGGGTCAATCACATGACCAGTTTTAGGCCGTTATGACTTACTCCCTAGTAGGCAGGCACCATTATAGTCATAACTCGAGGACTATCTGTATTTAGCAATTCATATAACACCAATAAAAGAGAATATTTGTAAATAAGGATTAAAATGAGGGGTCTTTGAGTGTGGTTATTTTCTTGCCGTCATTTCATTACCCAAATGAGGTAACATTATCAGTGCTAGTAAGGAGTTGTAAGAGCTAATAAGAGCAAACCCCACTCCTTACTAATACTGATGATGTTACTCATTTGGGTAATGAAATGACGGCAAGAAAACAACCACACCCCCCACCCTCTGGAACGATCTCCCTCCAGATCTGAGAACTATCGCTGACCTCCGGACCTTTCGTCGGGCTTTGAAGACTCATCTCTTCCAACTTGCCGGACTTGCCTGATCCCTCCTATTTTTAAATATTTTAAATTATTTTAAATTTTTAGAGTTTTAGAGTTTTTATTCGGTTTGTATTTTCAGCCTAAATTTATATTGATTTTAGTACGTTTTAACTTATTGTATTGCATTGGTTTTAAATTGGCTGTTCACCACCCTGAGTCCGGAAGGAGAAGGGCGGTATAGAAATTTAATAAATAAATAAAATAAATAAATAAATGAAACATCTGCAAGAAAACAATCAAGTGCAGAGAGCACTAAGGACCCCTCAAATAACATCATTCAATAATTTATAAATTGGAGGTACAAACCTGCACATCCCCAAACTTTGGGCATATCCCCAGTACCCTTCCAATTATCATTAAACACATAAAATTTAAATATATTGTGTTTCATTTTAATTTAAAGAGTTTAAATCACATTTAATTTTGTCCTCATTTTGGGGTTGTTGCTTTTTTTAGTATCTCTCCCCCCCCCCCTCCGCCACCCAAAAAAAAAAAAACTTGCACGAGACAACAGTATGGATTGAGACCTGTGACACTTTGAAGTACAGCCAATTAGTGCCTGCTGTTTAGGATTTCACAAGTGTGGCTATAAAAATAAAATCTGTGTGCATTTTATTTTGCATTTCATTTTGCTAATTAATTGCTTTAAATAAAAAAAGCCGGTAGAAATGTAGTATTGCATAGGCTGCCCTCTGGTGTGTGGACAAAGATAATAATAATTTTTTTAAAATTGGCAGTATCTAAATTCCCTGAGAGGAATTTGCTTCAAATCCTCACCATTTACTTTTCTCCTTCAACTCTTTTAGCAACAATGCCTTATTGACTCCCCCATGGTAATTCATGAGGGAAGGAAATAATTTCTTAGGAAGAATAAACTAAAATTTACCTTGAGAAGAAGATAAATTTCTAAGTCTTCCTTCCCAAAGATGCTTTTTCTTTTCCTCTAAAAGGCAACGGGACTAATTTTTTCCTTGAGGAGGAAGAAGAAAATGTTTCCCTTCTCATTCAAGAAGCTTCATCAGTTCTGATGGTAGGGGAATGGAACTGGATGATGGAACATCATCAGAACTGATGAAGCTTCTTGAATGAGAAGCAAAATATTTTCTTCTTCCTCAAGGAGAAAAAACAGTCCAGCTGCCTTTTGTGGGGGCATGGAGGGAACCTTTGAGGCAACTGTGACCTGGATGACTGAGAATCTTCACAGACATTCACCTAGGGCAGTGTTTCTCAACCTCAATAATTTTAAAATGTGTGGACTTCAATTCCCAGAATCCCAGCATACTACTGGAGGGGATTCTGGGAGTTGAAGTCCAGACCTCTTAAAATTGCTGAGGTTGAAAAATACCTAGGATGAGCTTTCAGTTTACAGGTAGTCTTCAACTTACAACTATTCATTTAGTGATTGTTTCAATGGCACTAAAAAAGTGACATGATCGTTTTTCACGCTTGAGTGTTGCAGCATCCTCATATTCACATAATCGAAATCCAGGTGCTTGGAAACTGGCATGTATTTATGACAGTTGGACTGTCCGGGGGGGTCATCTGATTGTCATTTGTAAGCTTCCCATCTGGCTTTCAACAAGCAAAGTCAAGGGGGGGGAGCCAGATTCATTTAATGACTGCATGATTCACTTAACAACTGCAGTGATTTGCTTAACAACTGCCTCGCTTAGCAATAAAAACTTGGGACATAATTATTGTTGTAAGTCAAGGACTATCTGTAACAAGTCACACTGGCATTGCCCAAATCCAGCTTTTATGTTGCTGTTATTTAATGGATTAATTCACTAATCCATACAGGATTTAATAGATTAGGAAGTTTCTGTTTACATTAATATTGCCTCAAATTATCCTAACTAAGAACTAACATTCAGCAAACTAGATTACAATAAGTTTCGCTACAAGTTATTAGACTCTTCCTGGTTTGTATGCTTATTTTGGAAAAAAATGTTCTATCTTATCCCATTAGATCAGGGTGTCAAACACAAGGCCCGAGGGCTGGATCTGGCCCATGATGTGGTTGCATCTGGCCTGCAGGGCCGTCCTGGAAAATGTAAGAGGCTGGCTCATATCGCTTTGGCCCAGTCTACCCAATGCAAAGAGGAAACATGCCAGCGGTTTGGGGAATGGCGTCAAGCTGGCCACACCCACCCAGTCAGCCAAGCCCAGTGAGTGGTGTCAAGCTAGCCACTCCCACCCAGTCAACCACACCCGCCTGGCCCCCTGATGTCAACCACAGCCTTGATGAGATTCTCTGCATTAGATGAAAATATATCTGTTCCAAATTTACTCATCTTCTTCACTTCTTTTATTTATTTATATGCCATTGGGTCCCATTATGAAATCCATAAAAGATATAAAAAGGCTGGAGTGACAAGTTCTGTACAAATGAGCTCTGATTGGACATGAATCGGAGAGTCAAAATTCAAAAAGGGCATGATTTAATTGTGATCTGAAAGAAAAATGATTCAACCTGACCTGTTTCAAAAAATGATTAAAAAAAAAAAAGATTCATCCCTAAGCTATAATTGAGAAGCATCAGAATGCTTGCTGCTGCTTCATTTCATTTGCAGAAGGAGATGAAAATAGCACAAAAGATAGATCCGACAAAGGACATTAATTTTGTCAGGTTTCAGACGGATATATTCAAGACTCTCATTGTAATTAATTTTTAAAATAGTCTTCGCAACTCTTTCATGGTAAAGACAGAAGGGATGTTACCAGGCAGCCCTACCTTCTCCAGAGCAATCAGAAAAAAAGATTAAGTTGCTTAGAACTATTGTAGAAAAAGTCTTACAGCCATTTAAAGAACATTTTTTAAAAATCCTTGAAAATAAAACTTTTCCATTCATTTTCCTTAGAAGCCAAGCTTGATCTGATGGTTAAGGCAGGAGAGCCTCCGCAGGTACAGTAGTTATGATTGATTACCAGGCTACTAGTCCTTTTACAGGGAGATTTACAATTACAAAATATCTCTTGCTAAGCAAGACAATTGTTAAGTGAGATTTGCTTCGTTTTATGACTTTTCTTGCCGCAGGTGTTAAATGACTCACTGCAGTTACTAAGTTAGTAACACGGTTCTTAAGTGAATCTGGCTTTCCCATTGACTTTGCTTGTCAGAAGGTTACAAATGGTGATCATATGATCGCAGGACACTGTGACCGTCATAAATACATGTCAGTTGCCAGGTGTCTGAATTTTGATCACATGACCATGGAGATGTCGCAACAGTCATGTGAAAAATGGTCACAAGTCTCATTTTTCAGTGGTGCGGTAATTTTGAATGATCACTAAATGAATTGTTGTAAGCCAAGGACCACTTATGTTTTGGGAAAAGGCAAGAGAGAAAGCCATAAGCTTAGACCACTTTGGTTATAAGGGTTGTCTGTATTCTTTTATTAGCAGTCACCATTTTGGATGGCTATGTTCTTGTCTTCTATGAAAATTTGTCTTTATTTGACTCAGACCTGTGAGACTTTTTCCATGTCAAATGAAGAAAGTGAGTTAAAGCATGAAGCGTCAGGAGTTCTGTGATTTGTTGCTGAAACATCAGGAGTTCTGTGACATATTGCTGAATCCTGGTTGGGAAATTTGATAATTTTGCATGTTAAAGAACCCCATGTCACTAGATTATGTGGCATGTGAAGCTGATTGATATGTTGTCAAAACTTAGCCTCTTCTATATAACTCTAAAAAGAATGACCACTATTCATCTGCTAATTTTGAAGGTTTGCTGCTGTGTTTTAAAAGCTAGGATACTGTAGAGCAGGGGTGTCAAACTCAAGGCCCATTGGCCAGATCTGGCCCACGGGGTGCTTAGATCTGGCCCGTGGGACCACCCTGGAAACAGCGAAGGACCTCCCCGGGCCCCATTTTCGGCCACAATGGTCTCTTGCAGCCCTCTGCCAGTGAAAATGGAGCTGGGGGGGCTCTGTTTTCACTGGCAGAGAGCTGCAGGAGGCCATCACGGCCAAAAAGGGGGCCCTGGGGTGCCCCCGAGCTCCATTTTTGTTGGCAGAGGGCTACAGGATGCCATCGCGGCAAAAAATGGAGCCTCAATGAATGACGTCGAGCTGGCCAAACACCCCCTGGCCATGCCTTCCTTGGGCCCCCGATGTTCTGCCCCAGCTACGGAACCCAAGAAATGTAGCAAACACAAAACTCCGAACAACTCAGTTTACTACAAACAGTCTTTTTCAAATGCAAACTATTACTAAAAATGTCCTTAACAGAAATTCCAAAAATTAGATAAAGGCTTACAATAGTTGGCAATTAGCCCAGAAACCAGGTTTGCAAGGAAAATTCACTCTCAAATGCTCAACGAACGACCGGACGAACACACGTTGTTTCCTGCAATGTTTGCCAGCTGCGTGCAAACTTAAATAGGCTAAGGGAGTGGCCAATTAGCCCCAAGCCTTACTCTTGAGGAGACCTCCTCCTGAGTAACCACTCCTGCCTTTTGGCAGCTCTGCGTGCTCATGCATTGAGAAGGGGCTTCTCCACTTCACTCTCTTCACTTGAAGAATCCTCTGGAGGATCTGAAGGCCCTGGCTGAATCTCTGCCTCTTGCACCACATCTTCTTCAGCCTCCTCACTCTCCGACTCGAGCGCCGGCTGCACAGGCTGCTGGTGCAACACCTCACCAGCCTCCTCGTCGTCAGGGTCAGCCACAATCCACGTAGGCTGCTGGCGGGCCACAGCACCTGAGGTCAAACACAACCTTAATGCAGTCCTCAATGAAATTGAGTTTGACACCCCTGTGGTAGAGATATTGTTATATATCGCCCCATTGCACAATAGTCTGTCTTCTGGAGTTAACCAAGTACTGTAATGTGTGTGTGACAGCAGTTCTCTTGACCTTGGAGTCTTCAGTATTGCAATGTTTGATCAGGTTTACTTAAACCTGAATAATGTTGGGACAAGTCATAGAAGGATGATTTTGGCAGACCACGATGGAGCCTGTTTGTAATGGGGCTGCATTCTCCTGGAAAGAGAATGCTGTGTAAACTCCAGTTGTCATGATATATTTGATTCACAGCTTCAAAGCAGGTCCCCATTTTGATTTACGAATCCCCTTTGATGAAATGACTTGATGAAAGATTGGGTGAATAAAAGCCAAATCTAATTCACTGAGCTCCCTTGTAACCTCAACTACCTTAGCAGCTATTTCTTTATAAAATGAACTTCTCTAGCATTGCATTGACTTGTCTAGCATAGTCAGGTTGATTCTTACAGCCTGCATTTTCCAACAAATGAGTCTCGTGCATCATCCAGAAAATGCTTATATCTAAACATGAGATTTTCTGTATGCTTAGTGTTTATGGCCGTATAGCATAGATTGTATACAGGGGTGGGTTCTACTTACCTTTACTACCGGTTTGCAACGGGATCGCACATGCGCATCAAACTTCTGCGCATATGCAGATCACCTATGATGACATCTGGGGAGGTGGGCGGAGCGGTCCGAACAGGGGGCTACCCACCACTGATTGTATACAAGTGTATGTGCATACTCCTGTCTTCTCATAAGAATCAAGGAACAACCTTGATTGATTGATTGATTGATTAGATTTATATACCGTCCTTCTCCTTGCGGACTCAGGGCGGTGCACAGCCAGATAAAAAAAAAGTACATAAAAGTTAAAAAATTTTAAAAACCCATATAAACTTTGGCTAAGATTAAAACAATTAAATATTTAAAATACCGCAACCCTACAATACAAAAGATCTTAAAAATTCAACAGGGGTCAGGCTAGACCGGCGAGCTGAAAGAGATAAGTTTTTAGGGCCTGACGAAAAGTCTGGAGGCCGGCAATTGTTCTCAGTTCTGGAGGAAGATCGTTCCAGAGGGTAGGGGCTGCCACAGAGAAGGCCCTCCCCCTGGGGGTCGCCAGCCGGCATTGTCTGGCTGACAGCACCCTGAGGAGGCCCTCTCTGTGGGAGCGCACCGGCCGGTGGGAGGCTATTGGCGGCAGAAGGCGGTCCCGTAAGTACCCTGGTCCTAAGCCATGGAGCACTTTAAAGGTGATCACCAACACCTTGAAACGCACCCGGAAGTCCACCGGCAACCAATGCAGCTCGCGCAGGAGAGGTGTCACGTGGGAGCGTTTCGTCGCTCCCATAATCCCCCGCGCGGCCGCATTCTGCACCAGTTGGAGCCTCCGGGTGCACCCCAAGGGGAGCCCCATGTAGAGAGCATTGCAGTAGTCCAGGCGAGAGGTGACGAGTGCCTGAGTGACTGTGCGTAATTACATAATTTGTTTTTTTTTAAATAATAAATTAAATAAATAAACAAATTTTGCTAGATTTCTTTCTTAGTTTCTTTTTCTTTTGCATTTGGCACATATAATGTTTAATCTGGTCTTTTCATTTTAATTGTTTGGAGTGACCACAAGAGGGAGTATGAAATATAGAACACAGTATGTTTTGCTGTACACCGCAGAAAGCCTTCACCTACAAAACCTGCTCTTCTTTGACTAGTCATGTTCAACAGACTTATTCTTTTGAGCCAGTTCTATCTCACCTGTATAGAATGCAAAATATATAGCAAAGGCGTTAACTCTAAATCATTCAACACAAAGGGAGAACCTTTGTAGAAAATTTGAGTCCATCCGTTCTTGAAATAAGGAAATCAACGGCTGATGTTCCATTTACCCTGAAATGACTGAAAAGGAGGGCATCTATATTGATTTAGAACCCAAAGTAGATTTTTTTTTCAATGATACTTATGGATCTTCTTTAATCAGCCAAATAAGATGTTTCTTTGTTGCATTTTATATTAGCCAACAATTATTGGCTTATATAAAATAAGCCTCTCCCAGGGGGAGAGCCTTCCCTGTGGGGGCACCGGCCATCTGGAACGAGCTCCCCCCTGAGATAAGGACGATACAGGACCTACGTACCTTCTCCCGTGCTTTAAAAACATTCCTATTTCATCAGGCTGGTTGGCTTAAACCTCCCCTTTAAAATGGGTTTTTAAATGTTTTATATGATTGGATTTTAAATTTTTCAGCCTAATCATTTAATTTATCTTAACTATTTTTAACTTTTGTATGTTCTGTATTTTATTTGGCTGTTCACTACCCTGAGTCCCTTCGGGGAGTAGGGCGGTATATAAATTTGATAAAATAAATAAATAAAATAAATATAAAATAGGCTAATATTCAGAATGCTTTAAGTTGATGTTCAGATCTTTTTTTAAAAAAATTGTTTGTTATTTGTAAGATGGCCGCTTTTTTGTTGTGTGGATTTCTTTATTAAAGCATTTTAATCCAGGCTGTCTAAGGATTTAATACCTTTAGTTGTTCTTATGTCTTTTTGAGGTTTGTATATCACCCAGAGGGCATTGAAATTGGGTTGATAAATGTTAAGTAAGTAAGCAAGCAAGCAAGTAAGTAAATTTACTTACTTATTTATTTATTTATTTATTTATTTATTTATTTATTTATTTATTTATTTATTCATTTATTCGTTCATTCATTCATTCATTCATTCATTCAATTTATATGCTGCCCTTCTCCGGAGACTCCACAATCTGGGCCCTCATTTTACCTACCTCGGAAGGATGGAAGGCTGAGTCAACCTTGAGCCTGGTGAAATTCAAACTTGCAGTAATTGCAAGCAGCTGGCAGCTAAGTGCTATTTAACAGTGCTTTAGTCCACTGCTCCACCAGGCTGCCAGCTAGCTAGCTAGCAAGCAAGCAAGCCATTCCAAGCAATTGTTATCCTGGGGAAGAGCCCTTATTGGTTCTTCGTGTTATATTTATGCTAATAGATGAAGGTTAGGTTGTCTCTGGAACACCTTGGAAAAGAATGTTTGGGAATCAGGTTTGTGTGACAAAACAGTATAACCAGAACATCTACCATTATTACCAGTGAACATAATATAATTCAATGAATACTGCTCATGTTTGTTTGCTTGTTTGTTTTCTACCCATCTTTATTGTATTTATACAACAACCCAAGGTGGTGAACATGTCACTGCGGAAGGAGTACCTAATACTCCTTCCGCCTCCTATTTTCCCTGCAATGATAACCCTGTCAGCTGAATTGGGCTGAGAGGGAGTGACAGGCCCAAAGTCATCCAAATGTCTTTCATGATTAAGGTGGGACCAGAACTCATAGTCTGCTGGTTTCTAGGCCAGCGCCTTAACCTGCTCTCATGTTTCAAGGTCCATTGATTTTAATTATTTTTAAAAAATTGTTTATTATTATTTATTATTCACTGTATAGTCCGGCTTCCTATTCACGTAATTAGAAGGCACAAGTCAGCTAGAAATATTTAATCCAAATTGAAAAATGTAGCAGTAACAGAGCAATTAACGGTAAATCAGAAGCAGAATTGAGAGGACTGCATTCATCAGAGCTGGCATTCATAAGAGTTGAGTCACCATTGGACACTCAGGTACGATGAGTGGTGTAGAAATTTGATAAACAAAATAAATAAATATTTGCATGGAAGCAGGACAGGAGTACATGTAAGTACCCAGAAGACAGTAGTTCCTTAACAGTTCAACAAAAGATAAGCCCTTTTGGAAAGAAGAAATTCAAACCGGGCATGATAATTTCTTCTCTTCACTCCTAAAATCTTTATAGTGACATCTGATGGAATTCTGAAAGCTTAAAAATAGACCGGCTGGTATTCCTATCTTTTATCATGGAAAACAAACAGCTGGAACGCCATTCTGCAGTATTATCCAGACATGTACCATCATCAAGCACTATTCATTAGAGCTGGCATTATGCACATTATAGTCCATATGCCAGGAAATAAGTAAGCTGTTATCCACTCACCAGCAGACAGCATTCCAGATGCCTAATATGCTGGAGGCAAATATATTGCTCTGGTGACAGAAGCCCCCCACTGGGGGGTGGGGTTTTATGGGGTTCTATACCATGATTTTTTTTTTAATTTTGTAAGCCACCCCAGAGTCATCATGCGTGAGTTGGTCAGCCATATAAATTTGTGAAATAAATAAATCCATAGGAATAATCTCAGGGGTACACTTAAAGTAGCATAATAACCATTCCTTGGGATTGCAGTTGAGATGCCTTCTTGAATAAGAAGGTACAATATATTGTTCCTACCTAGTGGAAAGTGGGTACAAAATGTCATATTGGGGACTTTTGTGGATGCTTACAGACCACTGCTGTACAAAATTCTGTTGTGTTTAGTTTTCCAAATATATTCAGTTGATACTTTAGCACTTCTTTCGCCAGTGAAGGGCACTAAGTCAAAAAAAAGTGACTGCAATTTATTTCATGCTACAGAATACACTCTAGTGGCATTTGATTTGAAGAGACCAGCTTTTTCCTGATACTTAGAAGACTGTGGCTGCCTTTTTAATTCTTTAATTCTTATATTTATTAATATAAAAAATTGATACTAACTTTCATTCCCTTAAGAATGCCATGGTTAGTTCTTTAGATCAGGGGTCTCCAAACTAAGACTTGTGGACTTCAGCTCCCAGAATTCCTCTGCCAGCTGGCTGAGGAATTCTGAGAATTGGTCCACAAGTGTTAAAGTTTCTATGTTTGGAGACCCTGCTTTAGAGCATGCCTTCCAGTTGCTTTCCAGGTACAATTCAAGGTGCTGGTTATCACCTTTAAAACACTATGGGGCACAAGGTAATTAATGAGACCATCTTTCCCTAAGGACATCTGCCCATCCTACTTGGTTAAATAGGGTGGGCACATTCCAGTTCCCCTCCCTTAAAGGTTGTCATGAGTTGCCATTTATTTTTAGTTAATTTTCTGAGAAAAATATTTCAGATGTGCAACAAAATTATGTTAGATAAGGAAAAGTGGGAGAAAGGGGAGAAACAATAGAAGATCTCCAAGGTCCCTTTCAACCCTATGATTCTATGATTCATATTGCATTCAATACTGTTGAAGCAGAATTCAGCAAGGATACACTTTAATTGCAACAAAGAAAGGGGTGAAATCCAGCAGGTTCTGACAGATTCTGGAGAACCGGTAGCAGAAATTTTGAGTAGTTCAGAGAACTGGCAAATACCACCTCTGGCTGGCACCAGATTGGAGTGGGAATGGAGATTTTGCAATATTCTTCTTCCAGGAATGGGGAGGAAATGGAGATTTTGCAGTATCCTTCCCCTGGAGTGGGGTGGGAATGGAGATTTTGCAGTATCCTTCCCCTGGAGTGGGGTGGGAATCAGGAATGAGTTCTACTTACCTCTGCTACCAGTTTGCAACAGGAGCTTTTATGCATGCGCAGGTCATTCATGATGATGTCTGGGCAGAGTCTCCCGCCGCCATTACTACTGGTTCACAAGAACCAGACCGAACTGGGAGCAACCCACCACTGGTGGAATGGAGATTTTGCAGTATCCTTCCCCTGCCATGGCCACCAACCCATGCCCACCACACCACACCACACCCACCAAGCCACGCCCACAGAACTGGTAGTAAAAAAAATTGGATTTCACCACTGAACAAAGATGATTAGGGAACTGGAAGCTAAAACATATAAAGAACGGTTGCTGGAATTGGGTAAGTCTAGTTTGATGAAAAGAAGGACTAAGGGTAACATGATAGCAATCTTCTAATATCTCAGGGGCTGCCACAAAGAAGTGGGAGTCAAGCTATTCTCCAAAGCACCTGAGGGTAGAATAAGAAGCAATGGATGGAAACTAATCAAGGAGAGAACCAACCTAGAACTAAGGAGAAATTTCCTGACAGTTAGAACAATTAATCAGTGGAACAATTTGCCTCCAGAAGTTGTAAATGCTCCAACACTGGAAGTTTTAAAGAAGAGATTGGTCAATCATTTGTCTGAAATGATATAGGGTTTCCTGTCTAGGCGGGGGTTGGAAGGTCTCTTCCAACTCGGCTATTCTGTTCTGCTCTACTTTATTCTATAATTATCATCAACTAGTAATTGAATATGCTTTTACCCTTTGGCAACTGGTATGAATTTAGTCCCTCTTTTCCCATATTTTTGGTGTGTCTCTAATTCCTCCCTTTTGTATTATCTTAGTTTACTCAGCTGTCTAGGACAATGACTACAGTACTGTATGGGCAGTGCTGCCCTCCACCTCTAGAATTTCCTTTTTTGACATCCTTTCTCAGTGTTGGGTATGTCACGTGTGACTTTTCTAAATGCTACAGAACCAAACTGCTACTGCTTTCAGTCTATTGTCCTGCAGAAATAAACTTTTCCTCTGTTTCAAAACAACTGAACTGTCTACCCATTAGTAGAGATTGTATTAAATAGTATTGAAACTTCTGTTCTTTAGTTGATTCTGCTGGAAATACTGGCCAGAATCTATTCTGTACATACACACATGCTCACCTCTCATGCTGATCCCTTTGGGGTAAGTAACATTGTTCAACGTGGAAAAAAGAAGTTTTAAAAAAATGTAAACCAAACAAACTAAAGGCATAATATAATAAAAACAGATGGAAACATAGCAAAAATTAGTTCAGACCAACACTATTCACAGCAGTTTTCTATAACCTTCTATCCTTGCAAACCACAGCATCCATTGCATTTACTATCACTGTGCCTATAAACCAGGGGTGTCGAACTGGCGGCCTGCAAGCCGCATGCACCATGCTCAGGCCGCGCCCACCCCAGCTCTGCAAAGGGAAAAAACTTTGTGATATGTCACATGACAGCAATGTGACGCAGCGAGTTTGACACCTATGCTATAAACCAATGCACACGTTACTATTTGTTCCATAAATTTCTCATTTCACTATTTTTTGAGTTTCTGGTTCTTCATGACCCATTTACTTTTTGTTCATATATTTGTTTTTTGCAATGTGATCCTCTTTCATTCTCTTTATATGGCCAAATTACTATTGTGGACTTCTCTCATACCAGTTACTCACTTTTGCATTTAATATTTGCCCCCTGAAGTCCGTATGATACCTGATCTCCGGGCTTTTCGCCGTGCCCTAAAAACTTTTTTATTTTGTCAAGCTGGGCTGGTGTAAACCCCCCCCCTCTTTTAGTTTAAAGTGTTTATGGGTTTTAAATTTTAATTGCCTATTGGTTTTTTAAATTTTTGGGCCAAAAATTGTTTAATTCTTTTACAAATATTTTAAATTTTGTATTGGAGTGCTTTTTATTCTTGGCTGTGCACCGCCCTGAGTCCACTAGGAGAAGGGCGGTATATAAATTTAATAAATGAATAATAATAATAATAGTAATAGTAGTAGTAGTAGTAGTAGTAATAATAATAATAATAATAATAATAATAATAATAATAATAATAATAATAATAATATACATTTATTTGGCAGACACTCATTCTTGTCCCTCTATTCTCAAACTTTACTATTCCCACTGTAATCGGTTTACTCCTGATAAGCCGAATTCTTATATAACAAAGTAGGCAGAAGCATGTTCTTACATACATTTATTCTTGGCCCTATTCATTACGGATAACCTTCATTAGCGTTGAAGATATTTTATGCTTTTTAGTGCGAGAAAAACAAATAGAAGATTAATTGTTTTGGATGGCCAGTCCATTCTGCAAAGACCTAGACTCACCTTTGAGTTCTTTATTAAAAAAGTAAACAAAGGTGGGATATAAATAAATAAGTAAATCTACAGGTCATGTAAAACTGCCAGTTATACAGGAACCCTCATTTGCAGTTGATTTCCCTTCTCTTTTCTAAATTCCCAGGGTATTCTGATTTGTTTTACTTAGATTACTTATTAGATAACAAAAACAAATCTATGTCCTTAAATGTTACTGAATTCTGTTATTCTGTGGGTAAACTCCAACCTATTATGATCGTCAACCACTAATGATAATGCTGTTTTATTATAGTGGTTTTATTTTCTGTCTCTGTCTCCCTCCCTTCATATTTCTCTCTCTAATGTACATGTCAGAAAATTACTTCCAAGGATGGGGAGAAATGTCCAAAATGCCTCTGAAGTATGGACAACACCAAAATTGACTATGATGAAAGCATCAAATTATGTGTTTAAAGAACAAGCAAAAATATCTTCCCACAGTAGTGTTTTCTCAGAAAAACCATCAGAAACCCCAAATCACCTCTAAATAAATCTTTCCACAATGAATAACCAAGAAACTTATTTTCTCAATAACCTCTTTCAAAATGTCTCATGACTGTATCTTGGTTTTTAAATAAGCATTAAAGTAACAAGGCATTGGAGATGAATGTAAAATTGTTCTTTGTAAGTAGGGTTCAAGTTCAGAGTTCAAGTCTGCAAGCGGATGAAATGCCCCAGTTATTTTAGAGATTATTATTCTAGAGATTTGTTGTACGTCAATGCAGCATTTAGGCCAATTTTAATCTGCTCTAATAAACATCAATTGGTTTATTCTACCAAATTTTCACTCTGCCATAATCTCATTATTTGACTTGATTATTCTTATCACACATGCTTTCATGTCTCCAATTGTAATTACCAGAGGATGTGAAATGTGGACTTTCACTGTTCTTGTTGAAAATAGACATTTCCTATCTTCAATTGGTTTAATCATCTAGGGAGCTTCATTTGGCAGGCTGTAGGTGGTGGGTCTTCTAGGATCTCTTAAAACCTGGTTATGCCAGCAGGCCTCAGGACCCTAGAGATGGTGAATGGATGTGATGGCTCTGTTATTGTTACTATTCCTCTGTCTATTATTTACTTTTTTGTTTTTGTTTTATTTTTATAGTTTTAATGTTTTTTTAATAACAATTATATAATGGTTTTAGATAATGACTGTTTTATATTTTTACTATTTTAAAATTGCTCTATGCCACCCGGTCACTTTCTGGAGGTTATTTATTAATTAATAAATAAGTTGCATATAACTTTCCCATGAGCACCCCAAATTTTGCTTTTAAATTAGAGACAACTAAACTTTGGGCAAACTTTAACATTAACTGTATGTAAAATGACCTTGTTGCTAGTATCCTTACAATTTATACTGTTTCCTAATATGATTTGATTGCTTATTTGTTCCCTATCATTAACTGTATCTTATGATTCTTGACGAATGTATCTTTTCTTTTATGTACACTGAGAGCATATGCACCAAGACAAATTCCTTGTGTGTCCAATCACACTTGGCCAATAAAGAATTCTATTCTGTTCTATTCTATTCTATTCTATTCTATTCTATTCTATTCTATTCTATTCTATTCTATTCTATCCTATCCTATCCTATCCTATCCTATCCTATCCTATCCTATCCTACTCTACTCTACTCTATTAACACATTTATTGTGGCATACATTTTGAGGATTTCAGCTCATGAAATGTCATCTTGCTTACAAAAACGTATATGTATGGGTATATACACTTACTTGCACATATTTGTATTTATGTATATTTCTTTGAAATTAGCTGTGTACTGCGTGACTAATTGGCCTGCGTGCAATGATACATTTGATGAAGTAGGCTCATATGTCTTTTATTTGTACATATACAAAGATTTGATGATTCATGGCATTAAGTAGTCCTCATTAAACAACCATCCATCCATCCATTCATTCATTCAATGACCATTGGAAATTACAGTGGCTCTGAATGAGGGGGACTTATAACAATCTATTTATCCATACACCTCCCACTCTAGCAAGCCATGAAGCTGAATATATCTGGAGAAGATTCTTGAAAAAATTATAATACAGTACTTAGAACAGTTTTGTTAATGGGCAGAGAGGGCTGTAGATGACATCACTGTGGAGAAAAATTTTCTGCATGATTCACAAGATATGGTCCAAAATGCAAATGAATTCAAAATGATTTACTTAAATAAATCTTAGTAGGGGTCAGCAGAATGATCAGGATAGATTTAAGAGTTGTTTGTACCTCAAACAATGGGAGTTTATATCACTCAGACAAGTATTAGCAATTCAGAGCAGTGATATAATTAATAGAGCTGAGAGTGATCATTTGTCTTTGGTTAGGCATTTTAGGATCTATTCTCAGAACTTGCAAAGATGCAGGTCCTAGGGAGGATATCGGGAGGATATCGTTGTGGAACAAAATCTTCGGTAATGGTCTTCCACTGATCACTGAAGGAATATGGCATTAATTTACCTAGCCAAATCATGCAGTTTTGGAGATATGCTGTTATGACCTTCCCAGAAACAAATGAAATTGTTTATGATACCTAAAAGCCCTGATGTGCAAAATGGTCAAAGATTAACTGGATACATTATGGAAGGTCTATTAGCATGCAGAAATGCCAAGAGGCAGTTTGCCAGATCTGTAAGAAGAAGAAAAGTAGCCAATTCTGAACAGATGGTGCTGGCTATAGTGAGCAAGTGGAGAAATTATAACATTTCATAAGGAACAAAAAGCATGCCTGCACTATCTCTTTGGCAGGAGCTAGTCAGGTTCTGAAAGTTTCCCAGAACCTTATTTGAAGGACCAACTCTCTCCCAATATGATCCAAGCCTTATCAAGCCCAGCAGGAAAGACAAGTTACAGACCCCACAAATTAATGTCATCTGACAGGACCAAGAAGGAGTCTTTTCTGCTATGACACCCATCTTCTGGAATATCACTTCCCCTGAAGTCAGATTGGCTGTGTCACTGCTGGCCTTTTGAAATCTGGCCTGGGCGTCTGGAAACATAATATACTGTGGAGCCCACGAAATATTGCTAAGAAAATGGCTATATATTGCAAGGGAGAGTACATTCTCCCCAATATTATAGTTTTAATTGTTTTCATTGCTTAAAATGCTTTAATGATTGTTGTTGTGTTTTGGGGCATTTTGTTGTATATCTGGGGTTTTAAAATTTTGTATGCTGCTCAGAATCACATACTGTATGTGAAAAGAGTGGCTATATAAATTTACCCCATAAATAAACAAATGAGAACCAGCAAAAGATCACAGCATTCTCTTATTTAAGAATGCTAATTGCTAGTGTGGAAGTCAGTGATAAAACAAGAAGGATTAGAATCAACAATGAATCAGGATTAAATAAATAATAGTGACCAGTATAAAAGATCCATGTTGAGCTTTGTCATTTAGAGAGCATGAATGAGAATCAAGATGCAAGATAAATATAGGAAGTAAGAGTGAAGAGGTCAAGAGGAACAGGAAAACCAAGACAGGTGTGGTTGGGTGGGGTTAATAATATTCTCAGGGAAAGAACTGTGAGCAGTTTAAAGAACAAAAATTAGTTTTGACGTGGTGGAAGCAATGATGGCTTCCAAGTTATTGTAAAGTATGAACGATGTTGGAATCAGATTTAGCTAGGCTTCCTTTTCTTATTCCTTGCCTTTAATTTCTTTGGCTTGTTATTTTTATCCACTTTCTGAGCTTTGCACAACATTGCTTATTTTAAAAGAGAATAATGCAAACCTGTATATATGTATGCCTATATGTATAAAAGAATGAACGAAAAAAACCCTTGTGTTTCAATATTTTCTTTCAGCCATTAATAAACTCCATGCAGATTTCTGCCTTTCTTAGACTCTTTTTGATATTTTATACATCTCCAAAATACCCAGGGCACCTCACACTCTCGATTGTGCCCCACTGGTACAAAGGACACCCATGGTTATGCCTGTTAAATTATTTCACAGTGATTATCATCAGGATCACAAGAGGTCCCTTTCTCAGAAATGGGATGGAAACAGCTGGAAAGGAAGAAATGATAAAACCTTATTGGGCTTAGCTTGATACTACCTGACCATTCAACCTGAAGAGTATGCAATCTCCCAGCCCAACAGATGGTTGAGTGAGCTTGTTTATTTAGCCTGCTGACTCCTAGTTGTTTACAATAACAGTGAAACCCACACACAGAATAAAGAATTTAGTCCATAAAATCCAATAAACAACCATCAACTGCTATCTCAATCCCAAGAAGATTTCCTCTATAAAAATAACTTTGTCTTTAGTAGAGAAAATATAGCTGCAGTTCAGAAGATACTTTAATTATATCAGTGCTGGAATCTTACACCAATTTCCTTGAAGCTCCATTAAAGATAAGGGCACTGGATATTCATATCTAGAATCATGCTGTTTATCCAAATGACCTCTAGCGTGCTTCATTGCACTGTATTACAACTATTAATATCTTTTTGGAACTCATATTTATTATCCTTCAAAAAATATTTTGATATATCAAGAGAATGCCAAGAAAAAGCAAGGTTTGGCTGTTTTTTGATACCTGGTTTACATTTCATAGATGCATAGCTAAATTATATTTTAGTCTCATGCCAATGTAATAAATGATGAATGTTATTACTGCTTTTCATTCCACCCCCTAGAGAGGATCTTTGGATAAAATGGGCAGCCTTCACATTTTGCTCTAATTATGATATTATGTGAAAATATGTTTGGTCTAGTGATTAAGGCATTGAGCTGGAAATCAGGAAACTGTGAGTCTTAGGCCTGAAAGCTGGATGAAAATGAGCATATTGACTTTGATAGATGATAAGGATGAATTTTTAACATATACCATATAAGAGACAAATATTATCTATCAGATATAATTCAGTGGCAATATTTACAATAACATCGATTAACATTGTTTGGGCCTGCACAACTTTCAGCTTCTGAGACACCCGAAATACTAGAATGTTTTAAAATTAAAAAAAAAAACTACTATTGGTTTCTGTAGGTATTTGTTATCAATAAATCAATTTGATATGCGGAGTTAAGAGATGAGTGGAGTGAGTTAGAGGTTCCTATATTGTCTACACCAGGCTTGTCAAACTGGTGGCCTGCAGGCTGGATGGATCATGTGCAGGCCACCTCCACCCTAGCTACGCAAAGGCAAAAAAGGTCATGATACATCACAGTACATCACATGACGTGATCGAGTTTGACACCTGTTGTCTAGAAATGGGACAGTGTCTTAAATTCTAATGCAAGAGTGTCAATCAACCTTAAACTACAATTTATGCAACAAAAACTAATATTTATAATTTACTGGACTACAATACACTTGTATAGAAAAGCACTGTCTAGGACAGCATTTTGTTGGGAGATGTAATAAGGACAATGGTTCTTTAAAACACATTCTTACAGTATTCTATACATCGGGAGTTTCGGGAGAAATTAATGGAATATATAAACTTGACAGTGTGGTACATGGAATTTGACAACTGGACAATGTGAATGGATTCTCCCTGCCCTTATCAGCAAAATCAGCTAAAACAATGATATTGTCAACCTTGAAGCTGGCTGTGCATTGCAGTATTGTAAAGATAAATATATGGCCCCATTTATTCAATGAACTGAGCAAGTGATTATATTTGCCAGCTATGTGCAGATTGCCTATAGACAGTGGTCGGATTCAGCCAATTCACACGAGTTCGGGAGAACCGGTTGTTAACTTTCTGAGCAGTTTGGTGAACTGGTTGTTGGAGGAAAACATTAAGGCAGAGAACCGGTTGTTAAATTATTTGAATCCCACCACTGCCTATAGACATAGACTTTCTATGGTTAAATATAAGGAAATATGGGACTCATTTATATAAAGTACAGTAGGTTAAAGTATGATAGTCATAAACAAGATTATCTATCTATCTATCATCTATCTATCCACACATACATACACACATACATGACTATATATAGTCCTTTACAGAGCCATGGTGGCACAGTGGTTAGAACACAGTACTGCAGGCTACTTCTGCTGACTGCCGGCTGACTGCAATTTGACAGTTCGAATGTCACCAGGCTCAAGGTTGACTCAGCCTTCCCTCCTTCGAAGGTCAATAAAATGAGGACCCAGATTGTTGGGGGCAATATGCTGACTCTGGAAACCGCTTAGAGAGGATTGTGAAGCACTGTCAAGCTGTATATAAGTCTAAATGCTATTGCTATTTATGCCTATTGTACTTTTTTTTAACATACTGTACTTTGTATAAATGATGCACACTTATACAGAGTACCCACACACATATATAAAATGTTTGTATTAGATAATTATATATAAATAAATATAACTATTGTTCTAACAACTTATTATGCTTTATATCTATTTTTCTGTCATATTTTTTTCTTTTACATTTTCATCTATTTACTTTTAAGTACTTATTATGTGGTAGATGTTTTAATATAATATATATTCCCCTTGCTTTTGTTTGCTTTTTCTGTTTTTACATTGACAGCAATAAAAAAAATTATATTAAAAAAGCATAAAGGCCAGCTGTATGACTTTGGGCATCTCTCAACTCAATTGAACTTATGGATTTGTTTTTTGTGGGCAAAACAGCATTTTAAAAAAAGCACCAAAGTCAGAAGTTTTATGAGCCCCAACTGCCATTCAAAAACAGATCAAACAATTGTGTATTTAGCCCTTCTTCTTTTCACCTTCTATATGAACTCTATAATTCAGGCTTTATCTAGAAATGAGTTTTACCATCAGTACAGGGAATAAACGGGTCTCCTTACTGCTTTGTGCTGATAAGGCGGTTATCCTTTCTGCTCTGCTAGTACAATTAGGGTGATGCCTGTGAGCCTTGGCTATTTATTATGATAAAGAGGTGCTTGTCGTCAACTATTCTAAAAACAAAAGTACCATTGTTCACAGCAAGGCTCTGATTGCAGCCACATTTGGATGAGAAACAGCAACTATACAGACCAAACTCAAGATTTCAAAGATGGTATTTGGGAGTTATTGTCCAATCTTCTCCATCAAATAAATGAAAGAAATAAAAGCTGTTTGCTGTCCGGGCTTAAAAATCTGCTAACCTAATTTTTCAATTCAGCAGCACTGACAATTTGTAACAGTGTCCTTGTGGCCCCAAGTCTATTTGAAGTTAAAATGTTGAGCTATGATTCCCAGATTTGTTTTCACATTGTGTAAATTTTTTAGTCATAATCCAATCTAAATTAGACTTAGAATTTAGAATGACTTTATTGTCACTTTAATGTACACTAAACGGCATATATTAAAATGAAATTTCATTACATACAACTCTTAAAGGATTACCACCTCCAATATACACTACATAACATGACAGAATACATACATAAATACATACATGCATGCATACATAATTAATTATGTATATACCCACATATATTATATGACACAGAGAAATAATACAGTCTAGTCTGGATGTATACATGCACATGGTGAGAAAAATGAATCTTGCAAATTTATCAGATGGATGGCATAGGGAACAAAGCTGTTACAGAATCTGGTAGTCCTGCTCGAAATACTTCGAAACCTCCTCCCAGAAGGGAGAAACAGAAACAGACTGTAAAGTGGGTGTGTGGGGTTTCTGACAATGCTTTGAGCTCTAAGTACACAGCGCTTATAAGCAGTATCCTGAATAACAGGAAGCAAGCTTCCTATAATCTTCTTGGCTGTCCTTACCACTCTCTGTATGGGCTTTCTATCTGAGGCACTGCTGCCACCAAACCAAACAGTGATGCAGTTTGCTAGAACGCTCTCAATTGTGCCTCTGTAAAAAGTGGCCAGGACAGAAGGAGAAAGTTTGTACAAGCTATTCTTCATGCTCCTTCCTGTGTCACTAATGTTCTGTTGTATATGTTATCTGGACTAGATTTTGTCTAACCTTATTTGAGCTTTTATTAACTATAGTTTTCCCTAAGATAGGCTTTTGTGTCAACTCTAAAAAGACAATTGCACATCCTTTTAGAAGTTTTAGAAGTTAGGTTTCACTGACTTTAAATGGTGTGGCCTTTTGTCCATAATTTAATTTTTTTTAAAATTTAATTTATATGCCGCCCTTTTCCAGAGTCTCAGGGCGGCTTACAATGCATTAAGCAATGCATTAATTTCATTCAGCTTTGAAAGAAAACAGTTTAGAAACAAAACTGATTCTTGATAATGACCTTCAGAAACATGTATGCATTTCTTTTTGTTTTTATAAAGGTGGCTTGCTCAGAACACACTTCATTCTTACTGATTATCACACAAATATTCTAGGATAAGAGATTTATCTCTGGCCAGATTCAAAATCCTTCTAATATATTAAAGGAAGATGTAGTATTACTATCTTAATGATCACTTCTATTCCTGCTCAGAATGGATGATTAAATCAATCCCATATGGCCATTCTACCATGCTTGGTGCTTTGACTTATCAATTCCTCTGCTTGATAACTGTCTAAACCGGTGAGACAAGCAGAATTCAATTTTTTTCCTATCAATGAAAATTTCAAGAAATATTGGCAAGTTGTTGCAATCACAAGTTCACTTTTTTGCACTTGGTTGCAATCACAAGGCCATTCAAATAATATTAACCTGAATAGATAAAGACAGAGAGAAGCTAAAAAAGTTTTAGTATACGTTTGAAGGCTACGATTCCAAAACAATGGTAATTCCATCAAGTTACTCCTTCTGTAGGGGACAGCAGTGGAAAATGTCTTGAAAAAAATCTAACAGATTCCTTGATTACTGAATCCTGACAGGAACTATATCAGGTCCTACAGTTTTGAGTTAGTATGTTACTGTTTCAGAATTACATTAGAATCATTGCACTGCGAAACAATAAGTAACGTTATAGGATTAACTATTGACCAGTACCAGTATATGACCAGTACCAGTAAAGGAGAATATTTGTAGCTCGGGGTTACTAGCACTAATGATGTTAATGTTGGTTAATGAAAAGTTTGCAAGAAAACAATCAAACTCAGAGTGGATTCCTCATTATATAGGCTGCTTTTTTCAGAATACAACTGTACATCTTGCTCAATTTAGATCTTTTAAATAATTATTCAGCTTTACTTTCATTACCACTGACACTTCAATTATATTCTGTTGTGCTTAAGTAAACAATAACATTGTTGGATGCTTGCTGTGCTCACTGCAGAAAGGCAAATGACAGTCACTTTTCCCTAGTGGGAACTTAAGTAAGGGCACACCTGGATACTCCTCATGCTATGGTCAACAAAACATATTATATGTTTGGACTGAAGAGCCAAAATGACTTGGACTTCTGGAAGTTATGTTCAGAGTCTAGAGAGAACTAGGTTGGGTATCACAATATTTCAAGAAAGTACTTAATCTTGTTCGGGTTTAGAAGTAATTGTAGATTTCCCTCCAAGGAAGCCCTTGAGCTTCCTACATGGAGATGATTTTATTTATATTGGCACATTCTAACTGCAAACAAAAATCTTAATTTCTGCACTGAACTTTCAGATCCTTAAAAAATCATTAGACTGCATCAGGGTTCCAAATTTTAAAGACCTGGGTAATTAACCAATCAATGGAAGTTTAGTATACAGTAGATCTTTCAGATAATGAGGATTAAGTTTTCTTTGCAACCTGAACTATTATAGCACTGTTCCTAAACATCCTCTCGACAGACTGCTCTTACCTACCCGTAGTTATTATGACACAAAAACCAAAGGATCACATTGCTTCAAATGATCCATCTTAGAAAGGCGGCCTTACACATGATACCTGGGAATAAAGTTTCGCCTTTTGTGGGCCCTTCTCTTTTCTCAGGGATTTTACATTTAAGAACTAAGGGGAACTAGAAAGTAAAACTACAGGGTTAAAGTAAAAATACTTTATATTACATTTTTGTGTGGGTTATTGGTATGGTTGGTTTCATTAAATGTTCACCTTATATGGTTCCATTATGTGACATTTTATATTTTAATCCCATGTAATCAGTGAAATTGTTCTGATATGGAAAATTCACAGCACTGAGAAGATAATTTATTCAACAATAATTATTCAATAATCCAATAATTTATTCAATGGCTGTTACAAAAAAGAGGATCCCCACCAACAATGGGAAGTCAAATAATTTTATGGAAATAGAGGACTACATGATGGGAAACCCTAGGGATCTGATTTGTAGCAACTTTGAGGGAAACTATGCAGGTTCTTGAGAGCTACTTTGGTATACGAGTAGTCCTTGACACAACTACAATTCAGCCCAGAATTTTTGTTTTAGATTGTTGCAATTGTAAGTTGAGTCATTATGCAACCAGATTCAAATTTATAACCATTTTGCAGGATCCAATCTGACTCAGTCACTGGGACCATAGGCTTATAATCTTCCAAGCTTTCAGGTTTGTGCTAGAGCCAATCCTCAAGGAACTGCTATCTCTCCAGAAGGTGTACATTTTTATCAAGGAGATTTTGTTTATGGAATTTATTGCTAGGTTGTCTAATTGCACAAGCCACCCAGAGTCACAAATGTGGGATAGATGGATGAACAACTCAAATGAAATAACTAAAATACATCTATTTTCTTCACAGTTCATGTGAAATAAATCAAGGGATCACTGAGCATACTGAATTCCTGGTTTATCCCCCACTCATAGAAAACTAGCTTATAAATTAAATAGAACTTTCTGTTCTCTTTAACTTACCATGACAAAAAAAGTCCCTTTGTTTATAAACATTGCAATTTTAATATTTTCAGCAAATCGTGGGACATGAACAAAGGGTGAGAAAGAAAAAATGAGGTGGCTTTCCCTATTACACAACTTGAAGGAAGCAGAGAGTTAACCAGGGACCCTGGGAGTTGACAAAGATCAGAACATACTGAACATTCTCAGGTTGTGTACACTTTTATAAAGATTTGGGCCAGGTCCTTTAGATCTCATATACACAGATGGAAGCCTGAAAAAAGACATCGCTGCTTTAATTAGCATCAAACAGAACTGCATTCATGGAAGATTTGAAATATATCTTCTAAGTCACTTTTGATGCATGTACACAGTCCTACTTTCCACATTTCAGAAATGTTTTAATCTCTGCTGGTTTAACTGGCAAAAAAGGTATAGGGTATCATTCCCAATATTGTTCAAATGAGTACAGACTAATGACAAGAAAATCAATTAAATGCTGCACGGTGATTAAAAAAATGTATAAACAGCCTTCTCTCAACTGGTGTTTACCCAATGTGTTGGGACAGTGGACTGAAGAATTCAAGAACATAATGAGGCACTAAGATTGGTTGGATAAAATCATTAGAATAAAAAATTATTTATTTATTTATTGGTTCGATTTATATGCCGCCCTTCTCCAGAGACTCAGGGCAGCTTAGAATGCGTTAAGCAATAGCCTTCATACTTTTGTATATACCTGCTTACTAGGGCTTTTGGTCCCCCTAAGCGGTGTTCTTTTTTTTATACAAAATCAGCTTATTGCCCCCACAATCCGGGTCCTCATTTTACCTACCTCGGAAGGATGGAAGGCTGAGTCAACCTTGAGCCTGGTGAGATTCAAACTTGTAGTAATTGCAGGCAGCTGGCAGCTAAGTGCTATTTAACAGTGCTTTAGTCCACTGCTCCACCAGGCTCCTTAATTGCTACCAACATGTCTTCCATTGAGGACCTGTATACTGCTCGAGTCAAAAAGAGGGCTGTGAAAATATTTACAAACCCCTCACATTCTGGACATAAACTGTTTCAACTCCTATCCTCAAAACGACGCTACAGAGCATTGCACACCAGAACAACTAGACACAAGAACAGTTTCTTCCCGAACGCCATCACTCTGCTAAACAAATAATTCCCTCAATACTGTCAAACTATTTACTAAATCTGCACTACTATTAATCTTCTCATCGTTCCCATCACCCATCTCCTTCCACTTATGACTTTATGACTGTAATTTTGTTACTTGTATCCTTACGATTTATATTGATATTGTTTCCTGATTGCTTATTTATACCCTATGACTATAATTAAGTATTGTACCATAGAATTCTTGATGAACGTATCTTTTCTTTTATGTACACTGAGAGCATATGCACCAAGACAAATTCCTTGTGGGTCCAATCACATTTGGCCAATAAAATTCTATGATCTATGATTAGCAAACTTTAGTTAAAAGATTTTTTTTTCTCCTCAAATTCCAATTTTCTTTCCTACATTGTCTTCTATATTTATATCATTTCTTTGTAATTATGACCTTTAATAACATAAAGCTAGTTATTTTCTTAAATGCAATCTGTTGAACTGATCTCAGACAGAGTGCTCATCTTCTGACTGAAGTTCAAAAAATATGGAACAGCCATTTTTTCTGGTCTTTTCAAAGTCTTTTCAAAGTGATGTATACCTCCCATTGATATTCTCCCACCTACCCCACTGACATAATTATACTAAGCCTTTTTCTATCTTTTCGGCATCCGAGCTCTTTCTGCTGCTTCATTTAAGATGCCCATCTCATAATATGAGTCAGTATTCCTTTTAAGATTTTTCTATAAAAAAAACCAGTGACCTCCATCAAAGCAAAGAATCTTTTCTAAAGTATGCCCAAAATATCTACAAGTAGATTAATTGCTAACCAGAATGTCAAGTTATTTTTGAGTTGCGATTGATTTTTGATGACTCATGGACCATTCAGACATGATTTGGTTCTGACTTCTTTTAGGCTGTCCAATATTATGTCAGACCTGCAAGCCATCTTTTACATTTGGGCCTTCAGGCCTGCCACATTTTTTGCTGTGGGAAACTGGGAGGGGGGATTGTATGGAGCATGGGTGATGTCATGGGTGATGTCATAATAATATTCCTTTCTCAGAAAGTCAAAGCTGTCTTGCCCTGCACCAGGGAGACTGGATCTGGGAGGCATCTCCAGTTTTGGACAGTGCCTGATTGGATCATGTGATGGACATGTGGATGCTGGGCAGAGACTTGAACTTCCTCTTGGGTGGGGAAAACCTGGAAGCTTTCAGATTCGGGTTTTCCCAGATGTGCCAATATGACATCTCTAATAAAATGGAATTCTGAGGAAACAAGGCTTGGAGTCTTCTTTCGTTAGGGGTGTAACTTGGTACCCTGACAATTAGTGAATTTACCTGTAAGTATGAGGGATTTGTATGTGTGGGTGAGGAACCTAGAAAATGCATAAGTGGCCATTTTGCCTGCTTTCCCCAAGAGGGAAAAGGATAAGATTATGCAGATGAATAACAGTGAGATGTGAATGCCACAAGGTAGACCCAAACATAAGACTCATGCGTTACCTGACCATATTTATGTTTTGTTTTTCTTATCTTGAATTGCTTTCTACTTTAATTATTCTGGATTATCGATTTCTGTCACATAGCAGTGATGGAAATTTGTACATTCAAAATAAAGTTGCTTTCAATACTAGGTTGCAGTGTGCTAGCTTGGATGGTGAGGAATCATACGTTGTTCTTTCTCATGCCTGCATGTATTTGTGCAGAGACACCTTACTTTCCAGCTGTTATATAAAGCTGACCAAATGAATTAAAAAGGGCTTTTAGTTCATGAAAATTTTTATTTATCTTGGAATAAGGTTTAGTGAACTGTTTTCTGAGTAGGTATATAGCAGTGATGGCTAACCTTTTCCGGAC
The DNA here is from genome assembly GCA_030761175.1 of Masticophis lateralis. Taxonomy (NCBI): domain Eukaryota; kingdom Metazoa; phylum Chordata; class Lepidosauria; order Squamata; family Colubridae; genus Masticophis; species Masticophis lateralis. The sequence continues at coordinate 43,144,047 of JAUDYJ010000002.1, read as the reverse complement.
TGAGTGCCCAAAGCACGTGCACGTACCCGAACCCCCAAAATGCAATGTGCACACGGTGCACACACCCCACCCCCACACATGCCCCCCCTCCACGCATGCGTGGCAGAGACCCAAAGACCAGGAGGCACGTGCACATGTGCAGCGGAGCTGAACTGGGGCAACGGTTTGCGGGCCCACAGAGAGGACGCTCCGTGCCACCTCTGGAACACGGGCTATAGGTCCGCCATCACAGGTATATAGAGGTATTCTTTAACTGAACTGCTGTGAGATGATTATCATATCTGCCTGCGCCCTAGAAGACCCCAGTTCCCATTAACATGCTGCCAAAATTTAGCAGAACAATTTTCATGCTTGCGATAAACTACTTTGGAATAGTTTCTAATTATTTGAAAATTCTAAGGTTAGAACGTAAATGAAACCAGAATTCTTGGTATATAAGACTTAGGTATTAACTCTATATGAAATAACACTTCAGAAAAATTTTGGAATTGATAGGATTATCTTTTTAATGCTTCCTTTTTCTTCTTTGAAGTGACCGACTTGATGAGAAAGTGGCTTGAATATATCTGCGAGCACTTACAAAAAGAGAGAGAAAGCTACATATAAAAACTCAACAATATGTATTCATTTTGAAGGGGAGAAATGAAAACTAGCGTGGGAATGTGCTAACTTTCTTTTGAACTTGAAGAAAGCATATGATTGGTCAGTGCTTGCTTTCATTATTCATTTTACTTAATTAAATATTAATATCCTGACTGTTCAGATCTAGCCTCATATACTTTTCCTTTCTCTGCTCACTGTTGAAAATAGCCCTGGGCACAAGTCACATGACTAAGTCTTGGACTACTTACATTCACAAACTTTTTAAAAATATGACTTTGAATTAAGAGTTCCCCTTAAAAATTCATCTTTTATCTTTGTTCTTTAAAAACGGATCCTGCCTTATTGCAATCTTTCATATCTCATGTTCTCCAAACATACTCGATTACCCAGCTCTCACACTCATTAACCCAGTGGGAGTGGAAATTTGATATATGTTGAAAGTACCACGTTTGAACCAAGTGGTCGTACTGTATTTATACAATGTTCTGCAAGTTTCTCCTTTACAAAATGTGAAGATCCAGTTGAATAACCTTGATGGGTAAGCCATAGATTAATTTTTTAAATTGATGTATTTTAACCATTAAATAAGGTTCTCTGGTCTTGTTCTTTTTTATTTGAAGCATGTTGTTGTAAGCAAATAAGTAGCACTGTTGTGCAAGCAAATAAACATCTAAAGGTAGCATTCACCAGAAGAACGGCATGGGCCTTTGCAGTATCTATTAAGTTTGTGATGTTGTTGTTAGTTGCGAAGTCATGTCAGACCCATCACAACCCCAAGGAAAACGTTCCTCCAAGCCTTTCTGTCTTCTACCGAAGTAGATGTTTTTCTCGAACTCCCTAGCTTTCTCCATGATCCAGCGTATGTTGACAATTTGATCTTTAGTTCCTCTGTCTCTTCGAAATCCTGCTTGTAGTTCTGGTAGTTCTCAATCCACATACTGCTGGAGCCTAGCTTGTAGGATTTTAAGCATAACCGTACTAGCATGTGAAATGAGTGCAATGGTGCGATAGTTTGAACATTCTTTGGCATTGCCTTTCTTTGGAATTGGAATGTAAACTGACCTTTTCCAATCCTGTGGCCACTGTTGAGTTTTCCAAATTTTCTGGCAAATTGAACGTAGCACTTTTGTGATACCAACCATCTTTATGACAATTGGTATTCTTCAGCCAATTCTTCTATTTTTGATTCCTCCTGAAAAGTTGCCTTGCTCTGGCCAGACTCCTATTCCTCCTCTCTCTTAAGGCAACAACAGCTTCCTAACTTCGTGAATAATAAAAGGCAAAATCTTTTCTCTCCTTAGCGGACTCCTAGTGAAGAATTAGTTGGGGGGGAAAAATCTAGATTCTGTGTAAATTCTTTTAAAAAAATATTTTCCTTCAACTCTGCCAGCATCAAACGAACTATTCCCCATCAGATCCTTTGAAAGGAATTGCCTATACAATGAAAGACGTTTTCTGGCGCAATGGATTGAACTCTCCAAAGGGCTCAGCAGCGCGGCTTAATTTTATACCAACTACAGAGGGAATCCTGCGATTCTCTTGGGGCTGCCATTTCCCAAAGTGTTTATTTACCTCAGTCTGCACGGATGAAGGCTCAGCTTCTGTTTTTTCCTCGCGCTGCATGCGCTGCATTAATAGGATTATCCTTCGTTTCAACAGGGGTGGAGGGGATCGGAGTTAATTCCCTTTTAAGTCAGGAATATAATGTTCCGAGTGAGTTTTATACGGGCTTCAGAAACTGTCACCTTGTTTTCATTGGGATGGGCTCAATGGGTTTTTTAAGAATTAAAATCGGCGGACGGGCAGGGAGGGAAAGGATACCGACTTTTTTTTTTTTAATCAAACGGTTTTGAAGTTGTTTGCATGCAACAGATGGGGGGGGGGAGACTGAACGGAGAAAAGAAAGAAAGGTGCTGAGATGCAGTTTAAGAGGGGTCTCAAACGCGGGATGAGCTTCCCCCACGGAGGGCACCAGAGGGAAGCGTATTGAATTACTTGAAAGGGATTGTTTTGTGGTTCTCTTGCACACGCACTCGCACGCACGCACGCCCCAGAGTGTTCAGCGTTCAGATGACGGACCGGGGAGAGGCGTGCACTCCAGAAATGGGTTAAACGTGTAATTAGAGCCCACACTGGTAGCTCCAGAAGCTTAAAGGCAGATTTATCTTCTCTAAGCTGTTCCGAAGGGCACAAGGCTGCTCTGTGCGCTCCTAGTCAGGAGGAGCCACCGCAGCCGTTGGCCGGACTTGAAGCCACGCCAGTCTGCCCAGGAAACAAGAGGGAGAAAGGCGAGTTTGTGTCTGGATGGCTTGACCTCACACCCCATCGCCACCCTTTCCCGTGTTGCGCGGTATAAACGGCGCCTGCCTGCCTTTGCAGAAGTTTGGAGCTTTTTGTTTGGGTTTTTTTTGGTCAAATCTGAAATATATCTATCTATCTATCTGAGAGACTCGAGGCAAGGAAGCAGCGTGGCTTGTTGGACTGAGGCTCCGAAGCAGCCGATCGGAGACCATGACTTCGGTTTTCATGTGTGGAGTGGAAGATTTCCTTTTTAGCGGCAGCCGTTTCGTCTGGAATTTGACCATCTCGGCGCTCCGGAGATGGTACACGCAAAGAGTGAGGGGCTGCCACCAAACCCTGAGCACGTGGTGTGGGGTAAGCGACCTTTACCAGGTAAACCCACTTTTAGCGATTCTGGTTGGTTGGTTGGTTGGTTGGTTGGTCTGAAACAGGTTGACCAATTCACCTGTGGGACACTCTTGAATGAAAGAGGTGCCTCAAATCTCTGCTTTGAAAGACACATATTCTGCCTTCGGATATATACTTTCCATCCATGTCCTCTAAGACAAGCGGTGAGGAGATCTTAGGTTTGTGTTCCACATCTTCCTTTAAAAAAAAAAATGCAAAAAGAATTCAGAACTCTTGGCATGACAAAACTACCTCCCGTGTTTATTTAAAAGTATTAATTGGGATTGATTCTGCTTTCTGTCTCAATGCCATTCATCAAGTTTGCTGTCCCTTGCTACTTAAACTGTTGACCTGAACTAATGGGACTTGTTGAGTTTCCATCAAGTAAGCATGCAGTGAGTGCTAAAGGCAGTGGCAGGAGAAATTTGTTTTATACTCCGTAATCTTTTTCTCCATCCTCCTGAAATTGTTCTTGTTTCCTGAGTAATAAATTGTTTCAAAACATCTCATGCTCTTCCTCTGTTTCTTATCCCATTTGTGGTTATTCTACCAAGTCTGAAGATTGGTGATCAAAAGGTAACTACTTGGGAAAGAAAAAAAAAGTAGAATTGTCATTTTTATTCAGGAACAGTTTCATATTATTGGGTCATATCATCCCATAAGATCCTTTCAAATGAACTCTTTTTAAAATAGATGATAAAATCAGATGTCAGTCTGAGCAGTCCTTGGTGCTCTCTGAACTTGGCTGCTTTCTTGCAGATGTTTCATTTCCCAAATAGGGAACATCATAAGTGCAATGTTACCTAGTTTGTTACCTAATGTAATGTCTCCAAGAAAACAGCCAAGATCAGAGAGCACCAGGGAATCCTCATTTCAACCCTGAACTACAAATATTCTCCTTTATCAGATGTTCAGGTTCTATACAATTTCCATGTAACTTCTGTGACAGTGTATATTTTTATATGTGTGCATGTCTTTGGCTTTAAAACAGAATTGTTGGTGGTTTAGAAAGGAACTTCTTGAGATTATACAATTTCTAGTATTGAAAACAGGTGTGTTGTAAAGGTAAAGGTTCCCCTTGCACATATGTGCTAGTTGTTCCCGACTCTAGGGGGCGGTACTCATCTCCATGTTAAAGCTGAAGACATCTCCATGGTCATGTGGTCGGCATGACTAAACACCAAAGGCACACGGAATGCTGTTACCTTCCCATCAAAGGTGGTCCCTATTTTTCTACTTGCATTTTTTACGTACTTCTGAACTGCTAGGTTGGCTGAAGCTGGGACAAGTAACGGGGGCTCACCCCATTATGCGACATTTGGGATTCGAACTGCCGACCTTTCTGATTGAAAAGCTCAGCTTCTTGGGCGCTGAGCCACCACGTCCCTAGGTGTGTTGTATCCTTATGGAAATAGGCAGTTCGGACAATGTTAATCAGATAAGGATGCGGAAGCAAATGGTCTTTGATTTATTTTTAACTAGAATCATTTTTTTCAGGATGTGACAAAGTATAAGTTTGCAGTCCTACAAATACTGTATATATAGACTATATACTGTAAACACCCTAGGTGAAGTCAAGCATCAATCATATTGTTGCCTGGACATGGATGTCTTTATGTAGTCATTAGCACATATGCTCAGTTGAAGGAAATTTCTGCCTTTAACTTCCCAGTATCAGATACATGCTAACTAGTAAGTGAATTAGAGGCTTAAACAAAATTGAGAAAGCACATAGGACATGATTTTTTGGAATGTGGCCCAAGCGATATTGTACCAAAAAGATGTGCAGAGGTAAATGGATTCAGTTCCTGAAAAAAATGTAAAATTCCAATTTGTTTACTCAAGAGATGACTCTTTGTACAGGTAGTTGTCGACTTCTGACTGGACTAAAAAAAAAGTTACTAATTACCCGTCCTTGAAAATTGTGGACATGTGGTTGGCAACCAGATTGCATTTATGACCAGTTGCAGTGTCTCGTGGTCATATGATCAGCAAAAAAAAAAAAGATCCATTGGAAAAGCTGGATTCAGACTTATGATCTTGTGATTCATTTAATGACCACAGCCACTTGCTTAGTGGCTGTCATAAAAGCAGTCATAAAATTGAGCCCAGTCATGTGGACTTAGCAATTTAAGTATCGTTACTTAATGACCAAAGTTCCTGGTTCAAATGTGGTTGTAAATCAAGAATTGCCTGTAATGCATTATTGTTTCAGTTATTATTTTGTTATATGTCTGTACTGTCTTAACAGAACAGAACAACAGAGTTGGAAGGGACCTTGGAGGTCTTCTAGTCCAACCCCCTGCTTAGGCAGGAAATCCTATACCATTTCAGACAAATGGTTGTCCAGTCTCTTCTTAAAAACTTCCAGTGTTGGAGCATTCACAACTTCTGGAGGCAAGTTGTTCCACTGATTAATTGTTCTAACTGTCAGTAAATTTCTCCTTAGTTCTAAATTGCTTTTCTCCTTGATTAGTTTCCACCCATTGCTTCTTTCAGGTGCTTTGAAGAATAGCTTGACTCCCTCTTCTTTATGGCAACTCCTGAGATATTGGAACACTGCTATCATGTCCCCCCTAGTCCTTCTTTTCATTAAACTAGACATACCCAATTTCAGCAACTGTTCTTTATATGTTTTATCCTCTAGTCACCTAATCATTTTGTTGCTCTTCTTGAAAGTGCATAATAACTTAAAGTACTACTAATATTTGCTTTGTGACATTGTCACTAGAACAGAAGAGAGAGAAGAGAACACATTCCAGAAAAGAATTCCACAGTGCATTTTTATCCTCTTTTATATGGATGCACTGAGGGGTTTTTTTTCTGTAATGCTATCCTTCTGTAGTCTTTGTCCAGATCTGGGTCAGTTTTGAATATGCCTTTTCTTTTGCCAATTTTTGCTCCTCCCTAAATTTGATTCAGGTCTGTTCTGTTCTCAGAGAGTCACCCTCCTGATGTTCAGGTGGAAGACTCAAGCCTCTTTACATAATTTCTTTCAAGTATTCTCTTGAGTTGAAAAAAAAAAACCAGAAGCCATATTTGTACTAATTTTAAAATTGCTTTACAGGTGCTACACATCTGTATAAGCATCAGAAGTTTTACAGTTTATCTGAAGAGTAAATAAGCAGATGGCCTCCATGTTCTTGAATTCAACTGTTAGATATTGCTCCATAGAGTTGATCTTCCTAATAGAGAACTGAAGAGATCATTCAAATTGAATGCCCACCCATGGATCTCTCAAAGCAGGTGCTTCATTGTAAGGCGAAAAAGTTAAAACTTTCCTGGTTGGACTTAATTTTTGTTTGCAATAACAAAAAATGAGTATACCACCCAAGATGACCATTCTCTTCCAAGTAACAGCTTCCAATTTGAGAGAAAAATCAGGACTGGCAAAGAACAGTTAACAGATTTATATAGAGCAGGACAAAATCAAAAGTAAGACTCAACATTTTTCAGAATTCAAAAGAAAGAAGTCGAAAAAGAAGAATATTTGTAGCTCAGAGCTGAAATGAAGGGTCGGTGCTTTCTGAGCTTACTTGTTTTCTTGCAGTTTTTTTAAAAATTTGATTTATATGCCCCCCTTCTCCGGAGACTCAGGGCGGCTTACAATGCGTTAAGCAATAGCCTTCATACTTTTGTATATTTTATACAAAGTCAGCTTATTGCTCCCACAAACTGGGTCCTCAATTTACCTACCTTAGAAAGGATGGAAGGCTGAGTCAACCTTGAGCCTGGTGAGATTCAAACTTACAGTAATTGCAAACAGCTGGAGTTAATTACAATGCATTAGTCTGCTGAGCTATCCAGGCTCCTTCATTACTCAAAGTAAGTAACATCAGGACTAGACTAACACTGATGATGTTACCTAGTTTGAGCAATGAAACACCTGCAAGAAAACAGCCAAGCGCAGAAAGCACCAAGGACCCCTCAAAGAGGCAGAAATAGGATAATGGAAAAATTGGCCCAGAGAAGTCTTTGTAGTCCCAGCAGTCTTTTACAACTCAATAAGAGTTCGTGCTAATAGTATTAGGATTTGGCTCAACTCCCAAATCCAAGGCTGAAGCTTAGGAATCTCTAAGAATGTTATTTATATACACCTCATGACACATTTTCCTAGAAGAGATTACTTTTATACTTTGCAAATTTTCTCAAACGTTTCAGTGACATTTTTTGTTACCCATTAATATTGACTCCTCTGGTTTCTATAATACATTTAACATGGTATCAAAGAAATAGTCAATATTCAACGCTTCTTATGTTTAGATATTTATTGATGTTAAGAAACAGTTCAGTTAATGCGTAAGATCGTTGCAAAGTGTTTGTGCTTATGTTTCATTCATGAAGGGATGGCCCAAATCTATCACATATCTGAATCTGCTATGTCTTTAAACAGTTTGTGTCAACTTAAACACTTGTCCTGATCAATCACTGCAGAGATAGAGAGTTAGAGTCGTGTAAATGGTAGGATTGAAATAGGAGAATAAGAAGGGAACCTGGACAGGTATAATTGGAATTAGTATTGGCATATATGAAAGTGAGCATGCTTATGTATATAAAGCATCCTCTCCAGTGCATTATCAACTGATGGTCTGCATTACTGATACTAGAAAACTTTTATTTTGATAGGAATGGTATAAATTTTATTTTCGAGCATATCTTTTGAAATGTGCTCCAAAAAAATATGGAACTTCCCTAAATCTGCTTGTTTTCATTATGAACATTTAAAACTTCCTTAATGTCTTGTTGAGCACCAAAGAATTGAGGTCTTTGAACTATGGTGCTAGAGAAGTCTCCTGTGAGTCCCTTGGACTGCAAGGCGAACAAACTGGTCAGTCCTAGAGGAGATCAACTCTGACTGCTCTTTAGAAGGCCAGATCCTGAAAATGAAACTCAAATACTTTGGCTACCTAATGAGAAGGAAGGACTCACTGGAGAAGAGCCTAATGCTGGGAAAGATTGAGGGCAAAAGAAGAAGGGGACAACAGAGAACAAGGTAGCTGGATGGAGTCACTGAAGCAGTCAGCGTGAGCTTAAATGGACTCCAGAGGATGGTAGAGGACATGAAAACCTGGACCCCATGAACATTGTCCATGGGGTCGCGATGGGTAGGACACAACTTCACAACTAACAACAACAATGTCTTGTTCCTTTTGTTGGGAGGGGGTATCTATAGTATCTATTAAAAGCCATATGTATCCTTACTGTTATTTGAGATTCTTTGGCTGTGTTTTTTCTCCAAATTAATGTTGTTGGTGACTGTGTTAAAGCTTTTTTTTTTAATGAAAATATTCAGTAGATGAATGAAAGTCAACTTGGATAGTGAGATGGATAGCATGTACAATAAACAAATAAACAAATGCAGTCTGAACATTGAAGCATAAATCTGTTGTATTATCCTGGAGCAATGCCCCATATTAAAGACTAGAGGGATGAAATTAAACTAGAGGCATGAAGAACCAGCAAATAAACTGTGCCTGAATAGTTTGAATTGTGATGAAGACCATCCTTGTTCTATTTTAGAGACTGAAGTCCATATAATGATAAATTAGAACAAATTTATACTAAAATCTGGAAGGTAGATTCTTCCAGGTCAGATGGAGAAACTACTGACAAAACCCTCAAATTCAGAATATAAACTCAGAAATGTACACATTTTGCTGAATAAATAACTTGGAACAGAGGAATAAAGAAGGAAATAGCCTACAATATTTCTGTTTCCTGTAATTCAAATCTAGTTAGCCTGGACACCTGCAATGTTACGTTTCCTTTACCACTCCACCCTGAATACATTTTCCAAAATGAAATTGCTTAAAAAGGGAGAATGTCTTTACAGTGATCCCCTCCTCCCCCCAGAATTAACAGAAAAATTATTAAGTCTTAAAATATCCACACTAGAAAGACAAATGAGTGTTAAAAAGCCTTTAACTCACAATTACCTTCAAACCCCAAACTCTGGTTTGAAGCATTACAAGTCTGTCTTGAAAAGCTTAATTTCTGTTTATGACCGTGAAACAGAAATCAAGCTTTTCAAGCGGTTATACTATAATTTAGTATTAGTTAATTAGTTTATAAGAGATTAATTAATCTTTAATTAATTAATTATGACATACAAATTAGAATACTTTTGTTATAATTCTGAAAAAAAGTGTAGGTTTCTCCTAATGGGATTTGTCCAGAAGACATTGTATAAAATACGTTTAAAAGTATTTATACTAGTATAAATACAATATACTAGTATAAATACAATGAGCCTGGTTTAGCTCTGCAGACTAAAGCATCGTAATTAACATCCAGCTGTCTGCAATTACACCAGTTCAAATCTCCCCAGGTTCAAGGTTGACTCAGCCTTCCATCCTTTCTAAGGTAGGTAAATTGAGGACCCAGTTTGTGGGGGCAATAAGCTGACTTTGTATAAATATACAAAAGTATGAAGGCTATTGCTTAATGCATTGTAAGCCGCCCTGAGTCTTCGGAGGAGGGCGGCATATAAATCAAATTTTTTAAAAAAGTAAAACAACATCCCTAATCAAACAGAAAAACAAAACTATAAAAAGATTGAGCAAGTAGAGATACCATTACCACTTAAATTTCTGTGACAAATAAAAAATGTTTTAACCGATTTCCAAAAAGAGATACAATTGGGAGTAGACTTAAAAATAAATACTACTAGCAATTTTGAAATAGGCAAAGAAGCAATTGGTGTTTTTGGTAATGGTGTGCTGAAATCTGATTTTCAATTTTCAGACCATTTTTCTTTATAAAAAGTGGTTCTGGTTTTCTATTTCTTTCACAAAATATTATATACGTTCTTCTAATAACATTCTTTGTCACAAGCTGCTTTGTTGCTATTATTGTTTCCTTCCTTCCTTCCTTCCTTCCTTCCTTCCTTCCTTCCTTCCTTCCTTCCTTCCTTCCTTCCTTCTTTCTTTCTTTCTTTCTTTTTTTCTTGCTTTCTTTCTTTCCTTCTGTTATACATACAGAATACAGAGCTATTTCCTGATCAAGGGAAGGAAGTTGATTCAGGCCATGAATGCAGTAGCGTGTTGGAAATATGATTGTACAATAAAGAGCAGGACACGTCATAAATATCTCTGATGAGAATTTTGCCAAAATCTTCTTTTTTAAAAAGAATATTCCTCCCCCCCTTCATCTAGTTGAAAATAATTGAAAAAAGTGCAAAAAAAAAATAACCCAACTTTAATCTTTATTAGGTTGGGGTTCTATTTGGATTAAATTCACTGCGGGACTGAGTAAGACCCCACCCATCAAATAAGGACTTATGGGTTATCTGGCTCCTGAATTTTATGGAGCTCTGAAAGATGGTATCAAGCTCACACTTGCCATTTCTGTTACAAAAAATGTTGCACCTGGCATTTTTTAATTAATTTTACTTTGCCATTCAAGAGTACCTAGTAAATGAAAACTGTAAAACTGCAGTGCAACACTAAAGGACCTGTAAAAATGCCAAAGACAACTCGTTCTCTTCCAAAAATGAAATTTATTGAAAGCAATCTTGTCTGTGCCAAAGTTCTTTTTCCTTTTAGTAGATGAGCAACTATAAATCATAAAAACACAATCTGAAATATTGAAAACAAAAACAACAACAATAACTTGTCTTGCCATTTTATGGTTAAATTAGTTTTTCTCATTCAGCTTCCAATCATTTCAGCCAAGTATATTTCTACCTCAGCTCGTGAAATAACATGTTTTGCTCCTGGAAAAGTTAAAAAACAAACAAACCATAAAAGATGGAATGAAATAAAGTTTTGTATTTACTCCTCCTTCCTTAACGGCATAAATTTTATTTCCTGACTGAATTTCATCTCATATCCTTAAAGGCACCACTGTGCCAGTTTTCAAAATAGGCATTCTTTTATTCATTCGTTTTCCATGTGTTTATTGCTTCATATTTTCTGGGCTAATGTTCACAAGAGCTATTAAATTTCACATGTAAAAAAAAACTTCCTTGACTCTTTTCTTAACAAAATTCAGTTTGCACATCGTTGTTTCTTTTATATGTTTTGATTGTTCCCATCTCAAATAGATTGCATGATATAGGAAGTGGAATGAACTGCACCCATCCATTCCAATTCTGTAGAAAATATTTTAAGGATCTTGTCCATTTTTATCATTTAGCGTTTGGTTTCTGAACGATAAAAGCCAAAATTTTGTACCAAAATTTCACTGAATCATAAGGTTGAAAAGGTTTTTAGAAATTTAGTCCAACCTTCCGCAGGGCAATAATCCTCAGACAATGGCTCTCCAATTTTTGTTTTGAAAAACCACAACTCCAGGAAGCAGACTATTTCTGGTCAGATATTGCTTTTTATTTCAAATTTTAATTTCTCACTAAAGATTTCATCCATCATCTTGTCCTATCCCCAGCCAGTACAGATAATAAATCTATACTGTTTTGTCCTGTGGCATCCCTTCATATTGGAACACTGCAGTCAGGTCTCCATTTAGTCTTTTCTTCTTCTGAACAAACATACCTAATTCCGTTAGCTGATTTTCATAGGATTGGGCCTCCAAATTTTTTCTATCACTACCTTTGTAGCATTCTTTTCTGCATTCTTTCCAGTATTATCCTTGTATTGCGGCCAATAGAACTACAGACTGTATTCCAGTTGAAGTGTGACTAGTGTACGTACAGCAGAGTAAGAAGGAGCACTGCTGACTCCTCCTTTTAATCTGTGGTTTACCAGAACTTTATGAGTACCACTGCATCTGTACTGAGATCTGTCACTGCATCAGACATTTCTAAGTGTAGTACCCTACATTTATCACCATTGAATTGCATTTTGTTGGAAAGGGCCATTGGCTTTTTCCAACAAACTCTATCAAAACTTAACTTTCCAACAAAGTTTCTCGAATATCCTATCAAATCTTGTGCCCGGATTCTTAGGTGATAGCATTCCCTGCACCCCAGCTTTATGTCATCTACAAATTTGACGAGATCCATTTTATCCCTTCATCTAAGTCATTAAATAAAAATGTTGACATGCAATAGATCTGGTATATAACTCTGAGATTCCTCACTGCATAGCTCTCTCCATGTAGTCATAGATCCATAGATCCATGAAGGCTCACATGTTGTATACAGCTTGTCAACCAACTGCAAAAACGATGTGGTAATGGAATACATGGTTCCATTTATTAAGAAGGAGGCTATGGTCATCTTTATCAAATGCCTTACTGAAGTCCAGGTGCATTCATTGACATTTCCCTCATCCCCTCTCCCCCTCCTCCCCCGTCCCCCCAAAAAAGCAATGAGATTTGTTTGGCACAGACTCTTTTTAAGAAAACCATGCTGGTTTCTGGTAAATATGCTTCCCCAAACCTCAGTTCAAATGTTAAATCTCCAGAAAGTCCATTCATAACCGTAAGCAATCAAGTTGTTACATTCTTTTTGATTGACAGCTAATGATCTCAGAAATTGGACAGCTCTTTGAGTTTGGATAATGTGGCTCTTCCCAGAAGGATCAAGATTCAGCCCTAGTGGAGTCTTGCTTGCTTGCTTGATTTATTAATTAAAGATTTTAAACTACCCAACAGTGACAGCTATCTATGCAGTTTACAGTAACTGTAAAAAGTACAATTCAAGTTAAGGAAATATACCATAAAAGCAGGGATAAGTGTTCTTGCTGAATAAAAAAGGTGTGACAAAGATGAGAGATATTCTCATAGGTCTATTGAGCTGAGGTTGAAACTATACTTCAAGATCGGTAGAGATACAGAAATTGTGATAAAGAACATTAGAGGTGCTTCAGGATGTCAGACAATGAATCCTGAACTAGCTGTTGATTCAGAATATTTATTTAATTAATTCATGTACTTTTATTTGCTGAGGCATCGATGCTGCTCTTGTTCAGCAGAACTTTAGTTGCTTTCTGATTTCTGTCTTCTTGCATTGAAGGAAAACATAGTGATGTTGAGTTTTGAATTTTCCCTCTGGTAATGTGCTTGGAACAGAGGAAAGAAGCAAATGAACAGCCGCTAGGTTTTAAATCTTAGCAGCCTTGACAGGTCCATATACCCAAAGATAGTTCTCAAAGAGAAATAAACATTTTAGGATCATCAAAAGGTGGAGTATAAAAGCAGAGAAATTTTACACATTTCTTTTTTGCCCTTTGGGCGCTACTGGTTTTCATCAGCTTACTTTCCTGCTGATCACTTTAAGAATCTGCTATTGAATAATGGTTCAGGTGTTGGACTAAAACTAAGGAAAGTCAGATTCAAATCCACCTGTGGCAGTGGTGGGTTGCTACCGGTTCTCCCCAGTTTAGGAGAGCCGGTAGTGGAAATATTCATAGGAGAGTGAACCGGTTCTCTATGAATGTCAGTTTGGCCCTCCCCAAGCGCCTGTGCTATACCTACCTTTATTTCGCTTGTTTTTTGGTCAGCTGTAAGGTGTGGCAGAGGGGATTGCCATGCCTCAGCTGTTTGTTTTCCTAACGTGCTTGCACGAAGCGCAAGTTCAGTGCGCATGCGAGAAAAGCGAACATGTGTGTGGCGATCATGCACAAAGCATGTGCACGATGCGAACTGATGGTAAAACTGATTAGAACCCACCACTGACCTGTGGGTAGTCTTTGACTTATACTCATTTGTTTAAAGACCATTCAAAGTTACAATGGCATTGAACAAAGTAACTTATGACCATTTGTCACACTTATGACTGTTGCAGCATCCCCATGCTCATGTGATCAAAATTCAGGCTCTTGGCATTTATTTATGATGGTTGCAGTGCCCCGGGATCATATGATCATCCTTCTGACAAGCAAAGTCAATGTGGAAGCCAGATTTTATTTATTTATTTACTTACTTACTTACTTACTTACTTACTTACTTACTTACTTATTCATTCATTCCTTCATTCATTCAATTTATATGCCACCCTTCTCCAGAGACTCAGGGCAGCTTACAATGCATTAAGCAATAGCCTTCATACTTTTGTATATACTTGCTTAGTAGGGCTTTTTGCCCCCCCCCCCCAAAGCGGTGTTCTTTTTTATACAAAGTCAGCTTATTGCCCCCACAATCCGGGTCCGCATTTTAGCTACCTCGAAAGGATGGAAGGCTAAGTCAACCTTGAGCCTGGTGAGATTCGAACTTGCAGTAATTGCAGGCAGCTGGTGCTACTTAACAGCACTTTAGTCTGCTGCGTCACCAAGGCTCTAAGATTCACTTAACAACGGTGTTTCTAATTTACCAACTGAAGTGATTCACTTAACAACAAGAAAGTTGTTGAATTTTGACCCATGTTATGGCAAGAAAGGCCATAACATGGGTCAAAATTCACTTAACACCTGTCTTGCTTAGCAACAGAAATGTTGGGTTCAATTATGGTAATAAATCGAAGATTACCTGTATAACCATGGAAGCTGACAGGGGAATTTGGCTAGTTCACTGCCTCTTCAGTTTTTCCATATAGGATTGCAACTCTGAAAAAAATTCAGAGTATATACTATTTTGAGCTGATAGATTCACTACCTATTAAATAAATATTGGAATAATCGAAATCTGCCAAGGATCATTTTAGTCTTGTGATAATAAGATCATATGATCACATGTGTGATTACATGACATATAAACATGTATTTCATCTTATACAGTTGTCTAGTCAGACCATAGTTAGATGGAATTGTTCTCATTTTGAAATGCTTTCCAGCAAAACCTCCAAGAGATGAGGTTCAAGGACATAAGTATTAGACTAACATCCAGTTGCTAATCCACTTTCAGCCGCTAGCCCCCTGAATGACTTTGGACCAGTTATTCTCCCTCAATCCAACCTAACTCACAGGGTTATTTCTGTGGAAATAAATAGGGGAAGGGAGCATTAGCTATGCCAATTTGAACACCTGAATAAAAGACAAATCAATAAATCAGTCATGCTCATTATAAATATTTGAATACAAATCGACATAACTAAAACGTGGGTGCAATTGTGGATGTGTATTATTCCCATGATAAGATTGATAATAACTGAAGTAACAAAATATTAGAATAACAGAATTGGAAGGGACCTAGTCCAACCTTCTGCTCAGGCAGGAACCCTTATACCATTTCAGACAAGTGCTTGTCCAATCTCTTCTTAACAACTTCCTGTGTTGAAGCACCTACAACTTCTGGAGGCAAGTCATTCCACTGATGAATTGTTCTGACTGTCAGGAAATTTCTTCTTAGTTCTAAATTGTTCCTCTCCTTGATTAACTTCCATCCGTTGCTTCTTGTTCAGTCTTCCAGTGCTTTGGAGAATAGGTTGACCTCCTCTTCTTTGTGGCAGCCTCTCAGATATTGGAACACTGCTATCATATCACCCTTTGTCCTTCTTTCCATTAAACTAGACTTACCCAGTTCCAGCAACTGTTTTTATGTTTCAGCCTTCAACCCCCTGATCATCTTTGTTGCTCTTCTCTGTAGTCTCAACATCTTTTTTACAATCTTTCTATAATTATAATTCTATAATTCAAGGTTGACTTGGCCTTCCATCCTTCTGAGGTAGGTAAAATGAGGACCAGGATTGTGGAGCAATAAGCTGATTTTGTATAAAAATATGCAAAAGTATGAAGGCTATTGCTTAATGCATTGTAAGCCGCCCTGAGTCTCCGGAGAAGGGCGGCATATAAATCGAACCAATAAATAAATAGATAGATAGATAGATAGATAGATAGATAGATAGATAGATAGATAGATAGTCCGAATATATGAAGATTTAATTCCATTGGAATTAAATAACTATGTTATTGTCCTCTTTAAAGTTTTATCTGGAATAAAATTAATTTTGTGCCTTCACAATATCCTGCTCAAGCAAAGCCTAATTCTAAATTGTTAAAAGGAAGGGATTTCCATGTCATAATTAGCCATTAGTAATTCTACTCATCCCCTGTACAGATGGTGACAGGCATGTTCTCATTCACTATAGAGAGGTTAATACTCTTGAGTTGGTGGATGAATTATTTATTGTATCCCATAAGCAAATATACAATATATACACTTTTTCCTTTAATCTACTACTTAGTTGGATTACTAATGTCTATCTTGTTATATCTTTCAACAGAAAGATTATCCCCATGATAAAATTGGTAAGATTTTAGTCTGGGGAATAAATAATATTAGAGAATGCTTCATTTTAATATTTAACCAGGGCAAAGTAACTTTATTCTTGAGGAGTACTCAAGACAAATATAATGGGTGAACAGATTGCAAACCTATATGCAATACATTTGGGAAATTGCTGGATTAAATCTTCAACCCACAACTGTCCAGTTCCCTCTCAGATCACTAGGGAGAGCCTATTCAATATACCGTCACCCTTTCACTTTTATACTAGAGAATATCTCTCCCTTCGCTGTTTTTAAGGAGGAAGAAAGTGAAAACATGCCATGTGCCTCCACTTTTTAGCTTCTATATAGTTTACCAGGGCAATTGGAAAGGAAAAATTCTCTGCCAGAATGAGAATGTGGACAAGAGGTTGCAAAGCTTTAATTAAGCAGATTATAACTAATAAACTAAATGAAAGTTGAAGACAAGGGAGAACAGAGGAAATGCAGACTCTTAAGTCAATATCTTCTTTTCAAGCAATCCTATATACCAATTTTCCAACTTCTTTTTCACACCCCCAAACCCCCACCCGCCCACCATGCTCATTATGATTGTGACAAGTAGAATGGTATCATTATTAACTTTTGAAAGGGAAGGGAATAAGGAAAGGGAAGGCATAAAAACATAAAATACATTTATTTGGGGGATTAATAAATAGGATATGATTTCAACAAGTAACTTCCACTTTCCACTCCAGTTTCTGGTGCTTGTCAGAACATTCTCCGTAGTCTTAAGATTTATTTGACAGAGAGATTGAGGTAAAAAGAGTGGTGGTTTTTTTATTGAGGTCTTTCCTATTTGCATCACCCTCATTAATTTCCTGTAAGAAATTCTGCCTTACTATCTTGGTGTTCCCGTAATGCATATACTGTATATTCAGACTGTCTCTAGAACTGGATCCCACTTCAGTGATAAAGCACCTAGTGTGCAGACAGAAGGTCACACATTCACTCCTGGCACCTATAGATAAAGGTGACAAATGATGTGAAATGCTGCAGAGTTGATTATGCTGCTGCTAAGCTAGATATACAATTGTGGCTTGATTGCAAAGGAGTGAAATAGTTATTATTTTGTAGTTCCTTTATATATTTTCAGTATTGACTAGTCACAATTACCACTGGTATTAGAATATGGGTTGAATCTCAAATCAATGTGTCTTGCCATAGGTCAAGCAGTAACTCCTTAGAGAGAACAAAGACATCAATTTGATTGCAGTGTACAATATTTGGCCTCTAAATTTAAGCTAGCGGGGCTTCTGCTGCATCTTTGAATGTTTGTTGTGTTATAACTGTTAATTAGTTGCACTAACTTAAAACCACCTCAATAAGTATATTAGTATTTTGTTTTTAAAACACGAAAGCTAAAATGCAGATGAGCTGTTGACGTCATCTAATCACTAGAAAATTGTTGCAGAGAAAAAAAAATAGAAGCCGGGTATTGGCATCAAAATGTCCACCTGAGCCTTCTTTGTATGCTTGGCTGACACTGGATCTCCATTTTCTTTTATGGCAATAAAGGTGCAGGTGCTTCACAGGCAACTGTGAATTCTCAGAAGAAATCAGCAATCATAGCATTTAAATTAAGAAATAGTTTCCTGCAAGAGTGCTTGTCTTTTGTTCAACTGAGAATATGTGCCTATTTTCTGGACTGTTGAATTCAACTGTGTCTTTTTGTGTTTATATCTGTCAAATTTGTTCCAGGCATATCATATGTATATTTCATTTTAAAAAATGATTTATACAGCCACCCTCTTGTTGTCACAATTCTGGGTAGCTAACATCAAATAAAAATTTGTTATGGCATATCTGAGAGCAATCAACCATAACATAGTCACATGGCCATGATTTTCTACATTTTATGCCAGTTTCTGGTATTTTGATCTGGTTTCTGGCAAAAAAAATGCCTATTGGATAAATGGGTTTGCTTAATGATTGCTGCAGTTACTTAAGGATTGCCGCATTCACTTATTGACCACTTAATTTCACCTTTGGAAAAAGTCATAAAATCGGGTGCAGTCACATGGTTACCTGCTTAATTACTACAATGATTTAACAACCATAATTCCAGGCTCAATTTACAGTGGTCAGTCAAGGCCTACCTATACAAAGCAATTTGCTCAGGAACCGTAGTTTGTTCGTGACTAGAAATGGCCCATAATGGCCCATATCTCAGTGGAACATAAGAACAATATGTGGCTTTTTTTGTTTTTTTGTTTGATTGTTCTTTTTCAATGCAGATCTTTTAATATCTTGGGTTGCCTAAGCTTATTTTGAGGGACTTTTGTTCTCATTCTATAATCAAAGCAATCAACACTAAAGTCATTTCCTAGTTATTAAATAGTACCGGAATAAGTTTGGAACTATAAAAGTCTTTGCTACAAAACTCCCTTGTTTCAGGGAAATACATACGCAAAGGCTTAGGAGAGAGAATTGTATCTTTTGCTGTTCTTTTCAAAACTACTAAAGGATATGATCTGGAGGTAAGGACGTTTATATGCAATTGTTTTGTTAAGTTCCACTAGTTTATTATTTTAGGGAGGTCTTAATAAAATAAGAAATATGATTTCAGAATTAATAATTACAGAGAATAAAATAATACGTCAAAAGACGGCAAACTGGAAGTAAACATGTTTGATTTTTCTTAGACTGAAAGAATTGCTGAGGGAGAGAGGGAGATGCAATTAATGAGTTGCATGATAAGGCATTTATTTACTCTAGATGCATTCATTCATTGATATTTGGAATGTTATTTATTTTGAACCTACTATTCATTTCCTTTGCTACAAACAGTGATTTTCCTGTCAAAATATTACATATTAGAAACTGATAATAAGTCACAGTTTGTTTTGATTTCACAGGTAGGTTTCATTATGTACCTTACAATATTGGAAACTTTTCAGGAATCATTTTATTGAAAGCAAATAATTATATAGTGATCTCCCAAAGAAGGATAAACAACAAATCATCGCCCTTTGTTGTTTGCCACCATTAAGAGTCTCATGAAAACTGCTTTTCCTCATTTCTGTCCCCTCTAATGCAGTTCTTGGTCTTAGAAGATCCAACAAGGCCAGGTGTGGAGCTCATTAGAAACCTTTTAGAAGAGAGATTTAAGCAATTTCAAAATTTCAACCCTGTCAAATCCATTATTTATGTGTATATGTGGGTGGATATGAGTGTGTGAAAGAGAAAGACAAAGGCAATCAAACCTTGTCAAGTTGAAGCTTCTCTCGTGTGCATAAAAATCATTTGTTGTTTTTTTTATCAGTAAGGAAAAGAAAATTATAAAATTCCTATTAGGGAATCATAAATCCTTCAATGCATTTATTTAATAATTGTTATTTTTTTTAAAAAATGTATTTTAGTCCAAAACATGTTGGACTTCCTTGGCATAATTTCCAAAGATAATTTCTGAGGGAAATCTAATATTTCCTAGCAAAATATTTGTAAACAGACCAAATAAACCTTACTAGTTCTTTGTAAAAAAAAGAGCAAATTATCTAGCACCTAGGACACTGGAATTATCTCACTTTCCAATATCCCAACAGATTTGTCCAAATAATAGGGGCTATAATTACCATGAACTATTAATATAATTAGAACCGTCTAGTTAGAAGATGTAGAAACTTTATGAGACTTTCATTGGAAGATGCCTAGGAATAAAGTTAATAAATACTTTCTACTAGACCTGTATTTCTTGTTCATGATGTCAATTTATGTGGAGACGGGTGAAAAATTTAATTGCAAAGATGAGAACAGACCTAGGTTCCCTGAATATTTAAGCTGTTTTATAACCAAGCAGAGGCAATATTTCTGTTCTGTTACTATAGGAATTATCCAATCTCTTGAGATTACCCAAGAGATACAAATATAACTCTTTAGAACAAAACATGCTTGGGAGCATTTTTACTTGTAACTATGGTTTGTAGTGCAAATATTACTGGATGGGATATATGTGCTATGTACCAGTTCTAAAATAATTCCCAGAATTAATGGCATGTTAATCAGATGCACACCAAGTATTTTACTGGCTCTTGTGCAAATGACCAAGAGCATTCATTAAGTTCAAAGTACAGAAGAGTTTATTGCTGCTACCTATACACAAGAATTTAGTGAACTAACGGTCAGTATTAAAGTGGCTCTAAGAAAAGGTCAGTGGTTCCCACAAGGGCTGGACTTGCATCTCTTGGCTATGGAGATTCTCAGTCATCCAGGTCATGGTTGTCTTAAAGATGCTTTTTGAAGAGGCAATTGGACTTTTTGGTTTTTCTTTGAAGACGTTTTGCTTCTATCCAAGAGGTGAAGAAGCTTCTTGGATGAGAAGCGAAACATCTTCAAAGAAAAACCAGAAAGTCCAATTGCCTCTTGAAAAAGCATCTTTGGGACACTTGCATCTCTTATAGCAACGAGCCTGGTGGGTCAGCAGCTTAAGTGGTGTTAAAGTGACACCAGCTGCCTGCAATTATTGCAAGTTCGAATCTCACCGGGCTCAAGGTTGACTCAGCCTTCCATCCTTTCAAGCAGTGGTGGGATTCAGCCAGTTTGCACCATTTCGGGAGAACCGGTTGTTAATTTTCTGAGCAGTTTGGAAAACTGGTTGTTGGAAGAAATCATTAGGGCAGAGAACCGGTTGTTAAATTATTTAAATCCCACCACTGCTTTCAAGATAGGTAAATGAGGACCCAGATTGTGGGGGGCAATAAACTGACTTTGTATAAAAAAGAACACTGCTTAGGGGGAGCCGAAAGCCCTACTAAGCAGGTATATACAAAAAGTATGAAGGCTATTGCTTAACACATTGTAAGCCGCCCTGAGTCTCCGGAGAAGCGCAGCATATAAATTTAGGCACATAAGTTTAGATTGACTCTAAACTCATGATACGTTTTACTCCACCTTCCAGTTCAGACTGTTTACAAGCTCTGTGTTAAGAAGCATTTTATGAATTCTAAATACATTCTTACAGCTGTTCAGAATTGTTTATATATACACACACAAACAAATATGTTATTTACATATATATAAAATAGAAAAATAGAAAAAATATTACAAAACTCATCAACTCTCTTTTTATTTATGTGCTTCTGAACAATGGCATTCCTGTGTTTCTTATTCCTATATATTCTTATATATTTCATTCACACACTCACATTCATTCATATATAACACCGGTATGAATGAAAGGGAAGATGCGATGTGATGCAAGGTGAACTCAGTATGTATATTTTACATGCTATGCAACATGGTATGCCAATGATTCTCTTTTGTTTAAAAAAACCATTCTGTTACATAAGGCCTTAATAAGAAACACAGAAATGTCATTGTTCAAATAAAGAGAGTTGATAATACTTGTAATATTTTTTCTTTGTCTTTTTCCATATTTTACTGACATACTGCGATACAAACTGATATATACAAAATATATATTTGTATTTATTGTGTGGGTTAATAGCAGTGGTGGGTTTCAAATTCTTTTACTACCGGTTCTGTGGGCATGGCTAGGTGGGCGTGGCAGGGGAAGGATACTGTAAAATCTCAATTCCCATCCCACTCCAGGGGAAGGATACTGCAAAATCCCCATTTCCTCCCAATCAGCTGGGACTTGGGAGGCAGAGAATAGATGGGGACAGGGACAGTCAGAGGTGGTATTAACTGGTTCTCTGAAGTACTCAAAATTCCTGCTACTGGTTCTCCAGAACTGGTCAGAACCTGCTGAAACCCACCTCTGGTTACTACTTTAATGACAAAGAAAAGAATCTAAAGCAGTTACAAACTTAAGAAAGAGTTATGATGATCCTACAATATTTATTGGGATTTTTTTTTTTTGCACTCTCTGGTGTTGGACATTGTGATCTGCCTGTGACTAGCTGCTATCTCCATTCAAGCAACCAATCTATCTGATTTCTCCAAATCATGAAATATATTACAGGTTTTTAAAAAATATGTGTAGCATAGTTACTAGAAATAAAATAAAATTATGCAGAAGCAGCAAGAATGCATTTTTCATAGCACTGCCTTTGAATCATCTTGGTGCAGAAATTGTTCCAGGGATCTTCAGTATTTGCGTAGACATTTTATTTTTATTTTATTTGTTTTGCTACAGAAACCAGCTGTTTTTTTCTCGGTCTGTTCAAAAGCTCCCAAATTCTTCAACATATTATAACTGAAAAATACTGAATCAAACTACAATTTCACGGGATAGTTTTGAAACCATCCCAAAATAACTCACAGATCAGGCCAGAGAGAATACTTCTCAGCCAAAATAACTGTGGAAAGCCTCATCCCAAAGGAATTAAGTTTCAGTTGCTCTTCACAGAACGCTGCTAGCACTGGAGAGAGATACTAGTGGTTCAGCAGAAGACAAAGCTCACCCAGTTATCCTACTTGTAGCTCATTTTAACTATGATTCACCAACCATCCCACCCAAGATATTTTCACATTTGGTTTCAGAGACGTCTGGCTTGACCACAATTAAATAAACCTGGGCCTGATTTTGTTTTGATATCTACACTAAGTTGGGGGTAGTTTGAGAAAAAGGCTAGAAAAGGTGGCAAGGAGCAAACCATCATTTGCCTTCTGATACTTGTATCTGGCCACGCTACACTCATGACCATTTATGATCAAGCATTGAGTATCTCAAATGTGCCCAATGACAGGCCCCTTCCAGTACCTGTGATTAAAGAGGTGTTATTTCATTACAAGGTGTTAGGCAATGGCTAGGTAATGAATTAGTGGAAGAGAAACGAATCTCGACTATCAGAGTCTACCAGAATGAACCTATCGACTCCAAGAACCGAACTTTTTCATTGGGCTGCTATAAGGAACTCATTCTGCTGCTGATGAGGGTTTTTGTTGTTGGGAAAAAATTGCAAGATGAAGCGCCACCTCCTTTTCCTGGTATTATTTCCTTTGGGGACTCAATCCACCTCAATCTGAGAAAATGTTGTTTTATGTTGCTCAGGGGAACTTGATCCCTTGCCAAACATGGCCTTCGCCAGGGCTGCTGAGAGGATTATTAAGTGCTGGAACAAGACTGATGTGGCCCCCTCACCTACACATGGACACATCAATCAATAATGTCACAATTGTACATTTATGAATTACATTCAAACATACTTGCAAATATATTAAAAAGAGGACAGGTACTTCTGTAAAAGTTAATAAAACAATAATACACATTAGTATATAAGCAATAATGAAACAATATACATAAGCAATGAGTTTAATACTAGATTGATTACAAGCTCATAACAGTTATTATAGTTGAGATGTAATGGCATTTATATTCTGCTAAACAAAGGTGCTTTCCTAGCGTTTTTCCTGGCAAAATTGCGAATCACATCATCAAAATCAATTGTTTTTGCAAAATTTTCCCCTTCATGAGCCCCCTTTGAGCTCCATGGGCCCCAGAATAATGTATCAGCCATACCCCCCTCTCCTCAGGCCTGGTCTTTGCCATAGACAAGTGGGCATTTACCCTGAGCACCAAGCCATGTGGCTGTATTGTTGTTGTTGTTGGTTGCATGGTCAGCCTGATATTTGGACTGGTATTAGCATTTTTGTTCTTGTATCAAGTCTTTTCCAAGGACCTGGGATAGGCAGATGTAGATGTTTGATGGTGTTAAAGCTATTGTTGCAGGATGTAAGCTGTTCCAAATAAAGCTGCCTTTCATAATTGACTGATGGTGATTTTGCCAATGCCGATGATGTTCAAGTGGTGCTCCAGATGTTTTGGAATTGCACCCAAAATACTTTTTGTTATTGCTATTATCTTTGCTTTCTTTGGCCATAGCAATTCTATTTCCAGATCTTTGTATTTTATCATTTTCTCCAGTCCTTTCTCGCTTAATCTGCTATCTCTAGATACGGTCATGTCCACTATCCAGACTTCTTTTCTTTCTTATCAACTGTTAAATTGTTAAAGCTGGAATGTGATGTGGTAGATGCTGGTCTGTTGAACTCTAAATTTATCATCTTCATTCTCTATTACTTTGTCTAGTCCACAGGTGTCAAACTTGATCGCATCACCTATCTATCTATCTATTTATCTATTTTTTAAATTTATATACTGCCCTTCTCCTAGTGGACTCAGGGCGGTGTACAGCCAAGAATAAAAAGCACTCCAATACAAAATTTAAAATATTAATAAAAGAATTAAATAATTTTGGCCCAATAAATTTAAAAAACCCAATAGGCAATTAAAATTTAAAACCCATAAAACTTTAAGCTTAAAAAAGAGGGGGGGGGGTTTACGCCAGCCCAGCTTGACAAAATAAAAAAGTTTTTAGGGCACGGCGGAAAGCCCGGAGATCAGGTATCGTACGGATCTCCGGGGGCAAATCGTTCCAGAGGGCTGGTGCTGCCACAGAGAAGGCTCTCCCCCTGGGTGTCGCCAGCCGACATTGTCTGGCTGATGGCACCCTGAGGTGTCCCTCTCTGTGGGAGCGAACTGGCCGGTGGGAGGCTATCGGTAGCAGAAGGCGGTCCCGCAAGTACCCAGGCCCTATGCCATGGAGCGCTTTAAAGGTGGTCACCAACACCTTGAAGCGCACCCGGAAGACCACCAGAAGCCAATGCAGCTCACGCAGGAGAGGTGTCACATGGGAGCGCCCCCTTTGTCCCATAATCCCCCACACGGCCGCATTCTGCACCAGTTGGAGCCTCCGGGTGCACCTCAAGGGGAGCCCCATGTAGAGAGCATTGCAGTAGTCCAGGCGGGAAATGACGAGTGCCTGAGTGACTGTGCGTAAGGAGTCCCGATCTAGATAGGGACGCAACTGGCGTATCAGGCAAGCCTGATAAAAAGCCCCCCTGGCCACGGCCGTCACATGCTCCTCCAAAGACAGCCGTGCATCCAGGAGGACACCCAAGTTGCGAGCCCTATCCGTGGGGGCCAATGACTCGCCCCCAATGGTCAGTGATGGAGTCAACTGGCCATATCAGGACGCCGGAAGCCACAGCCACTCGGTCTTGGAGGGATTGAGTTGGAGCCTGTTGCCCCCCATCCAGATCCGCACGGCCTCCAGGCATCGGGACATCACTTCCATGGCATCGTTGGGGTGGCCTGGGGTGGAGAAGTACAGCTGAGTATCATCAGCGTACTGATGGAACTGATATATCACGTGATATATTGCAACATATCGCGATGTTTTTTACCTTTGCAGATCCAGGGTGGGCATGGCCTGTGTGAAATGCATCTAGTCCACAGGCCACCAGTTTGACAGGCCTGGTCTAGTTTATGGTTGCAAGGAAATGGAATTTCTTGTAGATATTCTAAAGCCATGATGCCGAACTATGGCATGTGTGTCGGAAGTGGCATGCAGAGTCCTCTCTCTGGCCATGCGAGCCATTGCCCGTTGCTCTTCCTGGTTCCGGCGCGCTGACCAGCTGTCACCGAAAACCGGAAAAGCAGCTGCCCAGCATGCATGCGCGCATTGGGAAGATGATCTTCCAGTTTCCAGTGCGTGCATGGGCACCAGTTGGTCTTCACACACACATGCGCTCCAGAAACCAGAAGACCAGGTGGCTGGTGCTCATGTGCATACTGGAAAGCAGAAGATCATCTTCCCCACGCGAGTATGTGTACTGGGCAGCTGCTCTTCTGGTTTCTCAGTGCTGAAAAGGTTCGCCAACACTGTTCTAAAGCATCGCTGTTGCTATTTTGTGATGCCATTGCTTGTAGGGACATTCTGTGCAATCTTCTTGCAGCAAACTAGGTGATCCACATCAGCTTCTTTGCAAATATGCCATTTGCTGTCTGTTGATGACTTCTCCATTTCAACTTTGTATGTGTTTTTTCTTAAAAGCTTTGTCTTGTGCAGCCAGAGTTAGCCACTCTGTCTCTTTCTTCAATTTTCCTGCTTTTAGCCATTTGCCAGAATATTGTTATTATCTGCTTTGCCTTCTAATTATTTTTTATGTATGGGTTTGTAATTCTTTGCCTTGCTCTGTCTCTTTTGCTGTTCTTCATCTGGTCTTTCTTACAGGTCAGTTTGGTTTCTCCAGCATTCTGTAAGGCTTCATGGTACATTAGCTGAATTCAATTCCTCCACCCTGCTGAAGGTGTTCCCTTCCATGCAAGGAGTGGAGAAACAGAGCTCACATCCTGAAGATCTGAGCTCTATTCCTGCACCCTGCTGGGCATACCATTCCATGCACCGAAGGCAGACAGCTCTTTCAGCAAGCTCCTAGAGAAGAGAAGAGCTGAAATCCAAGCATAGAAGAGAGGAGCAGTGTGGAATGGAGTGTGGAGTGCCTCTTTGGGGGGGGAGGGAGACTGTGGGAGGTCCAGCATAGGCCATGTATGTATCCCTCAGCAGCTGAAAATCTTAAGGAGCCTCCTAGGATGTATCTCCCTTCCCCCAGAGGCACCCCACACTTTTCACCTGTGACTCCATCCATTGAATGAGCTGCGGGATCACTTAACAACCACAACTAGGAGAGCCAGGACTGCAGTTGTTGAACAAAAGAGGCAACCACATGATGTCTCCTTTAATGAGTCCTTTGCTCTGCAACTAAGATTCTGATTCCAATTATGGTTGTAGTAGATGTGAGGAGTACCTGCACTGAGTGGTCTCTCCTCTATTGCCTGGATTCTACTAAAGGGACAGGTTATAGTGTGGTAGTCTTGGCAACTTAGTTCATTGGGATTCTTTTCAGCATGTGGGTCTCAAGATACAGGACATGTAGGTAGAGGACTACGTGCTTGATTTTCTTTTTGAGTGATTAAATTGGCCAGGATTGGATTAAATTCAATGTTTTTTGTTGTTGTTAGTTGCGAAGTTGTGTCTGACCCATCGCAACCCCATGGACAATGTTCCTCCAAGCCTTCCTGTCCTCTATCATCCTCTGGAGTCCATTTAAGATCACACTTACTGCTTCAGTGAGTCCATCCAGCCACCTCATTCTCTGTCATCCCCTTCATCTTTTGCATTTTCAATGTTAAAGATGGTAATTTTCTTTAGAATAAGACATGTTCCCATATCTGTAGGTATAGGCCAGTTCCAAATATTAGTTCCTAGCTAAAGTAATCGAGAGGGCAGTTGCAAGTAGGTATATTTGGATCAAACTTACACTGATTCAGTTCAGTCAGCGCTTCAGTCAAGATCTGGAACAGTGGAACTCAAGACTGTTTTGGTCACCTACCTCGGAAATGAAGTGACAGAGTTTAGCCACTGTTAGTTTTCCTGTAACACTCAACAGCTTTCAGTGATTGCATTCTTTTGAGTAAGCAGCATGCTGGTACATTGGCTAGTTTTGATCATGGTTTGGATGTCAGAAATAAGACAAAGGAGTTGCTTGTAAAGAGAAAAGTAGACCTGAGGAAAAAGAGTGAATTCTGTTTTGGACAGAACTGTTCTTTCAAAAAGAGCAAGTCTTGCAATCTGGAAGCCATTTACCTTACCCTGCCAATGCCAATTCACAGGTGGTAACCATGATGAAGAATTCGTGAAGTTACAGCTAACAGGCCAGCTGTATCCCTCTCTGAGTTGGCTGAATTTAGCAACAGTTATTCATATATTGGTTACCTCTAATCTTGCCTCCTGCAATGTGCTTTATGTGGAACAACCCTTGAAAAATATCTGGAAATGGAAACATGTGCAACATGCTACAATATGTCTAGGTTGCTCACAATTGCAGGTACAGTGATCACATGATGGCTGTGCAGAAAGACCTCCTGGCACAATTTAAGGCAGTGCTGTCAAACTCGCGGCCCACGGACCAGATGCATCACACACTGGCCCCATCCACGCCCGTTTAGCGAAGGGGGGGGAAGTCACAATACGTCATGTGACACTGCTGTGACGGCGCGAGTTTGACATCCCTGATTTAAGGTGTTGATGTTCTGTCCAGCTTTTTAGGGGGGAAATCACTAAACTCAGCTAATTGGAGAAGAAGATTTGCTCATGAAATAACAATAAGCACCCTTCTGATTGCACTTGCTACTGGTCACTTACACCTATGGTAGAATGGGTAGCAAAATGTTACAGATTTTACAAACTTTGCAGATGGTGTTGGTTATTGTTAGCTTAAGATAGAAAACATTGCTTTAACACCAGTACAAAAGTTGACTTTTGAGCCTGCCTCACAGGAGGGCTGGGAAGAAATTAAGACAATTTCCTGGGGACACAGCAGAATAAAATGTTTTGCTAGAGCATATTTGTATCGTGGTTAGATGAAAGTGAGGAAAGTTCAAAGCTACTCACAGGTCATATGCTAGTCATAAGGAAAGATGTGAGAGATTAACAGTGTTAAGAAGATCCTGGCAAATTTGCTAAGCTTTGTGTAAATTAGATAGTTGGAGAGAATAAATTCATTCCAAATGGAGGATGAAGATTTTTATCTGCCGGTAGCCATTAACCACAATTAGGTTATATGAGTTTGATGTAATGAATTTTTAAATTTAATCAAGATAAAGTTTTTCTGCAGTGATGCTGTTCCTTTTCAATTAAGAGTGAATTAACCTGGTTTATGTTCTTTTTTGTCTGCCAACAGGATTAGGCTAATATGAGATAAACCATTCTTAAATCGGACAGCCATTCATTCCACAAGAAGCTTAACTGCTTTAGCTAAATAGCTGGAGGATGGGAAGATTCCTTTGGGATCTTTAAAAATGGACATGAGATTTTTTTCAAAAAAAAAAAGTTCCTTATGAGATGTTGAAAATTTAAAATTGGTATGTAATGCATTTGCCCTCTAACCCACGATCTCTTTGAGCTAAATCAGAAATAATGCCAATAGAATTAGCTCATGCAGATTGCTGTCTGTATTTTGTCACATAACTGTCTTGAAACAGTTGTTGAAATAATTAAATGCACACTCATAAAATACAACTGAACCAAACTTTTCCAGCATTCTGATTTTTAAAAAAAATAAAAATTGAGAAAACTCCCATTCAGGATGGTAATTTTTTTCACTAATTATTTATAGTTTATGGCCTTTCAAACATGAGTTTCCAAGGAAACCTGTAATGAAACCCTTAGTTTTTAAAATTAAATTTATATTAAAATGATATAGCATATTTTAAAATGCAAAATGACTCTAGCACGCATGAAGCAGACATTAAAACAGAGAAGCAGCAAGTATAATATTAATGAGATGCTGTAAATTCTGAAAAAAATAAAATGAAATCACTTTTGCTTGGAGCCAGAAAGAAAATCAAATTCATATTTCTAGTTGGCTTTGTCTCTGAAGATAACAGAATTCAGAACAGTCTTTGTGTGAACCACAAATATAAAACCTGTAGCCTCCAGATGTTGTGGAATTGCAATTCTGAGTACCCGCAAATTTTGTCCGTGGACCAGGGGTGAAATGCTCCCAGTTTGGACCGGATCACCGAATCCGGTAGCGATGGCAGCGAGTGGCTCGAAGAACCGGTAGCAAAAATCCCTGCCACCCCCCTCATGCCCAGCTGAGCCACACAATCATCAGAGGCTTTTTTTTCCTTTTAAAAGCATTTTTTTCTACAACCTCTTTGGCTAAAGAGGTTGTAGAAAAATGCTTTTAAAAGTTAAAAAAAAAGTTGGCCAAAAATGTGACCCAGTCACATTAGCCCCCACCAAGCCAAGCCCACAGAACCGGTAGTAACAAATTTTACATTTCACCACTTCTGTGGACATGTCCAAAGGTGGTAGGCTTAGTGAATCAATTATGGAGGGCAGTGAATTTTCCACCATAGCTACAGAAATCATGTACCTTAGTCCAGGGACATTTTTGGTGCTTGAGACCATTACTCAGCGGTTTTTCAGTGTCCAAAAATTGCAAATAGTACTGAACTGCATCGGTCACAGAAGTGCAGCTGGTGTATTGGGAGTTTCATTACTTTTTAACATTAATATGTCTTTTTAACTTTGATATAAAGGTAAAGGTTCCCCTTGCACATATGTGATAGTCGTTCCTGACTCTAGGGGGTCATCTCCGTTTCAAAGCCAAAGAGCCAGCACTGTCAGAAGACGTATCCGTGGTCATGTGGCCGGCATGACTAAACACCACAGAACATAGGCACACAGAACGCTGTTACCTTCCCACCAAAGGTGGTCCCTATTTCTCTTCTTGCATTTTTTACTGCTAGGTTGGCAGAAGCTGAGACAAGTAACGGGAGCTCACCCCATTTCGCAGCACTAGGGATTTGAAATGCTGAACTGCTGACCTTTCGATTGACAAGCTCAGCGTCTTAGCC
Organism: Masticophis lateralis; assembly: GCA_030761175.1. Lineage (NCBI taxonomy): Eukaryota > Metazoa > Chordata > Lepidosauria > Squamata > Colubridae > Masticophis > Masticophis lateralis. The sequence continues at coordinate 43,113,480 of JAUDYJ010000002.1, read as the reverse complement.
ACTGAGCTACCGTGTCCCCTTCACTTTGATATGCCTCACCTCAAATAGCTGGGGTTTTTTCAGCCATCATACCTTGGGGAGGACAAGAGTCAACAAAATGCCTCTGGGGCTATGTGGATAACCAATCACTCCACTTGTCCCAAAGTATATAAGCTGAAAGATTTATCTACTTTTGGATTTCTATTTGAATATGAACATCTCATTTGCCAGTTTCAGTAGTACATTTCATTTTTTTTAGCTTTATCATATTAAAATCTTTTCAGTAATACTGAATGCCTGATCCCTCTACTGCAGGGGTGTCGAACTTCGAGGGCTGGATCAGCATTGTAGTTTTCCTCTGTGGGCCGGCCAGTCGGGTGTGGGGAGATGGGATGGATACCTCCTGCAGCAACCTGCCAGCCAAAATGAGGCACCCCGTTTTGGCCAGTAGGTTGCTGCAGGAGGCTGTCCAGGCCGAAAATGGGGGTGCAGGCAGTGGCGAAATCCAATTTTTTTTACTACCGATTCTGTGGGTGCGGTCTGGCTTGGTAGGCATGGCATAATGGGCATGGCAGGGGAAGGATACTGCAAAATGTCCATTCCCATCCCACTCCAGGGGAAGGATATTGCAAAATCTCCATTCCCACCCCATTCTGGGGCCAGCCAGAGGTGGTATTTGCCAGTTCTCCGAACTCAAAATTTCCGCTATCGGTTTTCCAGAACCTGGATTTCACCCCTGGGAGCGGGGGACTGCGCACAGCCCCTTGGTGCCCTGTGTGTGGCCTTCTAGTGCCCAGTTCTGGCTGCCAGAGGAGAAGGGAAAGAATTTGTTTGTGCACAGGTGATCAAAGTGAGTGAAAAGGGTAATTTGATTCTAACTAAGCAGTGGACAGTTATATATCCTCGAAATAAATATACACACAGAGAGCCTACTGTAATTTGTTTCCAAATATGTCTTGGCATTTTTGCTTATTTAAAAATATATCTTTGGGAACATGAAAATACAGTCTTATGATAAAAGAAGAGTGGGTGACAGAACGTGCCAATTCAAACATGTTTCTGCCTCAAGAAAATAAAATCAAGCAAAGAATAAATCAAAATTCTATATTATTTTTTTTTAAAAAAAAGAAAATTCTCCAAATCTTCCTTGCTATGATGCTATTCTGTATTTAGATATACAAGTTTATTCTTGCTTTTTTTTACTTCCTAAATTTGGTTTTTTTTCCCCCTGGGGCTTCCTGTTTATATAGCATCTAAATACATCTGGAGTGTAACTTGACATTGTGGGGTCTAAAAATACTGCCTAAAACAGCAACTTTGGTAGATCAGAGCATCCTGCTGCTCCTGGGTAGAACAGCAAAAATATCCTGAAGCATTTATATCACATATGTGTAGTTGCAAGCATGAAGTTAGGTTTTTACTGCTAAAGCTGTGCCTTTACTCGTATCATCGTATTACAGGAAAGTCATCTTTATTGTTGTAACAGTACACATGGAATTTCTTTATACAGATCATTTGTTTTAACAGTGAAGACAAAAATCTCATAATTAAACCACTTGAACCACTTATACTACCACAAACCACGTGAGAAATACTTTCACTTGGAGCATAGACAGCAAAACCATGAGATAAAAACTGAATTAGATCAGAAATGATGGAAAGAACAGATCAATGATACTGCTATGATGTTATACATATGAGTGTACATGTGTATATAGATAGTTCTCGACTTACAACCATTCATTTAGCTATTGCTCAAAGTTACAACAGCACTGAAAAAAGTGACTTATAACTTGTCCTCATACTTACAACCATCTCATACTTATGACTTATCCCCACAGTCATGTGCTCATAATTCAAGTGGATGGCAATTGTCATATATTTACGATGGTTGCAGCATCCCGGGGTCACATGATCACCATTCGCAACCTTCCCAGTGAGCTCACAACATGCTTTAGTCAACGGGGGAAGCAGATTTGTTTAACAAATGTGTGATTCAGTTAACAACTGCAGCAGGGGTGGGTTCTACTTCCTTTACTACCGGTTCACAACCGGGATTGCACGCAAGTGTGAGCGAAGCAAGCGCATGCACCTTGCTTCTGCGCATGCGCAGATCGCCGATGATGACATCTAGGATGGTGGGCGGGGCCTCCCACCAGTTTTACTACTGGTTCTTGTGAAGCGGTCCGAACCGGGGGCAACCCACCACTGAACTGCAGTGATTTTCTTAACAATCATAGCAGTGCACTCCCATAGAGTGCGCTCCCATAGAGTGGGCCTCCTCCAGGTGCCATCAGCCAAACAATGTCGGCTGGCGGCCCCCAGGGGGAAGGCTTTCTCTGTCGGAGCCCCCACCCTCTGGAATAGTCTGCCCACCGACCTCAGGACGGCCCCCGACCTCCTCTCCTTTTGCCGGGGATTAAAGACATGGCTGTTTAAAATATATTACGATCGTGGGGTTATATAGTTTTCTTTTAGAATGATTTTAATATGGTTTTTAATTTGTTTTAATGTGTTTATTGTGATTTGTATTTATGATTGTCTTTGTAAGCCGCCCTGAGTCCTTGGGGAGAATGGCGGCATATAAATCACATAAATTAATTAAATAAATAAATAAATAAATAAATAAATAAATAAATAAATGTCATAAATCAGGTGCGACCTATTTAAAACCCACCTTGCTTAACAATGGAAATTCTGTGTAGGAGATGACCAGGCTGAACCCGAGGGAGGGGTCAAACACGTCATAAGTCACGAGTGCTCACGAGATCTAAGTCCAGCCCACTTTGAATTCCTTTCTATTGTTAACTCTTGTGTATTTCCCTTAACGGTCAATTGGCCAGATTCTTATAGGGAACTTAAGCTTCCAATAAATCTTTATACTCATTTGAACTGCCCTGTATCTCCTGATTTTCCGGTCCCAATTGTGATTGTAAGTCGAGGACTACCTCAGTAAATGGGCATCGACAAACAGATAAATATACAAAACGGGCTTATATGGTATACCTTTGGAGCGAGAATCCATTAGTGTTCTACAGTTAATGCTCTTCCATTTGTTTTACAGATGACTGAAGGGAGACACTGCCAAGTACAGCTTCTGGATGATAGGAAGCTAGAGCTTCTAGTTCAGGTGAGATATTGTAGTTTTATTGTTCCTGTAGCACCAATTTCTCAGTTGAGCAGGGCAAATGATCATGCTTCAAAAATTATTTGAAAGAAATGTTTTAAACCTTGGGTCAGTGTAACACCTCTCTCTGTGATCAATTAAAGAGAACAGAAGTTTTTTTAAGGTCAGACACAAGCTTGGCGACATCATGCAACAACATATTTTCAGACTCATGCAGAAAACGTTTTAATAAATAACAGAGATCTGTTGTGTTCATGCTTGCTTGAGGTTCAAAACAGTCAAAAAAAAAGGTGCACAACACTGCTCCCCAGTTCACTCCCCAGTATGACAGTAGCGTCAAGAAAGAAGGGAGGCATTGTACCTAGTTCAGAGGATGAGAATAATTTAACAGGACTGACTGTTTCTGGAGTGCTTTGGGCACTATATTTATGAAGAAATCAACAAATTAGTGTACGGTAGTTCTCAACTTCCCACCACAATTAAGTCCAGATTTTCTGTTGCTAAACAAGGTGGTTATTAAGTGAGTGCTACCCAATTTTACAATTGTTTCTGCCATGGTTGTTAAGCAAATCATTCCAGTTGTTAAGCGAATCATAGGATCGTTCTTCTGCATCATTTATTTTGCTGGTTGGAAGCTGCCTGGGAACATTGTAGAGGACAATCACATGACCCTGTAGTGCTCCAACATACCAGTTGCCAAGCACCCAATTTTTGATCATATACTGCAACCATCGTAAGTGTGAGAATCGGTCACTTTTTTCCAGTGCCGTTGTAACTTCAAATGGTCACTAAACGAATGGTTGCAATACAGGTCGACCATGACCTGTATTTAGAGGTAGGACAATCATGAAGATCAGTAATATAAAAATTTAACCTGTTGAAAACAAGCTGAAAGAGTTAGGGAACATTGTCATCTCTATGGAAGGCAAAATGAAACCTGACTGATATCTTTGTAATCATCGTAGTAGTAGTTGGAGAAGACTTATTCTCTAGTGTTCTTGAAGAAGGACTATAGTCAGTGGGTTCAAACAAGTAGATTTCTTCTAAACATTTGGACAGATTTCTGAGAGGAGATTGCACTTCAGCAATGAATCAGTCAACATTCTCAGGACTCCACTTTGGTTGATGATGGACAGCAACATGTCAGAATTATTTCAAAATTCATACTGTGAACTGAGAGTATTAGAGAGTCACCAAGGGCCTCCCTGCCTCTAGAATCTTATACATCATACTTCAGCGCTCGACTGCTTCAAAACTCGTCGAATTCGGTATTCAACCTGTTTTGAAGATAAAATCTTGTCCTGGCGCTCAACTTTCTCCCTGTAGTTAACATGCAAGGAAGAATTTGTTGGTGTTGGCTTGCCTCATGATTATTTCTTCCAGCCAAAATATGGGGTCATGTGGTAAGCCATGTGGTTTTCTCGGTACCTGTCGGTTTTAATATTCAGCACATCTTCTGGAACGAATTACCGATGAGAATCGTGGTACCCTTATACAGGTGATCAGCATGGTCTACCTTGCGTTGTGTGTCAGTTTTACTTTGGCTATTACAAGGAGAATTTGGTTTGAATGTCGCCATGGAATTTGTTGAAATAATTTTAAATAGATAATTTTAATTACTTTTAAAGCAATTTAAAAGTTGCCTCTTCCAACCCCATTACTGTGAAAGTAAAAGTTACTTTTCTACCCTAAACTAAAACCCTTAAGAGAAATAGCCATATGGGAAAGAAAGAAAACTTTTCCAAAAGTCTTATTAATACAGATGGAGGGGGGGGAGCAGAGGGAGGATAATTTAATATTATTGTTTTGAATACAGAGATTGTAAGAATAACATTCTTTCTTTCTTTCTTTCTTTCTTTTTTTCTTTCTTTCTTTCTTTCTTTTCTTTCTTTCTTTCTTTCTTTTTCTTTCTTTCCTTCTTTCCTTCCTTCCTTCCTTCCTTCCTTCCTTCCTTCCTTCCTTCCTTCTTTCTTTCTTTCTTTTTTTTTTTGCCTATAGCCTAAACTTTTGTCACGGGAATTATTGGATTTGGTGGCTTCACATTTCAACCTCAAAGAAAAGGAATATTTTGGGATAACATTCATAGATGATATGTAAGTACATCATGCAGTTATTTTTAAACCACTTGAATAGTCATAATATATACTGGCATTTCCAGATTTATTTTTAGATAATATCATAGCCTTCAGTTATTTTCTGAAGTTTTCAAACTATAGAATTTGCCTTCTGTTTGTTTCTTTTATGATTGCAGCAAAAAATATTGCTTTCTGGGTATGCTACTATATGCCTTTTATTTTGCTTTATTGTTATATTATCCAGCTCAACTTTTTCCAGGTCAGTCTAGGTCAGTATGGTGCTAACATTATTTATATATTTCAGACACCTACTAAACAGCATTTCTTAGGGATTACATAGCTTTTCCCAGCCTGATATTTGGATTACAACTGTCAGAGCTCAGCCAGCTGGCCCGCTGTTAAAAGATTTTTGATTTGAAGTCTATACATCTGGAGGACATTCAGATTGGGGAAAGCTAAGCTAAACACATTCAAGAATTGGAAGGGAGAAGAGGCTGGTTAGATAGTTCTCCTCCAATTATTATTTTTCCACTCCAATTTAATTTCCATGCTGTTCACACACATGAGATTGCTAGTTGATGTTTCCCTCCTCATATGCAGGGATTGGGGGAAGATTTAGAGCAGGGAAGATGCAGCCATGAAACAATGAAGCACTATAGAACATAGAATCAAAGTGTTAGAAAAGGCCGCAGAAGTATTCTAGGCAGGAGGATCTTATATCATCCCAGTCAAATAGTTGTCCATTTGACCTGGACAACTCTCACCCTGGTCATCACTTCTTGGTAGGAGTATACTTCTATACTATAGAAGTAGAGCCAGCTGCACAAACAGGCTGAAGAACAGTTTTTATCCATGGACTGTCAGACTCCTGACATCATAACTATGTAGTATGATGACTGCAGAGCTGGTGCAATGTGTAACATGTTCACACTGGTGCAATAGGGCTGGGTGTTTTGTTAATATGATTTATTGGGTTAGGGATTTTCTGTCTTCACTGTGAGTTGTATTGTGTTGGGGGGGATGCACTGAGGGAGTTCGACCAATCTCATTGTACATATGTTGTGTGCTGACAATAAATAATAATAATAATAATAATAATAATAATAATAATAATAATAATAATAATAATAATAAGAAGAAGAAGAAGAAGAAGAAGAAGAAGAAGAAGAAGAAGAAGAAGAAGAAGAAGAAGATACCTAGGATGTTGGCAACAACCCATATCAATCATTAACACCAGTCAGTGGTATTTGTGATGCATTGTGAATGTTCAGTTGATTGAGTTTTATGTTTAAAGAATAAAGTTGTTTATTATTATTATTATTATTATTATTATTATTATTATTATTATTATTATTTAATCTGTAGTGATATTCACAGCCTTTGAGGCCGGTTAATAGCTCAGCAGTTCGAGTCCTAACCTAGGAACTGTTAAGGTATCATCGGAGGATGTAAGCTGTTCCGAGTAAGGGCCAGTATTATTATTATTATTATTATTATTATTATTATTATTATTATTATTATTATTATTATGGCACAATTTCCATTGAATGATCTTAGCAACACGGTCATGGCATTGTAGGTAGTCAGTTTGTGAAATTTTGCTCGACCACCTGATCAGTGGGTGCAGCAAAATTTCACAAACTGACTACCTACAACGCCATGACCGCATTGCTAAGATTGATCAATGGAAATTGTGCCAGAAGTTTGGATTTGAGTACAGCAAAAACCACTGGGATCATCAGGTTGAGAAAGTTTTAGAGAATGAGAAACTCAAGATCTTGTGGGACTTTAGGATTCAGACTGACAGACACTTGGTCCACAACACACCTGACATAACAATAGTTGAAAAGAAAAAAGTATGCTTCATTGACATTGCAATACCTGGGGATGCACGGATTGAAGATAAGCAGCAAGAAAAAATCACAAAGTACCGGGACTTGCAAATTGAAGTTGAGCGACTGTGGAAAAAGAAATCGTGTATTGTCCCGATTGTAATTGGAGCCCTTGGAGCAATACCCAAAGGTCTACCCCGCTATTTAGAAATTCTAAATTTACCGGACTTGAACATTTTGACTCTACAAAAAACCACCTTACTCGGAACAGCTTACATCCTCCGACGATATCTTAACAGTTCCTAGGTCCTTGGTTAGGGCTCGAGCTGCTGAGCTATTAACCAGCCTCAAAGGCTGTGAATCTCACTACAGATTAAATCATCATCATCATCATCATCCAGTCAGCTTTTGATAACATCCAGTAATGGAGCACCTACAATTCTGAGAGGCAAGCTGTTTCATTGATTAATTGTTCGCCCTGTCATAAAATTTCTCCTTACTGTTTCAATCTCTCTTTAACCAGCTCCCTCCATTATTTCTTGTTCTGTCCTCAGGTGTTTTGGAGAATAAGTTGAGTACTTCTTCTCTGTGACAGCCCCTCAGTGAAGACAGTTATCACGCCCCCCCCCCCAACAATCAATCATCAAATTTGACAATCTTCCTCTAGTTTCTCTTCCAAAATTTTTTGGTTTTTCATACAGCCATGTATACTGCGTGTAAGCAAAATAAATTGTATGCCTATTTGCATATATTTTCTGCTATGTGAATAATTGATTTCCTGTTGCTGGATGTTCTCAACTTTTCTATAGGTAAATTCTGTCAATAGAGTTTGTAGGTGCTGGTACATTTGCTCCTTTTTTTTTTTAATTCGATTTATATGCCGCCCTTCTCCGAAGACACAGGGCGGCTTACAATGTATTAAGCAATTTGAGAAAAAGTTCCTAAAAACGTATGTCTGAAAATAAGAGGAAATCTCTCTTCATCCTAACAACTTTCTAATTTAGTATCTATTGATGTTACATTTCTTTTTGTGCTATTTTGATTATGAACTTGCAACCTCCAGAGGGCAGTCAAATCCTATTTTTAAAAATTCCTTATTGTAGCAGAAAATGCCACTTAAACTTTTTCTATCAGACTAAGTGTGTGACTCAGTGACACAGATATTGTTCAGTCAAAGCACCGATGAATAATAACAATAATGGGGCAGGCTTTCTTTCCCTCATGCTTATTTTTCCTCTCCAAAAAAAAAAAAAATCATCTATAAATTCACTGTAGGCCATTGTAAATTGTAGGTGTGAAAAGAACAAATGAAGATTGAATCACCATTACATACCTAGTGATATCCAGATAGATTGGATTCCAACATTTTTCATACCTAGTTAGTGATAATAAGAATGCCTAATTCTTCTGGTGTATAAAAGGTAAAGATAAAAGAGTCCCTGCATATTTTACTCCACTAGTTGTTGCAACACTAGTTGTTACTTACATCTCTGTTTCAAGACCATTGAGCCAGTGCTGTCCAAAGAAATTTCTGCAATCCATGTGGTCAGCATGATGTCATGCAGTATTATTACCCTCTGACTGAAGTGGTACCTATTTATCTATTCACTTTTACATACTTTCAAACTGTTAGGTTGGCAGGAGCTGGGATGAGGATGAGTGCTCACCCCATTGCATGGTGCTTGAGTCTCGAAACTGGGCTGCTGGCTTTCCAGCTAACAAGCCCAACGTTTTAAACCCTGAGACACCGTACCGCCCTCTAGTGTATATGAGGCTGTAAAAAAGGCATGGCTTTTGCCTTTCTGTTAGTTTCGATTTAATAATGTGCTATAATAGGACTTTGAAGGCTGGTAATTCCTTTTTGCTCGAGAATGTAAATCAGTGGTGGGTTGCTCCCAGTTCTGTCCGGTTCTATAGAACTGGTAGTAAAACCAGTGGGAGGCCCTACCCACCTGCCACAACATCATTGTGGGTGATCTGCGCATGCGCAGAAGCTTCTGCATGTCTGCGCTCCCGTTATGAACTGGTAGTAAAGATAAGTAGAACCCACCCCTGACTTAAATCCTAATTTCCTTTTTTAGGTAGTACAAACAATTTGGAAACCAGTTTTTAAACATTTGATAAAGTAACCAGTAACCAGTTTATTACATCTCGAGTCTTTGATCACATTTGGAACTACTATTTAGAATTGATGCATCTTGCATTTGAATGGACAGTCTGCTGCCACTTTAGTCTTTCTGAGAAAGCTACACCAATTACATGCATGGCAATTACTACTCCTGTATATCATTCTGGCCCCTGTTCACAATCCTACAGGTAGTCCTTGATTACAATCATAGTTGGAACCAGATTTTCCATTGGTAAGCAAAGCGGTTACTAATGAGTCATGTCTGATTTTGCTGTTGTTGTTAAGCAAACCGCTACAGTTGTTAAGTGAATCATGCGGTTGTTAAGCAAATTCAGCTTCTCCCATTTGACTTTGCCCATCAGAAGATGGCTGGGGGGAAAAAAAAATCACAAATGTCAATCACGTGACCCAGGGATGCTGGAATCATGCTAAATATGTGCCAGTTGCCAAGCACCTGAATTTTGACTGCATGACCCTTAGGATACTGTGACGGTCCTAAGTGTGAGGACTGGTCATAAATCACTTTTTCAATCTGCTGTAACTTCAAATAGTTACTAAACAAATGGCTGTATGTAGAGGACTACCTGTATTTCAGCCCATTAATCAAGAGGAAGGATAAGGTTGAACTTTATAAATGCTACATTATCTGTGCTTGCAATTAAGGTAGGAAATAAATGAAATAAATAAATGAAATAAATGAAATGAGGAAAATAGAAGAGTTAGCCAACTTCATTTCTAGAGAAATCGTCTCAACTGTGTGAATTAAAAGCATTGGTTTCTTACATTTCCTGTTCTGTTTTGATATTTTTCAGGGGACACAATATCTGGCTACAGTTAGATCACAGAGTTCTGGATCATGATTTACCTAAGAAACCAGGTCCGGCAACTTTGTTTTTTGCTGTCAGGTAAGTATGGTTATGCAATACAAAATAAATTTGCACTATGAAATTTCCACTTATAATCAAAATGTTTTTTAAAAAAAGAATTAATGGGTTTTTGTTATTATGAATGACAAATAACTAGGACAATTTTTTTTTAAAAAAAGTTAACGGGATGACATTTGCGTGAACATGTGTTTGTCACATTTCCCTTTCACTTCCGAACTAATACTCTATGTCATCCCATGTGGTAATTTTTATATTTAAGCCTTAAGAAGATGATTCAGTATGCTAGTGTTTTTACATTTGACGTGCAGTTTAAAGAAAATCTTTGAAGGAACTTCCTAGTCTTCCATATGTGTTGTGACTGCACATGTTCAGAGGGTTGGAGGTATTCTAAAATATCTCCCACCAAACTCCATATTTCCAAGGTTCCTGCGCAGAGAATAAAATAATAATATAATAGAAAACGAGCTACTGTCAAATCTTCAGGATATACGCCACCCAAAAAGCAATCGGGGAAGAAAAATTACTTCAGCAAATGCTGGTAAGACACGCTACTACATACAGTATATGCAGGTAGCAAAATACTACACCCACCATTATCCCTGTCCACCAGTGATATCACCTAGCCAGGCAAGGAAACATCTGCAGAAAGAGAAGCAAGCTTAGAACACCAGAATTCACATACTGAAATGAAATCAATGTTGATGTGATGTTAATCTCTCAGAATCATAGAATCATTAGGCTAGAAGGGACCTTGGAGGTCTTCTAGTCCAAATCTGTGCCCAAGGCAAGAGTCCTTATTCCATCGTGGATAAATGGTTGTCTAATCTTTACTCCAGTAATGGAGCATCCACAACTCTGGAAGGCAAGCTATTCCATTGATTAATCATTCTCCCTATCAGGAAATTCTTCCTTATTTCCAGCTTGGATCTCCCTCTGATAAGCTTTCATCCATCGCTTCTTGTCCTGCTTGCAGATGCTTTGGAGAACAAGTCAATCCCCTCTTCCCTGTCACAGCCCTTCATGTATTGGAAAATGGCTATCATGTCATCCCCTAAACCAGGGATGTCAAACTCGATTTCATTGAGGGCTGCATCAGGATTGTGTTTGACCTCGGGGAGGGCATGGCCAGTTCAATGTCACTCATGGAGACTCTGTTTTCAGCTGCGACTGCCTCCTGCAGCCTCTGTCAGTGAAAAAGGAGCTCAGGGAAGATGCACGGAGGCCTCCCAAGCTCTGTTTTCACTGGCAGAGGCACTGCGGGCCAATCGTTCACTGTTTCCAGGGCAGGCCTGTGGGCCAGATTTAAGAACCCCATGGGCCAGATTCAGCCTCCAGGCCTTGAGTTTGACACCCTTGCTCTAAGCCTTCTCTTTGTTAGGCTAAACGAGCCTAGTTGACTTAGCTGTTCGGTTTAGCTTCCAGACTCCTTATCATTTTTGTTAGTCTTCTCTGTACTCTTTTTTAGGTATCAGCGTCTTTTTTGTTTTGTGGTAACCAAAACTGGACACAGTCTTGCAAATGTGGAATATTTGGGAGTCTTGGAGGAAAATACTTCACAATTGTGATACCATAATTAAGAAAGCACTTGGTTATATTCATTGGTGGCCTTAAGAGTTTTTGTGGCCCTGGACAATTGTGCAACTCTTTTTATAACTTATCAGCACTGTTCCTGATATATCTGATTTTATTCAAAGAATTTTCAATCTGTGGCATAGTCCTGAAAGAACGATTATCAAATTTCATAAATGAAAGAAAAGGGCAAAGCAATAAATTACGTTCTTCAGTATTTATCTTCATGATTAGGACTTCCTTGTATTTTTACATCTTCATCTGCTATCTGAAGAGAATTCAAACTGACGACTTAATAACATGGCAATACTTATGGATATGAAACTTTTTGAGATCTTTTAGAGCAAGGGTATCAAATTCACAGCGTTTTGTTGTTGTCACATGATGTATCACGACTTTCCCCCTTTCGCTAAAATGGGGGTGGGCATGGCCAGAGTGTGATGCATTTGATACCCCTATTTTAGATGAAAATTCTTCCATAAGATCAGTTTCATCCAATGCCTTTCCAATGTTATTTTCAGTTGAGAGCATTTCTAATCCAGCACCTTCAGCTATGAAAGAGAATGGATAAATATTTATAATTTTCACTTTTGAAAATGACTTCTCAGCAGGTGCAAGTAATAACAGTGCAGTGAATGGGAATTGCTACATACAAATTTGGATATATATTTTGAATGTTATAGCCTCGAGTTCCTTTTTTTGATTTGCAGAATTACCAAAATTGCACTCCCTTTGAGTGCTGTTTTCTGTTCCCAATTTCAAATTAGCTGGCTCCTAAAATCACCATAGGTCCAGTGGTACAAATCTCCATGTGATTATTGTTTGAAAGTAAAGAGACCAGATAAGCAGATCTAAATTCAAAATCTGGGTTTTCAGCTTGATAAGAACAGTGTCTTAAATAAGCTAATTTACTGCTAAATTACCATGGAAAAACACTTCATGTCAGTCTGATATATTGCCAAAACATTTACAACCAGAACCAAACAACCTAATAAGTATGGCTTTTCTCTAAATGTAGCTTGTCCCTTTCTTCTCTTTGTTCTTATCTATTATTTCTGAGCTAAACATTTCAAAAATAAGATACTCGACAATATCAGAAAAAAATGTATTTTGTAGGCAACTTGATTTCTTTCTCTTTGAAAAAATGTGTGCAACATAGATAGGTTTTTTCAGCTTGTAACTTTTTAATACTCTTGGGGAGTGAATTTCTTTGCTGACTCAAACAAGAATCTGATTTTTACAATACACAGGTTTGATAAGACTTCCCCTTTGTTTTACGTATAGTACAAATGTTTTTGCGTAGTGCTAATTGAACTGATTTGCGGTAAAACAACATTAGTTTTTAACCTTTGATTTACAATTGCGGAATTACAAGGCAGTAAAACTATCCCTCTTTCCTTCTCTTTTAGATTTTACATAGAAAGCATTTCGTTTCTGAAGGACAAGACCACAGTCGAACTCTTTTTCCTCAATGCAAAGTCCTCTGTGCAACAGGTAATTTGGCTCAGTTTTCCATACAACTGCAGATTATACTTCAATAGCTGTAAACAGACAAGTAGTTGAATTATATGGATGCACTTCTAGATTTAAGTTCCTATCAACCAAAGGAAATGTAATTTTTTTCTTTCTCACACGCGCATGTGTGCCCAAGTACACATCAATTCCCAAATACAAAGAATGAGTAACAGGCTCCAAAATAGAGCAAGTGTCATAATGAAGAAATAGGGTTTAGGAAAAGTTAAGTAAAGGAATATTTGGGGTGGAGAGGGATTGCTTTAAATGTGTACATTAAAGAAAACTGTGGAAGATTTGGCTTGTATAATAATTCCCTCATTGGAAAAGTATGTATAAATAAAGCTTTCTTACGAAACCTTATAAGCATGCATCAAAATCACAACATCTACCACTCTGTTCACCAGCACATCAAGAGAAGTTTTTTTTTCCATGTCAAATAAGTGTCTTCACCATTGTGAAGTCATATTTCCAAAAATGGTAGTGCAGAACAGTTTTACCTGAAGCAAATGAATTGTGAATGTATTTTCCTTCATTAGTTGTGGGCATATCCAGAACAAGGTAGAAAGTACAAATGACTTGTGAAAACAGGTATATTTATTTGTGAGGGCGGGCAAAGAATATTTACATTTTTATGCAAGTAGTCCTTGACTTATGACCACTTGTTTAGTGCCTCTTCCCTCCCCAGAAGGCACTTCTGTTCTGATTCTGAAGTTCTGAAGGCCTCTCCCCCAGCTGCCACCTGACCACTTTCCAGGAGCTGAGAAACCAGCCTACATTATGGCCATTTACCAATAGCAATAGCACTTAGACTTACGTACTGCTTCATAGGGCTTTACGGCCCTCTCTAAGCGGTTTACAGAGTCAGCCTATTGCCCCCAACAGTCCAGGTCCTCATTTTACCCACCTCGGAAGGATGGAAGGCTGAGTCAACCTTGAATCGATGACACTTGAACTGACTGCCAAACTGTTGTCGGGAGTCAGCACAATTAGCCTACAATACCGCATTCTAACCAGTGGTGGTATTCAGCCAGTTCTATCTTGTTCAGGTGAACTGGTAGCGGCGGCTGCGGGAGGCTCCGCCTACCGACCCAGGCATCATTACGTCCTGTTTTTGATTCTGTGCGCATGCTCGGAAGGCTTTGCACATGTGGGGAGTGCACACATGCTCACATTTGCGAACCGGTAGCAAAGTTAAGTGAGGACCTGGATTGTGGGGGCAATAAGCTAACTTTATATAAAAAAGAACAACGCTTAGGGAGGGCCAAAAGCCCTACTAAGCAGGTATATACAAAAGTATGAAGGCTATTGCTTAACGCATTGTAAGCCGCCCTGAGTCTCCGGAGAAGGGCGGCACATAAATCGAACCAATAAATAATAAATAAATAAATATTAGGAAACAGTCAATATAAATTGTAAGAATACCAGCAACAAGATTACAGTCATAGAATCATAAGTGAGAGAAGATGGGTGATAGGAACAATGACAAGATTAATAGTAATGCAGACTTAGTAAATAGTTTGACGGTGTTGAGGGAATTATTTGTTTAGCAGAGTGATGGCGTTCGGGGAAAAACTGTTCTTGTGTCTAGTTGTTCTGGTGTGCAGTACTCTATAGCATTGTTTTGAGGGTAGGAGCTGTAACAGTTTATGTCCAGGATGTGAGGAGTCTGTAAATATTTTCACAGCCCTCTTTTTGATTCGTGCAATATACAGGTCCTCAATGAAAGGCAGGTTGGTAGCAATTGTTTTTTCTGCAGTTCTAATTATCCTCTGAAGTCTGTGTCTGTTTTATTGGATTGCAGAACCAATGGGCTACGCACTTTACAATTGCCACAACCTATGACCATGATGGCCAGGCTGCATTACAGTTGTAAATCCAGGACTCCTTGTATACTCAGAATATAAACATTATATTGCTCCAATGTTGTTTTATAGTTTGGGATTGAGAGGAGCAGGTTATAACCACACTGATCTTTAATACTACAAATATTGTAGAGAACTACTGTGAAAGTTTCAACTGCTTTCTGTGTACTTTGAACTGAGAACAACGTATTACACTTAACTAGGTGTATACTAATTGGTATCAGAATAAATGATGCCAGTTGTGGTTTCTTGTGGAACCAGCTAGTCAGCCCAAGGGAAATATTCTGTCCCCAAACCCAGTTTTTCTAGGTGCCTTTGAAAGCGGGTGGCAACTCTAAAAACGCAGTAAATGTATTTTTAAAAAGTATTTGCACTATAACACGAAACTTCTTTTTGCTTATTCCCATGTCATTCAAACACAGAGGCAGGGAGTGAGTTGGTAGGTAGTGAGATTGAAAGTAATCTAGCCTTGCTCCCTAAAGACTGAATTAGCATTCCTGACTCACTTCTCCCCGATTTATGTAGTTATTTTTGCCACTAAGATGTTGATTGATTTTTTTCAAGAGCAGAACCTTCCTGATTTGTAAGTCTCTGTAGATCGTCTAGCAAAGCCAATGGTAGCAGATTCTAATGTTAGAGATTAGGAGCAGCCGAGAGCCTTTATCATATTCAGACTGGCGAATCAGGGAATTGTTAGATCAAATTGTTGAAAAGCCACAAATAGAATTAGCAAGTCTGTTATTGTAAGAATTGTAATCAACTCCTCTGTTAATTTCGTTCATCCACCACTAGCCATTAGGACATCTTATTTTCCATAAATTAATTTTGGAAAATAAGATACTGCAAATCTTCTGATCGTTTTGATTGCTCCTTTCTGCCTATTATAGAGAAGGCAGCTCTGTGATACCTTTGCGGCTGACCACAAAGAACTCAATAACCTAAGTATGTGTGTGCCTTAAAATTGTATAAATTTATGACTGCAGCAATTTTATTTTTTCCATTCCAAATTATCATCAAGGGTGTTTCCAGACTTGATTCTACTTCTAGACATTAAATGGAAGATATTATTGATCTCAAGCTAATCTTATTAAAGAGCTCCCATTAGTGAAATCCCTGTGTGAAAATATGATTGGGATATGGGACTTTATACCCTAGTGCAGGGGTGTCAAACTGGTGGCCTGTGGGCTGGATGCGTCATGGGCTGGCCACGCCTACACCCACCCCCAGTTTAGTGAGGGGGGGAAGTCATGGTATGTCACGTGACGACAACATGACGTTGCGAGTTTGACACCCTTGCCCTAATGCATTTCATTTGACATTTAATCACACAGAACATTTAACACATATTCTCCTTTCACTTAGATAGAAAGAAATTTTTATTCAGCTTACTTTCACTATTCTGAATGCAATGTTATATATCAGCAGTTCATAGTTCGTATCTAAGTGCTAATGGCTTATATAGTATAAAACAAAAAAAGAATGGAATAACTAGTACCGATATAGAACATTTGATGGACTCAACTGTTTATCTTGCTCTATTGTGAAAATTTTCTGTTTATTCTCCTCTGCCACAAACACATATTTTGTATTTAATCAATGGCATCTTCCCAAGAGGACTCCTCTACTTTTCCCATGACTGCTGAAGTTTACTCAAGAATCCGTATTTATTTACTGTCCAACATATCTGCATTAGACAGGAGATACAAATGACATAATGACGCATTCAACAGAAAATATATCTATATTGCAGTAATCTCAGTCATTCCTCTCAATTTCAATATTGAGGATTACTTCAGTTCTACCACTTCTCTTATGTAGCAGAAATTTGTAATACTTCTAAGCTTAATAATAAGTGAAAGTAATCAATAATATGTTCTTGCGTGTACAGCTTAGCTAAAGAATTAAACCGAAATGGCTGTCCCAATCAGAAACCTCATAAAACTCCCACAAATGTAGTTGCCTGGAGTGGAGAAGCCTAGATAGCGGGGTGTGGTACAGAAACTTGGCTACATCAATAATTCTATGAGTTACTGAACATTTATTAACTGTTGAACTGTTTCAGTAAAGTAATAATTGACTGAAGTGTCAAATGGGAGATAAATATGTGTTCTTCAGAATTGGAGCCAAGAAGGGTATTTCATGGGACAGGAAAATAGAATAACACCATATAAACATATTCTGTAATTTGATTTCAATGGATGACTACTTTTCTGCTGAAATATTCATCTTTTTGTGCCGCTTGTCCACAGCTCCACCCTCATGTCTATACTAGCTAGCATATTATTTTCATGAGTTTCCAAGTTCAACCAGTCATGAACCCTAGAGAGCCACTATCAATCATTACTGATAATACTAAAATAGGGGGATCAGGGATCTGACTCAGTACTTCTCAGCTTTCTACATTCCTAGATAATAGAGTGTGTTTGAACACAGTTTATTTTTGTTCTTACAGAATATGCATTGCGAGCTGCTTATTATGCCCTTCTTAAAAGTGCTGATTGGACTTACAGTGGTAACTGAAATGTCCTATTTTGTCAGGAAAAAAAATTCCCTTTCCTTTTAAAAGTATCCTAAATTAGCCAATTTTAGACAAGTATTTGGCATAGTGCTGCATTTGTTTTCATAATGGTGTGTGAGGATTGAAATAAAAACCTGTGCTTCAGAGGTAAGGTATGGTCTTCCGATATAGGTAGTCCTCGACTTATGACTACGATTAAGCCCAAAATTTCTGCTGCTAAGTTTATTCCATAAAGCTTAATTTTATGTCACTGGCTAAATCTTACTGAGTCACAGTTTCTGTCACTTCTGAGTTTTGGCCACTGTTTATGTACTAGGAATTATAAATACAGATAGTCCTCAACTTATAATCATTCGTTTGGTGACCATTTGAAGTGACAACAGCACTGACCAGTTTTCATATGTACGACCATAATAGCATCCTTGTGGTCACATGATCAAAATTTGGACGCTTGACACCTGGCATGTGACAGTTGAAGTGACCTGAGGTCATGTGATCACTTTTTGCAAACTTCTGACAAGCGAAGTAATGGGGCAAGCCAAATTCACTTACCAATCATGTTACTAACTTAACAACTGCACTTATTCTCATAATATTCTGGTAAAATATAATATCCTGGTAAAAAAAAATGAACAGTCAGAATAACAAGGAATGTGCTGGATATTATTCAAGTGAACACCTCTGGCATTACAGAAAGTCCTTATAAGATTCGGTTAGGACAGAGGTCAGCAACCTGCAGCTCTGGAGCTGCATGTGGCTCTTTCACTCCTCTGCTGCAGCTCCCTGTCACTCAAAATATAAGTCACAAGTGCCAATGTGTGACACCTGCCAGCATGCAATTTATTGAGGTTTTCAAACCCTGGTAGGCCAACCATAGATAAATCCAAGAAAAGAAAAGTTTCAGAAGAAAACAGAACATTTGATTCAACTACATATGCTAATTTTGTGACTGCTCAAGGAATAGTCAGGCATGGTTTTGTGGCTCCTGGTGTTTTCTTTTCTGTGGGAAATGGATCCAAATGGCTCTTTGAGTGTTTACAGGTTGCAGACCCCTGGGTTAGGGTTAGTATTGCAATGTCAAGAATCACTTTTTGCATTAGAACTTTAGAGGTAAATTCAAACTGAGACTATAAGAGAGTACAGGAAATGGAAATCATCTGGAGATCAAATTCTATCAATTTGTTCTATAATTTTTTATCATGACATTAACCTGCTTATACTAGCATTTAAGGCAAGTCCACAGCATTTTTTATTTTGTGGGTCAAACAATATTGTGTTGCTTTCTGTTGACTGCTGGATTACATAAGCATTAGATCACAAATACACAAATGTGGTTCAGCTGATGACCCTTCTGCTTGCGGAACAAACTGACAGTAGTGAGGAAGAGCAAGACATAAAGAACTGATAAAAAAATACAAATATTTCAACTTATTTCGAACTATTATAGACATTCATGTCAGAATATTTGGGATACATTTTCCCCTAATGCCTGTCTGTCACTGTCAATTTGATATTGTGTATGTTTTTTAAAGAGTGCGGAGAAATCACGGAGCATGAATAAGAGGAGTGTGAGAACGGATACATAATTGTATTCTTATTTGTACTTTAATTCAGGACATGTGAATTAAAGCTTGCCCTTAAGTAAAGGCTTAAAGATAAATGAGGTTGGTTCATATCAATATATAACCCAAATGTAATTTTATCCCTGCTGCAGTGAATGTCCCATTGCTGGGACTATGGGAATGTTTATTAGGCTGCAGTAAGAAAGCACGTAAAAAATGCAAGTAGAAAAATAGGGACCACCTTTGGTGGGAAAGTAACAATGTTCCATGTGCCTTTGGCATTTAGTCATGCTGGCCACATGACCACGGAGATGTCTTTGGATAGCGCTGGCTCTTTGGCTTTGAAATGGAGATGAGCACCGCCCCCTAGAGTCAGGAATGACTAGCACAACGACTTTACCTTTTTAAATGGCTTTTTCGCTTCAAAGCAAAACAAAGTCAAAATATGGCTTAGCAAGGTATGTGAAGCTAGCCATTGTCTAAGATGGATATACTTATATAAGCAGATCAGTTCCCTTAAAGCTACTTATACGAACCATCATACCACAAGAAAAGTGGCCTGAATGATACTGAGCCAGTCTGGATAGTTAATGTGATAGATAGTGCTTCAGGAAGATCTGTGCAAGATTAGAACTCAAGATTAGAACTTTGGTATTGAACTTTTTGGTTCAATACCAAAAGTTGGACTGGCTTTTTTCATGCATCACAGATCTATGACCTTTTTCCTTGAGGTTCTTGAAACTTTGCTCTGTGAAATACTTCACATTAGTTAAGGCAGGCCTTTGAAAAAGTCTTTTAAACAGGTGAGGATGCTTCTGATCTAAGCAAGGACATCAATTACCAGGCTCCCTAACCCATTTGTCTTAGAACTATCCAGATACTCCCTTGCTCTAGGCATGGTTCACCTGTAAATACCGAGCCTCTATATAAAAGCCACAGGCTTTATAACATTCTTTTGGATGCTTCTATTCTTTTTCTTTTAAGATGGACAGGCTGGACAGGAAAAAAAAATAATGCCTCCAACTCACTCAGATATTTATGAGGCGAGGTTGTCGTGAATACAATGGCAACTATTTTGACACTAGCCTAGTTCTTAACAAGGTGCATTGCCCAAGGCCTTTCCAACTGAAACCAAGATTTTACACACCTTTAGGATAAACCAGCCTGCACAGTTCAGTCTGTATTTGTTTCAGGCCCCGCCTGGTTTTCCAAGTAACTTGTTTTATTGTTTGCTCAGAGCAAAAAGAGAACACCAGTGGCACTCTGCAAACAGGCCCCATAAAAGCAAATGGAGTATCTCGAATGGTTGCTAATCTTCTTTACTTAAGATGTTGTCATTATAGTTAAGAATGCCCAACACCCATCTTTACTCAGGGCGGGATTTTTTTTTAAAAAAATTAAACCATTCATTGGAAAGAAGTGTTGGTCAAGTGAGCTTGCTGTTGACCTTGACCATGCTTTACTGTCCACTTTAGATTCAGCTTGACATCTGGATCGACCTATCAGGTTGCCAACCTGTTAAACATTTCGTGTTTGATTCCTTTGCTTTAGGCACAATTTTAGTCAGATTCTCTGTCGAGGTTTATGGGTGTTGTAGTGAGGGGGCATGGAAGCATTATCTACAGCAGGGGTGTCATACTCGATTTCATTGAGGGCTAGATCTGGGTTGTGTTTGACCTGGGGGGGCGGGGGCGTGGTGATGGTGGGCATGGCCAGCTTGACGTCACTTGTATTGGGGGCGCCTGTGGTGTCCCGAGCATTTTGTTAGTGAAAACGGCTCTCACGCTCCATTTTCAGTTGTGACAGCCTCCTGCAACTGTCAACCGCGAGCCAGGTTCTTTGCTGTTTTCAGGGTGGCCTCATGGGCCAGATCTAAGCACCCTGCAGGTCGGATTTGGCCCCGAGGCCGTGAGTTTGACACCCCTGGTTTAGAGGCCATTAAAAGTTACAATGGCACCCAAAAAAGTGATTCATAACCGTTTTTCACACAACTGTTACAGCATCCCCATGGTCATGTGATCAAAATTGGTAGTAAACCATTGCAACCAAATCAGTTATTTGCTCAAAATAATTTATTTTCATGTATGAGTGTCATGCAGATTGTGGCTACTGAAGAGGCAACATGACAGGAGGCATGAACAGCCAGGCAAAAAGCCAAAGTTTTATCAGGTGTTAATACTGGAAATACTCTCCTCTCTCAGTGAAAGCTGAAGTGCTATCATTAAGCTTGATGTTCAATGTGTAGCAAATTATAGCCCAAATAATTCTATACTTATCCCTATCTCTGCTGACCACATTTTAACCTGATCGCTCTTAGACATTTCCAGTGAAAATATAAGTAGAGTTCCATTCACCAGACAAGTCCTTCTGTTTCAAACTGCACATGCTCATGTTGTCCGTTTTGGAAGACAATTTTCTTTTTGCTTCTAAACTGCCACATATTTTAGCTGGGGAATTTGGGAAGGGGTTGTTGTTGGCGCGGTAGAAAGTTAGTCATAACAACATTCCATATTCAAGGACTTTTGCCTGGGTCTGATGGAGACTGCCTGAAGATTGCATCTGGTGGAGTGTGAAGAGTTGGTTGGACAATGTGATGAATTTGTGGGCATGGGGCAGGGCTGTGAACTCTTAGCTGGGGGGCGGGGGGACCTGGAAGCTTTCAGATTCAGGTTTTCCCAGATGTGCCAACATGACATCTCTAATAAATTGAAACTTTGAGGAACCTCAGGCTTCAGAGCTTTATTTTGTTGGGGGTGTTCCTTGGAACCCTGACACATGTATCTTAATGCAAGTTTACCTTATGCTCTATTTGGCTTGTTTTCTAAGCATTGTAGAATGCTGCCCCAACCTGTTTAATATTTGGAGTTTTCAAGTACTGAATGTACCACATTGTGGTATGTGTAACCACGGTCATAATTAGAAGAACACAGATGTGCCAATTCATTCATGAATTTAAACTTGTTTGAAGAATAAGACTCCATATTTTTCCCACTCTTGCAATTGGGCTGGTAGTCATCATGATCAGGGGTGGGTTCTACTTATCTTTACTACCGGTTTGCAATGGGAGTACATGTGCACGCTTGCTTTGCTCGCACTTCTGCGCATGTGCAGATTATCAATTATGATGTCTAGGCGGAGCCTCCCACCACTTTTACTACCAGTTCTAAAGAACCGGACAGAACCAGGAGCAACTCACCACTGATCGTGATCTTCAAAGCAGTAAAACAAGGCACTTTCTTGAAGACTGAGGCACTCCATGGAAGTTACCAAACCAGCAACCACTTTTTGTTTCCCACTCTTCAAATCTGAAGCAGGTGGATAAGCAAGAAAACAGCTCATAGTATTCTGTAAAGTTCAGCATGAAAACACTGATAATGTAGAGTAGAAAAACCACTTATGAAAGATCACAAAGTCTAGCCAACACCAAGAAAGAACTTATGAAACTCAATAATGAAAAAATAATATGGTCGTCAGATTAGGCCAATAATAATAGAAAGAGTGCAGAGAAGAACAACACAGATGATCAGAAGTCTGGAGGCTAAATCATACAAGGAACCGCTAGGTATATCTAGGTATATTTAGCCTAACAAAGAGAAGGTTTAGGATTGACATGATAGCTATCTTCCAATACTTGAAGAGCTGTCATCGGGAAGAGGGGGTTGATTTATTACTCATAGCACCTGAGGGCAGGACAAGAAACAATGTGTGGAATTTCCTGATAGTAAGGACTTAGACAATTTAGAACTACGTGGCCTTTGGTCTGACCTAAGCATAATACATAAAATTATCTTCTACAATGTCCTTCCCATAATGACTACTTCAGCTTCAACCACAACAATACATGAGCACACAGTAGATACAAACTTAAGATAAACCATTCCAAACTCGACTGCAGAAAATACAACTTCAGCAACCGAGTGGTCAATGCCTGGAATGCACTACCTGACTCTGTGGTTTTATCCCCAAACCCCCACAACTTTAACCTTAGACATTCTACTGTTGACCTCACCCCATTCCTAAGCAGTCTGTAAGGGGCGTGCATAAGCGCACCAACATACCTACCGTCCTTGTCCTAATGTCCCTTTTTATTCGTACCCGTTTCATGTATTCTTAATCATGTTTATACTTTTATCTGTTATCTTATATATGCTTGACAAAATAAATAAATTAATAAAATAATTAAGAACAATGGCACAATTGCCTTCTGGAGTTCTGGGTGCTCCATTGCTGAAGGTGTTCAAGAAAAGATTGGACAACCATTTGTCCTGGATGGCATAAAGACTCCTGCCTAGGGCAGGGAGTTGGACCAGCCCTTTGATTCAATGAGTGACCAATAGAACCAATCCCTTCGGGCAGTATTCCTCTCATGAAAGCACTCTTATCAGCTGCTACATCATACCCTTTATCTATTTTAATCCTATCCTTATCTATTTGTGTGGTTTTTCTTCATAGTATTCCTTGTCCCAGTGCTGCTGTCATTACCTTCAGCCCTCTCTAGCCTATTAACCTGCCTTTTTCTTAACACCTACTCATTTCACTAACCTATTTCTATGCTGTTCTTATTGGCATTTGGACAGACTAATGTGGAAGGTGATGGCATAATCACTGTGAGAAATCAGATACTGGCTCAGATGGCTAAGGGCATAGATGGCTGAAATTAATAGAACATAGACCTCGTGTGCATACATGTCAGCATTTCATGAATGAAATGAGAATATTCTTAAACATTCTTGTAATACTCCAGCTGTCATACTAGAGATCACTGCTTCACTGCATGCATCTGACTATAACAGTTTTAAAGATTTTCCCGCGTAAGTCCAATGGAAGGCATATTTGAAATTGTATAAGTCAGCTGCATTTACACAGATCACGTTCAACATGCATCTTTCCTCTGATCTGAGGATTACATCTCTGAAGGCTAAGAAAAAAACCCACAAAATTACAAGGGACAAATTATTTGAATGCTTCTAGCCAGGGGTGATATTTAGCCAGTTCGTACCAGTTTGGGCAAACCAGTAGCGGAGATCATGGGTGGGTCTGCCCACCCGCCCCTCCCCACCCCAGCTCTTTGCTGCCCTATTTAGGCACGGTTTTGAGGCTGGGGGCATGCACGGAAGGCGCGTAAGGAAAGCACATGCACAGAAGGCTGGGCGCATGTGCAGAAGGTGTGCGCGGGACGAACCAGTAGCAACAAAATGGGAAACCCACCGCTGCTCCTAGCCCAGCTATCCACTAGAAAATCTTCAAGGCAGAGGCCAACTAAATTAAAATATGAAATGTATTTTTTAAAAACAGAACACATTAACTATTTAGCTATCTAACCACTCGGAAACAGTTTTGATATCAGATGTTTCTATTAAAGCATTAGTTGGGTGGTCACTCACAACCTGGAATGAGTGAAAGGAGTAAGGATGGACTTCGGCTTTTCTCCCGAATTAATGAAGAGGATTGCTGTAAGAAGAATCCAATACCATAAAAATCTCCCTTCTGCTGGTTCCAGCAAAATAGTTAATAGATCAGAAAGTGAGCAAGCATTAGGAGATGCTGTCAGATATTCAGATTCAAAGATGTCTTTGAGCCAAGCTTGATTCTTGATATGTAACATCCCCGGCCTCCGTACCTTTTGCCGTGCCCTCAAGACCCTGCTGTTTCAACAGGCGGGGCTGACTATTTAAATGAATTTTTAAGTAGGTGTTTTAATTCTGGGTTTTTAATCAAATTGGGCCAAATTGTCTAATAATTTTAAATTTATGATGTCTTGTGTGTTTCTGTGTTTTTACCTTGGCTGTGCACCACCCTGAGTTTTGCGGGAGAAGGGTGGTATAGATAGATAGATAGATAGATAGATAGATAGATAGATAGATAGATAGATAGATAGATAGATAGATAGATAGATAGATAGATTCTTATTTGATGACTTATATGATATATCCATGCAGTTTTGGGGCATGGTTCCAAACTGTTTTGCCGTTGTCTTCTTCCAGGCTGTCTTACTTTGATTTGATTTCCCAGTATAACCTACAACCCTGGACTTCCCAGACTTTTTCATCCATGCACTAACCCTGATTATTCTTGATCAGCCTTGCTGTTGCCCGTTATTCAGAAATTCAGATGGTTAAACTAGGTACTAATTAGGATTTTTTTGGTGGGTGCGGACTAAGAATAATTAAGGCCAAGGTTATGCCTGTCACTTACAACAATTGGAAATGATAATGGCATTTCAGCCTAAGGAAATGTAGGTGCCGAATCCTGTTATTATGAATAACAGGTCATGTGACACTAGTATCAGAATGAAGGATGGCAAGTAGAAAGAAAGTGGTCTGGGCACTTTGCAAATTGTACAATGTTTACTTTAACATAGGCATGACTTTAGTTATTGTACAACACAGTTAATGAATATAGATCTCTCTGTCTGTGTCTGCTTCTCTCTCTCTCTCTCTCTCTCTCTCTCTCTCTCTCTCTCTCTCTCTCTCTCTCTCTCTCCCCACACACACACACACTTTCCTTCTGTAACACATATTTCACTATCCAAGTTGAGAAATTGGAAAGCTGCTTTGCATGCTTCTGTGTGAATGAAAACTCCTAGTTAATCCATACAAGTAATCTCACTCAGAGGTTTAGATAGTATACAGGATGGATACGACAGGTATTTTGGAGCCATACATTATTATTTAATTGAAGTCGTTCCTCAAAATAGAGTTTAGGAGACATCTATCAGAAGCAACTCAACTCATGCCTTCAATAGAAAATCACTGGATCTTTAAAAACAGTGTCTAAAATTAAAGTATTCTTTTGATGTCTATATACCAAGCCATTTAATAAGCTTCTGAAACTATGTTTCTGGTTTTATGTATGTTGCCAAAATGTAATGCAATTTTAATGCATTAAAACTGAGAGTTCCCATAACAGAGGAACTAAACAACTCTAAGCAGTATTACAGAAAGTAGTTCAACTCAACCTATTGGTTTCCCTTTCTAGTAGTTCTGCATAGAACTAGGCTGTTAATTAGTATGATTATTTATTGTCTTTATTCAAAGGATTGCTAGTAAGGGAGAAGACAATGAAGAGATTTTTGTTGTTGTTGATTATGCAGTTAACATTGTTGGAAAACACACACACACACACACACACACACACATACTGCAAACCTGCTTTAGTAGTATTTATGAAGTCTGGCTACCTGCCAATTTTACAATACATCAAAAGCTTTTAAAAGTTTTACAACAAACATTTCACAATTCCCTTGTCACTTTGTCTGGGAGTAAGGAGTGTTCCCTTGCACCAAAGGGTTTCTGCTTCTCTTTCTTTGACTACTTAAATATACATAACACATATTAGATGTATAATTCTGGTTCCTAAAAATAGAACTCATAAAAGTTCCAAAAGAAGAGGAAGGAAGCTAAAACTAGATGAGAATATGCAGGTCCAGAATAGAGCAATCTTTTAAAATAATGGCAGTATTCCAAATTCTAGAATTAATTCCTTATGATTATATTGTGATTTGCTGCAGAATCTGCAAGCCAGGGCCTAATCATAATTTTCAAATTTGTAATACAGTTTTAATCCCTTGTACATACCATAATCCCACCCAATGAAATAAACCTTTCTTTGTACAATCTTACATTACTTTTTCTGCATTTTTAAAATTGTGCCATGGCCCACAGTGCGTCTTTTCTATCCATATCCCAAACACATTATGGCATGATGGGATCTTGCGATAGGTATGTACAAGCATGCATACATGTAATTCATTGGTGTGAAAATTAGATACTTACTGCCTCTGAAAAGTAGCAGTTAAAAAGTAAAGATTCCCCTCGCACATATGTGTTAGTTGTTCCCGACTCTAGGGGGCAGTGCTCATCTCTGTTTCAAAGCTGAAGAGCCAGCGCTGTCTGAAGACATCTCTGTGGTCATATGGCCAGCATGACTAAATGCCAAAGGCACACGGAACACTGTTACCTTCCCATCAAAGGTGGTCCCTATTTTTCTATTTGCAATTTTTATGTGCTTTCAAACTTGTAGGTTGGCAGAAGCTGGAACAAGTAATGGGAGCACACCCTGTTACGTGGCACTAGGGTTTCGAACCGCTGAACTGCCGACCTTTCGATCAACAAGCTCAGCTCTTAGCCACTGAGCCACCGCATCCCTTTTAAAGTAGCAGGTTTTTTTAAAGTAGCAGTTACCATCCTACAAATAAGTGCATTTACCCTTATTCCTTGCAATTGTTTAGCCAAAAGGAATGTCAGTCCATCTAGTTCAGAACATAACACCTTCCTGAGCATTTCACTTCCTCACTTTGATGAATTTGATTTTAAGTTTATTTCACTATGAAACTATTGTTATTTAATAAACAAATTCATTTTCCTAAGAACGAAATTCCTTTGTCTCTTTGGATATATTATGGTTCTTGTTCTATTAGCTCTCCACTCTTCCAGCCTACTGGAATGGCCTTCTGAAGCTATCAGTCCTTGAGTACATCTCTGAAAGACTTAACTTGCTGTTGGGTAACTATTGTGGAAAGGCTGAGGCAATCAAGGTTGGGAAAGGACAATTTCAGTAGACCATGGCACAATCTGCCCAAATTAATCTATGGGCACACAGGGACTCTTGTAAGTACAGGGGCAGAAGTCAATCAATAGGGGATGGTGAGCTAAATGGAGTGATAAGGGCTCAATGATGTAACCTCTTCAAGGACAGAAGAAAGGGAATGGATTAGTCAAAGAAATAGAGACAAAAATGCAAGGCCTGCCCCACTGTTCAGAGTCCCTGTGTGCCCATAGATTAACTTGGACAGATACCTTCTTGAAGCATAGAAATAGCCAGGAATGCATAGAGTGGAATATGAAGAAGACTTGCCAATATTGTTTAAAACAACAGTTCAAAGCTTAATTCAGGTGGGGCAGGGAACACATAAGGAAACACTTTTAAAACTGCAGTACCCTTCTAATACAGTCCAGTATTAAGCAGATCAGGGGCCCATCCCCTTATTCTATAAACTTTTCCCAACTGGATATCCTCCAGATGCGTGGGCTTCAGCTGCTGGCCAACTTGATGTAGCTACGAGTTCTCTCGTAGCCTGCAGCAGGTGATTCCAATTACTTTAGGTTGGACAATTAATTGTATTATTTCTTGGGTTATGAGTTAAATGGTGGTATTTATTTGCAGGGCTTATAGGCCATTCTAATCAGCCAACTCTGAATGGCATAGAACTCCCCAAATCTGTAAACTGGGATTGAAAAACATAGATAAGCACTCTGTTTTTTAAACTTAAACCATATATTGTAAATAACCAAAAGAAAAAGAAACCAGGAATCAATATTCAAAATACAATGGGATTAATTCATCATCTGAAAGGATAATCATAACCACCCTGTCTGCAATTCAGAACACTGAATTTATGAAACTCGGTTGGGAGGGGTTCACTCAAATATCTAGAGGTTCAAGAGGAAGGACATGGCAACTAAGAAGATACGTTCCCATGAAGCACTTATTTTACTTAATTCAAACTGTAGTAACACTGGAGTACATCATTTGAATCCTACTTATTCTGCTGAGTGAGGCCCTGGAACAATTCCCCTGAAAGAACTACTGCAGATTACCCAGTAGTAGGAGAAAGGGTTAAAAAAAGTCAGGAAGGCAGCCATGATTGCATGATTGAAGGCCTGTTTTACATCAAATGCATGTTATGTGCCAAAAAAGGGTGTGAATTACATTCACCATGTGGTGGATTACCACATGGTTGTGGTTCCATGATTTTTATTCATCCCTTCCTGATGGATGTCCCTGATCCTGAATCCAAGATACTCCCCATTGTTTCTACAGGGCAATGGTTCTGCAGTGGAAGATTTTGAATGTCTTATATGCTAAATTATTATTTCTAGAAGTTGTAAGCCACAAACTGATCTGCTCTATTTCCCATGTCCTTGCTACTAATTGATCCTAAACTAAAACAGTTTGCAATTCATAATAAATATCACCAAAAATTGTTCACAATTATCTCCAATAAACAAAACCACCACATAGGAGTAGCTTCTTTCTGTGCTGCATCATTAGAAATAGATTTTTCTTACACCTCTTCATTATAATATTATCATTATTATTCATCTTATAACATTTCTGATCCTCCAGAGAGAGATTGCTCCCATTAACATTTTCTACAAAACCTTCTGTAAAAAGTAACATTATGAACTAAATCCAGTTTGTTTGAACTCCAACTTGATCCTTTGTTTATTCTGTTTGGCCAAAATCCTACTTACAGGAGATATTACTCTACATCTGATTTATTACAGTAGTTTTCAAATATCTTATTAAAAGGTTTTTTTTAAAAAAAAAATATGAACTTTCATTTTTGACAGTACTTTCTTGAAACATGTGCAGCTTAACTTTGAGAAAGTTAACCTAAACAGATCTAGTGCATTAAAACAGTTTTGTAATTACGTTTCTTAGCTATATTTGTCTTTTATTGGAACCCTAATAAAAGGAACTAAAAAGAACTTGGAAAAATTAACCAAATACACTCAAAAGAACAGAAGAGTAAACAAAATTCCTGAATTAACTTGTGTGCATGTCTCAAAGATAGATATTATTTTCTATGTGTGTACATGTATATATTCATGTGTGTGTACATATACTGTATATATGCATGCATACACAAATCTACACACACATTTACATCTACATACATACACACATCAGATAGATAGATAGACAGACAGACAGACAGACAGATATAATTTTTTCCTTTATATCGTAATTAGAAGCTTACAAATTTGTGTTGAATTACTTAGGATAACATTTGTATATCTGATAAAGTGGGTTCTCTTCCATAAAACCTATGCTACTTTATACATTGAATATGCTTTTGTTACATTTGTATATAACATTAAAACTATAGTCTAACACGATGTCAAGAAATCTCATGCTTCCAGACTCTTCCCTTTCTCCTAAATCAGTATAAATCCACAGGGAGACTAAGCTCATATCATCAATGAGTGAAAACAGTCTTTTTGGACTATTTTTAGCTGGCCATGACTGTATTGGACTAGAATAGCGGACAGGAGACAGGAAGGCATAACATTAAACTATAGGTTCACAACATATTCAAACCCAACCAATGATTTCAACAGCTTCACTTTGCTATCAATTATAAATACCACTATATTCTTTAAGCATCTGATTCTTTCTTTTTACTGTGGCATGGACATCTCCTGTACATTCTTCCATTTAATTAACATATAACAGGTCATTCTCAAATAATTGCCTTCCTGGGAATATTTTTTTTTTCATTTTGCTGATGCCAGTTTTCAATTCCAGAGGGAGGCAGAGAGATAAGTGTGAAGAAGTAAGTACACAAAAAAGCCACCGCCAGGTTGCCAAGAACCCTATGAATGATTTAATAAACACAGTTTTGTTTCATTCATCAGGTGATTGGAATATGTATTTATTTATTTAAATGTATTGGCCACCAAACTCTAGTGGAGACTTTACAGCCTATTCCCTAATTCTTCTTCCAAGTACTCCACCACAAAAATACATTTGGAGGGATTTTCCACATGACCAATATTTCTTCTGATGACAATAGCCTTTAAGAACAAATTGATTGTAAAATAGTTATAATTTTACTCCCATGGGTCAGTGTTCAGGCTGCACCATTTTGCAAATCTCCGGGACTGCACTAGAATTTTATTTACTTATGGGAACCTTTCCTAACCTCTGCTCCCAGAAATCTGCTAATATGACTTTTGGCCTTCAGCCATGTTATTTACTTGGGAAAGTAGTTATTGTAATGCTCATAGATTTGCAGGGCATTGAATTTGTAAAAGCTGGATCAAGCTGCGCTTGCTTGTGGTTATTCAGAATTAAATGTTCTTTTTGAGTTGTTGGCAAGAAGGATAAAATTTCAGCATGGGAAAAATCTGGACAAGATTTTCATAAATCACAGGGAAATGATTTATTCTATCAAATTTCTACAGAAGGGCTCATTCCAATGAAAGGTAGTCCTTGACTTACGACATACAATCATAATTGAGCTCAAAATTTCTGTTCTGTTGCTAAGTGAATTTTGCCTCATTTTACAACTTTTCTTGTCACCGTTGTTAAGTAAGTCCCTGCAGTTATTAAGTTAATAACACAGTGGTGAAATGACGTTGGCTTCCCAATTGACTTTGCTCGTCAGTAGGTCACAAAAGGTGATCACATGTCCCTAGGACACTGCAACCCTCATAAATATGAGACAGTTACCAAGCATCTGAATTTGAATCACGTGACCAGGGGCCTACTGCAATGGTTGTGAAAAACGGTCATAAGTCACTTGTTTCAGTGCTGTTGTAACTTTGAATGGTCACTGAATGAACTGTTATAAGTCAAGGACTACCTCAATGGTGGGTTGCTATCAGTTCGCCCCAGATCAGGCAAACCAGTAGTGTCAGTGGCGGGAGGCTCCGCCCACCTGCCTGGATGTTTCTGCGCATGCGCAGAGGCGTCATGCGCACGCACATCCACAAGCGAACTGGTAGCGAAAGATTTTGAAACCCGCCCCTGGACTACCTGTACCAGATAGTTCTCCATGACAGAAGTTTCCATTCACAGACGAAGAAAAGAATTGTGCTCTACTGCAAATCAAGAGTTTGGTAGCATCTTTTCTAACTAACACATTTTATTAAAAGCAGTGGTGGAATTCAAATTTTTTTACTACCGGTTCTGTGGGCGTGGCTTGGTGGGCATGGCAGGGAAAGGGTACTGCAAAATCTCCATTCCCACCCCATTCCAGGGGAAGGATACTGCAAAATCCCCATTCCCACCCCACTCTGGGGCCAGATAGAGGTGGTATTTGCCGGTTCTCTGAACTCAAAATTTCCGCTACTGTTCTACAGAACCTGTCAGAACCCGCTAAATTTCGCCCCTGATTAAAAGGCATAAGCTTTCATGAGCTGCTGCTCACTTCATCAGATGCTTGGAGTGGCTCAGCCTGTTTAAATTGTTTCCCAATTTAAATTGGGAAAAGGTGGGAGAGGAGGGGGGAAGGCAAGGAAGGGAAAACAGGCCAGCTATGCTGATACAGGTTACAGTGAGACAGGTTATAAATACCTTATCAATTGTAATGTACTAAAAAGACATTACATTTGTTGGTAATTGATAGTACCTGTAAAATAAGACTTAGTGCTTATCTACGTGAAATAGAGGTACCTGCCACATCGGTTTCAAGACTGTTAGAAGAAAACTAAGCAGTCCTATTAACCTCTATGAATTATGTAAAAGGTTGGGCTAGAGTAAAAGTTTTGAAAGAAAATACGAAACCTTGTCCTACATACTTAAAATCATTGAGGCTTTGGCTTTTTGAAATATGAGTCGAATGACTGAAATTCTTCTATCCTCAGGCAGCAGAAATGGATTGTCATAGTTGCATTATCAGACTGTAAAAATGGCCAGATATTTATTTTTTATTTAAAACATTTGTATAGCGGCCCATTTTAAAACCCAACCCTGGGTTTTAAAAGCAAAGCAAACAATAAAAACAAAGAAGATTAAAAACAAGATGAGAAAAGCCTATCCCACAACTGAACTTCCCCAATATTTCCCATGACATTGGCCTTACGCTTTGGCCTCACCCTCTCCTAACACTTGGGGGAAAGCTCAGCTTTTAAATGGTTTTTATAAGCTTAATTGGGGAAAGGGAAAATTTACTCCATGCTTTGGAACATTGTGCCCCTCGAGGTGAGATCCGACCCCATCCTCTTGACTTTCCCAAAAACCCTGAAATCCTGGTTCTGCCAACTGGCTTGGGCCCTGATGGGATTGTCCCAGTGGTGAAATTCAGCCTGTTTTATCCGGCTCAGGCAAATCAGTAGCACCGGTGGTGGGAGGCTCCACCCACCCACCTGGATGTCATTGCGTCCCATTTTTTACCCTCTGCGCATGCTCAGAAGGCTCTGTGTATGTATGGAGAAGGCACGCATGCTCACATTTCCGAACCAGTAGCAAAGTTAAGTAAATTTCACCCTGGAGCGTCCCTCTCTGGAGATGGTTAGTGGTTTGGAAGGAGATCCCACCCCAGTCCCATTGCATTCTGGTTTCTAAATTAACTAATTTTTGTTAATTTTAATACTTAATTTTTTTTAAGTGTTTATGTCTGTATTTTATTTTTATGATGTTGTAAGTCATCCAGAGTCACTGGACATTGATATGGGTGGCATATAAATTAGCTAATTAAATACAAGTTTACTTTCACTAACCCTCTACCAAAATTCAATTTGTTTTGTTATTGATTTATGGATTAATAAAGAAGCACATATATTACTGTTTTATGTGTTAGTTACTTTTAGTCTTTTAATCTCTGTACGTAAGAATAATTGGTTCCCTTTGCAATGCAGTTTACCTCTTTGTATTTTATTTTATGCAGTTAAATATATTTTCTACTATATGAACAACTAGTTTATATCCATTAATGCACTTTATACTTCCTT
The DNA here is from genome assembly GCA_030761175.1 of Masticophis lateralis. Lineage (NCBI taxonomy): Eukaryota > Metazoa > Chordata > Lepidosauria > Squamata > Colubridae > Masticophis > Masticophis lateralis. The sequence goes on along the minus strand of JAUDYJ010000002.1, from coordinate 43,079,964 downwards.
GCTTAATTCTGGAATTGTATACTATAGGTAACCCGTCTAGCTTGCTTAATTATCTATTTAAAACATTAATGCAATTAAAGCAATATCAAATTTGGTTTTAATTTTTGTCAATTATTTCAGTTCTAGAATTACAGATTAATTATATTTTCATATTTGCAAGTCATTTCATAATTTCATAATTTGTCTAAAAGTGAATCTAGTTACCATATCAAAATGGCACCCTATGAACCATCAATCACGGTAACAGTTTCTATTGGCATGTATTGTCAATATGTATATGTTTTCATTTACCAAACAGCATTGGCTCAATTGGTAGAGAGCCAGTTGGGTCAAATGGTTAAGGTACCAGGCTAGAAACGAGGAGACTGTGAGTTCTAGTACCACCTTAGGCATGAAAATTAGGTAGATGATCTTGGGCCAGTCACTATCTCCAAGCCCATGATGTCAGCAGGCTCATACAACCAGTCGGTTGATCAATTCCTGTCACAATCAATGAAACAACACCTGGTTGATCTAAAAAGCAGAAAGTAGACGCTTTACTAAGAAGAAAAATAATTGGATCAATTGGTAGAAAGTAATCATGAAGCCAATGCAGAAATTGAGCATAACAGTTCTTGGTCCATTTTGCTTTCATATTGTCAGATGCTTTGAAAAAAATTCAGAGAAAGAACAGATTTATAATAGAAACTTGTTGAAAATTTACCTAATTTGGGGCTGAGGATGGTTTTTTTTTACTGTTAGAAACTTTTCATTCTTTTGCCTAGATCTCAAAGAATTTTCTGTTGTTTCAGTGTAGTAAAATTAAAGGGAGAACTTGAAAATGTATGTATTTATTCCCCATGAAATGAAATCTTGTTTTCAGATAACGTACCAGGATTTCTTGTATGTGACTTACTGATTTTTTCATAAGTCTACTATAGTGCCAAACTATCAAACTTCCAATTATAATTTGCATTTTAATAAAGGAGTATGATTCTAAATGGAAGGTTTTGCAATTACTTGATAATTAAATTACAATTAGCAAAATATTAAAATGGTATAATCAAATTAAAATATGTTGCCGAAGATCAACCCTTCTAACTTTTAAAGATTTAATTGTATTTCAAACCCACTGCATAGGGTCACCCATTCAGCTAAGTCATTATGTGGTTAGTTTGATTTTAGTCTAGTGCACTTATTTAATCCATTATGTATAAAAACAGAAACTGCTTAGTATGATGCATGAATTCTTCATCCTTACACAAAATAAGGCAACCTAAAAATACTCTATTTTTCTAGATTCTTATGATGAATACCATTTACTTCCAGAAATTATATATATATGAACTTACCGAGTTATAAGTAGTTAGTGCTGCAGGTGCTTATATTTCAGCAAGCTTTGGCAGAAATGGAAATAAAAAAGCTCTATACCGATCATACCAATCAATTGATGATAAAAGTCCAAGAGAATTGGTGAAAGATAAAAAGGGCAATGAGAAATTCTGAATGGGGAAAAGACCATTTTTGTGGAAATATCAGGGGTCAGATTTGAGAAATCTTGGTAAAAACGGAGTGAAAAGTATTAAAGGAAGAGAAAATAATGTATGAAAACTATTCAAAGAAAAAATTACATCCCAACAGAATAAACTTAATGGAAAGTGGGTATGGGAGATGTGAAATAGAGTGATTCATGTTATAGAACAGTGATGGTTAACCTTTTTAGTGCTGAGTGCCCCACCACGCGCATGTGCGCCAGCCAGCTAGTCTTCCGATTTGGGCACTCGGTGCTGAAAAGGTTCCCCATCACTGCACTAGGCCATCTCAAAACACAGAACATTAATAATACTGTGTATAAAAATAAAATAAAAGTTGCAAAGAATCTAGTCAAGGTTAAAGGTTCAGACTGAAGGAGAAATTGCAGACTCATTTTGGTGAAAATAAAACATTATTGTGGATGTTGATGAAGAGGACTAAACAAGGAGCCTCCTGCTATGTGAATCAAATCAATAATAACAATAATGACTTTCAAAAGGAAACTGACCTGAGGAGATGCAGGAGAGAATCATGCAGAGACCTGCTGTGTTTAGTTTTAACTGAAAACAAATGCTGTTAACATTAATATCCAAAACAAATTTTACAAGATAAATGCTGGGAAAACAAAATCTGTCTGCAAATGTAGAGGAAATAATTGAAAAAATATTAATGCCATTTGTGTTAAGGAGTAACTGTGTGTCTTCTTTAAAGTGTATTTGAAAACTGCAATTGTGCCTGACAGTTCTATTTATCTATTTGAAAAAATTTATATTACCTCCCATCTTATAACAAACTCTGGGTGGCTCCCAATCAAAAATTAAAGCGCTCCATAGCTTAGGACCTGGGTACTTACGGACCGCCTACTGCCACCAATTGCCTCCCACCGGCCAGTTCGCTCCCACAGGAAGGGCCTCTTTAGGGTGCCGTCAGCCAGACAATGTCGGCTGGCGACCCCCAGGGAGAGGGCCTTCTCTGTGGTAGCTCCCACCCTCTGGAACGATCTTCCTCCAGAGTTGCGAAGGATCTCTGACCTCCGGACTTTTCGTCGGGCCTTAAAAACACACTTTTTTCAGCTAGCCGGCCTGGCCTGATCCCATGGGAAAAACCTTTTAGAGTTTTATTATGAATTTTAATTGAATCGTTTTACTAGATGGGCCAAATTTATATTTAGTTACTTTTAATAACTTTTAACTTTTGTAAGATTTGTTTTTATTTTTGGCTGTGCACCGCCCTGAGTCCGCAAGGAGAAGGGCGGTATATAAATTTAAATAAATAAAATAAATAAATAAATAAAATAAAAACTATATTAATGCTATAAAAACCAGACTCATTAAATACGAAAACCTGGCACCAAGTGAAGTTTCCAATATGCAGGCACCTCATCTCAGCATTTGGGGGAAAAGGCATGTCTTCAGTATTTTATGGAAGTCTAGGAGGGTGAAGGCCTGCCAAACTTCAAGGAGCAGAGGGTACCATAAGGCAGGAACTGCTACAGAAAAGACATGCTTCCTAGCTCCCATAAAGGTAAAGGTTCAGTTGTTTCCAACTCTGTTCAGTTGTTTTCAACTCTGGTGAGTGTGTGCGTGCGCGCATGCACACACGCATGGGCACGTGCACGCTCATCTCCATTTCTTAGCCGAAATAGTCAGTGTTGCCCAGAGGGATATCCATGGTAATGTGGCCAGCATGAGTATACGCCAAGGGGCATGGAATGCTGTTACCTTCTCACCAAAGTGGTACCTATTTATCTACTTGCATTTGCATGCTTTCAAACTACTAGATGGGCAGGAGCTGAGACAAGTAAAGGGAGTTCACTCTGGTCTGGTCTCAAACCTGGTGTGTCAGCTTTCCAGCTGACAAGTTCAGCATCTTTAACCACTGAGCCATTGCACCCTTAAGATGGCAATATTTAAGATAACAAGTTTAACACTGATTCCCAATGGAAAGCCAAATGGGTCACTGAACTCCCAGTCATAGGAAAACATATAAATGATCACGCAAAAATGGTGCCAGGCTTTGAACTACCAAGTCAGCAGTGGACAATCCTGAATAGGATTCGCACCTCATGTGGCATCTGCCAGGACTCTGTATAAATAAGGCATAGTATACTCCCCTCATGTAACTTCATGGTCCCACATCAAACTGTAGATCATATCGTAACCAGCTATAAACTGCGGGCATATATTGGTCCAGTATCTGATTTTTTTAATATAAGTGATGCTGCGTTTCAATGGTTAGATGATCTAGTCATTGGTATTTGAACATAGATCTTTTTAACATTTATATTTTATTGTTCCAAAGGTGCTTTTTCAAGAGGCAACTGGGCTTTCTTGTTTCTTGTAACCCCACCAGAATCCAGTCAGAGCTGAAGAAGCTTCTTGGATGAGAAGCGAAATGTCTTCAAAGAAAAACAAGAAAATCCAGTTGCCTCTTGAAAAAAGCACCTTTGGGACAACAATGACTTCGATGACTAAGAATCTCCATAGACATTTATATTTTATTGTGTTCTACTAACCTAGATGAAATGTTAATATTTATTTATTTAATATAATTTGTATGCCGCCCTATCTCCGTAGGACTCAGGGTGGCTCACAACAAGTAAAAACAAACCCAATAAAACGTAGAATACACAAGTATGCATACATAAAATACATAAATGTATAAACATATAATTTCGACATATATTAAAACCCATTAAAATAATCAAAAAACTCCTGAGTCCAGGCTGGGCGATGTGAACAGCCATGTTTTTAATTTGCGGCGGAAGGTGCGAAGGTCAGGAGCCAACCGAAGCCCCAGGGGGGGTTGATTCCAAAGTGGGCACACACACAGAGAAAGCTCTACTCCTGGGGGCCACCAGCCGACATTGTCTAGCCGACGGCACCCGGAGAAGGCCTTCCCTGTGAGAACGCACCAGGCGATGGGAAGCCGTTGCTGGCTGCAGATGGTCTGACAAGTATCCTGAGCTTAAGCCATGTAGGGCTTTATAGGTCATCACCAGCACCTTGAATAATATATATTGCTGGTCTATGTATGATGTGCCATATACTAAATAAATTTAAGGTAAAAGATGAGGAGCATGCCCAATCTTCTGAACTGATAGGATGAGTAGATGTCCATAGGGAAAGGTGAAAGTCTCATGCCCTATAGGGCTTAAAAGTGATGACCAGCACCTTGAATTGCACCCAGAAACTGGAAGCCAGTGCAACTCACAAGACAGAGGTGTTACAATTGCAAGCCTGGGGGCATCCATTACTCTGCACACTGTTGAGGTTTCCCTGTAGTTAAGTGCAGCCCATGTAGAGTGTATTGCAGTAATCCAAACAGGAGGTTTGGATACTGTGAGCAAAGCCTCCCACTCCAGGACAGGGCCTAATTGGCACAGCAGATGAATCTGTCAAAAATGCCTCCTAATCACAGCTGCCACCTCCCAATAGGTGGGAGGAATTCCATTATTTTTCCCCTACATAAAAGCAAATATAGTAAGAATTAATGCAAAAAAAAAAAACAACATCAAAAGGATTGGTTAAGTTTGCATTGGGCAGAATTCATATCTAAGGGGTACAACAGGTGACAATAAGCAAAGTTGATGAAGGGCAATGTAACTTTATACTATGTATGATATGCCATATCCCTAAGATATGAACAACTACATGTGAGATCTAAAGTTTATTGTGTGCTTCTTGATTTATAGCAAGCATATGATACGTGAGTAGGTTTGAATTATGGAATGATTACCAGAAATATGCAATCAAAGGTTGGTTGTTGAATACAACATGTACAGTATATGATTAAAGAACAACTTGCAAAACAAAGATAAGGAAGATGACATTGATGGAGAGTACACACTGAGTTGTATTGCCAAGGTAACAAATGATAAAACAAGTTTTCAGTTCAAAATGGCTAGATACCATGACTCATTCACCTCCATAATTGTAAGATGAGGAAGAGGTACAACACAATCAGACTGGCAAAAATTTGTATTATACCCAATAATACATGTAGTTTTAGCCTTCCTGTAGAGCTGATTTGTTGGCCTGACGTGCCTAGTGAGATTAACACAAATATATGAAGGAAGAGTGAATGGATTGAAAGGGAAAGGCTGAGGAAGTTGTGGTACACTGGCATTCAAAAAGAAACACAGACAAGATGTTTATAGAACAAAATGCCATGTCCAATGGATGCATTGGAAGTACAGATATAGGTCATCAGTCCTCACTTACACTCACTTACCACAATTGAAGCTAGCAACTTCACTGAGAAGTGCCCTGGGCATTAACTAAAAAATAAGATTGAATGAGCCAGTCTTACAAACCTCACTTCAGCTTCTGTTAAGTGAATCATGCAGTCATTAAGCGAGACATCACATCATTAACGACTTGCAATTTTACTGCCAACTTTTCCATTGATTCTGCTTGCTTGAAGCTGATTGTGAAATGCGTGAATGGCAATCACATTACCACAAGACTGTGCAATTGGTCCTAAAAGCCTGCTGGTTTCAAAGCACACAAATGTCCGTCACTAACTTCCAACAGTTACTAAATTGGCATTTGATAATGGGAGGAGGACCTGCAGTTTTCAAAATAGAAAGATTAGGGTAACCGCTGTTGGCATAAACTGATCCATTTCTCTTTCTTATCGCTTTGTTTTATTTCATACTCCTTTTCTGCTTTTTGCATAATGTTGTTTAACCCAAAGGGTAAAGATGCTGGACATGTATAAATTTAATCAGCTATGTTTTCATTCAGAAATTAAATATGCACGCTTATTTAAACAAGATAGCTCAAATTAGCAATCTCGCCACCCAAGAAGAATTGTGCTTCTTTCTGACTGTACTTCATCAGCCTAATGGGACATATTTCCTAGTCCTAGTGTATATGCATAGGATTATTGTCAGCGTGTGTCTTTGCATAACTCTTGAGCACAAACTCCACAAACTGAAGTGTATTAGCAAAGCATCTAGTCATTGTAGCCATTGAACCCTGAGAAACCCGGAGGGTCAAAATATGCAACATTTGCAAGTCATGATTCATCAAAGCGATCTGGTTGACAGTTTTCCTTCTGCCTCCCTTCTTCTTCTTTTCTTACAGGATGATTCCCCCTGTTTTCCACATTAAACAATAAGCAATTATCCAAACTTTATGGCTCAAATTACATCCCCCCCCCTTTCTGCTGTAATGGTACGACCTGGAAATAGACGGAAAACCGGCGTTGCTGAATAAGTTTCAGACTACTAAGAGATTCCATGTAGCCTGAGGCGAGGGGAGATTTCCCTTCCCTCCGGAGTTCAGCCGTGTTAACTTGATACTTCCCTCTTTATTTAAACAGGGGCACATTGAAGTGGAGAGCGAGACAGTCTTTAGATTAGCGGCTTTGATTTTACAGGTAAGATTTTCCTGAACTCAATTTTGTGGTTTTCTTTTAACCTGCCATGCCTTCAGTTCTCAGACTGGAGTTTCTGCAGCATTGTTTATATTTTTGTTATAAAACCTAAAACTATATTCCGTCACCCAGCCGACCCAGTTAAAAACGGAATACCTGTTTGTTCTTCAAGTATTGTAAATCTGTCGGGACATTGAGAATATAGCAGGAGAAGAAATGCACGAAGAAAACTTATTTGGAGTGCATGCAGCCTGCTTTGAATAAGCTATACTTTTGTGACATCTGTCTGGGATAATTGAATATATTTTCCGTAATACTAAAACTATACGTTGGGCACAGGAAAAAGATTTTGAAGTAGAGAAAAAAGGGGCTATAATTATACTGAAAATCACTAGGAAGACTTTTAAATGTCTCATCAATTCTGCTTCAGTTTAACATGTAGTTTATTTTGCCTGGGCATCTCTGTACACACACACACACATACACACTGTGTGTGTGTGTGTGTGTGTGTGTGTGTGTGTGTGTGTGTGTGTGTACAGAGATGCCCAGGCAAAATAAACTACATGTTAAACTGAAGCAGAATTGATGAGACATTTAAAAGTCTCATTATTAAATTAAAAGTCTATATTAAAAGTCTCATTATTATTAAAGATATATATATATATCTTTAGCCAGGTTCTTCCTACATAAACCAAGATTTTATGCAGCCCTAGTTCAGTGAAATCACAATCCACTAGTTTCTAGGCTTTTTTTCTTCTGGCAGCCAGCAGACCCTTTGCTGCCCATTGGGAGACTAAGATAGATCTATTTCGGCCTTATAAGAGACTATCTTAGTCTCCCAATGGGCAGCAAAGGGTCTGCTGGCTGCCAGAAGAAAAAAAAGCCTAGAAACTAGTGGATTGTGATTTCACTGAACTAGGGCTGCGGTTTTCGTTTTCCAAAATTCCAGTACATAATTGATCAGACAGTGATACTTTTCCATGTATTAATACATTCTAATAACAAAATGAAACTTTTATTTTTTTAAAAAAAGTGTGTTTGAAATGGATCCAGATTAGCAGAAACTGAGCTGTGTAATTTTAGTTTTTGCCTTACACACATGGGTGGGGGAGGGGCGGAGCTGGTGGTTCTAAATAACAAAACCTATATTTAAAAAAAAAACCAAACATTTCAAACCACTGATGTACTTTTAATTTGCACATAGGGTCAGCTTTTGTTCAAAACTATGACTTGAATGTTAAAATGCATTCTTAATGATGTGGTATCTAAATGAAATGCAAACAGCCATTACAAAAGTAAAAAAAAAAGTTTTCTAACATCATGGCTTTTCTCCCCTTATAGGAAGCAAAAGGAGACTACTCTAGGTAATTACATTTCCTTTTTCATTATTAACAGTGTGGGTGAGGTTTAGCTTTTCCTGCATTTGCTGATCACAAAGCAGAACAAGTGCAAACAACCAGCATAAATTCAGAGCATTAACTAGCAAAGGGGTATATTGCTTTTGTGGGGAAGTGAAAATTGAGCTATTCTTTTCCAAAGTACCAAAGTCTGGATACTTATATTAGCTAATCTATGATAAGGTAAAAGTTCTCAATATTTTGTAGCAAGCTAGTAACCTCTATCTAGAGAAGTTCTTTTCACAACAACCCCCCACCACCAACCTCCCTGTAATCTCCTAATGACCCTATCCATGAATACCCCTAATGTATGCTTAGCAAAAAGTTTGTCAGCCTTGTAGATCAATGTGCAGTGTTTCCTTTTGCAGCTGCTCCAAGGGGGCTCACCCATCACACTCCTGTCCTGACAGCTGTATTGTGACTGCTGAAAGATTTTGAGCCTGGTGGCTTCAGCTCTTTACCTACCATGTGCAAATCAGATGCAGCTTCAGTCAGTTTTCTTCCTATCAGCAAAATCCAAGTCCCTTCAGTGTGCAGTTCTTGCCGGAGCAATTAAATAAAAAGGACATTGTGTCTGAGTTGAAAGTGGTGCTGGGGAGCTTAATTAGCAGCAGCTCATTTAAGAGACTTTGTAGGAGGAGAACACTGTTTGTCTATGCTATTCCAAAATCAGGAGGAGTATGTAGGCAAAAGCTTTGATCAGGTGCCATAGAGTGGCTAAAATGATGTCAGATTTAAAATCAAGAGGGGGAGGAAAGACAAGAGTGGTTTATTCAGATGCAAGTTAAGTTACAAATACCTAGAAGGTTAGATTTTAGTCAGATTAATGTTTCTGCAAAGGGAAGATGGCTTGTTGTTGCATCTAAGTTTTGGCAAAATATGGTTATATTCTGAAATGAGCTGTTGTAAGATAATTTTTTGCCATTGTGCAAAATGCATTTTTTTCTATTGGGCATGATTGGGTGGAAGAGGCAGAAACTTTCTCAGTTGAAAAGTTCAGTCTAATATCAAAAAATCTTTTTGCAAGTCAGGAAGTTTTCAGAAAAAAATGATGCTAAAAAGAACCATGCCATAAAAGGAAGGAATGAGTCGGTTTGCTCACTATTTGTTTTACCCTGGGATATCATTATATGGTTATTCCTGCAGAAATGAAGTCCTTGATAGAAATAATATTGAGCACTCCTATTCTATAGCAAAATTACTGTCATAGCAGATGGCAGCACCAATCAGTCTGACTTGAGCAAATCTCAAAAAAATTACGAAGGGTTGGACTTTGATGAGAGACTACCAAGAAATCTTATGACAGCAGACTTGATGTTTTGATTGATTGACTAATTATGTGCCATCTAGTCATTGCTGATTCTTAGTGACCACATACCGTACTTTTTGGAATATAAGACACACTTTTTACCCCCCTAAAAGTGGATGGAAATATTGCTGTGTCTTATACACTGAATACAGCCATTTTTGGCCTCCCAAAACCCCACCCCACACGTCCCGTTCTCACCAAAAGCAGGCCTGTTTTTCACAAAAATGGGATGCGCAGAAGGTTTGGGAGGCTTGCAGAGTGCTCTTGGGGGCCGGGGAGGACAAAAAACGGATATGCAGAAGCCAAAGACTTCTTTTGGCTTCCGCACGTCTTCAAAATATTGGTGCGTCTTATACTCTGGTGCATCTTATAGTCCGAAAAATACGGTAAATAGATTTTTCTCCATGAAGAGCCTAATCTGGTCCCTCAGGTTTTCCAATAGTGCCTTCATCATCACTGTAACTAAGCCTATCCACCTTGCTGCTAGTCTTTCTCTTTTTCCCTTTGCTTCCACCTTTCCCAGCTGTTAAAGCCTTCTCCAAAGAGCTAGGTCTTTGCACAATAGGTCCAAAGTTATTCATTCCTCAAGTGAGAATTTTGTGTAAATGTGTTTGATGAGCCATCAGTTTGCTTCCTTGGCTACCACTGACATTCTCAAGAGTCTTCTCGGCACCAAGTTCAAAAGTGTCAATACTGTTCTTATCCTACTTCTTCAGAGTCCAACTTTCACTTTCATACATTAACCTAGGTGTACAATTGTCTGTACTGTTCGGAACTTCATAGGTGTAAACATAGCATCTGAATATATTTTCAGAGCCCTTCATATCTATTCTGCTATATATTTCTTGATCCACTTGCTCCTTTACTATTGAACAGAATTGATTTTTTAAAAAATTAAATGGTAGGAGGGAATTGCAATCTACAGATAGTCGTCAACTTACAACAGTTCATTTAGTGATCATTCAAAGTTACAACGCTACTGAAAAAGTGATTTGTGACCATTTTTCACAGTTACAACTTTTGTAGCATCCCCTGTGATCATGTGATCAAAATTCAGATGTTTGGCAATCGGTTCATACTTATGACTATTGCTGTTTCTCAAGGTCATGTGATCAACTTTTGTAACCTTTCGACAAGCAGAATCAATGGGGAAGCCAGATTCACTTAACCACCGTGTAACCAGCTTATCAACTGCAGTGATTCACTTAACAACTCTGGCACGAAAGATCATCAAATGAGAAAAATTCACTTAACAGGAATTTTGGACTCAATTGTGGTTGTAAATTGAGGACCACCTGTACTTTGCAGTTAGCAAGTTGTACTGGTACTTCATAGCTTCCTTCTAATCAGTTTACCAATAACTTGTGTTAACACTGCTAATCACTAGGTGATCATGTTCGCACATGGTCTTCAGAATTATCTGGGCCAGTTGCTTGGGTTTTTGCATGATTCACTGAACCATAAATTAAATACCGCCTGTGGCTGGCTATTGTGTGATTTAGTATGTCGTGTGAACGCATCCAATCTATTATTAGGTTAGCTTGGATCATCATCTGGATCAGCACACATCCTTCATAGCTTACAGCTATCAGGTGTATTATATCAGTACGTCTGGCGCCAAAATATCTACTTTTAAGTGTGTTAATTAAGCAATTGCTGCTCTTTTGTAACAGAATGCAAGAAATGATTAAGGGTGGTGATTCTTACAAATAGGGATGAAAACATGAAGGTTTCAAACTGATAAAGATTAATTAATCACAGATTAGAATTCTTAATTGCTAATCTGATTTAATCCATGAAAGGATTTGAAGTGTGTTGAAGGCGCCATCATGCAGAATATTACATTGTGAGTTGGCAAGACATTTAATTTGCTAAGTTTAAAGGAGCAGCTGTCTTAATTAGATACGAAGTCTAAACTATACTGAGACATCTTTGAGACCAGTAATTATTTTATTGATAGTCTAGACCTTAAGTACTTTCACACAGAATTGACTCAATTATACAGTACATATTAATTATATCTGAGAAGCTTTATAGGCAAATGTGCAGGATGAGAACTCCAGAAAATGAAGACGAGAGAACTGAATTATTTAAAGGTGGTTATTCTCTGAGATCAGTATCAGTTCCTGCAACATGTTCAATGTGTTGCTCTGGTGAGGGAAAATACATCTTTGCTTTAGTTTCCTCTTAAACTGTGGAATTGCTAATGTCAAGTTCAGGCAGCTGTTTAACGTCAACTTGGGACATTTGTAGACATTGAGGAAACTCCTGCATCATTTACCAGAGCTAAAGCAAGGTCACTGCCATGTGTCAAGCTGTCCCAAGGAAGTTGCTAGCATATATATGAAACAGCAGGTGTAAGTCACTTGTGTTAAGAATCAAATTCCTTTATTTATGTAGATGTGCTGCATTCATTTTTCAGGCATGGTATTTTTTTAGAAAAAAAATTATACAGACCTTGATTCGAAGATGCGTTCTGTTAAATGTCAATATATTTAAGGCTCATTTGCATGTGTCCAATCAGTGGTGGGTTGCTCCCGGTTTGCACCAGATCGCAAGAACCAGTAGTAAAAAAATTTAATACTTCAGAGAACTGGTAATAAGATTGGCTGGCCACGCCCCCGAACCGGTTCCCGGCCCCGGTCGCCGTTTGCTTACCACCCCCACTCCCAATCTATTGCTGCCTCTTGAGTCCCAGCTGATGGCTAGATGGAAAAAAAACTGTTTAAACTCGGGCTTCAAAGGGCCACCCTACAGCTGATCAGTGTTAAAAGAAAACAAATGAGTAGACCGGTGCCTGCAAAAATAAAAAAAAAAACCAGCCCCTTTCAGCTTCAGTATAGGTTAATTACCACAAATTGATTAGATCAGTCTCCCAACTCTCAGCTGATTTGCTCTCAGCTGTTTTGCGCAAGGTCTTTTGCTAGGTGCAAACAGTGCTGGAGCAGGTTTTTTTCCCCTAGCTATGCTGAAAAAGCGAAACTGAAAGTAAAGCAGAGTCTTTGCTGCAACGTGACAAAATGAGGCAGAGACAGATTTCTTTTTCTTTTTCCTCACCAAAAGAGGTAGGTGCAAAACTGCAAACAATGGGAAATTTAGGGCAAAAAAGGAGAGTTCAAGATTTTAAAACACAAAAGAAAAAACGCTCTATTTAACTAGGGAATTGTAATAATTGAGATACTATTAATTGTATATTGTGTTGAAAGCAGAAATGGTTAAGTTGTGGTTTGGAGGAATATATGGGGGAAATTATTTGGTTTGTTATCATTGGTAAATATAATTAATTGATTTGTAAGAAATTGGATTGCATGGAAATAATTGGAATATTCATGTTCCTATTGATTAATATACAAAAAAGATAGTTATATAACTAATTGATTTATATTAAAATGTTGAATTTGTATTAAACAACTGTAATATTACATAATTAACCAATGTGAGGATGGATATAAAAATAGATGACAATGGGAAAGGGTATAATATAGAATAGAAGGGAAAAATTGAATTTGATTAAGGTTAGAGATGAGGATGAAGGGTAATATTGGTTTTTTAAAAAAATAGTTGAGGAATAAATATGGCAAAAAGGAAATATAGAAATTGTAAATTTAATTGAAATGACTAAACACTGTTTAAATTTGTGAACCGGCCAAATACTCTGTTCAAAGAAAATACATTGTATGCTTGTATGTGTGTTTCTAATTATTGCTATTTATTCAAATTTGTTATCTTTTATTCTTTGAAGTTTAACAATTCGTTCTTTATCTTAATATCTTTATATTTGTTTGGGATTGGCTTTCTTCCCTTTCATCTTTTTTATTGTACAGCAATCTTTCTCCTCAAACCTACCACCTCTCTCTTTTCTTTCCTTCTTACTTTCTCTTCCCTTCCCTCTTCTTCTTCTCCCTACTTCCTCTTCCTTTCTCCTTCTCCTCCTCTCTTCCTCCCTCTCTTACCCTCACTCCTACTCTAATTTCCCTTCCCTTCCTTCATCCCTCTCTATTGCTGTATCCTGTTATGCATATGGACTACTCAGAGGGCTGAAAAAGTTATTTTTGACTGGTCCTCACACTTTTGACCAGTCCTCGAACTTATGACTGTCCTCACATTTTACGTTTTTGCCCTATCTTGTCACCATGGTGAAGAGAAGCAGTTGTGAAATGAGTGACACGGTTGTTAAGAATGCTGCATGGCATAAATGTGAGGATGGTCATAAGTGTGAGGGTCAGTCAAAAGTGCGAGGACCTGTCAGAAATGACTTTTTTCAGCCCTCTGAGTAATCCCTATACACATAGCCATGGCCACCTGGTCACATGACTAGCTACCACCCTCCCACCCAGTCACATGATCTCCAAGCCATGCCCACAAAATAAGCCACGCCCACAGAACCGGTAGTAAAAAATTTAGAACCCACCCCTGTCTCCAATGTCCTAATGCAAGGAAGGTCTGCCTTCCATTCTCTGGAAGAGAGAAATATCATTTGCTGGCTTTACCAGAAAGGCAGACTTTATCCTTTTCTTACTCCATATTCAAATAACATTTTCCAACTATTACTGGTACAAACATGACTGTGTTGTCTGCTGTTATCTGCCTACTGAGTTTTAATTGTTTGTAGGCAATTGCCACTACTCTAGTTACCTAGTGTACATTGTGATAGCCACATCTCAGAGGTGGTGCTCAGGAGATTCTGACCAGTTCTGGAGAACCAGTAGCGGAAATTTTGAGTAGTTCAGAGAACAGGTAAATACCACCTCTGACTAGCCCTGCCCCCATCTATTCTCTGCCTCCTGAGACCCACCTGATCGAGAGGAAATGGGGATTTTGCAGTAACCTTCCCCTGGAGTGGGGAGGGAATGGAGATTTTACAGTATCCTTCCCCTGCCACGCCCACCAAGCTATGCCACGCCCAAAGAACCGGTAGTAAAAAAATTTGAATCCCACCAGTGCCACATCCCCTTATATTTACTTGCCGACCACTATTTGCTGGGTTTCACACACAACCTAATACTGCCCCAGGAAGTGATACCTGGTGAGATAGAATGGGCAGATTTTCCTCTACAATGAACCAATGAAATAGGGAGCCTATTATTATTTTCTTGTTTTGACCAAAATAAGCCAGATTGTTAACTACTAAGGAGTAGATTCTGAAATAGATTTTTTTACTAGTCCACTATGGGTTTCTCCTTTATTACAGAAGTAACAAATATTCTGTACATTTCTATACAGAAATAGATGGAATTGTACCATGAGAACTTGAAGGCTTTTTGAAAGAAGAAAAACTACTTCCAGTTTTATGTACTGTTCAACATCCAGAGTACTTTAATTACTTTAGGTAACATTGTAGGTATAATCAGTTAATGTAACTAATTAATCAAGCTAAACATTGTAAAACTTGTAGGAGAGATGGGAGGCATATAAATTTAATAAATAAAAATAAACCTAGACCTTATTTCCCTTCCCCCTCTTTCCAAGCTAGTAGTTCCCCTTATCATCATCAGGGATACGGCAAACTTTCACAAGATAGCTGAGTTCCGGCAAAACAATACCAGCATTGATTGTGTAGTTGATAAAAACATTGAAACAGTTGGCCAAGAAACAGCTGGGAGAAGCACATGTCTGATGCGCTAATCTTCAAACTCTGTAATGTCAAGCCTGAGAAAAATGGAATTGCCAGCTTGAAACCAGGTGCTATCAAAGACAAAAATTCCAAACCTTCATATATTTTAGCAGGCAGGTTTTATTTAGGGAGAAGTAACTGTTTTGGAATTTATTTTACTGTAGTATATCAGAGTTATCCACTGAGAATTAGATAATCTTTTCCCCAAGACTTGCTTAATCTTTCAGTTTGTGCTATCTATGGATGATGGGGCTTTATCCATGTGCTTAGGACAGTACTCCTTGGAGAAATCTCAAATAATGTAGTCAGTCCTAGAGGAGATCAACCCTGACTGCTCTTTAGAAGGCCAGATCCTGAAGATGAAACTCAAATACTTTGGCCACCTAATGAGAAGGAAGGACTCACTGGAGAAGAGCCTAATGCTGGGAACAATTGAGGGCAAAAGAAGAAGGGGACGACAGAGAACGAGGTGGCTGGATGGAGTCACTGAAACAGTAGGCGTGAGCTTAAATGGACTCCAGAGGATGGTAGAGGACAGGAAGGCCTGGAGGAACGTTGTCCATGGGGTCGCGATAGGTCAGACAAGACTTTGCGACTAACAAAAACAACAAATAAATGACAACTCAGAAATAAAAGTTCAATGTAAGTTTAATGTGTAATAAAAAACCCCCAGCTTGAATTGAATATTGATATAATTCTATGCATTTTCTTCCCAATCCCATTTTGATGAACTTATATCCTCACATAAGCAAAACTATGTTTAACTCTGAGTACAATATTGGTAGAAAAGCATAGTGCATTTTTTTTAAAAAAATCATACATTATAGCTTGAGCTGTTTGTTCTGGTAACAGTGATCAGGCATTTTGCTAGGCATGTTCATTCTTCTTTATTTAATTGTTATGAAAAGTATTCTTACTTATCTTTCATCCTACCTATAGGAATACTAAGTTTACACAAAGAAATAAACACTAAACATGGAAAAATGATAGTTACTATTTAATCGTTAATAATTAGCAGTCCAGAGTCACCCAACGGTTGAGATGGGTGGCATATAAATTTAATAAGTAATAAAACTACAAAACTACATAAAAATAAAAATAAATTTAAGGCAAAGATATGAATATACAAATCATGTTTTAAAATGTCTACACAAATAAGCATTTTTTTTTCATGATAACACTGAGGAGAAATATTGTGGACCAACACTTCCAAATACAGTTATTACCACCAGCAGAGACCTGAATTGAGATTAAGGACAATTTTTAAATGGATCTGATGTTTTTAAATTAGTATCCAAGTTATAAATCTATTTCTGTTTGTGGTCAGGACAGAGTGATAGTTTATAGCAAGATATCAACTAGTGTTGTTGCAGCCACAAAGATACTAACATGCTGTTAAGGAGACAGTCATGCCTGAGGGAACATACTGTCAGTGTTTTAGAAGAAAAAGCAAATCTTGTTTTAAAGGCTAAGGACATGTTTCTGTCCTTGAATGCTTTGTAGTAGATTCAAGCTGGAAAAAAAAATCTGGCAGCAGTACAGTAGTTTTAGAAGAATACTATTCAGACTCTCTTAAAGTGTGCCAAGTGACATTTGCCAGAGGAGCTCTGAATGGGATGGAAAAGATGAGGTCTTTTTACAGATCATTTATGGCTAGTGTCAGCACGACAGCCATGTGCTCAAGCAGCCTTTTAACAGCCAATCAAAACAATAAAAAAAAAAGAGGATATACAGTCATAGAAGAAAGGGAAAGGAGATGGGCATTGTAGATTGAACTTCAGTAGTAAACCAAACTTTTAAAACACTACTACATTTGGGAAAAAGTCTACCTCATAGCACCAAGACCTTCCTCTGACCCTCACGGAATAATTTTATACAAAGTAAAGCAGGCATTGTTTTATGTGCCCTGTTGCAGCATAAAATGGAATTGTTGAGATCTCATTAACCACCACCTTCTAAACAGAAAAGAACTAAAACAAATTTAGTAGGCACCTAATGCCATATATAGAAGTAGCAGATCTCACAACCTCATTATAGAGCTTGCTATAATCCAAATAGCACTACCCAAAAAGAAGTGGAACCCAGGATTTGCTAAACCATAAGGAGTCCTCTGGAGAAGATGGGAGAAAAGTATTCTAATATATCGGGAGTCTCCAAACTTGGCAACTTTAAGACTTGTGGACTTCAACTCCCAGAATTCCTCAGCCAGCCATGGTGTGGAGACCCCTGTAATACAATATTCAGGGAAGGAAAGGCAAGAAGTGATCTTCCCATAGTGTAATGTTGGACTGTAGGGCCCTTTTATTGATCTGCTACGATGATTTGATATAATAAATTATGCTGTAAATGTAAGGGAAAGTATGTTTTGTTTGGAGTGTTTTGAATGAGCTGTTTATTACACAGATTTCTCATGGGTTACTTATTAAACTGATTTCAAAACAGGTTCTTGATTTCCTTAAGGAGGAGGGATCATAATAGATTGTATAGTGCTGAACCCTGTAAATCTGCCAGGTTCCTACATTATATATTCTGAGAGTAAAAACTCTTAGGTGTTACTTGTAGATTACCTCTTCTGACTTCCTACGTAGCTTGGAAGCATGCAGCTGGTAAGCATGATCTTGCCTGCCCGCTTTCAAAAATAAAAATAAATCATGGCTGGATAATATCAGTAGTTTCTACTCAGTCTGACTTTATACTTACTCCAGCATCAGAAGCAGAATACTTCTCAATGTCAGGTACTAGGGAACATGAGCAGGAAGTGCTATTGCATTGCATTGTATTTGAGGCCATCGTGGGGCCTGAATGCTTGATTTATAAGCCTTTGGCCTGATCCAACAGGAAGTTTTATGTTCTTATAAGTGGTTTAGGAGAAATGTTCCTTATCAGTATTAAATCCATCTTAATTCTGCATAGGATGTTAACCTATGCCATGCAAGCTGTTACATTTAAAGAAGCCAGGAACATGAAAATATTCAAGAGGAATATCTGCTGAGCTTCACCTAGGTTCGTAATGGTGAACCTATGGCACGTGCGCCAAAGGTGGCACGCAAAGCCCTCTCGGCAGGCATGCCTGCCGTCACCCTAGCCCAGCTCTACTGAGCATGCATGCACGCTTCCTGCCAACCAGCTGGTCTTCAGGTCTCTGCTGTTCATGCAGGGGGTTGGGCACATGTGGAGGCACATACGTGCATGCAGGGTGGCGGGGCAGATGCAGGGGGGAGCTAGCATTGTATTTTGGGGGTTAGCGCACGTGTGACCCCATGTAGGGCTCTGCATGAGGCCCCCCCGTACCTTGTTTGGGCCCGGAAATCCTGCATCAACCTGGAAGCCAAAACAGGGTGCGGGGAGGCACATCTATGGGGTGGGATGCATGTGCAGGGATGCACAAACATTGCATTTTGGCGGTTCGGGCATGCCTGCATGCATTCACACATGTGCGCTCTTTGGGCATTCGGCGCCAAAAAGGTTAACCATCACTGACCTAGGTCCTGTTCCTGTGGCTGGTGAGAGATCTTTCTAGCAAACAATTTGATGGCTGGACTTTACATGCAAAGCATGTCTTGTACTTTGTCTTACAATAAAAAGAGGATATCACTGATGTGGCTCATGTCTGTCCTGTTGCCAAAACAGATAAAGCACTTGCTCATTTGTCCAATGTTGTTTGGATACTTTCACTAAAGTTCGTACAACTGGAGTCCCTTTTCTTTCAAGCACTTGTCTGTATATAAACAAACAGAAGAGCCAAGACAGTTGGCGTTCTCTCTGGCTTCTCTTTTTCATTTCCCTGTTGCACTTGTGAAGGGAAATTGGCATGACATGCCTGCCAATAGATGCCAGACGTTGTGCTTCCTCAGCAAGATGAAGGGGCTGAGGCAGGGAAGCAGGGAAAAGTTAAGAATCTCAAGGGAGAAGCAAAACAGGTCAGTACAAATCTGAAAGGGGCAGATTTAAACAAGCAAGGACAGTGGAGGAAACCTTCTCTGCATGGAGGTGGAGCCCAAGTAGCTTTGGAGGTGAAGAGAAAATCCACTCCCATTTGGAACAGTAATAGCAAAACCAGCATTTCAGTGCTTGCTTTGGAACCACAGATTTATTTTTTGTTAATACTTACTTTTGCTAGCAATTCAGATTCCTTGCAGTTCAGATTGTAAATCTCAAGGTGTGCTTAAAAATAAATCTGCTCTTCTTCTATTGAGGGAGGAGTTCACAGATAGTAAATCAAAGTTACCTTACAAATATGCTGAAGTTTCAGTCTCTGGTTGGAGCTTAATTTTGCTGAAATAGATATTCTTCTCTGGCTTGGATTAATGTCGAGCAACATAAAAGTTCCTTTTGCTTATCCCCATTATTTTTTAACAAAATCTGTTGTCGGAAACGACATGCCCATACCTTGTAAGGAAAGCCTACTCAAAAGTCTGTGGATCTAAGGTTCTACCCCAACCCAAGTAGTGTGAGTTTTCATCACTATGTGGTTTATAGCAGGGGTCTCCAACCTTGGCAACTTTAAGACTTGTGGACTTCAGTTCCCAGAATTCTGGGAGTTGAAGTCCACAAGTCTTAAAGTTGCCAAGGTTGGAGACCCTTGGTTTACAGGGCTGCTTGCTGAAGCTGGAAACCATTTTAAGGGTCATGGTGACACAGCCTTAGGGAGCAAACCATTAAGATGCATCTCCATCTGTTTCCTTAGGGGTTCCTCTTTAAGTTGCACTCCGTATTTGTAACTTGAACAGTCTTTCCATTCTTGGAGAGGAAAAAACTGAATGAAAATCTTTCCATCTTTGTTTGTCTGAGAACATGTATCTCAATGGTAGAATTCAGATGAAGCCAAATATACTGTACTTACTTAACATTTTTTTTTGTTTTCAAGCCTTGCCTCCCCCCCCCTCTTCCCAAAAGTTCATTAAATTGTTCCCAGGAGTGACTGTATTTTTTTTTAAAATAGCTGACACATTGGGTTTGTATTATAGCCCATGGACTACAGAGATAACTGCTGTCTGGTGTACCATAACACAGACAACATAATGAATTCCTGATGGGTGACAAGTAGAAAGGAGTGTGAGAGGGGTATCATTATTTGGGTGATAAACACAGTCTGTAAGAGGAAAACAGTTGTGTAAAACTATATTCTGCAGATTCTTGTTGCAATTTAATTAGTAGTCAGGAACTTCCGCATCAAATTGAAACTGTGTGTGTTTTCTAAGTTCTTCAACTTGCAAAGCAGGCTATCAGATGTGTTGTATAAACGCTAAATACAGGTGGCCATAAACTCAGTAGTGACATTCATTTATTCATTTTAGTTGAGAAAAAAAATTGGGAAACTGTTCAAAGAAAGCAGCTGGGCTAATCTAAAAGGAATCAGATCCATACTGTGTTGAAACCCTTGTCTGAACTTGTTTCACCTTATGCTGATCTGGATTTTAAAACACTAACAGCAACAACTAAGGCAAACTCTGAAATAACTGGCAACCTAAATAGGAGGGGTGGGAAGTGATTTGCTGTCCTTCCTTCTGGAGTAATTGGGGAACTGAAACTAGTGATAAGCAGACAAAGGACAACAGGGAGAATTTGGACTGTGGGCTCTCCTTATTTTGATCTGTCTGCCACTCCAGCAGCTCTGACATATCACTCTTGCCAGAACATTTGCTTCAGGTTTTTGAAATTGGGCTGCAGGTTGTGCTGATTCCTTTTGTCACATTGTTGATAACATAATTAGCATTTGCAAGAAATATCTTGCACCATCAAGGTTCTCATGCAGAAATAGTCTACCTTCAAAAAGAAAAGTTTCCTTTTGGAAGTGGCGTCTTTTTGGTCTTCTTTTGTGCTATTACCTTGAATGACTTAACAAAATTATAATGATTCAGAGGCATACACATAACCCATATTAGTAATATCTAAGAAATGTAAACATCTCTAAGTAATGGGATTTGTGGCTATTTCAGCACTGCTGCTTCAGAACCGCTGCTATGTTCATTTTATCTTCATTTTTAATGTACTCTGATAGCTTTCTGACCACTCAAGCAATCCTTCCTTTGGTCCCTCCCCCACCCAGCAGGAACCAGTTACTTTCTCTGTTTAGGTAAGGAAATATCTCTGAAATGATTAGCCAATGGGTCACTACTAAGCCAATATACTACTAAAACTGTTGTGTCTGTTTGTAATCTTCAGCTGGGCAAAATAGTGCATCATAGGACAGCTTTTTTTTTTTTTTGAACTATGACCCCCTCAAATGGACTAACTTACAGCATGCATCCAAAATCCAGGATCCATTACTCCAGTGAGATTGAAATCTGGCAAAACTCTGGCCATTTCAGCACCACTGTACAACCATTGCTTTATGCAATCAACTGCAATCACAGGTTCATAATTTCTAATGCTCCCTGACAGCTTCCCACAAGCTAGGCAGTGGGGAAGCCAGCTACCCTTTAGGATTTGCCACTACATACAGGAAAAAGATGGTAATTTTGTAGATATATTTAATTGTATCCCAGGTGAATCATCTGAAATAGAAACTGCGTTTTGTTTTAAGTTAGTCAGAGTACATACTTTTCAAAGGTATATCCAGTAATATATGTATTAGACAGTCTGTACTGCTTGAGTATGCTTACCTGTAACACGAGCACAAATATATACACAAGAAAAGAGCCTTGTTCATGCTTCAGAGATAACAGGAATATTATAGAGTAGTTCTACTCAGTGTACCGGTGCACACATTATGTTAAAATCTAAACTTATTTTGACAAGTGTCAAATAAGCCACAGTGATTCATTTCACACATAGTGCTAATTCGTAAAACATGTTTTACACACCACTGCATCTGAGTTTACATAATAAATTAAGATAAACAAAGAGACCATACTGTGGCTTAGCACACTGCAATGAATCACTTAGAGGGATAAGGATAGGTTTTATTGATAAAAGTGCATAAAATACTGAAAGTCTGTAGGCTACCTGAAATTACACATCCCAGAACCTTTTTTTGGATGTGTTTGACCTGGCATATGTTCTCATGTTAGCTGTCTGGATTAGCATCTTGTTATTCCTTTTATTGTACTTATTAGTGTGAAGCTCTATTTTTTTTTTTCCTGGATGTATGGAGTTGTATTTGGAGGCACTTTTTGACTTTCATGTTTTGTTGTTTTTAATGTTCTGTAATTACTTCTGAGTTGCTCAGGATTGTAGTACATATCATGGATGACTATTCAAATATTTTAAAGAAATAAATAAATACATTTTGTTTTTTATATTGTGAGCTGCCAAAATCAATTGGAGTCAGGTGTCATCAAAATCAAATCAACGAATCCATAGAAATTATGGCTGTAAGTTAGCAGGTGTATGTTCTATTTCCTTCACCATATATTAGTAGAGCTGAGTGAACCTTTGAATGGATGACTTTGAAGACCTTTATGGCCAACCAGAATGTCACGAAGTGTGAGCCCTCCAGATATCAGGGGGAACTGCATTCCAGAGTGCAAGTGCTATGACAAAGAAAGTGTCCTGAAGTGTCATTGTTTAATTGAAAGCAACTAGAGCACATTCTCTTGACTCAAACTGGTCAAGCAGAAACCACGAGACATAGGCAGTTCCTCAGATAATCAAGTTCCATGCCATCTACAGCACCTTGAATTGTTTGCAGAAGCACACTGGTAACCAGTACAGCTCATGAAGCTGGGTATCATGTGGGCAGGCCAAGACAAGCTGCCCGCTGCTGATTCCTCTGCATTCTAAACCAATTAAAGCTGCCTGGTGATCTTCAAGGGCAGCCCCATGTAGAGTATCGAGCTTTGAGGTGACAAGGACATGAGTGATTGAAGGGCTCCCCAATTCCAGAAGGGACACAGTTGGTGCTCCTGTAGGGCCTGTGTAAAGACCTCTTTGGCTACAGATGCCACCTGCTCTTAATCTACATATTCAGCTTGTCTGATCAGAGAATTGTCTAAGAACTAGACAGCCCATGCCCTGCTGGGTCATTTCAAGTTTTTTTAAAATCTAAAGAGGGAAACAGAATGACCACAGGTGGGCAAAAAGCAATGGGAGTGGGAGCAACTTTCAACTTTTTGCTGGCTTCCCCATTTAATTTCCTTGTGGGAGGCATGCAGTGAGAAAGTCACTGGGGAAGCCAGCAAGAAGTTGCAAGTTCAAATGCCAGCAGACAGGGAAGCAAGCTCCTGCTAGGCAGGGGAAGGAGCAAGAGAGTGCAGGGCTGCAGGTCAAGAATGGTACAGGGGTGTGCATATGAGAAGCCATGTGAGTTGGGGAGGATGAGCAGTTGTGGTGGTGTAGATTGGAAAGGTTACCTGGGGGGGGGGGGTGCTGTGTGGATTGGGAAGGCCAAGGGGGACACCATGGCTCAAAAGGGTGCATGGAGGTTCTGGGATGTCTAAGAGGTACCATGTAGGTCAGGTGGGAGGGTGGCTAGCATGGATTAAGAAAAATGAAGGGGGGTTGCAAGAGGTGCCTCGTGGGTCAGGGAACACATGCAAGATTGGTGCATGTTATGGAGAATGTGGTGCTGGGTGGATTGGGAAAGGCATATGGGGGTGACACAGATGGGGAACACTGGGGGTACCACAAGTCAAGGGAATAGGCAAGGGGGTTGCATGGGATGGGTGCATAAGGTTCTTTCTTCCCTTTCTCTTTCTAGCAGGCAGCTAAGTGGCTGCTGTGGGGGGGAGGTTGGAAAAGGAGCAAAGGATTGCAAGAATGGCTTGGAAACTGTTACAGAACTTTGAAAATGAAGATTGCGTGACACCAGCAGCCAGTAAACAGTGAAGCAGCCACAACATCCCCAAATTTCAATTCAGTTTTCAATTTCAATTTAATTCAATTTATATGCCGCCCCTTTCTGGAGACTCAGGGCCACTCTTTTGGGAATCATGGCTCCTGGATTTTGGACACATTCTATAATTTAGCCTATGTGAGGTACCCTGATTTAAAAATTGTTGCCCTATGATATACCGTTCCACATAAAGGTGGAACTTTCCGCAATGAGTGTTTTAGTAATATATAGAGGGCGATATTATTTCAGTTCTAACCATCCCAGGAACTTATTTGGTGGGTTCACACTTAACTCTGAGCTACCATTTAAAAAGTGATTCATTTGAAGAAACTACTGCACCCTTATGCTCAACATTAACACAACACATTCTGGCTTGGTACGATGCAAATCATAATCATTTGACTGTGTCACTGTCATTCAACTCCATCATCTCAATCTTTTGAATTCTACTATACAGGAAACTTCTCACACTTTATAAAGCAGTTTTTCTGTTATTTGTATTATTTTTCTCAATATTTTGTAACGATTTATAAAAAATGGTCAGTACAGAAAATTATATTTCTTATTGTAAAAGTGGCAGTTCAACATTATGCAAATGTCTGCAAAACCACGTCTTATATGCATAGAGGTTTGGTTGGGAGAAATACCTTTTCATGATTTTGGTACAAAACAATTGTTGCAGTCTTTGGCTAAGTTTACTTAGCTAAACAAATAGTGCATTGTGAGATGAGTAAACAGTTGGAGAAAATCAAAGGAAAGTGAAAAACTTGCATTGATTACAGGAAAGAGATATTCTCTAATTGACATCAACAAAGTACTTTGCATTTATCCTAACTATTGTTGCTTATCAACCAGTTGTGTTTTTAAAAGTTAATGGTTTAACCTGAAGTGTGAAGCCAAGGATAATAATATCAAGTTCTTTAGAAATCTCAATAGTCTACAAGATGAGAAAGCATACACATTGGATTAAGTGTGGGCAATATTTTGGAGTTATTACCTCAAATAAACTTTCTGTTCCAAATGGCAAGAATTGTAATTTCAGACAAACCTGCAGGATTACCAAAGAATAATGGACAGATTCATATAAAAACCAGAGGAAAATTTATAATGCTACATGATTCAAAGGAAGAAGATAGACTTACATTCACCAATCTAAGATTGGACAGATAGTCCTCGACTTACAACAGTCACTTGTGAAATTCATCATAATTTACTGAGATATATGTTGATAGCAAGAATAAGCAGTGCACAACATTGCTATCAGACTTGAAAAATATGCTGCAATGGCAAATTTGACAGTATGTATCCACAAAAAAAGTTTAACCAAATTCAAGCAAGAATGGCTCCATAATAGCAATAGCACTTAGACTTATATACTGCTTCACAGTGCCTTATAGCCCTCTCTAAGCAATTTACAGTGTCAGCATTTTGCCCCCAACAAACTGGGTCCTCATTTTACCAACCTCGGAAATATACAATCTTTCATCAAGCAAAGTAGATTTATTCATCTAAAATACAGCTTTAGGACTTAAATAGAAATTAACAATATAATATGGGCTGTAAAGTTCAGTTTCAAATATTGTGCATTCCTCCAGCCTACCCATAAAGGTTATATAGGTGATTTATCATCCATCCTGTATGCTAAAGGTGAATTTGTGAGTTGCTGATTCAGAAAAGTTCATAAAGAGTGTAGCAGCGTAAGGCCTTTATTTGGAAGCAAATTGTATTCAACTCAAAGTCATACAGGACTATAATGTATGGTACCTTCTTTATTCCTACTGTGGAAATAAACACCTTCTTTTTTTTAGCATATGGCACGTGTTAGCCAGGGATCACCAAGGTTGCGGCCTGCCTCTGTGAAATGATTTTTTTGGGGCAGGGTTACTTTTTACCTGTGGCACGCCTGAATGCGAGTAGATAATCGGAGGAGGCTCCTTTCTTGTCCCTACGCGGTTTATTTGCTCACAGGAATTGAGCCGCCGCCCTCAGTGGTGCACAGGCCCAGCGTCTTGCCACATGAGCCACCACAAAATACCTTAACTTTTCGTACTGGTTTGAAGACATGGCTGTTCCACCAAATCCCATGACCGGTTATGGGGTTTTATAATTGAGGATTTTATAATTGGACTGTTTTAGTTGTATTATTGTCTGTTTTTACCATGTGAGCTGCCCCGAGTCCCAAGGAAGAAGGGCGGCATACAAATTTTAATAATAAATAAATAAACTACTTTGGACACAGAATCACATAGGTTCGATGTCTTTGTGATCCGACGAAAATTGTTGCTAACATTCACAAAGTATGATACAATTATATATTGCAGGATGAGAAATCCATCAAAAAGGCTATCAGGTTTGTCTGACCTGCTATTCCCTCGTTTTTCTTGCTCAACTGGTTTTTGACAGGGAAAGATAAGAGGCTGAAAGCTTGTATGTTGTTGTTAAATGTATATGTTGTCCAAGTCCCAATAATTGTGGGAAGTTTTTTTTTCTGGGATTGCTGGCTTTGATTATTAGGTTCATGTAAGGATCCTTCAGCTGGGTTTGCTATGTGAATGAAAATTGCAAGTGATCTTAAAATGTTTTGTTGAGGATAATAAATTTGTTCACACAACACCAGTTGTTGAACATACCACAAGTGATTGGGATTCTACAATACTATTACAATTATAAATTACAGTTCACAACATCATATGAGCCGTAACTGCATATGGTTTTATACAATGTATGTTTGTTGCAAGGCCTTTCTATAGATTCTTAGGATGTGATAGGCCCGTGATGGCGAACCTATGGCACACGTGGCCAAAGTGGCATGCAAAGCCATGTTGTCCGGCATGCGCGGCCTTGCCTGTTTGTCTTGCAAGTTTCTGGCATGCATGCGCGCATGACAATCAGCTGTCCTTCACACACATGGCAGTGTCAAAACTGGTGTGCGCATGTGCAGCGGCCAGTTGATTGTTGGGTGCGCATGTGTGCCAGAACCTGGAAGTTTGGCTTTTCCGGAGCGTGACCCCTTCACGTGCGCAGCAGTGCCAAAAACTGCTCTGTGCATGCACGCCGGTCAGGTGATTATCAGGCATGCATGTGTGCTAAAACCCAGATGTTCGGCTTTTCTGGAGTGTGACCCCAATGAACGCGCACGCACATGATGTTTCTGCACAGCCTTTTCAGCACTCGATCCCAAAAAGGTTCGCCATCACTGTGATAGGCAATTTGGTGCAGAAGACCATTTCAGATTTTACTCTTCTTCAAGCGATCAGATCTGAAAACAAACAAACAAGTCACTTGGTTCAACATTTATTTTCAAGTTCCCCAGCCACATTTCATAACAGACTTTATCACATTATGTGCAGCTACTGAAGTATAATGATATTTTTTTTTAAAAAAAAAATCTAACTGTCAAGTTTTTAAAGCTTAGTAAAACAAAATTAAAGCAATTAAATTAAATTTCCTCAATAATCATAAGAGATGAGAGGTTGAGTTCAACAAGATAGGGGAAATTATGCATTAAATTTATGAGATCAGTTTAGGTGAATTGTTAATCTGAACTCTCAGTGGAATATTTTGTGGTTTGTTTAGTGTTTCTTTAGCTAATGGGCCACTGTTAATCAGGCATCTAAAACATTTCAGAGGATTATATCACAGGTTTATGAGCAAAATTGTTATAATTAATCATGCCCTTCCTTTTTTTTTCCTGGATCTTGCTCAGAATAACCTTTTGTCTGTTCTTATAATATTCCAAAGTGGAGTGACTCTTTCATGCAGAAATGAACTGAGCCAAGAGCTTAATATACATGTTAGAATTAATAGATTCTAATTATAATTATGAGCCTTTGGATGAATGTGATTGATTGTATAATTTCCTCTGAACTTTAATATCATCTTCAACATAATTTGTTGATTAATAACCATTGATGTCCATGGCTTTAGTTTTTACTCTGCCATCTTCTTTCTTCTTGACAAGGACATTCTGATTATTTGCCTATTATTATCTAAATAAACACAAGCTTTTATTTGACATACTGGACAGCTAAATAAACTACAGGGCAACCACAGTCAAGTGTTTCAAATTAGAACACTTCTGTCAAGTTATTAAATCATACTCAAAAAATTATATTTTTATCTATATTAAGTAAACATGAAAGTTTATAGAAAAATAATCCAAATGCAAATAAAACAACTTTGTTGGCTAAAATACAATATGCACAACTATCTTAGTTCTTCCCAACTTTCTATTAAGATTATGCTCTCATTTGGGTTCATTGTACATGTTTCATGATAAGGGTCACATTTGCCAAATAAGGGACCAAGTGCAGAACTGATTGTTTTAGCCCTGACCATTAAATGCAGACCCAAAGACAAAGATTTTAAGTTCAGAATACCCCTGGGGGGAATCCATTTATGGGTGACTTCTAAAAATAGTTATTTGAATGCTTTCCTGTTCACTCAACATTTGTAGGACCTGATTAAATTGCTGTTTTAAGATGAGTTAGTGGTTCAAAATAGAAAACAAGATTTTAAAAAATCTTCTTTTGTTTACCTTTTCCGTTCAGTATCCTGTCATGGGGCCAAACACGGTTCTCCATCTGACTCCAGCCTCCATGAACTGGGTCTTAATTGGCCATACATTATGAGCTGCAGGTGTTCATCTGAATTCAGATGGAGCCAAATGCAGTGACTGCTGAAATAAAAGCAGTAATGGAAAAGAACTGAGAGTGGCATCGCCAATCCTGAAAATAATTCAAATAAAGTCCAGAATTCCATTTTTACATTGCATCATCAGTCAGTCATCCCTCAAATCACATTGACTGGCTTTTTAAAAATCTTTATCTGTAGTAAAATCTTCAGGGTTTTTTTTTCTTGCTGAAGCTTTTAGTTATCTTGTCTTGTTAGATTGTTCTTTGCCTGGTGTAGCATGGGCATAACAACAGTGAGCTCTCTCATCTGGGTCATGCCGAGTTCACCGAAGGTTAAAGCGTCTGAGCCTTAAAAGACAAGGGATTGAAGCTTAGTTGAGCTTCAGATTCTTTTTTTTTTTCCAGTTTACTAAATCCATAATCTCCAGCCCTGAATTTCTTTTATTGAAGAAATTTCCATAATGGCAGTTTATTTTTATAGTCACAGTCTTACAGGCGACTCGTCTTCCGTGCCTTTTTTTCCAGAGAAATTCATAGGGCAAAATGGGACATGTGACGGCTTTGCAAATATCAAATTACAATTTCAGTGCTGACTCATGACAAAAAAAAAGTTTAGGGTTGACTAAGGAACTTCATGAGCATTGCATTGTACAGGGCTAATTAATCCATTGAGGACAAGATAGACATCTGACATCCTTTGGGTGTCTTTACGCATCCTCAGTTAGGAAACTTCACATTCTTCTCAACTTTCAATTGTGTTATTCTTCCCCTCCCATAATTTATCTGCTCATATTCATTCACAATACTGCCATTTTCTTCTTTCCTTCACTATGAAAGTAAGACATTAAATGTAAGGTGGATGTTTAAATATTGGTAGCTAACTGAAATTAAATAATTCATTGAAAGTTACAAGGAAACAGGCTTGATCTTTAATGTTGGTCCATTTACAGAATTGTTACTGGATACAACAACATTATTATGAACATGTGATAAGTATTATAGCCAATATTATAACCCTCTGAGTGGATTTGATTCCTTAAGTTTATTTAGGGTTTTTTTTTCTTTTGAGTCACCACTATCTATTCTTCCTCTCTCTCTCTCTCTCTCTCTCTCTCTCTCCCTCCCTCCCTCCCTCCCTCCCTCCCCCCCCTCTTTTGGATAGGTAAGGGGCGGATGAGATAGATTTTAGAAATAGCAAGTTGGGGAAAACTGTAAGTTTCCCCTAACTTGCATGGTTTAAATTGACTCTGGATCAGGTCTCTGCAAATCTATTGTAGGGTAAATGAATTAAGGGGGCGATGAACTGAATGCTATGTAATTAATGTTTAGTTTGACATATGGGCCAAATTACATGCTATTTAAAGCTGTAGTTGACAACTATGCATTTTCTGTCTTTTTTACTATAGAGCAGGGGCGGGAGATCCAATTTGGGTAAGATCCCTATAATGAATATGGGAGTTTTAATCCACTGCCTGCTACTTCCGTCACGATAGTTTCTGAGATCTCTTATAGTTAAGTTTTTGTTTGCAAAAACCTATTCACATATCTTAAATGGATAACATTTTTTTGCAAATACATAAAAAATTCATATAAATGCTCATCTAAGAATTATAGTAAGGAGCCTTCTTTCCTCCACCCCATGCTGTCGGCATCTTTAAAATAACATGCAGTTGGGCATTGAGAAATGTTGTTTTATTGAAATTGTAATTGAAATTAAATCCTTTCATTGCTTCCTGGAATACAGATGAACAGCTGAAGGAAACATGTTATACTAATGAATTTGCCTATTGACTCACATATGCATTTATTGTGTATATAACTAGCAGAGGGGAAATTATGTTTTCATTACAACTCCCGTAATCCATATCCAGAGATCATACTGGTTGAGGAAAATAAAAGGTGTAATCCAATTTATCTGGAGATCATAACAGTTATTTTCCTTGGACTAACAGAATTATGTTTGAGAAGAGAGAGTAGCTTTTTCCTGGTAGTAAAATGTGCTTTTGAATGCAAAGTTTAAGATACAGAATTTTTAAATAATCAAACTTTCAAAACAAATACAGAAACCAGGGCAATATCTATATCTATCTATCTATCTATCTCTATCTGTCTGTCTGTCTGTCTGTCTGTCTGTCTGTCTGTCTGTCTGTCTATATACATATATATATATATACATATACATATACATACATACATGTACATATACATATATCTGTTTTCTGAGGTTTTCGTGGGTGTTTGTATGTAGGTCTTTGGTTATTCGGGTCTTCTCCCATGTAAAATTGGAAGTGTCTTGGCGACGTTTCGACGAAGTCTCATTCGTCATCTTCAGGCTGGTGTTCTCGGCTTCGTGCTTCCAGGAGCAATATGAGATCTCAGCTGTCTCTTCCTTTTAACTGCTAGTGGGGGTGTGAGCTCATTGGATAGCAGCTTGGCTGTGTTCTGATTGGGTGGAGGTGTGTTCTGATTGGTTTTATATATATATATATATATATATATATATATATATATTTGGCAGGGAATGAAGGGGTGAACTGAGTTTAAACATTTGCTAATACTTAAGGACAGGGGTGGGCTGCTGGGGGTTCGGAGGGGTTTGGGAGAACCTCTAGCTAAGATTCTGTGTAGTTTGGAGAACCCCCAAATCCCCCTCCTGGCTGGCCCCACCCACCCTGCCCTTCCCAGGAGTCCCCACGAGGCTCATTTTGGATGCAGATAAGTGCAAGGTGTGTGCAGGGGCTCAGGGAGGGCGAAAAACAGGCCTACCAGAAGTTCAGGAAGGCCGGAAACTGGCCTGATTCCAGCCTTCAGAGGGCCTCCGGAGCCTGGGGAGGCCGTTTTCACCTTCCCAGAGGCTTGAGGAAAGTCTCCAGAGCTCAGGGAGGGCAAAAACACACCCCCAAGGTGCAGGAGGCTGACTAGGCCACGCCCACCATGATCATGCCCACCCAATAACCGGGCAGAGAGCCCCTTGCTAAAATTTTTGAAGCCCACCCCCGCTTAAGGAGCCTACTGTCTGGCCTTCTCTCCCCCCCACATACCCCTTAGCAGTCAGAAACCCAAAATAAACAAAATGCTTTTTTCTCCCTCTAATTTAGAAGATTTTTAAATTCTGTAAGGCCCAAGAGATGAACATCTTCCCTTAAAATCATTTTACTCCTCCAAATGAAAAATATTTCAGACCTGATGGCCCTGAAGTTTGCCCAGTTGTTATAAAGATGCTTGTGTTACCTCAGTGAGAAGTGTCTTTCAATAGAAGACCCTTAATTCATAAAGGAGAAAACCACTGCATGCTGCTGTTCTGCTGTTCACCTAAGAAATAGTTTCATTTATTGTAGTTATTATTTCATATCTTGACTCCCTGTGTTTCAGCCTTGTAAAGCTTAAGTTGTAAAGCAACTTAAACGGAGACATGCATCTCAATAGCTTCTACTTCAGTATTCATAATTCCAGGGCAGAAATTACAGAAAAATTAAATGTAGGTTTTATCAATGATGTATAATCCCTCCAGTGCTAAATTATTTAAGGATGTGGCCTAGTTTTGAAGAATAAGGCAACTTGTTTAAGAAGTCACCTATCAACCTGTACCATCAGGAAACCAAACATCTGGTAATGACTCAATCAGCCCAGTGAATCCTAGATACCAACAATTCATGTTGATTCTTGCAGATCCCTATTAAAGCATTCCAAAATCCTGCAGAACCCGACTGGGCTATTTAAGCCTGCATGCAAACCAAAAATGTTGCCTGCTTTTGTTTGTTTTGTGCCAGCAACCACACGTGCTTTTTGCCTTCATAAAATAATTAGGTGGACTTTTGTCCAATTCCTGCATCTTGAAGCAAATTAGAGTTTGAAGCTGTTTTCCCTCCTCTGTATTTCTTCTTAACTTTTTAGAATCGGGATTGCTTTTACAATTTTAGCATCCATTTTTTCATGTTAAAAGATTTTGCGGGTTCTTTTATCAAACCAACATGTATCCTATAACAAACAAAGAAACAAACAAAAAAACATCCTGGAAGCAGTCACAACCAGTAAAAGTTACTTCAGCTTTCTCTATTTCTCAACAACTAGATCTCCTTAGTAGCACTATGTTCTTAATCAAAATGGTAATGTAAATGAAGATGTTTTGTGTAGACCAATAATGCAAGAAATTCTATAGGATTAGGCTGCTGTGGTAGCTGAAATACACCATGAACTATACAGTGATTAAAATTGGGGACTTTGGTTTAATAGAAATAGAAATCATTTTGATTTTAAGATAATAACACTTCTTTTTGTCATTCTTTTTGTCTTTTTAAAGTGATGAAAATGCAAGAAAAGCTCTGAAAAACTTGCCTGCATTTCCTACCAAGACTTTGCAGGAGCATCCTTCACTTGCCTATTGGTAAGACCTAATTATTAAATTTACAGGTGCATCCAGTGGTGAAATCCTCTGGGGTCTGCCACTGGTTTGCTGCAGCACATGCATACCACAGGCGCTATTGCGCAGCACGGAAAAAGGAGCTTCTTCAAGGTAAATAGAACAGTGATGTGGGGGAACAGCTTTGCCGTGCAATTTAGATTCGCTAGAAAGCAGAATTTGGTGCAAAATCACGCAGCACAGCTGATCGTCTGAAATACCGATTCAAATGAACCAGTAGCATTTTTTTACTATTAGTTGATCCGAATCGATACCTTTTATTACTACCGATTGACCCGAACTGGTGCAAACCGGTAGCATTTCACCCCTGGGTGCACCATATTAGGATCCTGGTCTTTTCTTTGTATCCTTCTCCCTTATTAATTTGTGAACTATTGACAGTAATATCCAAGGTCACCTAGTGGAAAAGTTTTGAATGCAAAATGGCTGTTGTAAAGCTTGTGTTACAAGTCACCAAAGAACAACAGTTTTTCAGAAGAAAAACTGGTGTGGTTGCTCCTACCAACCTCTCTAATTCGTTAATTAACTCTCCTCCCAAGATTTTCAGCTCTATTCTAGCTTACCTTTGTCTTTTTTCTGGGCAGGTGGGCAAATTTCCAAACCAAGCATCATTTTTAATGCTTACAAAGCTTACATGGAACCCAAAGGCATTTTTCTAAATACAGATAATACTGCAGGATCAACACCTTGTGACATAACATCTCCCTATTTATTTCTTTTTAAATTGGAAGCATATTAAAAACATAGAAGCCATGTGGAAAGTGAGGCCTTGCTTTCTCCCAGAAATATTTCATAAGCATTTTGGTATCCTTCTGCTTTATAAAATAAAATACACTGTCTCCTGAACACATTTTAACACCCTGGTATTATTATGGCACTCTTGAACTTTTATTGCTATTCTGATTGCTTGAAAAATCTATCAGACAAATAAAATTGTATTTGATCCAAACTCCGAAAATAAATGCTACCAAGGTTTAGGAGGCTATGAGTATATTAGAGTCCAACCTCGAGATTTAAAAATAAGTTTACTTGCTTAAGAGAACAATATCCATTTTTATTAATAAAAAACATACAATATCCCACTCCAGGTAGTCCTCGACTTATAATCACAATTGAGCCCAAAATTTCCATTGTTAAGCAGGGGATTGCTAAGTAGGGTGAGTTTTGCCCCTTTTATGGCCTTTCTGGCCACAGTTGTTAAGTGAATTACTTCAGTTGTTAAGTTAGCGATACGGTTGTAAAGTGAATTTGGCTTCTCCATTGACTTTGCTTATTAGAAGGTTGCAAAAGGTGATCATATGACCTCAGGATACTGCAACCGTCATAAATACCAGCCAGTTTGCCAAATGTCCGAATTTTGAACATGTTGATAATGAAGATGCTTCATTGGTTATAAGCATGAAAAACAATGGTAACTCACTCTTTTCAGTCACTAAACAAATGGTTGCAAGTTGAGGACTACCTGTACATAAATAAGAAAGAAATGTACATCTACTAGCCACCCTTCCTAAAAGAGTGTCAGTTTGCAATCTTCGATAACAGCTAATCAAGAGTATCATATTGAATACTGAATAAAACTAAACATCTTAAAAACATGACTAGGATTGCAGGTGAGTAAAACTGAGGTGTTTTGAGCCACTGAGACCATTTTCCGATACTGTAAGAACATTTGCAAATGGCACTTAGGTTTCTAGTGATTTCCCTGAGCTTCCGTAACCGATGTCCTCCAGAGAGTTGAGTCTGCAACTTCCAGAATTTCAGGTCAGCATGGTGGATACACCTGGAGAGCACAGTGTCAGGAAAAGCTAGTTATTAATTATAGAGCTGTTTCCAGGCTTCCTTGTGGCAAAGTTTTGTAATAAAAAATATGCTGCTGCCTTATCATTAAAAGTCTATCATTGTCAAGTTGTTATTGTAAAATTTTCTTTACATAATCAAGCTTCTACATGAATTTAATGACGAATAATGCAAAGAATAGTCTGTGGCTATTATAGTTTATGATGGTTTATCCCTTTGGGTTGTAATCCTGGGCATGGTTATGCAAGGATTTTCAGAACCCTAACCATACTTAGTGGAACAGCCTTTGTATGTTTCTGGTAAGTCATTAGCTTTTTCTGTAACAATGATAAGTCATAGAAAAACTCACAAAGATGAATTTTTTGAGAACCCCAAAAGCAGAACCACTTACTTAGAGCCCAGGGGTATCATGCAAATATTTAGAGATTATCTTGTTGACAAAGAAACAAAATCTTGCTTGTTTCAATTCCTCTCTGTATAATCAGACCTGCACATTTTTCATTGTGGCATAATAAAGGAGTCGTAATATTTACCAGGTTTCCATTTTTCCTTGGAAGAGGTACATTTAATATCCATGTGGCATTACTCTCTGCAATACATGTGGCATTAGTTTCTGCAATACAGTTACTCGAATCATAGGTCATGCTTAAATTATAACTTGTGATTACTAATACGAACAATAAGTTCCTATAGTCATCTTGAGAAAACAGTGTAAGAGTTTTTGGTGCAAAAAACTGTAAATCCACTGGGCCCAACATACTTTGATGCTGGGAAAGCCACAGCCAAGGCATAAAAGTAGAAGTAAGTCCTCTCTATTGTTGCCTCATAGTATAATGCCTCTATAAAGCAATCACAGCTATAGAGATTATTTCCTTTTAAAAGACATATTTAGGAATCAGGACTGACTTGAGGGTTCATAATCAAAAAAGGGGGTGCGGTGGCTCAGTGGCTAAGATGCTGAGCTTGTCGATCGAAAGGTCGGCAGTTCAGCAGTTCAAATCCCTAGTGCCACATAATGGGGTGAGTTCCTGTTACTTGTCCCAGCTTCTGCCAGCTAGCAGTTATAAAGCATGTAAAAAATGCAAGTAGAAAAATTGGGACCACCTTTGGTGTTCCGTGTACCTTTGGCATTTAGTAATGCCGGCAACATGACCACGGAGACGTCTTTGGACAGTACTGGCTCTTCGGCTTTGTAACGGAGATGATCACCGCCCCCTAGAGTCGGGAACGACTAGCACATATATGCGAGGGGGACCTTTACCTTTACCTTAGTCAGTCAAAATCCTAATTTCAAGAATATGGAGAACGTGGAAAGAGATGAAAAATATATCTCATTTGAAGGTAAATACGTTTCGCAAATTGATTAACAATTTATAGCAGTGTTATTCCCCAAGCTTGGCTGGAGACTTCTGGGAGTTGAAGTTCACACAACGGAAAGTTGCCAAGGTTCAGAAAATCTGGTCTATAATATTATATGTATGTGTACTTACCTGTATTCATTCATTCATTCATTCATTCATTCATTCATTCATTCATTCATTCCAACTTTGCTTAAAGTTTGCTTTGCTTTGGATTAAAAGAGAACTGAATCTCTTGAAGCTCAGCTGTTTTATGTTGTAATCTGTTTTGGAAGTTTCTTCCAGAATGGTCAACTTAGTCTGTAAAATACATCTTTGGAGAGTTATAATCTCTCCTTTCTCCCATTGTTTTTAGAATATTGTGAATTCTGTTGTCAATATTTAAATTCAATTTTATAAATGCTTGCCCATTTGGTCCATGTAGAATGCCCAAGCGCACCGATAGCAAATAATTAATAATACTGGAAGATGAGCAAATGAATTGAATTCTAGTGTTATGGTTGCTAATATTAGTGTCACCAGTTGCCTTGTGGAAGTTCTTTACATCCATTTCTGTATGTATAAGTCCTTGGTGTCAAATCTGATTATACTGAATATTATATATATTTGTGAATAAACCCATTCATGGATGAGCCAATCCTCAAATTTCTAACTTTTAAAATACCATGAAAATTGCACCACCTACAGATAAGTCGATCCTTGAAATTTTCGTGTGTTTTAATTTTCATAATTGGCTTATCCAGGAGTAAGCCACAGCTTAACCATTTTTCATGGTGTTTTGTTTGAAAATTCAAGGATCAGCTTATTCAGGGATGGGTTTATAAGTGAATATATTTGGATGTACATTAAGAAGCATTACTGTATATTCTTATGGATAAATCCATCCATGGATAATCCAAACCCAATTTCTGGAGTATATTTTGGTATCTAAAATTCTCAGTTATTCATGAGTACATAACGTATTGTCTACTCATTCAAGAAGTATTCAGGCTGACCTCATTTTTGATGCTCAAGAAACAAATGTAATCAAATAAGATAACATATCCCCTTTTTTTCACCATGGGATGAGGAGAGGAAAAAGAGAAAAATAGAGACATATTAGTCATGATTGTTGAACCATATTCCTTCACAGGGCAATATGGAAAATGTTCCAAAACTCATGATCACGTTCATATCTTCACCACCTTATCTCAATCATTTTGGAAGTACTTCAAGCTTAAAATAGCTCCGTTTTAAGGACACAAGCATGAAATCTTCCAAAATGGTTGAAACAACCCATTTCACATTTAGGGTAGGAGATTTCCACTCCACACATTTTTTTAGATGGAACAGACAGAGAGACAGCAAATTTAATGTGGATTGCAGATTTGAATCTGGGATTGCCTTAGTCCGATACCACCACATTAACCTCTTTATCACAGGATAATTTTGTGGTAAATAACTTCACTGTCATTATGAGATTACTGTCATATGCCTCAAATCATACAAGAAAATAAAAGGTTTTGCTTTTGCCCTGTCTGCAAATCATTAAAGTTGTATTTAGGAAAGGAAGGTGTGTGTCTGTGTGTGTCTGTGTGTGTCTGTGTGTGTCTGTGTCTGTGTGTGTGTGTGTGTGTGTGTGTGTGTGTGTGTCAGAAAAACCCAGTCATTAATCTTGCTGGGTAGGAGTAATCAAAAGTGTAGGCCAGCATATCTGAAAGGCATTGGGCAGAGGCTGTGTGTGTGTGTGTTTGTGTGTGTGTGTGTTTTACAACCTGATATAGCTCTGTTAACTTTATAGCCACTGCAGCTCACTTTCTCCACAGTTATGTTTATAAAATGGCGCACATCCAGGCTATAGAGTATTTTCTCTAGAAGAGGCTTAACCTGTAATTTCATTCTGTGCCATCCTAAACTCGGAGCATTCATTTTGTGGATGGACAGAACGTATAGGGGATATGCTTTACAGAGAGATTCTGTGGAATGTTTTGTCTGGCCTGGATGCATTTGGAGCATCATAGGATCTAAAACCCTTCTTCCTCAGTTAATAAACTCTTTTTGCTTTTTTTCCTCAGTGAGGACAGAGTCATTGAACATTACATTAAGAACAAGGGGCTGACTAGAGGACAAGCGATTGTTCAGTAAGTGTTTTATTCAACTCTTTTAATGGTCTGTGGGAATGGCCTTGGAAGACAAGGCAATGAGACACAACCAAGGGTTAACTGATAAAAGGCCACTTAGCCCCCTCAGCAGGAATGTGGGGCGGGCAAAAGGTGCAGAAGAAACCCCCTCTAATTTTTAGACTGTAAAGAGGAGGGAGGAGAAGACCTGTCAGACTTGCAAGATTCTGTTAATGTAACCTTACCCCCCCCCCCCAAAAAAAAGCAGAATTGGCTCATCTGGTTGTGTTTCCTATCTGGTTTACCTCATAAGGCAAACATCTATTAATGTGAGAGGTTACAGCCAGGGGTGGGCTGCTGGAGGTTCGCAGGGGTTTGGGAGAACCTCTAGCTAAGATTCTGTGCAGTTTGGAGAACCCCCAAATCCCACTCTTGGTTGGCCATTCCCACCCCACCCCTCCCAGGAGTCCCCATCCGGCCGTTTTGGATGCAGGTAAGTGTAGGGTGCACATGGATGCTCGGGGAGGGTGAAATACTGGCCTACCAGAAGTTCGGGAAGGCCGTTTTCGCTCTCCCAGAGGCGCAAAGAAAGCCTCCCGAGCCTGGGGAGGGCAAAAACTCTGCCCTGCCATGGTGCAGGCTGACTAGGCCATGCCCACCATGGCCACGCCCACCCAGCAACTGGGCAGAGAACCCGTTGCTAAAATTTTTGAAGCTCACCCCTGATTTCAGGCCTATTCTGAACTATTGACAACTATTGTGATTGAAGCTGACGCTTTCTGAGCACAGTCATCCATGTATTTCCAAAGCTTGTTTTGGTCCTATCTCCGCAACCCTGAAACATTTTAGACTGCCTGGTTACCTTTCAACATATCGCTCTTCTTCCTCTGGGTCTCTGCTGTCCTCTCACTTGAGGTTGATGGCCTATTTATCCACTGAACAATGCCTTTCAACCTAGAGATAGAAACCAATCCAGCAGCAAAAGCTGTAAAAGCAAATGTATCCTATGAGTGGATGCTTAGCGGATCAGACCTATCAGATTCAAACATGTTATTGTTCAGTTTTATGTCATGCACTGTATTGGAATAAGGGAATGAACTTGGGAAAAGGCGGGGAAGAGATGCTACCTAGGAAACAATCAGATAAAGAGCGGGAGCGCCCCCCCCCCCCCCCATAGATTAACAGTTAGAAAAAGAAACTTAGACAGGACCTGCCCTAATTGATCAAACACTTAAAATTGGAGGTGAGAAGTTTGTACTGTCGGACTTGCAAGATTTATGTAGCCTTACTATAAAGTAGATTTAACTCATCTACTCTTGTTTTCTTGTCTGGTTTACTTGAGAAGGCTGACATGCACTCAAAGTAGCCAAGCTACATTTACAGTGAAGCTGATTTAGAAGAACCGAACACTCCCAAGGGCTAAACATGGAAAACCTTCTAGACTAGTATTGCAGAGAGCTCAATTGCTAGAATTGAAGCCAAGTTCTTGATGGAATTCAGTTGTTATAACAAGGGAATACTTTCAGGGAAGTACCTGGCAACCCCGAGAGCTTCAGAGGGATTGAGGGCAGAAGGTGGTTATATACAGTGGGGCAAAAAAATATTTAGTCAGCCACCAATTGTGCAAGTTCTCCCACTTAAAAAGATGAGAGAGGCCTGTAATTGACATCATAGGGAGAACTCAACTATGAGAAACAAAATGAGAAAACAAATCCAGACAACCACATTGTCTGATTTGGAAAGAATTTATTTGCAAATTATGGTGGAAAATAAGTATTTGGTCATCTACAAACAAGCAAGATTTCTGGCTCTCACAGACTTGTAACTATTTCTTTAAGAGGCTCCTCTGTCCTCCACTCATTATCTGTATTAATAGCACCTGTTTGAACTAGTTATCAGTATAAAAGACACCTGTCCACAACCTCAAACAGTCACACTCCAAACTCCACTATAGTGAAGACCAAAGAGCTGTTAAAGGACACCAGAAACAAAATTGTAGACCTACACCAGGCTGGGAAGACTGAATCTGCAATAGGCAAGCAGCTTGGTGTGAAGAAATCAACTGTGGGAGCAATAATTAGAAAATGGAAGACATTCAATACCACTGATGATCTCCCTCGATCTGGGGCTCCATGTAAGATCTCACCCCGTGGGATCAAAATGATCACAAGAACGGTGAGCAAAAATCCCAGAACCACATGGGGTGACCTAGTGAATGACCTGCAGAGAGCTGGGACCAACATAACAAAGGCTACCATCAGTAACACGCTACGCCGCCAGGGACTCAGATCCTGCGGTGCCAGACATGTCCCACTGCTTAAGCCAGTACATGTCTGGGCCGTCTGAAGTTTGCTAGAGAGCATTTGGAAGATCCAGAAGAGGATTGGGAGAATGTCATATGGTCAGATGAAACCAAGAATGAATGGGGCCATGTATCGTGAGATTTTGAGTGCAAACCTCCTTTCATCAGCAAGGGCATTGAAGGTGTAACGTGGCTGGGTCTTTCAGCATGACAATGATCCCAAACACACCGCCCGGGCAACGAAGGAGTGGCTTCGTAAGAAGCATTTCAAGGTCCTGGAGTGGTCTAGCCAGTCTCCAGATCTCAACCCCATAGAAAACCTTTGGAGGGAGTTGAAAGTCCATGTTGCCCAGCGACAGCCCCAAATCATCACTGCTCTAGAGGAGATCTGCATGGAGGAATGAGCCAACATACCAGCAACAGTGTGTGTCAACCTTGTGAAGACTTACAGAAAACGTTTGACCTTTGTGATTACCAACAAAGGATATATAACAAAGTATTGAGATGAACTTTTGATATTGACCGAATACTTATTTTCCACCATAATTTGCAAATAAATTTTTTCCAAATCAGACAATGCGGTTGTCTGGATTTGTTTTCTCGTTTTGTCTCTCATAGTTGAGGTCTACCTATGTCAATTACAGGCCTCTCTCATCTTTTTAAGTAGGAGAACTTGCACAATTGATGGCTGACTAAATACTTTTTTGCCCCACTGTGTATATATATATATATATAAAAAAAAGCCTGGTTCTAGTTTAATAATCTCCTTTGAAATGTTAACTAGTTTGTTGCTGTGCTTGAACTTGTTTGTACACAGACTATTAATGTTGATTGATGCTTTATATAATTAAAGCATCTAAAACATTTTGATGTGAAA
This sequence comes from Masticophis lateralis, assembly GCA_030761175.1. Classification (NCBI taxonomy): domain Eukaryota; kingdom Metazoa; phylum Chordata; class Lepidosauria; order Squamata; family Colubridae; genus Masticophis; species Masticophis lateralis. The sequence continues at coordinate 43,038,487 of JAUDYJ010000002.1, read as the reverse complement.
CCTAAAATTCTTCCCAGGGTCCCTCTATGAAGCAGTTGGGCAGTTTCAAAATTTGATAAATAAAATGAATGAACAAAGGAATGAATCCAAAGACATCATTCAGGTAATGTGTATTAGTAGAAGATATTACTGAAGAAGCTGTATATCTGTCCATGCAGGTACATGAAGTTGGTTGAAGCTCTACCTACTTATGGAATCCATTATTATGGAGTGAAGGTTAGTGAGTGCTGGAAAACAAAACTGAGTAAACAGTCTGTTGTATGCATTTTTTTCTTTTAATAAAAGCAGCTCATTTGAACAAAGCGAGTAAGAAGATGCCCTCATGTCACAGTGCCCCATTTAAGGACTTTTTACCTTTAAAGCTCAGCTCTTTTTCCTTTTCTCAGATCATGAGAATGTTTTAGATCCTCTTCATCCTTCATTCTCTTCAGAAACAAGGGCTTTACTCATACAGCCATTTGTGATTTGGCTTCCCTGGATCCACCTTAAGCACTTTGAGTAGAGTCTGCGTGAATGCAGATCTTACACTTAGGTGATGGTTTTCAATAATCATTCATCTGACGGATCAAGGAGATGGCAAGGACTTTGGCTTAAGGTCCTGGATAATTGCCAGTCCCAGGAAATAATGAAAGACTACATGAACATGGAGTGTCTTTCTTCGTTTTTAAGAAATAACAAAAATAGGGCAGGAAGGGCATTGTTAACGTATTGCAAGATTTAACATGTTAATTTTTCATTTAGAATGTTCTGTCTGTTGCCTAGCAGACAGTATTTAAGTTCCTATGATTTATTCAAGAGGTGCTTTTCTTTTAACCCCATTCAGAGCTACAATGTTAGTTGATTAGAATAATGCAAATAGCATTTTGCATCTCCGTGAATAAAACCTCCAGAAGCTAGTACTTACATTACATTAATGGGGCTAGCATTCAAGGAGACGTACAGTTATATTAATAACAAAGCAAGTAGATCCATGCCATCTGAAACTGCACTCAAACCGTAATGAGTTTGCTGAATATGTATATGAACAGTAACATTCCTATTCAGACATTCCACCAGAGGTATAGATATCATCTGGGCATTCTCATGCTTTTCTCTATATGCAGATTGACCCTGTGTAGCGAATGAGCACTTTTTCAAACCTTTCAAAAATGTCTTGTGTTTCACAAATCCCCATTTTGATAGGGAATTTAGAGGTCTCTTTCTTGAATGGTTTTTCCCCCATGTTCTCCACATTTTATAGCCTCAGTAAAATTGTAGAACCTTTTCATTTTCATGGAATGTTCACGTTGACACTGTGGGTAGCAAATATTCAAGAATAGAGTGGAGTAAGAGCTGTGGTGGCACAGTGGTTAGAATGCAGTACTACAGGCTACTTCTGCTGCCTGCCGGCTGCCTGCAGTTTGGCAGTTCCAATCTCACCAGACTCAAGGTTGACTCAGCCTTCCATCCTTCCAAGGTCGGTGAAATGAGGACCCAGATTTTTGGGAGCAATATGCTGACTCTGTAAACCGCTTGGAGAGGGCTGTAAAGCACTGTGAAACAGTATATAAGTCTAAGGGCTATTGCTATTTGGGCCTGATGGATGTGCTCATTTGTTGACATCTACCGGTATTGAAGAAATTGTGATATGGAGGAGCAAAACCCTTCCATTATTGAAATTACTGTTGGCAATTTCCCTACAGCACAACGGTCAGTCCTTTCTTTTTTTTTTTTTTTATTGAAAAAGTTTTACAATAAAAAAATTTTTCCCCCTTTTTTCACCCCTGCCCCCACCCCCCCTCCCATCCCCTCCAACCTCCCCCCAACCCCAGCCCCTCCCTCCCCATCCCACCCCTGACTTCCGCTGCATATTTCTTAAAAAGAAAAACAACAACGAAAATTTTTAACAGCCAGAAAAACAAATACTATTATATACTCAATTCTATTCTGATCTAAATTGAGAGGAAGAGAAAAGAGAGAAAGAAAAGAATTAAAAAAAAAAAAAGATGAAAGAAAAAAAATAAAATAAAATGAAATAATACAAAGAGAAACCTATAAACATGAATATCTGTCTAAAATTAACAATATTATAATAAAAGAAGGCACCAAAAAAGAATAGCCATTATAATATTTAAGCCAATTTAGAAACAAAAAGAAGAAAAAAATAAAATAAAATAAGAAAAACATTACTAACATTACTAATCCTATACCATACTCGATCACTCCAAAATTCTATACCTTACTTATTCATATTAGATAATGCCAGCTAGTTTAATCCGAACTACTCCCCCTAATTCAAAAACACTAAAATCCCCCCTTCAGGGAAAAAACATGCAATATAATATAATCATACATATATTATTATAATTTTCCATAACTCGAATTACAGTCTTCTCTTCTTCCTGATTGAAGTTAATTCTTCTTTCTTCACCTATATCCAATTGCGATACTCTTCATCTTCTGTCTGCCCCCATCAGTAAAACAAAACATTCCATATAAACCCCCCGTGTGACTTTATATGAATAACATCCAACCAAGAAGATGTTCACTCCTGTAGGTAGAATCATTCAGGCTAACGTATTCTATTTCAGCAAAAAAGAAAAACCCCAATGCAGCTCCACCAAGCCTTAACAAAAGAATAAGAAAAAAAGGGAAATAGAAATCCTTGAGACTGCATCCAAATGTTCTTGTAAAAACTGTTTCAAATCCTGCCACCCTTTGTTATCCACTCTTGGTTGTAAGACGTTTTCATTTCCATTCTTTCCTCTTAGATAATAATTTCCAAAAAAAACCATGATAGGGTAATCACAAAACACTGCTACTATATAGATAACATCCAACCACGAAGATATTCACTCCTCCAGGTAGAAACATTCAAACTAACGTATTCTATTACGACATAAAAAAAAAAAAAAACCCCAATGCAGCTCCACCAAACCTTAATGACAAAAAAATCAAAAAGAAAAAAAAGTTCTAGCAGCTGCATTCCCAGATGTTCTTATAACAACTATTTCAAATCCTGCCACCCGTTATTATTCACTCCTTCTGGTTGTGAGATATTTTCATTTCCATTCCTTCCTCTTAGATTGTAAGTTCCAAAAAAAACTATAATAGGATAATCACAGAACGCTGCTAGTTCCAAAAGAAAAACTATAATCGGATAATCACAGAATGCTGCTACCATTGCAGCCCTCTGTTAAACTTGCTCAAGATGTTAAATCCAATTCAGAATAAAAAAAAGAAACTCCAAGTCAGGATGAAGACTTTATAATCCATAAATCCAAATCCATATAAACTTTAGGAATTTTATAACCGGTATCCAAGATTGTCCAAGCTTTCTGATAACAACTGCATCTGATGAAGGACTTTAAGACACTCATTAGTTAACTCTCGAATTTCCTCGTTAGAATCTGGTTCCTGCTGTTCGATATCACCATCCTTTTCTTGCGGAGCATTGGACCTCTGCTGCTGATCATCTTGAATAATAGTATTTCTTGAATCTTGCTCCAGCAGTTCAAGGTCCAGTGCTCCTAGATTAGGTTCACTGATGTAGTTTATTTTCCCATCTGAGAAGTCCATAGTAAGATCCTCCAAGAAACCAGATTGCGCTCCTTGTTCTTTTAACATTCTTTGATTCATTCTTTGAGTCTCATCCTTCTGTTTACCTTTTACAAGCTCTCTTTCTTGTTTCTTATTCTTAAGGTCTTTCGAAGCTCCCTTAAAAATATTTTTATAAAAATGTTCCGCTTTTTCAATAGTATTCAAGCAATATCTCACTCCGTGATATCTAAAAATTATACCGGCTGGTAAGTCCCATCTAAATGGGATATTACTTTTCTTCAATTCTTTAGTTAAGAAAGCAAATTCTTTCCTTTTCTTTAAAACCTTCGATGGTAATTCTTTAAAAATATTAATTTGTTCACCTTCTACTTGCACTCTGGCAGAGTAGGACCTTTGTAAGATGTCATCTCTCAACCTTTTATCAGTAAAGTAGACAACAACATCTCTGGATAAGTTCCTTTGTTTGGCTACTCGTGAGTTGACTCTGTAAGCTTTCTCTATACAACCAAGAATTATCTCATCCTCAAGCTCTAGTAGTTCAGCAAGAACCTTTGCAATAGTTGCTTTTAAATCTCTCTGGTTTTCTTTAATACCTCTTACTCTAATAGCAGAGGCCATAGTTTTAATTTGAAGCATGATAATATCATTCTGTGTAGTCTGATTACTAATCTCAGCTTTCACAAACCTTTCTTGTATTTCTTGAATCTGGGAGCCAATTTCACTGCTAATTTCAGTTACTTTCTCCTCCATTTCAATCACCACATTTGAAAGGTCTGAAATTACTTTAACAATAGTTTGACTTAATTGGTCATGCTTTCCAGCAATCAAATCCACAAGATTCTTCTGTGAGTTTTTAATTTTGTCAACTACACTCAATAAAGGAGTTGTTATAAGTTCTTTTAAGTCCCCTTCTGCCAATCCAGACAATTGCATCATCTCAGCTTTATTTTTTAACTGGCTCAAGGGGGAGCCCCCCCTTCCTTTAGTCATCTTTATTTTACTTTAAATGGCTTTAGTATACTACTTCACTTTGCCATACTTTACTTTAAAAAAGATATCCAAGAAAAAAGGGAAGAGAGAAAAAAAAAATTCTGTTTACTTTAAGTGACTCTCCCATAGGAAGGCATTCATTTCAAAGCTTCCGTTTTCAATCACTCTGGCATTCTTTCAATTAAGACCAGTCGCCATTTTTAAAAAAAAAACTTTCTTAGGAACTTTCACTTCTCTTCCTCTCCTTCCCCCCTCCTCTCGTTACTCTTCCAAAAAATCAGTAGAAAAATCAGTTTTAAAAATCCATACTTGCTTCATCTTTGCTTCTTTCTTTTCTTTTCTTTTGCTTCTTTCTTATTCAGCTTACTCCATAGACGCTGTGGTGTTGCTTCCAGCGTCTGGCTCCGCTAATTGCTTAGCGGAGGACAGTCCCGTCGCGGAGCTTCTCTGGAGGTATGGAGGGGGCCATCCTTCTGAGCCCTCCCCAGGACAAACGAAACGATCCTGGGGCGACTCAGGGGGCCCTGCCTCACCCCCAGGAGCTCTGCCTGCTCCTCCCGCTGAGGAGCAGGTTGTTCGAGCCGCCTGCCAGCTGTGAGGCGGCTCTAACGCGGCGGGATGCCGGCGGGCATGGAGGAGCCCGCCGCCGACGAGGAAGGCGCCACCGGAAGTCCAACGGTCAGTCCTTTCAAATGGGGCCTTCTGGGGATGGCATTGGAGCTATTAGACCTAAAGCCACTCTGTCCCCCGGGAGGAGTACAATAACGGCATCTTATTTTTAGCAGATTAGAATGGCTTTCCAAAACTTTCTTCTAAAATAAAATGAGCGAAAATCACTTTTCTATTTGGGGGGGGGGGGCGGGGGGAATGGCGTCAACTCCACACATACATTGTGTTTGGAGTCTCTGGCTTCCTTAGTTCTCCTTTAATTTATTTTTGCTAGTTTTGAGATAGAGCTATTTGGTTAATTTTAGCCACAAACAATTTAATAATACAGTAATTTACCCCACTCCTCCCCTTCTTTTTGTTGTACTTTTGATGACTTCATGGACAGGTCTGTGCATTTTTCTTGGCAACCTGCAGTAGTGGAATGATCACTGGCCACCTGCCAGGATGTTTTTCAACTTTTTAATCTAGGAGGACTGAAAAAAAAAATAACTGGCCCAAAGTCACCCAACTCTCTTCCATGCTTAAGGAAGCACCAGAACCCGCACCTCCTTACTCCTGGTCCAGCACTAGGATATCTCACTAGCTCTTTTAACATACTTTACAAAGTTGCTTTAAACAGTTATGGAAATAATGCCTTATTGCAGAGTTCCCCATCCTTTCTAGGTTGGCAGTTCGAGGGGGGAAGTGTGCGAACGGGGCCGTGATGCTCATGGCAATGGTGGCAGCCTCACGGTGACCTGAGCACGGGGGGGGGATGCGCATGCACTGGCTAGCCACTCATGCGGCCCAGTGGCCAATGGGCCATAGCCCACAGGTTGGAGACCCCTGATTTATTGTACAGCACTATGATTTACCTTTTTGGTGCTTGAAAAAGAGCTCCTCCAAAACCATTCTCACCAACACTGACAGGGCAAGCCATTAGAATATAAACTGAGAGCAAACCCAACTCCTTACTAGCACTGATTATGTTACCTAGTTTGGTAATGAAATGTCTGCAGGAAAACAACCCAGCTCAGAGAGCACCAAGGACCCCTCATTTCAAACTTGAACTACAAATATTCTCCTTTATTGGAAAAAGCTCTGTGAAAGATGAAATCTGGTGCCCTCACCAAGAAAATATGTCAGCCCGAATTTTCTCTTCAAATAAACAATAACTGTTTGCTCTAATCTTCCACTTTTGCACATGTGCATTTAAAGTAATTTATGGACTTTAAGATGAATAAAATGTACGTCTGAGTAAATACATATGGAACTGTGCAAAGTGTGTACACAGCCCATTCCTTTCTCTCAACAGTTCAGCCTTATTTTGGACTTGTCCCTCATCGAGTCTTCTTTTACTGTTGTTGCTCACCTCCCACAGATTTTCTTCCATGTCTGCCCCACCTCTAGCCATGGTTTCAAAGAATACAGCAGCTTCTCTTCCCTTCTGCTCTGTGGCTGTTTGCATAGCATCTTCCAGCTGGGAAAGGAATAGCAGACCCCTTCAAACAATAAACCTCCTCTGTCAGCCGCAGGTGTGCTAACAAAGGGCTGCCTTCATCTCCATAACCTGCTTATACTTGTTGCAGGATGAAGTAAAGAAACTTTATATCAACTCTGAAGTTTTTTGACTCTTGCTAAAGCCTTAGAACTTCTGTTCTTCTCTGCCATAGGATAAACAAGGCATCCCGTGGTGGCTTGGGATCAGTTATAAAGGAATTGGCCAGTACGACTTACAAGATAAAGTCAAACCAAGAAAAGTAAGTCCATCTGCATATATGTGCATTTGTCTTTGTAATATATAAGTGGAAAGAGGCCATATTGTGCCTTTTCTCCCTACCCCCTTGTTAATCAGCAAATGAAAAGTATTGCTTAATTCTAGAACAGTTTCTCACAATCCTGACTTTCTCCAGGTATATTGGACTACAGTTGCCACCAAGGTGGCCAAACTGGGAATATGAGAATTACAGTTCAGTAAACATCTGGAGAACATCAGAATGGAGAAACTGTTGTAGTCTGTTAAAATAACTGGAGCCAGGAAAAATTATTTTTAGAGTGAATGAAGCACATATTTTCTTTGTTTTGCATTATATTTTAATTGTTTGTATGTTCCATGAACTGCTCAAGTTATTGGTCAGATGCATGAGTTGCCTCCCAGCAGGATCTGAAGTAGTAACCCACCACCATTTCTCCTCACCCTATCCCTCCAACTGATATTAAAAGATATTCTGTAAAGAGACAGGAAGAGTTCATATAGCAATCATGAGTCCATGAATTTGGTTAATTCATCATGAAATCTTAGCAATGAGTTCTGTAGTTCAATGAAGGATTGTGTGAAGAAGTCCATCCTTCTACTGCCAGACCACTTCACTGAACGACTCTTGGTTCAAGTATTATATGACAGGGAGGAAAAATGTTTTCAATGCACTTCAATGGTGAAATCCATTTTTTTTTTACTACCAGTTCTGTGGGCATGGCTTGGTGGGTATGGTGTGGCTTGGTGAGCGTGGCAGGGGAAAGATACTGCAAAATCACCATTCCTTCCCCACTCCTGGGGGAAGGGTATTGCAAAATCTCCATTCCCACCCCACTCTGGGGCCAGCCAGAGGTGGCATTTGCCAGTTCTCCGAACTGCTCAAAATTTCCACTACCAGTTTTCCAGAAACTGCTGGATTTCACCCCTGATGCACTTCCTTTACAACACACATCATTTTATATTAAATTCTATGAAATAGATTAGGAACGTGTTTTCTAAGTTAAATTGTTCCAACTTTTGCTTGGACAGAAGATTAGGTTGCAAGGTAACTATTGTGATTGTTCCTGCCAAGTCAGGAAATCCCAACTGCGATGCCTTATTTATGCTTCTTTCCCTCCTCACAAATTCCTGTTCTTCTCTGAAATGCTAAGCACTTTTTCAAAACAACACTTCGTGCCTGCATATGAAACACAATCCCAACTGCTGCATTTTCTACATGAGAGTGCAAGGGACAAGTGGTACTTGTTCTGTTCCACACAAAGCTTGTTAGACAACTGAGATGGGGTATCTATACATAGAAGTTGCCTCATCATTATTTCTTGAACAAAGAATAAACATCTGGAATGAGTTCTGAAGACCTTGGGAATAAACTCCATGCTAGCTGTATAGAGAAAACTCAAATGTATGTAGTTATTGTGCCATAGGGGAAACACACCTTATGCAATTTTTTCTTCCCAGCCTTTCTGCTTTATGTTGAAATCCAAGCTCGAAGCTGCTTATTTTGATGTTCCTCTTGTCCTCAGAATATTTTGGGTTTAACAGCTTGTACATGTTTTCTTTTGATTGCACAATTTGCTCTCCTTGGAACATAAGTGACACCTATAATGGAGTGATACATCTAGTTAGCTTTCTAGAAAATAGTTACATCTTCAGGAACCCCAATGTGTGGAGAAGTAGATAGATCAGATCTTCTGAATCTGTTTTGTCTCCTGTCCTTGTTAACATTTACATAAAGCAGACAGAAAAATTCCTGTAAAATATGGGGGTTGGGAGTTACCAGCTCCTTTTTTTTTTCCAGATAGGTGAGTGAATGAGAAAAATGATTTCAATCCTGTTAAAATGTCATCCTGATACTCAAGTTTTTTAGGAGATTGGTGTGCAGCCTCTTCTAACAGAGTAACATAATATATGAGAATCAGCTTGCACACTTTCTTGTCCTGTAATTGCTTCACTTCTAGCTCTTGATTCCTCATCACTGCATACAGTACACACCAGACAATGGGTAGAAACTGCACCGCCAGAATTATTTAGATTTATTTATACAAACTTACATACAATGTATAGGGATGCCCATCTTTCTTCCATGACACAGGAGAGCTAAGAATAGATTAAAACCAAAGCAATAAAACCCAGCAAAAATAGGTACCATGGGATCTTTAATGCAGTGGAGCCCCCCAGCAACATTCATCCTACAGATATAAACCATGCAACTGGGCAAACTTTAGATGCCAGCTCAGGGCCTGTGAGAATAGCTGAGTTTTAAAATACTGATAAGTTGGAGCCATCTGAATCTCACAAAGAATGGTATTCTACAAGATAGGCACTGCAACAGATAAAGCATTTTTGAGCAGTTTGAGGGAGAACAATGTGGGAATAGAAACAGCATGTTTCCTCCTGCCCTGATTCATGTTAATTCTCCCCAAACAAAGCCAAATATTTCTGTTCTTTCCCTTCTTGAGAAATTAATATGGTATCCTGCTGCTATCTGGGAAGTCAGGAGGTTGAATTGTGCTTCCTGGTCCTTTCCAACTTGCACATTTAGAATTTTCTGATTAAAACTATTAAAGTCATTGTATATGGGGTATACTTCATCCACAGTGAAGGTGAGGTCAATGGATTCTAAGAAAAACTCTGAGAACATTCTTCTCTTCAGAGGTTCTAAGCAGAGATTATCAAATGCACTCCATCAGAATGTGACCCTGATTGGTGTGTTGTTGATGATGATGATGCTTTTGGATTCATTAACGTTATTTCTGAAATTAAGCAGAGACTGGGTAAATTTGGGCTAATGTCCACATTAAAAACTAATAATCCAAATTTAGACCAACTATAAACCACTATTTTTATGATGAAAATGAATCTGACATGCCCTTGCTTCCTAAACTTAAGTTTTCTTTTTCAAATTTTATTTATTATTTTGCCCTGAAGATCAGGTCAGTTTGTCATGGCATTCTCAGTACATTTATTCACAAAAGGGTGGGGGAGGGATTACAGACTATATAAATCCAGTTTGAATGAAGATAAAACTAAGGGAGATTTAACAATACCATCAAGCTTATGTTTGTTGATATATTCCAAAACCAATCAGTTGAGGCAGCTAATATTATTTCTGGGGATGATCAAAATAAACCGTGCATGGGCAACAGTTGTTTCTCTGGGTTTAAGAAAGGACACGCTATTAATGATCATTGGACCTCCCAGTTGCCCTCATAAGTATTTTCAGTACGTGAAACTGAAGCTACATGGATATACCGTTTGAGACAAACATGGCTTACAAAAGCTCAGCAGAGAATAAACTCAAAAGTGTTTGCAAAGTCACACCAAACTCAAAAGAATAAATTTCCTAGATCCAGAATTTTATATTCAAATTAGAGGTTAAGGAATAATGTTTGACTATTATTACAATAAGGGATGCGATGGCTCAGTGGCTAAGATGCTGAGCTTGTCGATTGAAAGGTTCAAATCCCTAGTGCCACGTAACGGGGTGAGCTCCCGTTACTTGTCCAGCTTCTGCCAACCTAGCAGTTCAAAAACATTTAAAGAATGCAAGTAGAAAAATAGGGACCACCTTTGGTGGGAAGGTAACAGCGTTCCATGCGCCTTTGGCGTTTAGTCATGCTGGCCACATAAACACGGCGAGGTCTTCGGAACAGTGTTGGCTCTTTGGCTTTGAAACGGAGATGTGTACCACCCCCTAGAGTCGGGAATGACTAGCACATATGTGCAAGGGGAACCTTTACCTTTATCTTATTACAATACAATAAGAGATCATGAGAGAGTGTTTTCCAGAATATATGAGAAATAAATTCACTGGAAGGGCTTACATCATTCTTTAAGAATCGTGTTTGGTTATCAGAAAGACCACATTGAACAAAACAGTCTGCATGCTCTGGAGTCTGGAGTATACATGCAAGCAAAAGAATTAAAAAATATGCTCAGTAAAAAAAAATTGGATCATTGTTTGAATACATCAGGCAACTGTCAGACAGTCTTGACCATAACTACCAGTGCAGGATGTGATGTTTTTGCACGATCAAATGGCATTGTGGTTTTTAATGAATGGATAATGTGTTATTATTTCTTGGCCTGGAACTTGTCCAAGAAACTAACATCTTAACATATGCAATTGAAGTAGGTTTGTCGATGAAGATTCTCAGTCATCCAGGTAGCATTATCTGGAAGCTGAATCATAGCAACTGAACTTCTTTCCTTGTTGGTTCGAAAGATTTTGCTACTTATCCAAGTAGTTTCTTCAATCTGAGCAAGTTGGTTAGGGTTATCCTGTATATGTCCTCCAGTTTCATTTCTCACCTAATCTGGACAAACTCCAATGGTGGGTTGCAACCAGTTCGCCGCGGATTGGGCGAACTGGTAGCTGCGGCGGCGGGAGGCTCCACCCACCTGCCTGGATGTCTCTGCGCATGTGCGGAAGCTTCTGCGCATGCGCAGAAGTGTCACACGAGCACCCACGAGCGAACCAGTAACAACGGGGTTTCAAACCCACTACTGACAAGCTCCTTTGGTGAGTAAGCTAAGAGTCATTGGGATGTAAATGTTCCAACTCCTAAATCCTTACCCGTAGGCGGATTGTTAAGAGTGACCTCCCTGTTGAACCTTTGAAGTGGTCTTAAGTCTTTCTGGAGACTAATGAAAAAGCAGCATTACAAAATGGGAGTACAGGTTGTGTTTGAAGCCTCCACCCCTATTAAGGGAAAGATTTTCCATTTTGACCCAAATAGATTCCTTACGTTTCTTTCCTCTTACTAGTTTCTTCTGTAAGACCTTGAAATGGCCCGATTTATCTGAAAGATCCTACTGTTTGAGTTTTGCACGCTCAGTGTTACAGTATTATTTAACACAACACAGTTAGATATCACATTTAAAGGAGAAAAATACATTTTAAAATGTGTACTGCCATATTTTAAGGCTATTGTATTGCCATTTTCTCATCTTCATTTTGTTTTCAATAAACTCACAATTTACAGGACAGTTAGGCAACTCGTAGATGATGCAGCTATAAAAAAAGGGTGCTGGTTACAATAGTCATATCTTATTTACAGCACCGTAGACATCATGTTTCCCAGTTACCGGTTCCTGTGGAAGAATGGCAACATAAATATACTTATCTTGCTTCCTAGAGACTTCTGGCTGGTTATTGTGGGTAGGGAATGTTGGAACAGATAAGGGGTCATTTTGTGGAACAAGTGGATGGGTCTTGGTGCTCTGAGTGACAGGGGTTGCATTCCACCCCAAAACAAATACGCTGCCATTCTTTTGACAACACAGTATGCCTTTGCACAGCTCCTAAAGAGTGCTCAGTGTGGAAGGAAGTGAGAAAATCTAGTTGTATTGGCTTCAATTCTAAGAAACAATGGCTCCTTTTAAAGTAGGAGGTAATGGAAGTGATGAGAGTATATACAGTTTCTTGACACAAAGGGTGGTTCTATGTTTGCTTTCTTTCACTGTTAAAAGTAAGTGGTTATGCTAATTCTGGTTGCTGGGAGAAATGGGTATGTATGTTTGGCAAGGGTGAGCTGTATACACTCTGGTCAAATGTGTATAGCAAGTGGGTTTTAGCAGCTCTCCTTGGGACATAAAGTGAAAATGTTCTCTGCAATCGCTGGTCAGTTTTAATCTATGAAAAAAAAATATCTGAAGCTGCTCTATTTGCTAGGGTACTCGGGTACACACACCATCCTTGTAAAACTGGTCTCCATGGATAAAACTACTGTATATACATGCTAAAGGCAAAAAACATTGAATGATGATTATTCTCTTTCTATCAGAAAGAGAACATTCTAAATCCATACATTTTCACATCTCTAGTCAGTTGTTCTTACAAAACTTAGTAACTGGCACTATAATGAATCATAGTACAGGAGTGTCAAACCCAAGGCCAGGGGGCTGGATCCAGCCTGTGGGATGCTTAGATCTGGCCCAAGGGACTGCTCTGGAAACAACAAAGGACTGGCCCGCAGTGCCTCTGCCAGCAAAAATAGAGCTCGCAAGGGCTGTGGGCAGCCCTCCTAAGCTCCATTTTCACTGGCAGAGGGTTGCAGGAGGCCATCACAGCTGAAAATGGAGCTCGGGAGCTCAGGCCACCACAGGCACCCCAACATGAGTGATGTCGAACTGGCCATGCCCACCCCTGATCAAATCGAGTTTGACATCCCTGCCATAGTATATACAGGTAATCCTCAATTTACAACCATTCATTTAGTGACTGAAGTTACAATGACACTGAAAAGATAACCGTTTCTCACACTTTTGACCTTTGTACGATCCCCATAGTCACATGACCAAAATTTAGATGCTTGGCAGCTGGTTTGTATTTATGTGATCCTGTGTCATGTGATCACCTTTCATGACGGTTTAATAAAGTCAGGCTCACTTAACACCTGTTACTAGCTTAACAACTGCAGTGATTCACTTAACAATTGTGACAGAAAAGGTCGTAAAATGGGACAAAATTAACTTAACAATTAACTTCAGCAATGGAAATTTTGGTCTCAATTGTGGTTATAAATTGAGGTCTACCTGTACTAAGATAATACTTTGCAGGATTTAGAACTGCAATATGTTCAAACGCACTTTCCCTTCGTACATTTAGAAGGCAGTGCTGATGTTACAGCAGTTTTCCTTGAGGTATTTCAGACAGTTTCTCCAGTTAGCTTAAAAAGTGTTGGCTACTTCTTTCTCTGGCTATATTCCAGCTGGGCAACTCAGTGTGTTCTCTTTATCACTGGCCCGTAATCAATTCTGCATTCTTTTAAGCTGCTGTCAGAGAAGAGATTAAACAATTTTTAGTTTTTATGTACAACCTGAGAATAACCCTCTTCTAGACCAAGGTAGGGAAAAAGGGTACAACTCCACTCCTTTTATTTCAGAAACTTTTCAAAAGGCAAATTTAATTGCCTGCTCTGCTACTTTTTCTCTTCCACCATATATTCTGTTTCTTCCTTCTATGATCGTGGCCTGCTATCAGTTCTCTTTTCCTACAGAAAGGAAAATGAAAGGCTAAAATTTTATATACTTGTTAAACAAATTTATATGATCACCCCACTCACACATAGTCTGAACAGCTCACAAAAATAGAACTCCACATTAAATAATCCATCAATCTCACAGTGAATCAGTTGGATTGGGACTAGGAGACCAAGGTGTGTTCTCTCTCCCCCCCTCTCTCTTTCTCCCTCCCTCCCTCCCTCTCTCTTTCTCTCACATACACATAGACACACACTAGCATTGCTGTCAGTTAAATTCTGATGTAGGAACTAAAGTTGGCCATACTTTAATTTCTGCAGATTCCAGGGACGTATAACATAAAACAATGATGGCTAATCTTTTTGCCATTGCATGCCAAAAGTGGGGGGAGCGCGGGCGGTCACCCACACCCATAATTCTATATGCCCCACCTCCCCATGCATGTGCACACAACCCCTCATTGTGTGTCAAAAGCGGGACCCCCGGGCTCTCCCCAGGCTCCAGAGCCTTTCTAGGAGCCTAGGGAGGGTGAAAACTTTCTTCCCCGCCCCCCTGGAGGCCCTCCGGGGACCAGATTGGGGCAAATCTAACTATGTGGAGAAAATCTATTAGTTGTTTAAGAGTTGACCCTGATTTCATAGCATGTAATCAATCAAGGCAAGTTAATACAAGTGTTCTCCAAATCCTGCTCATAAGGAAACTGTGACCAAGAAAAATATAGTTATGAATGCATTCACCTTTGGCATGATGTAACACCAAGCTGTGGTTAATTAAAGTATACATTTCTATTTCCTTTTTTTCAATTGAAGCTCTGAAAGAAGAGAAGACAGCCCAAGGCTCTGTGTCGTAACTATTATGGTGACATCTAAACTTTTTCAGTAGCTACTCTATCCATTAGATAGGAAATATTTTGAAAAAAGAGATAAGATTCTTAAATATAGTAGATTATAATGAAGGTTGAAAATTTTGAATACCATCACTATATATAAATATTCAAAGTACAAGGTTCTTGGTGATGTTAGTCAATAAAGCAAATTAAAAGCTAATTGAAAAACCTGAAAACATTCTGCAGTGAACAGAATATGGGCATTTTTTAAAAGATTAGTATTTTATGCTTCCAACGCTGGTTTTCAAAATGTGATGACAATATAGTAGCTTTGCTACTGCAAATAGCAATGTTTGTGGCAAGAAGGGGAAATGAGCTAAATGTTTTCTGCTCTACCCCAACACCCCCTGTAGCACATTAAAATTCATCATATGTCTCTTTACACCAGGAGTATCTATCTTCAATAAATATATCCGTATGATGCTTTATTTCAGGTAGTTGGGTTATTTACTGTATATAAAGATCTAAATCTTTCCCAAATGATCACTGACTCGGGAATCCTGTATCCATTTGCTAACACTTAATTATAAGTAATAATATATATGTCTGTGCTATAAATCAAAGATAGGGAAAAGCCTTGGAAAGACTTGACACACACTATTATTATCATATCTCTCTGTAACTATTTAAAGTTTTTGATGTTTGCTTTCTCTTGAAAAGGAGATTTGCCACTTAACCCTAGAATATAGTTTACTTTTTTTTTTGAACACACAAACCTTTCCAAAGTGCATTACTGAAACTAAAATAGTTTCAGATTTTCTTTCACTGTCCAGAATCACTTAAGTTTCAGGAATGTGGCTAGATGGGAGGAATGTTATTCTTAGCATCTGCTATTCTAGGCAAAAGCTGGATAATTTGTCAGGGGCTCTGAAGGCAGCATACTATATGTCCTGGGCTAGATTTTAGAGGCCAATAGGTATGTGTGCCCAGCCCTGCATGAGGAGGGTTTATGACATATAAACCCTCCTCATGCAGGTACGTACACACACACACACACACACACACACTGTTCCCCTCCCCTGTCTACATTGCTCATTATCTTTGTGTTCCCTTTGTTTTTGGCAGCAAAAATACTAGACCATCTCTCCTTCTAGTGAAGTAACTTAATATTGCCAAGTCCACTGGTAGCTTTCTGAATCTGCCACTTGGCAAGAAAACTTCACTGTAAGGTGTGGCAGGTGAGAGATACTTGACCAACCACAAGAATGACTCAATGGGCCTTATTGAATCAACTGAGTAGCCATAGCACTTCCTGGGCAGTGTCTTGGTTTGCTGAGAAAGGCAGGGAGAGGCTGTTGAGTAATCCTAGTTGCCTCTGTATTCCAGTGGTCAGCAAGGTGCCCAGAAGAAGCATCTTCCAGATCACTGGGAAATTCCCCAAACACCATCAGGAAATGCATATATTAACCTAGTTTGTGTCCAAGTTTTGATAAGAAAATAAGAATGGAAGACCCACCATATATTCCCTGTTGAACTCCTCTGTCTATACATCCTACTAAGGTTACTTTGGATTGAGCACCAACCAGGGGTGAAATGCTACCAGTTCGCACCAGTTGGGGTGAACCAGTAGTGATAAAATCTACCGGTTTGGGCAAACTGGTAGTAAAAAAAAAAGCTACTGGTTGTCCAAACCAGTATTTCCAACGATCAGCTGTGCCACGCGGTTTTCAGCTAAATTGTGCGTCACAGCTGTCCCCCCCCCTCACTGTTCTACTTACCTTGTTAAGCCTTTTTTTTTCCACGCAAAGCGTGCATTTGGCATGCACTGTGCATGCGTGTGCGCAGCGTGCTTTTGGCACATATTGCACATGCACTCACACAGCACGCGTTTGGCATGCAGTGCGCAGCGAACCAGTGACAAGTGCGGAGGATTTCAACATTGGCACCAGCTGTTTATTTCTCAGAGGTTGCCTCTTGGGAATTGCTGTGGATATTGACTGATGGTCTCGTGAGTTTTAACTCTAGAGTAGTACCACTTTTCAAAATTTTATAAATTTTAACTTGTGTTCATAATAATAATTTAATTATCTTGATTTCGTCCTGTTTTTTCTTACATACATCTGAAAGTCACCGAGATCCAGCCAGTTTCATAAATAATAATTTATATTTATTTATGTGTCTGTTTTTGTTTGTCGTACTTATATAGAATCAAGTACTTCTGGGCAAAGTAAAGAAATGCTGTAACAATTGGTGGAAAATGGGTGATTTAGATCCCGTCCAATCTTATAGTAAAGCACAGTGCATCTTTGGAAAGTATTTAGAATATTTAGAAATATTGGTTCTTTCTTGTCTGAAGAAGGATTTGACAGTAGGAACGAAAAAAATTGCTCATTCTTTCCTTTGAGGAAGCCAGTTTTATTTTTATTTTCAAGAATATTCTGAGTCATCCTCTGACGTGTATATCTGAACTGGACTCTGGCATCACCCATAATTTCCAGTTTCTTCCACTCAATCTGCGTTTTACACTTTCAGGTGAATAAGACCAGTTTCGTTTGCTCGAAAGTCAGAGACTATCTTTTTCCTCCAGTTCTGCGGTACTTCCCTTCCAGCAGAGGAGATAAAGGGTGGGGCTGATTTTCTATGATTTTCTATGAGCTGTAAAGTGCAGTTGCTAATTCAGTTTTATCAAACCCGCAGAAGAGCTTTGTCAACATATATTGGTGTTTCTCTTGATAGTGTACTATAGATGCCTGTCTTTTTAAAGCTTTTTCAAATTGTTTGAGAGGTGCTGCGTTTTTATCTTATCTCTGGAGAATGAGGCAGCCTGCGCAATTCGATATAACCCATTTTAAACACAGACACTCTTCTTAAGAAGAAATTGTTTTTAATTGTGGTTACAATCCAGCTTGCAATATATTAAGGAGTGAAAAGTCACAGAATCCATCTGAGCCCTTCATAAGGGTCATAGCCTAAAAACCTGGCTATTTCCCAAGACTGGGATGCTGTATGTGTCAAGGGCCCCATTTCTTGGCTGTATTGCTAACTGGCCTAGTATCTTGCTCCTATGTATATTTAATGTGAATGTTTTTACTGTTTTTATTGTTTTAATATATTTTAGTACATTTAACTAATATTTTTATAAGCCATCCAGAACAGGGGTGGGATACAAAAAATTTAGCAATTGGTTCTCTGCCCAGTTGCTGGGTGGGCACGGCCATGCTGGGCATTGCCTACTCAGCCTCCTGCACCATAGGGGGTTGTTTTTACCCTCCCCAGGCTTCAGAGACTTTCCTTGAGCCTCCAGGAGGGAAAACAGCCTCCCCGGACTCCTGAAGCCCTCCGGAGGCTGGAAACAGGTCCGTTTCCAGACTTCCAGAACTTCCAGGAGGCCCATTTTTTGCCCTCCCCAGGCTCCAAAGGCTTTCCTAGAGCCCCCAGGAAGCAAAAACAGCCTCCCCCGGGCTCCGGAAGCCCGAAACTGACTCATTCCCAGACTTCCGGGAGGCCCGTTTTTTGCCCTCCCAGAGCCTCTTCGCGGGTCCTGCAATTTTCTGGCATCCAAAATGGGCTGCATGGACACTCCTGGAAGGGTGGGGTGGGATGAGCGAGGGCAGCCAGTCCTTGCAACTACCGGTTCAGCGAACCAGATGTAAAATTAGCATCTGGTTTGCTCGAATCTGTCTGAACCGGCTGAATCCCACCCCTGATCCAGAATCATTGACTGAGATGGGTGGCTGTAGAAAATGAATGAATGAATGAATGAATGAATGAATGAATGAATGAATGAAAGCATGTATGCGTGCGTGCGTGCATGCCTTGGGCAATCAACAAACTAGAAACGGTCATGGCAGTAGATCAAGATTAAATGTTTGCCAACACTCAGGTATTGGACACTAGCCCATCCTTCTACAACTTGGTAGCCTCCAGAAATATTGGACAATTCTCATAATTCCTAGACAGCCTGGTCAGTATCCTGGAGGTTGAAGGAGCAGGTGAGAACAGGATAAGCCAATCTGATGTTCCCCTTATATATTGATATTGCAACTTCTAGAATTTCCAACTGGCATGACTGTTGTTAGCTGAGCATTTCACGCATTTCACTTCACAGCAGGGCTGTGGAGTTGGGAGATAAATGTTCCGACTCCGACTCCTCAGTTTTTTGTGACTCCGACTCCAGGTACTCAAAATTTTCTCCGACTCCTCAACTCCGACTCCGGCTCCGGTTCCTCAGTTTTTTGTACTTCCGATTCCGACTCCAGGTACCCAAAATTTCCTTCGACTCCGACTCCAACTCCACAGCACTGCATTTCAGGTCCTTCAATTTCAGCAGAGAAAGAAAATGACAGGTAGTGAAGGGTTGAAATAGATTATTTTACACTGGCTACAGTCACGTTTGTGAGACTGGCAGCCATAAACACTATTTAAATAAATAAAAACATCCATTTCCTTCACGGTCATGGTGGGATTTCAACACCATAAACAGATCTCCACCTGACAGATGATCTGATCTGAAGAGCCTGTTGGAAATAATTGGTCAGGCTGTGCCAGTTGTCTGGGCCTCTTTGTGGAACTGTCTTGTTTCCAGAGCGATAGTCACTATCATTTTTACTTTGAAGAGCAATTTGTAAAAGCTTTGGAAATACACAATTCTGAGGAAGAGGTTGTTTGTTTAAGTATATTATTCTCCTTTTTTTCTAAACATCACATTAATTAATACATATAATTTCCTGGGTGTCAATTTTGTTGAAACTCTCGCGATTATTCATTTCAAAGAAACTTTCGCAGATGTATTTCCTAATGGCTTAGGCTTAGAAATGTAGAGGCTGTTAAATAATTAACTTGCTCTCTGCTGTTGTATTTACATCATCGTGGCCTCAGCTTTCTTTCTCATGCGTTAAACAAGCGTTTTGCTTTTTATAATAGGTAGTGTCCTTGTTTTTGATTTCTGAAAACTGTTGCACGTCAACATTTTTGCATAAATGGACTTTGTTGGAAAAGTAGTCAAAGCACTCTTCTTGTAAAAACTTTCCCTCCTTTTTGGGGTGTGTGGATATGTGCATGTTATATTTCGTTATAGGAAGGGAAAAAACTAAGCCAAAAACAAGAAACCTGAGTTTTATATAGCTGAAATTTATTAATGATTATGATCCTAAAACTGATGTAAATATACATTTCTTTTCTTGATCATTTGAATCTACTTTTGCCCACAGGTGGTTCCTAATTTAAAAACTTATTTTCCAATGGAACAGTTTGAAGCCAGACAATCATTACTTAGTCTTTAAGTTTTGAACTATTACCTGGTTTTTCAGTCCTGAAGTGTTCATTTTATAGATTTCCCTACACAAGTCGTAGACTTTGGTCAATGTCAAGTCTTAATATTGGTCATATTACTTTTTAAATTATTATCTAATGTATACTCTGTCTCCAACATAGAAGGTAGTTTACAACAGTAATAAAATGAAAAGTAGAAAACAGTAGAGTTAATACAAGTTAAATCACTCATGGATTAAATCAGTTACAATTAAAAGCTTGGGAAAGTGGGAACCAAATACAAATCCTTTAGAACTGTATCTCATATGAGAACCTCTGTAACTGAACTTTTGGCTGTAAGGACCTTCAGAAGAGCTCTTGGTAGTGATCTGAGTCAGGTCCCACAGATATCAGGACAAACTGTTTAATGATTTAAAATCCAATTTCTCGTGGTATTTAAAAGAGCCAAATTTTAACAAGCTTTCAAATGACCATGAGGGTAGGTGCTGCCTGGGGAGGGGAAGTTGTGGGTTAACCTCCCAGGGAATGCCGTTTCATGGCCCATCCTGTTACACCTCATGATTGGTGGGGTCCTCAATATACAGAAGAACACACCCTGTTTCCTCAAACTGAGTAGGCAGAATTTATCAGGGAAAGATGATCTTATATATACACACAATCTGAGCCATGTAAGCCATGTAAACCATGTATCATAACCAATAGTTTGAATTCCCTTTGGAAGTGCACTTACAACCAGTGCAGATCTCATTGCAAATGTATTATGTGGCAGTAAGAAGACTGTCCTGCAAACAAACAGGTTGCTACACTTCGCAACAGTTGAAATTGCATGGTGGTCTTTCAAGGGCATCCCTCTTGTCAAGCGAATTACAGTAATCTGAACAAGAGATGACAAGGTAATAAGTGACCAACATCAACGCCTGTGTAACGCCAAGAGGCAGAGGTTAGCTTTCTCTGCTCTAGATTCTTGGCTTTTACTTTAAGCCAACAGGGACTCTTACTTAATTTTGTTGTTATTACTACTAGATGTCTGGGGTAGAGGTGAGGATTTATTTATTTTCTGCCTTTATTTTTTTTTTATAGATAAGGCAGCAAAAACACACACAATATTCTTTCCTCCAGAGCGTGGTGGCTCATGAGATTAGTACACTGAGGTGATGTTTAGCAGGCTCACATTTGAGACCCATTGCTGCAGAATAGGAAGAGTTCCCATCACATGCTCCAGCTCCTGCCAACCAGCAATTCAAAAGCAGTCAACCATGAGTAGATAAATAGGTACCACTTCAGTGGGCAACTTCACAGAGGTACGAAAGGAGCCCCCAATTGGGCATCCCCTGGATAACTCTAATGTTACCGGCAAATCCTTTCACTACAGAAGCACTTCAATTCTTCCAACAGGGAAGTATTAGTATACTCATTCCTCCTCCTATTTCCGCCATAAAAAGAATCAGATGAGTTGGGTTGGGCTGAGAGAGACTGACTGGCCTAAAGCCACTTGGCTGCCTTTCATGAATAAGGCAGGGTCAGAACTCACCACAAGATTTCTAGCAAGGTGCCTAAGCACTCAACCACTCACTCAAAAGTACAAGGAATGATACCTACCGTATTTTTCGGAGTATAAAATACTCCAGATTATAAGACGCACCTACCTTTTTTGGTGAGGAAAACAAGAAAGAAATCTTTGCCTCGTTTTCAGCATAGATTGATTAACACAAGGAAAAAAAATCTGCTCCCAGCAATTTACCTCCTTGCAGCAAGTAGCAGAGGCCTACGCAAAACAGCTGAGAGTTGGGAGGCCGATCTAATCAACATGTGCTAATTAGGCTGTGCTAAAGCTGAAACAAGCTATTTCTTCTTACTGCTTGCTCCAAGGAGATAAACTGCTGGGAGGCAGAGGCCAAAGGGTGGGGGCCAGTGGGTGGATGGGGTTACATTTGGTGTATAAGACACACCTAAATTTTCACCCTCTTTTAGGGGGGAAAAGGGTGCGTCTTATACTCCGAAAAATACAGTATTCTTGCTTCAGGTAGTGTGCTGGCTGGCTCTGAAAGGGTGGGCATTGAAGAATTTGTACCCAATCAGAACAGTTTCCTGGCATAAATGCTCCTAAGACAGTGATGATTTCATATTTAGGAGCCATTTGAACAGCCTAAAAGGGATTTGTTTATCGAGGTGATTTGCTTCTCAGGCCAAAAGGGAAGCAAATGGTGCTGGCTAGCTTGTCTATCTTGATATTGGATTCCTAGTTGCATAATACAACTATAGCTCCTCATTGAAATCAATCAGGTAGTCCTTGCTTAATGACCACAATTGGAATCAGCAGTTAGTTGTTAAGTGAAGCCATCGCTTAGTGAATCTGCAACTGTGCTTAGGATCTTTCTTCAGTTTACCTTGCTTTACATGTCTGCAAAGGTCATAAATGCAAGGATTGGTCATACAGTTACATTTTCATCACAGTTATAACAGTGATGTATAACAAGTCACTGTATAAGCCTGTCACTAAATGAGAATTACCTGTATATGCAGTATCAAATTGAGAATAATGGAGGCTCATGAACCAGGATCCCTATACTTCTTGCAATAGAGACAGAATTGTATTAATTTTAGTGTTTGGGCCTTGAATGGTTGTTAATGTAAAAGAAGGAGTAGCAGAACCTTGGGGCGGAGTCAAAAGAGGAATCAGCCTAGAGTTTCTATGTTCCCACAAACAAATTAAGTCCAACCTCTCTTGAATCCCATTAACCCTTATCTAAGACCAAAATAGTGCTAACAATTAGTTGAGTAGATTCCTATGCATAGGCATGAACCTATTTAATTGGAACTTCAGGTGTGATCCTGGTCTTTCGTGCCTGACAGTTACCCAAATAATAAGTGTTGGTCCAACATGCCTTCCTCTCTCTCGCTGTCTCTGTCTCTGTCTGTCTGTCTCTCTGTCTGTGTGTGTGTGTGTGTGTGTGTCTCTCTCTCTCTCTCTCCCTCCCTCCCTCCCTCCCTCTTTTTCTCTCAGAAGGAATGATAAATAGCTTGACTAAAGCCACTGCTTACTGTAGGTACACAGCAAATGTATGTTCAGCTGCACGCACATCTTGTTACAGCTTTAAGATAAAGTATCTCTGCCACTTGGTTGGCTTTTGAGTATCATTCTTCATGATCCTGCACAATAATGGCAACCTGGAGTTGTCTATTATGTATCACCATGAACTTGCTGGGTAGTAAATAATACTATTGCAGTTTCTTGCTGATCGCAGTGTCTGAGCCAAGGCTTTTCCTAGCAGTATCCAGAGCTAAGGCTCCCCTGGCAAAAGAGAAAACTGTTATGTATGACAGGAGGAAGAGGGTGTTATTTTCATGTGTACATATGGATTGTGTACATATGGATTGAAATGTGTACATATGGATTGAAATTATTCTGAAGCTACTCATTCAACATTTTGATGGCCACCTAATTAATATAGAGGTTATAGAGCCGCGATGGCGAACCTATGGCACGGGTGCCACAGGTGGCACGCGGAGCCATATCTGTGGGCACGCGAGCTCAGCTCCGACACACATGCATGTGCCAGCCATCTGATTTTCGGGCCTTCTGGGCCCACCAGAACTCAGTAAACACACTGTTTCCAGCCTCCGGAGAGCCTCTGGGGCGGGGGTAGGGAAAGCTGTTTTTGCCCTCCCCAGGTTCCTAGAAAGGCTCTGGAGCCTGGGGAGAGCAAAAAATGGCCCCAACGGGCCGTCACATGCCAAAAATGGGGGGAACATGGGGGGGCACATAGAATTATGGATGTGGGCACGCGTGCGTGTGACCCCCACCATACTCCCCCTGCTTTTGGCACACGATGGCAAAAAGGTTAGCCATCACTGTTACAGAGATTAGGAGTTTCATTTAAAGGGAACATGTTCATCCATTTGCGTTTTTATCTGAAAACTTTTAGGATAATTTTTTCTTCGTTTCCATGCCTGAAGAAAAGCAAAACTTATATTATGCTATTGTAATGGGTATGTAGATTTTTGTTGCGTTTAAAATATTTTTATTTTCGTTTAATCAATAGTGCACTTTTACTATCTGATATCCAGTAAAATAAACAACAGTAAAAGAAACTAGACAAATTTTTAAAATGCAGAGGTTTAATAATGTCAATACTAGGAAAGTTCCAAGATGACACCAGTATTGCTAATTCAGATTAGATGTAATATGAAGTCTTTTATGGCACAAAGTTACCAAATTTCCAATGATAAGGCTGCCTTATTCTCTTCTTTTCAAATAATTAAAAACGTTGCTTCAAACCAATGTTTTGAGTCTTTTGGATTAATTAATAGGTATTTAGTTTCTTGTTTGTTTCTCATTCTACCTGTTAAGGCCAATAATAGTATTCAGTAGTCAACATTTCAAAAGGTGTAAAGGAGATCCCATTTTAAAAACTGTTCACATAAACTTTAGCTGGAAGAGAAATGTAATACACCTGGGAAAAATAGAAGTTCTAATACTATTTCTATTTCCTACTAGTGGCAGTCTTGTAGTGGAATGTTCAAAAACATCAAAAGAGGTTGAATTGATTTTACCTTGCTCCCTCGCTCCATACTGCTAGACTCAACTCTGCAAGAGAGTATTTCTAGAGTGGTGAAACAGTGGACATTGGAATAGTGAAATCTTATTCTATGTAAGCACATTCGTTCTGGGAGGGGGGGACTAATTAACTGCTCTAAATGTATGTTTCATGGAGAAAATATACCTGTGTGGTCACCAGGAGTTAAAAAAAAATGACTTGATGGCACATAATAAAAAAATCAAATGTGTATTGTCCTTGCAATTGATTGCAGGCAAGTAATTTGCTCCTTTGCATAAAAAAAAAAAGAGTTGATTAGGTACTGGCATTATTATTTTTTAGGAAGTTTCGTCAAAATCTCTTCTATGGACAGACAGTTTCGTGAACTATTGTGGCAATTTGGCTTAGTGTGCTTCTAATAAAAACAAGGACAAATAGGCTGAAAAACAGCTTCTATCAACAGTAACTATGATGAATTCTACTGTATAATGCAAAATCGGGGGTTTTCAATTCAATTTGCTTAACACATTGTAAGCCGCCCTGAGTCTTCGGAGAAGGGCGGCATATAAATCTAATTTTTAAAAAAATTGCATAGAATGTGAAGGATGTGTGGTTTTATATGTATAATATACACTGAAGATGGCATTTAATTTTGTTGTACAAGGTGCAGTGGCAATAAAGTAAACTTAAACTTAAAGTCGGAATGCTTAATGTTGTCAGATTTACTATGCTTTGTTGAGCTGTTCTGCTAACAGTACGCAAAAGGATAGTTTTTCATTTGATAAACTATTTTATTTACTTACGATAGTGATATACTCGCCTTTTAATATATGTCAACATATGTGTGTGTGTGTGTGTGTGTGTGTGTCTTTGGTTATTCGGGTCTTCTCCCGCGTAAAATTGGAAGTATCTTGGCGACGTTTCGACGAAGTCTCATTCGTCATCTTCAGGCTGGTGTTTTCGGCTTCATGCTTCCAGGAGCAATGTGAGATTGCTCCTGGAAGCACGAAGCCGAGAACACCAGCCTGAAGATGACGAATGAGATTTCGTCGAAACGTCGCCAAGATACTTCCAATTTTACGCAGGAGAAGACCCGAATAACCAAAGACCTACATACAAACACCCACGAAAACCTCAGAAAACAGGTATATGTATATGTACATGTATGTATGTATGTATATGTATATGTATGTATATATATATATATATATATATATATATATATATATATATATATAGTTAGTAAAGCCACACTAAAATAGCAACCATATAATGAAAGAAATAGTAATTAATTGTATTATTATTTTAAAAATTAAGAAATTAAAATAATTAAAAATTAAGAAAACAAATATTGGCTACCAAACAGCAAAAAATGTTAATAAAATCTCATATGCACCTCTATTGGATTATCTGAAGCTTTATGGAAAACCTTTTTTTTTTTTTTTACCTTCAAGAGACCTAGGGTCATGCTTTCTCAAATTACATTTCTGCCTCCAACTCAAATTTATTTTGATTGACTACTGTTTTGGTTGTTTCCTCTGTTCCTCAAGATTATTCCTACAGTCTATTACAATATCCTAAGCATTGTTTACAATACTTATAGATGTAATTTGCATGTTAGAACAGTAACTCATACAATTTGGCCTTTTCCTATCTTTGTCCCATTTGGGGATAACAACAACAGGTGTGGTAATGCAGTATTACTCTAGATCGGGGGTGTCAAACTCGTGGTCTTTCACTACGAGTTTGAAAAAAAGGGAGTTTGAAAAATGTCATATCACAACTTTTTTCCCTTTTGCTAAAATGAGGGGGTGGGTGTTAGCCAGCATATGATGCATCCAGCCCATGGACCACCAGTTTGACACCCCTCCTCTAGATCAATCTCTACATTCAACATGCATATGGTATTCATAGTCACATCCCCAATATCAGTGGTGGGTTTCAAAAAATTTTACTACCAGTTCTGGGGTGTGACTTGGTGGGCATGGCATGTCTTAGTGGGTGTGACAGGGGAAGGAGACTGTAAAAACCTCAATTCCGTCCCCAATCCAGGGGAAGGTTGCTGCAAAATCCCCACTTCCTCCCGATCAGCTGGGATTTGGGAGGCAGAGAATAGATGAGGGCGGGGCCAAGTCAGAATTTTTACTATCAGTTCTCCAAACTACTCAAAATTTCCACTACCAGTTCTCCAGAACTGGTCAGAACCTGCTGAAACCCAAGTCTGCCCAATATTTAGAAACTGTCAAGATACCAAGAAATATTGGGGTTTTTTGGACATGAGGTTGGACAAAAAAAACGGTGCTATGTATCTAGGTGTACAGATATGTCTGTAAATATTTCAGAACTGTTCTATAGGGTCCCCTTTTCCCTTTTTTATTATGATTATTAATCTGATGTTATATTATTTAATTAAATTTAAGAAAAATATTCTCAGAAAACTGGTTCCTAGAATGAGTTTTAGTATCTCATATTTATTTCATGGGCATATACGTTTGCTTTCCAGATTAGAATATTTATTTAGTAGTACATTTGAGGGAAGTGCAAGATCTCTTTCATGAATTAAATGGATTTATTTTTTTAAATCTTACATTTTAGCTATATAGCCTCTAGTAAGCTTGACAGAATCCCATGGGACTGATATTTGGAAATCCAACAGGATACTGCTATTAATCACACCAGCTATTCCTATTAGCCTGGATATGATTCAGGATAGGATTCCAAAGTGCTTGAGGGCAAAGCCATCTGCAGTGTTTACTCAATCACTAGAAATTCTTGGATAAACCAGTCCTCATCTTACGACCATAAGTGAACCTGAAATTTCTGTTGCTAAGTGAGTTTTGCCCCATTTTATGACTTTTCTTACCATAGTTGTTACAGTAAGTGAATCCCTGCAGTTGTTAAGTTAGTAGCAATAGCACTTATATACCGCTTAACAGTGCTTTTACAGTCTTCTCTAAGCGGTTTATAGAGTCCGTATATTGCCCTGAACAATCTGGGTTATCATTTTACCGACCTCGGAAGGATGGAAGGCTGAGTCAACCTTGAGCTGGTCAGAATCGAACTACCAAACTTCAGGCAACCGGCAGTCAGCAGAAGTAGCCTGTAGTACTGCATTCTAACCACTGCACCACCACATGGTTGTTAAGTGAATCTGGCTTCTCTATTGACTTTTGCTTCTCAAAAGGTGATCATGTGGCACCAGAACACTGGAACTGTCATAAATACAAAATGCAAAGCATCCAAATTTTGATCACCTGACCAGGGCACACTGCAACTGTTGTGTGAAAAATGTTCGTAAGTCACTTTTTTTTCCAGTGCCGTTGCAACTTTGAATGGTCGCTAAAACTGAATATTTTAGCATTGCAAGTCGAAGAGTGCCAGTTTGGTACATGGGGATCTGCTTAAGCTAGTCGTGAAACTGTTTCCATTGGGAAAGCGTAAGGAACTTGTAACATCCACTTAATGCGTGGGGCTCCTGAAGGCTTTGCAGGCTTCTGGCAAACAGACATTGTTCATTTTCATAAACTCTTGTTGCCCTGCTGGCCTTCCCACAAGCTTCAGATCTGTAGAGAGATCACACGCATGTCCTGCTGGCTCATAAATTATTCCTAAGGAAGTGATGAAAAGGGAGAGTGCGCTAGGAGTCATCATTAGTCAGAAAGATAAGACGACAAAGAAAAGAGGCTACACTTTCAGGGAGTCCTGTTTCATGTACTCTTTGCTCTCCGTGTTCAACTGAGCCGAAGGGAAGGGCCCAGGGAATGTCAGAAGCTTTTCTTGTCAAACCTGTTGCCTTTGGAGAGGGTGAGTAAGACTAAGAGGAGTGTAGAGGCATGGTCTTTCTCCTTGCCTTCTGAAGTGGGAAGTCCTTGACTGGGCTACATTAAAAACATTTTCACTCTCTCCGCTCCTGGCCTTCTGTGAGACACCCATCAGGTTTGCTTGCTTTTCTTTCTCTCTTGTGCTCTCTGTGGAGGAGGAGAAAAGGAGGGTGGAATAAGGAGGTAGCCCCAGCAATAAAAACTGATGATGTCAGCAATGTGTCAGCAGAGAGAGTCCGTGTCGGTGAAACTAGAGTTACACCTAAGTGTCTGAGGCTTTGAGGCAAGAAGTTACCTCGTTCCTGAGAAGAAAGGCTTGGAGGGAAGGAGGATTATCTAAGCCCGCATTTTTAAAATAAAAACCTCCTATTGCACTTTTTGGAACCTATAGCATAAAGATTCATTCAGCCTCTGCAAAGATCCAGGTAAGCACAAAGGAACTTCCTTCTCGAGCTGTTTTCATTTTCCGCTGCAGAGTGTGAAGTATTGTGTGCAATGTTAAAATGCACCAATTTTCTGTTTTAGGGAGAAAGGTGAAAAGTGTTGGTGATCCCAAGTGGATGTAAATTGAGTGAAATCAGCCAATTTGTGTCTATATAATATGTTTAAGATCAGGACCAAATTTTCTTATTCATATGTTGGTTGGATAGAGAAAATTCTAATTTCTGCTTTGCAATCATTTTTCAAACAAATAAGATGTCTCAAAAGTCCTGTGAGTTATTTATCCTAATTTGAGGATGTTTATATTCTTGTTACGGAGTAAAAAAAATTGGGTATGTAAACAAGGACTGTTGAAACATTCCAGCAAACAAAAGCTGAGTATTTTGCCAAGCAAAATCCAGTGTTGCTCACAGCTTTTTTAAACAGAACAATTGCAAAGTACAACTTGGAGCTGGAAATATTTTTGAAGATGAAAGGCTGGTAAAAATAATGGTGTTTGGCTCATCTATTAACACAGACAAAGGATTAGTTGTTATTTCTCACACAAGTGCATTTAGCTCTGAAATTTAATCTTTCGTGTTTATGAAATGTACGATTGCTTTATACTGCTGTTGACTGCAGTTTACTTTTAGCAGTCTTGCTGAGATATGGCTGTTCAAAATATTATATTCTGGTGTTAAATACATAAAAGCTGAAATATCTTGATGAGATTTTGGTAAGCCAATTTCCTGGCTACGTATCCGTTAAGTTCATTATCAACTGAAATGAATAATTTGAACATTTACTCAGAAGCCATTTCAACTGATCAAAGGGCTTCCTCACAAGATACAACCAGCGTTGTACTTCAAGTGTAGCACTCCTTTGCATATATACATGAGAGTAAGTTAGATTGAACTCTGTGAGAATTGCTCTCAAATAACAGCCATTTATTAATGAAAAGGCAGACACAAACTGTAAAGTAACATCCCCAAGCACTGTTTTTTCGGAGCGCAGTGGAGGGGAAATTCATTTCCCTATAACCACAAGATTTGGCTGTTGAGAGACTGACTTAAACATAATCATTTTTAAAAGCGTCGGAGATTCTTTGAAACCTGGAACCATGCAGTTCCAGATAAATTGTCTTTACTTTGATTTACCTTGGGCTGAAGTTTAAAAAAAGCTTACTTGCCAAACCAGCTGTTTAGGTATCTTTTCATCTCCTACATCAACAATAGCAACAAAAGGTTTTGGAACTGAAGTGTCGTTCATACATTTCAGTGAACAAGTGTGAAAACTTGTTAGCTTTGTTTTGCACAGATGCTTATTAAGGAGAACTTTAGAAAGCAGACTCCTTTCTGGTTGCAAGATCCAAGAAATACAGTAAGGGGACAGCTGTAGATTGACTATATATTAGAGTTCTGAATTGGTGACATAACAGCAAAAGGCACCTTTTAAGGAAGATTTGAAAAATAATAAAGGAGCATATTTCAGTGGTAGAGGTATAAACTTGGGGCTTGTAAAATGCTCCAGGCAAGTTGTCTGGCATCAACCTTGGATATTTACTGTCACAAAGTCGAGATTAAGGAGGATGCTAAACTTCCTGTCCCACAAGTGGTAATCAGCATGGTCAGCCGTGAGATTGTTGGGAGTTGTTGTTTGTAGATTCACCACCATTGTCCTAGATACAGGTAGTTCTTGACTTACAACCCCAATTGAGCCCAAAATTTCTGTTGCCAAGCACGACAGTTGTTAAATGAGTTTTGCCCCATTTTATGACCTTCCTTACCATAGTTGTTAAGTGAATTGCTGCAGTTGTTAAATTAGTAACACAGTTGTTAAGTGAATCTGGCTTCCCCATTGACTTTGCTTGTCAAAAGTCACAAAAGGGGAATCACATAACCCCAAGACATTGCAACCGTCGTAAATATGAGTCAGTTGCCAGGTGTCTAAATTTGACCATGGGATGTTGCCACAGTCATAAGTGTGAATAAATCCTTTTTGTTGTTGTTGTTGCCTTGTAACTGGTCACCAAGTTAAACTGTTATAAGTCACAGACCGCCTGTAATGTTGATCCAGATGTTCTCATTCAGTTTAAGATAGTCACCTAGGTTTTATTAATTTTTCACTAGTTGTATGGATAACCTTCACTAGTTTTATGGATAAACTTGTGCAATCTTCTCATCCCATTGTCCCAACGGTGCTTTTTCAAGCACCTTTGGGACAACCATGACCTGGATGATTCCATAGACATTTCTCCATAGACATTTCTCATCCCATTTTACCTCTTCTATGCTAATTCCTTCTACACTCTTGCATCATTCCTTCTAAACTCCATCCTTTCCTTGTTGCATATTTCTAACTTCCTGTTCCCAATTACTTTCAACACTTCAGGGTTACCCTTGAGGCATTGTTGCTGCTGCCAGTACCAAGTGCCAACCACTGTAAAAGGGCAGCATTGCTAGCTTCATAGTCAGAATAAGATGGATAAGGTTAGGCTTGTATATCCCCCCCCCCCCCCAACTTTATCTGTTCTTGCTCCTTTCTCTGAAACGTTCATGTAGAAAAGCAGGTTGGAGATGTTTTCTCCATAATGCATTCACAATTACTCCCTATGTACTGGGAAATATCCACCTCCAAATAAAATATATTCCATTCTAGGGTATAGCAGTGTCAAGTTATGGCATGAGTTTAAAAGAGCACGAGTGGACTATTCAGGAAGAAAATAACATTTTAGGGTTTACACATAATAATAAGTGTCTCCAAGGGTTTCTGAATCAAATGGAAGTTTATGTAGAGAATATATCCCTTAAAAGCCTGCATAAGGAACTGAAGTATGCATTCCACATGGTGGTCTGTCTCTTCTCAGGTTCTAGATCAGTGTTTCTTTTCCTTAGAAGCTTGAAGATGTGTGGACTGGGGAATGGCTGGCTGGGGAATTCCAAGAGCTGAAGTCCATCTTCTGTTTGTTGCGGTTGAAGAACACTAATTTAGATAGTATATTTTCTTGTGTTCTCATATGCTCTTCCATATCATATACATTCAACACTACTCAAAGGGTTTTTCAAGTAGCGTCTGATCAATCTTGACTAAGCTCTGATGCCAAACAAAACCTGACCTGATGAGGACTTGGATGAGAAGCCATCATAAAATCTCAGGGCTCTAGGACTGTATCAAAAAATTGAGAAGGCAACCCAAAAGGCTGTGTCAAGCCACCCTTCCCAAGAGGAGATGTTAATCTTCCTAAGAGGAGATGTTACCCCTGACAGCCGGTGTGTATAGTTGTGAATCAGTTGGATTGGGACTAGGAGATCTAGGTTGAAGTCCAACCTCAACCATGGAAGGTGATTGGGTGACCTTGGGCTTTCCACCCCTTCCCGCCCCCCTCTTTTTCTCTCATCAATCAATGGTGCATGAGTAATATTAAACTATTATCGGAAATGCTATTATTTTGTTATTTATTAACACAGGAGATGCATAATGATTTTCCTTTGTCCTCCATTCCCCTCATGACACTTTGATTTTTCACTTTAGCAAACTTGTGTAGACTTTCATTGCATTCATCATCATCTCAGACAGAGAAATAACACTTGTCACACTGTGTAAAGAAGACAGTTGTTTAATGACGACTCCTTGTTGTCATTTAAGACAAAGAAAGCCATGAGGGTTCATGGAAGGAGAATTGTTATTATCTGCATATGTGAGACATGGTTTGCAGGAGCAGTGGGGGAGAGGAGAATTGGTCGTTCTTTTCATGATTGTTGAGATGCCCTCCCTCCTTCTCCACAAATCTTTGCTTTTTATACCAGGAATGTGTCAGAATTGGAACTGAATCACCGTTTACCCAGGAGGCCATAACAAACATTAAAAAGAAAGTACAGGGCAATCCTGTAATTGTCTACTCCAAACTAAACACTATTCAGTTTAGTGGGAATTATATCTAGTTAAGGTTTTATAAGAAATGTAGACAATCTTCCACCTAACGGCTACATAGTTCACTGCATAATATCTGTCCCCAGACTTCCTATAGGATCTGACCACTTCTCCCTCTGTTCAGTTGGTCTCTGTTTTCCTGCAACTTGTTGGATACTCCCAGTCCTAAAAACACTGTGAGGAATGTGTGTGTGTGTATAAACAGATGATTGATCCATGTGCTCCAGAAGCAGCCCACAAGCCTGGAAATGCTTTGAAATTGTTAAAACTGCAGCTTTAGGCAACCTATGCAGACCCTATTAGTTACGTGTATTTTGTATGGAATTGTGTATTTTCATACTCTATATAGAGAAGTTTATATCGAGGTTCGGTTTAGTCGTCCTGCCTAATGGCATGCTATTCCAAGACAAAAATTACACGAAATCTCCGTCAGTGATGATCTCAATTAAAGGTAAAGATAAAGGTTCCCCTCGCACAAATATGCTAGTCGTTCCCGACTCTAGGGAGTGGTGCTCATCTCTGTTTCAAAGCCAAAGAGCCAGCGCTGTCCGAAGACATCTCAGTGGTCATGTGGCCAGCATGATTAAATGCTAAAGGCGCATGGAACGCTGTTACTTTCCCACCAAAGATGGTCCCTATTTTTCTACTTGCATTTTTGTACATGCTTTTGAACTGCTAGGTTGGCAGAAGCTGGGACAAGTAACGGGAGCCCACACTATCAAGCGGCACTAGGGATTCGAACCGTTGAACTGCCAACCTTTTGATCAAAGTCAGTGTCTTAGCCACTGAGCCACCGCGTCCCTGGATATGGTCTCAATTAGGTCATTTCAAACATCACAGCAAGAAGAACATCTCATGTGTCATTACGCATGTTAATTTTATTTGCAAATGCAAAATGCCCTATAATATCCTTGTGATTGTGGCACTATGTAAAGGTAGAAATATAGAAAGTATGTGACTGTAGGCATTTTAATTTTAGAAATACTTCAAAGAATAGGATTTGTTTTGCATAATTCTAAGCTGTAGCTTGGAATTCTGTTAGGTTACCGTTCTGTGGAATTATTAGCAATATAGAGAAAAAATAAATTATGAGTTCTGAGATATTTATATTTTCTTTTATTTTCTTTTATTTCTTATAGCTATTTCAGTGGAAGCAGCTGGAGAATCTCTATTTTCGTGAAAAGAAGTTTGCTGTAGAAGTTCATGATCCTCATAGGTAAGCATCCAGGCACTTATAACTGTCCTATTGGATGAGTTGCTAATTCTGTGGAATCTATGCGTATTCCATATTCACACGTTGCTAAGCTGTAATGTGGTTCATTTTTAGCTCATCCATCCCAAGGGAGCAAAATATTTTATAATATTATGGTTCTCCCTATTATGCTAACCTGCAAGAAATGAACTCAACATCATTGCTCCCCAGGTATATCTAAGTTACATGAAATAGCTCCATGCAGCATTTATTTCTAATATAACCAGAGGATTAGCATTGTAGCCCTTTTTTCCATTAGTATTCCAATCAGTTCCTGAAAAAGAGCCATGGATATATTTATAACAAAAAAAAAAAAAAAAAAAGGTGGAAACTAAAAAAAAAACTATTGAGAGAATGTTATTGATTAAGTGTTGGGAAAAAGTGGTACAAATTATCCACATAAATAAATTCTAATTTATTTATTTCTAGAATGTTTAGGACTATAACATTCAGCTTTTAGGATTCCTACAGCATTCATTCTGGAGAGTTGTAATCCTGACGCATAGCTTTGCAGAAGGCTGATATAAGCAGATGCATAATTCTTAGTGGGCAGAAGCATGTGAAGCAGATCAAATATTCTGGAAACATTTAAAATGAATCCTAGACCACCCTTTAAAGTGTAGTATCTATTTTGGTGTTTAAAGCATCTCTTCCAACTCATACAAATTGTAGACCTTTTGAAAGCACAAGACTGCTTCAAGTTAGCCTATATTCAGAAGCCACTGAGTAAACTGTAAGAGACTAATTCTGTTGATATAACAATAAGCTAGAATACAACGTAATCACTACACACTTCATCCAAAAGAGGACAGGTTTATATTTTATCCATCCTCTGTGCACTGAACTAAGACAGGGAAGGGAGCTGAAAAGCCCTCAAAAACAGCCCCAGCAGCTTTGTTCCTCATGTCAATATTGGCTGAGAATTTTTCCAATGCCGGCTTTTGAAAACAGCAATGGAAATTATCCTCCACCCCAGCTCTTCCTTCAGAAACATGTACATTTCCATCTATTGTTTTTCACTAACATTTGCCACAAAACTTTTTAGTTTTTTAGTTCAAAACCGATTTGTATAATTCTGAAAGAAATGGCTTCGGGTTTGTGACTCAGTTTTCTAGTGAAAGAAAAGTCTGGGTATAAAGAAACCTCTTTTCTACCATGTGGGAAAGGTGGGGCTTTGGGGATGATCCTGAGTAAATTCTGCTTTGTCTAAGATCTCTTCTGAGGAAAGGTTTCTCCCCGATAGTTCTTCCCTCCTCCTCTTGGAAATGAATGTTCAGTCTAGCAGTTGCTGGTGCCTCTTATATAATCTAAGTGGTACAGCCAGGCACGGGTTTGCTATCTTAGTGAGAACTAAGCTAGGTACAACATAAACATTTAAAAATTGAAGTGTTAACTATTTCGGCGCCTAGTTGGTTGGTTAATTGCTTCTTTGCTTATTTAACCTCTACAGGACAGACTGCAAAGGTTAATCTGAGGGGTTGATTTCACATGACAAATCTCTCTCTGTTTCTCTCTTTCTCTTTCAAAAAGCAATATTCACTTTAAGTTATAAAAATGCTTAGAATTTCAGTGTCAAGACGGACTTTTGGACAGAGTGGCCTAGTAGTACAAACCTGGTATGCGAACACTTCTCTAATCAAATCCATCTGGGTGATGGCAATCAGTCAACATCAGTTTTACTTGGACAGGAAACAAAGCAAAGTAAGTGATCTTCAGTGGTATTTAATGTAATTGTAGAAGTCTCTGAGAGTGATTATATAGAGACAGTCCTTGGGTTATATAACAGCATTTGGGATTAGAATTTCCATCACTAAGCAGTGTCACCTTAATATATTGCTTAGTGACAGTCCCTGTTGCTGTCGTTAAAAGAAGATTGTGGGTTGTTAAGCAAGAACCTAACATGATTGCAACTTATGACTTCTTGGCCAGCTTTCAATAAGCACTGTCAGTTGGGAAGCCACCACAAAGTTGCAAGTCCCAGGTGTCTTGCAAGCGGCCCATTGGACAGATGAGTGCTACGGAGTGTGGGGGGGAAGGGTGTATTCCAGTGAGGTATGGCTGGAGTGGGCAGGCACTATAGAGTGTGGCCAGGGGGTGCTGCAGATGGACGCATAAGCTATGAAGTATGAAATTGCAGGGATCTCATACTTCTTAGTGGGCTCCTCAGGAGAAGACGCAGCAAGAGCAATTTGCAGTGGCTTCCCCATTGACTTTGCTTGTGGGAAGCTGGGAGGGAAAAGTCGCAAATGTCGCTCATGTGACCATGGGACACTGCAAGTGTTATTTGTTTGAATCTTGTATCCCATCTTTATTATTTTAACAAACACACATATAAATGCGAGTTGTTTGCCAGGCTTTTAAATTGCAATCATGTGACCATGGAGATGCTGCAACGGCCAGAATATTGAGTATTGGTAACAAATGCCACTTGTTCAGTGTTATCACAACTTTAAATGGTTGCTAAATGAGTGGTTATTAACTGAAGGTTTCTATTCTTGCAAATTAGCCCACGATATTTTGTAGCCTACCTTGTAAAAATATCCATTTTAGTGATTCTGAACAATGAGCAGAATTTATCCCTTTATCATTTGTAAATATTTTAAAATTCATTGGGAGTATGAAAGCACAAGTTGAAAAGCTAGAGTTAATACAGTCCGATTTTTAGTATTATATATGAGCAGTAGCGCGATTATTTAATCTATTTCATGCTACTTCCAGCCACAGCTAGATAAATGTTCCAAAAAACACATTCAATGTTTAATTTATGAATTTCATTTTTCCTTTCTTTTTCCTATATACATTTTGAACATTTCTAATGGCTAATTAAGCATTGGCTTGTGTTTTTAATCATTAATACCCAGAAAACAAATTAAATCTCAAAATAATATATACTGTATATAACTTTGGGAAACAGTATGAAATGTGTTCTGGTACCTTTTGTTTTGTTACAGTTAACCTGGTGATACTTGGTAGTGCATTGTTTTAATTTGTTTGTTTTGAAATTCTTTCAGGCAAAAATTCCCTCAGCCAGAAGCTTGGATGATATCGCAATGGACCTGACAGATACAGGAGTGCCAAAAGTTTCAAAGCTAACAGTTTTGGAAGCGAAGAATCAATTTATTATGGCCAGCAATGGTAGCTTAATCTCTTCAGGTAGGAAGTCTTGCCCCCTTTGAAACATCTGCATCCCTGAGTCTTGCTTGTACCATAGAGTGTGCTGGTGGATACACTCTAAATCGGAGGTGGGGAACTATGGCCCTTTTATGACTTGTGGACTTCAACTCCCAGAATTCCTCAGCCAACATGGAGTTGAAGTCCACAAGTCATAAAAGGGCCATAGTTCCCCACATAAAAGAAAACCTATTAATATGAGACCCCAGATAAATGTATTATTGAACATGACAAATCCAACAAAAAACCTTTGCTAGGTTTTAACCTTGACAAGCTTTAAGCAGAGGTTCAGGGGAAAAAAATCTCCCAATCAGTTTTGAGTATCGTAATGAGTTTTCATAAAGGATATGATGGTAAAGTGAAAAGAAAATCTTTCCCTCAACTTACCATACATCCTGCTTTTTGGTGGTGGTGGTAATTCAGATTTCAAAAATATCAGGGAGAGACTTTCAGGGGAAATTATCTTCATTCTCCTCCAGCACAGAAAGATAGATAATTATCCAACACATACAGGTCCTCGATCACAACCGAGCCCCAAAATGTCTGTTGCTAAGCAAGTCAGTTTTTAAGTGAGTTTTGCCACAGTTGCTAAGCAAATCGTGCAGTCATTAAGCGAATCTGGCTTCCCCCATTGATTTTGCTTGTCAGAAGCCTGTTGGGAAGGTTGCCAGTGGTGATCACATGACAGTGCAACGGTCATAAATATATGCCACTTCCCAAGCACCCACATTTTGATGAGGGGGATGCTGCTATGGTTGCATGAAAAACAAGTCATGTCACTTTTTAAACTGCCACCATAACTTTGAACAGCCATTAAATGAATGCTTGTAAGTCAAGGACTACCTATAATAGTAAAAAACAACAACTCATCAATCAAAGCTTGGCACTCTAAAAAACATGAATGGAAATACATTCACAGAAGTAAACTTTTTTCTGTCCTCTGGGTTTTTCTGGGTCATCATCTTCCGTCCGCCTGTCCATCCCGTCCCGTCCCCCACCGCCACCTTAGGCTAATGTGAATGACAGGCTTCTTATGTGGGATTTTGCTAGATATGGGGGGGAGGGTATTCCTCTATATATTTATTCCTTGTAGTAATTGGATGGAGAGATAGAGATAAGTACATAGATCTGGAGAGGAACTCCTGAGCAAATAAAACTGCTAGGAAATAAAATGAAGATGAATGGAACCAGTCTCTCCGGGGTTATTGATCTCTCCTGCTTATCCTGCATTTTTTACTTTTGAAGCAGCAGTCTCAGAACAAGTTTTGTGCAAATGTGATAGTTTCAGAAAGGCGGAAAGGACCAATTATAATACGCGAATAGCTAGTTCTAGCCACCCCATTCTTGGGTACTCATGCAAGAAGTTACTAGTTGCAAGGAAGAAAAATAGTTTTACAGTCCGTTTGAGCTGGATTACATTCAACCCTACTCTTCCTATGCAGGTTTATTCAGGACAACTTTCGGGGTGGCATTAGGACATTCATATGTCATATCTTTTGTCTGCTCCACCCAGATGGCCTTAAACTCTCTGGAATCAAATCTCCTATAGTTTTGCTCTGTATGTTGATATAGCAGCCAATTTACCTGTCCCACATTCAGGGATTTGTGGTTCAGTGTATTGAACTGAAAATCTAGCCTTCCAGGACAGTAGTATAAAGGTCCCCAACCTTATACTGAATTTTAATATATTTAATTAATTGAAACTACATTTCCCAGAATTCCTTGCCATTAAGGCCAAAGGCACTTATTAACATATCTGGAGTCACCCTCTTCGGAAAGGCTAATTTAAGAAAACAAAACTAGCTGATTTTTTTTACCTTTATAACCCAACTTCCCCCTAGATTGGTCAAGATAATGTACTTTAGGCTTACTCCTTTTAGCCTTATGGCTTATGGTAAACTACCGTATTTTTTGGAGTATAAGATGCATCTTAGTTTTTGGGGAGGAAAACAAGAAAAAAGCTGATTGGCAGGTGGATCAGCCTCCCGGAATACCCACAATCAGCTGTTCCCAGAGGTGAATTTTAGCAACAAGTTCTTTGGTTGTGAGCTCTGTGCCTTGCTTTATTTTCAGCCTCTGAAACTTTTGAAGCTCTGTTTCAGACAAAACTTTTTTTCCTGCTTCTGAAAGCCTCCAAAACAGAGCTTCAGAAAAAAGGCCTCAGAAGCTGTTTGGGGGCTTTTTTTCTGAAGCTTCACTTCTGATGCTTTTTTCAGCCTCTGAAACCTCCATTTGAGAAGCTGGTCAGGACTACATTCTGACCATTCTGAAGTATAAGATGCACCCAGATTTTCACCCACTTTTGGGGGGGGGGAAGGTGCGTCTTATACTCCAAAAATATGGTAAGAGAAAACTGTTGATCTAGTCTTCCACTGAACTCCATGGTCAAGTGAGAATTTGAATGAGCTTTTCCAAGATCTCCATCTTAGCACGTTAATCATACTTCCTCCTAATAAGCCTTTTCGGATTCTGTAAGAAGGACAACGTTAATCTTCAGGTGAATACACCCATTCCAAACCTTGTTTAATCCATTGAGGAACCTACAACCACCTAGTTTTTCTGGATCTGCTCAGCATATGTAAAAAAGATGTTTGAAAAGGAAGTCTTAATATAATTATAAAGTATTGCAGATAAAAATCAAGCAGTAACTGATGTTTACTTCTTACAGCACTCTTGGATTTACCTCATAATCTAATGAATTTAACCAATTTGCATACATCTAAAGAAAACACATGCATGCATGTTTGTCTGAGCTGAAACTAGGCGATGTTTATTGAATTTCATTGTAGTGCTGCTGAAAAGTCATGGTTAGTTTAAGGAAAGATGCAAAGACACATTCTGTTTAAAGCTAAGCTAACAAATTTACAAGTTGAGTTGCAATATATTTATTGCATTTATATTCTTCCAAACACTGTTTTCCCACCAGTCTGCAAACAGTTATCATTCTATGGCTACGCTTCACAGGGATTCATTTGTACTTTTCCTCCCCTCATGTTTTGTTTTGTTTTGTTTTGTTTTGTTTTGTTTTGTTTTGTTTTGTTTTGTTTTGTTTTGTTTTGTTTTGTTTTGTTTTGTTTTGTTTTGTTTTGTTTTGTTTTGTTTTGTTTTGTTTTGTTTATATCCACAAATATTGGATCTCACCTCAAACCCTTTTGAGACTACATGTCTATATTGCTTTTACAGGATCTCAAGATTCAGAAGTCAGCGAAGAACAGAAGAAAGAGAAAATCTTAGAACTGAGAAAGAAAGAAAAACTTTTGCAGGAGAAACTCTTGCAGAAAGTTGAAGAGTTGAAGAAGATCTGTCTGCGGGAAGCGGTGAGACTTCTTGTTTTCGCTCCAGTCAAGCATAGAGTATTCATTCACTCTTTCTCGGGTTGCTAAAGGTACTCTTCTCATATTCTGTAGGAGCTCACTGGAAAAATGCCAAAGGAATATCCTCTGAACACTGGAGAGAAGCCTCCTCAAGTCAGAAGGCGTGTAGGTACGACATTCAGATTGGATGACAATCTGCTACCCAATGAGGAGGTAGGCATATCTTTATTTGTTTGTTTATTTATGATTTTATAAGATTTATGCTTAACATAAATCTGGGTGGCTCACAGTAAAAACCAGAAAACGATGAAAATATAGAACAAAAATCTGGTGCGTCAGCCATCTTGGATGAATACCTCATCCTACCCCAGCTCCCGAGTAAAGACTTGACTTTTGAGGATTCACTGGAAAAATCAGGTCGCCCAAAAAGCTTTTAAGTGGGATATCTTTTAAATACGTTGCTTGCTATATAACTCAATTTTTTGTATTGGGTAACGGCCCCGAATCCGCTTTGTTAAGGACTGCTTGAAATAGAGATTAATTGTCAATGGGTGGGTTTCAGTCCTTGAATGATTGTTTTAAAAGCTGGTCTTAATAAAAAATTTAACTACTAATTTGGGTTGCCTGCAATATGGATTGTTGGGATTCAGTGAAACATAGAATGCAGAGAAATCCCTTTCAGCAGATTTTCTGAATTACATATTATTGGAAAATATGTCTTCTTTGAAGCGGTGGAAAGTGTTACTCCATAAAGTGAACATAAATTCCATATAGGAGGTGGAATATTTCCTTCCGGTGTAGAGCTGTATGTTTTAGGAGATTTTGATTCTTGTTGTTTCCTTCTGAATCTATGCAGGCCGTTGTGCTGGAAGTCAGTCTTTTCTGGTATCAAATGCAAATTAATGTAGGAAGCAAATTACAGGGAGCTATTATGCAACATTTCTTGTAACCTGATATTTGGAATTTAATTTTTCATGTTCAGATCTATGTGCAATATCTTTATAAAATTTGATGTGGCAACTCAGTTTCGGGGAGCACTTTTTTGGTAAAATAGAAACCTATTTTACATTTTGTGTCATAGACTGTACAGGTAGTCCTCGACTTAAAACCATTCATTTAGCGACCCTTCTAAAATGGTCAAAAGCAGGACTGAAAAAAAGTGATTTATGAATGTCTATCACACTTTCAACCATTGCAGCATCCCCATGGTCATGTGATCAGAAGTTGGACATTTAATAGTTGCAGTGATTCACTTAACAAGTATGGCAGGAAAGGTGGTATAATGGGGCAAAACTCACTAACAACTGACGTGCTTAGCAGTGGAAATTTTGGGCTCATTTGTGGTCGTAAAGTTGAGGACTACCTGTATTGCAAAATTTAGAGATGAGGCAAAATGCAAGGAAATAGATATCTTATGTTCTTCTATTTTCTGGACCCTCAAGCTGGTATCTGGAAGCTGCAAGGTGTTTGCCAACATAATTCAGGTTGCTCCCTTCCTATTTTTTAAAGGTTCTTTAGATGTAAAATAAATTAATTAATTAAAAAGAATGGAAAACATACTGTAAAACAGAGCTCTAGTTTCAAACATAATACTCCGCCTTCCATCCTTCCAAGGTGGGTAAAATGAGGGCCCAGATTGTTGGGGGCAATATGCTGACTCTGTAAACAGCTTAGAGAGGGCACTGTAAAAGCACTATGAAGCAGTATACAAATCTTAAGTGCTTTTGCTATTGCTGTAACAGTGCTTCAAGCACATAAATATTCGGAGAATATAAAATGGTTATAACCTGAAGCTTTTATTCACCTCTTGGTAACTGTAGAGGAATAAAGCACTGGGATAAAGCCACTAATCATCATTGTACTGTTTAAGATTCTCACAGATTCAGAGCCTTTGCCCTATTGATTGGAGACTTAAGAAAAATTGCATTAAACTGTCAGTTGAACAGGAAGAAAAATGGGTTCAACACCCAGGCTGGGCAAAGTTAAGGGTGGAGGTAGAGCAGGTTGTGTGGTTCTTTGTCACTTGAAAAGCAGGCTTCCAGAAAGGAAGCATGAGTTTCGCCCCACCAAATGAGCTTGTTTTGTTCACGTGTTTTTCTGCCCCGTATAGGAATGGAAGTAAAGTCCATACTTTTCAGCTGAAAGGGGAGTTGACATGCTTTCTTACTCTCACTTCAGTTTAATGGTGCTAATTTAAATGCTGATTTACTTTATCTAAAGATATGTATCTCTACTGGGAAGGGATCTATAAATTAGAATATCGCTTTTTTGGGGGGGACGCAAAAGCCCTAATAAGCAGGTATATACAAAAGAATGAAGGCTATTGCTAAAAGTGTATTGTAAGCCGCCCTGAGTCTTCGGAGGAGGGCGGCATATAAATTGAACAAACAAACAAACAAACAAACAAACAAACAAATAAATAAATAAATAAATAAATAAATAAATAAATGTGGCCTTAATCCTCGACTTATGACCACAATTGAGCCCAAAATATCTGTTGCTAAGCGAGACAATTGTTAAGTGAATTGTGCCCCCATTTTACAACCTTTCATGCCACAGTTGTTAAATGAATCACTTGCAGTTGTTAAGTTAGCAGCTCAGTGAATCTGGTTTCCTTACTGATTTTGCTTATCAGAAGGTAGCAAAAGATGATCACATGATCCCAGGATACTGCAAACATCATAGATATGAGTCAGTTGTCAAACATCTGAAAGCGCCTGGAGGCGTCGTGTGAAAAATTGTCATAAATCACCTTTCTCAGTCCCATTGTAACTTCAGACGGTCACTAAATGAACTGTTGTAAGTCAAGGACTACCTGTAATGAATTTCTTCATGTGTTCTCTAAACATCCTTCAGTATTTGTAAGTTACCTTGCCTTAGATGGCATTCTTCTACAGAGCCGTGGTGGCACAGTGGTTAGAATGCAGTACTGCAGATTACTTCTGCTGACTGCCGGCTGCCTGCTGTTTGGCAGTTTGAATCTCACCAGCTCAAGGTTGACTCAGCCTTCCATCCTTCCGAGGTGGGTAAAATGAGGACCCAGATTGTTGGGGGCAATAGGCTGACTCTGTAAACCGCTTAGAGAGGGCTGTAAAAGTACTGTGAAATGGTATATAAGTCTAAGTGCTGTTCCTATTTCTGTTCTGCAGTTGTGGCCTAAAAACACTGTCTTAACTTTTCTTTTCCTGCTTTTTTTAAGCCCAACTCCCTTCTTCCCTTCCCAAAGCCCCTTGTAGTTTAGGGGCATCTAGGGGAGTAGTTTCCAAAAATTAAAAATGGTGACCCCCGTTTGTGCAACTGAATCTCCCTCACTTGTTTTACACATCGTGAATATGCATCACAGATAAAAAAGAGGCAGAGCTTGGATTATGGAAATCATATATATATACCATCTTGATATTCTGCAGATATTCTTGGTTCTGCCCGATTCTTTACCAACATGGATAAATAAGATGTATGGGCATTATCTCAGTGCTATCACTTTAGTAAATGCAGTATACTGCAGGAAAGCTGGGCATCTTTTTGTTCACAGAATGAAGGTTG
The DNA here is from genome assembly GCA_030761175.1 of Masticophis lateralis. NCBI lineage: Eukaryota > Metazoa > Chordata > Lepidosauria > Squamata > Colubridae > Masticophis > Masticophis lateralis. The sequence continues at coordinate 42,994,483 of JAUDYJ010000002.1, read as the reverse complement.
TGCAAATCCATAGCTGCTCCTGGAAAGATATTGAGCTTTAACCAGTGGTGGAATTCATTTTTTTTTACTACCGGTTCTGTGGGTGTGGCTTGGTGGGTGTGGTGTGGCTTGGTGGGCGTGGCAGGGGAAGGATACTGCAAAATCCCTATTCCCTCCCCACTCCTGGGGGAAGGATATTGCAAAATCTCCAGTCCTACCCCACTCTGGGGCCAGTCAGAGGTGGTATTTGCCAGTTCTCCGAACTACTCAAATTTTCCACTACCAATTCTCCAGAACCTGTCAGAACCCTCTGGATTGTATTTGCCGGTTCTTCAAACTACTCAAAATTTCCACTACCAGTTCTCCAGAACGTGCTAAATTTCACCCCTGGCTTTAACTCTAATAAATGTGGTATAAAAAGATTGGCTTCTTAATGAAGGGCTATGGCAGAATTAAAAAGACTTTAAAGCTGGTGAAAAGACCAGCTATTCTTTGTTACATGTATGGGGGGGAAAAGAAACCTGAGATTGTTTTTTATTTGTTTGGTTCTTAAAGGTAGAGCTTAAATTGATGTCATTTCTTCTATGGCAAATCCTGATTGATGGATTGATTTAACTCTCTGTAGGACCCAACCCTGCAAAATCTGGAAAGCAACTTTCTCATCCAGCAAAAGATGGTGGAAGCGGCAAAGAAGCTTGCGGGTGAGCCGGACCTGTGCAAAAACGTGAAAAAGAAAAGAAAACAAGAGTACACAGAGGCTGTGAAAAAGCTGCAGGACATTGAAAATTCCATCAATGAATATAGAATTAAATGTGGGAAGAAATGTGCGCAGAAGTCAAGCTTGGTTTTATCAGGTATCAAAAAAAATACACCCCACCTTTAATTTGTGCTGCCAACGCTCTTTGTCTGTCTGTATGCACCTCTGTGTTTTTCAATGTTATTTTTTCTAGGATATTTATGTAACAGAAATGAAAGATCTAGGCTCCTCAGGGGGGAAAAAACAGTTGGACTATAAGCCTGACTTCAGCAAACGTAGGAGCTTACCTGTAATCTGATTGTCATGTTTTCTTGTAAGATGTGGTTGAGACAGAACACAGATGGAGCATTTTATTCTGACAAGTGCCGACACGTTGGAGGGGAAAAGCAAATTAAAGCATTTTAATTTGGCTGGAAGGGCTGGTGGCTTTCTTCCAGGCAAAACTAATGTGGTACCGTGTTCTGTCAAGAATCAGATGCCGATTTGAACAGAATGTGGTTGTTTGGTGTGTTTGTTGGCAAACGTGCAATCCATAACAAATCAAGCCGATCATTAGAGCATGGTCTTCCCCCACCTGTCCGCCTCCTAACAAGTGTTGGCTGGGAGAGGAGGAGAGGGAAGGAGATAAAAAGACAGCTGAATCGGTGAGTCAGATTTTGTGCTCAGCAAGACAGTAAGAATAAAGCTTGCATAGCATAAAAAAATAAAACAACAAATCATGACGCAGAAATGGTTCTCAATTTACCAACAGCAATTGGGATTGGCAAATTCATTGCTAAGTGATGCAATCATGAAGTGGAACATCACGTGCCCACATGGACTTACAATGTCAGTTCTGCTGCAGTCATTATGTGAATCACCGTGGTTGTTAAACCAGCTGTCACATGGTTGGGATTTACGACTTCCTGATGGCTTCCCCATTGTCTTTGCTTGCCAAAGGGTCACAAATGGCCATCACATGAATGTAGAATGCTGTGATGGCCATAAATTCAAGGACTGGTCATAACCTACCTTTTCAGTGCTATTATAATTTAGGTTGCTGAATGGGGCAGTCGGTAAATGAGAGGGCTACCTATATCAGAGCAACGTGCTCCAAACTGGAATTCTCCAGGTGTTTGCAATTCTTAACCAGAGAGGAAGAGGAATAAACAGATCCAGAATCCAAATGAATTGGATTCATTTCTCCAAAGTGAGGTTACAGTATATGAGGACTGGGTAAGTTCACACCTTCGGACCCAGCCCGTTATATCACTTTTGCTGATTCACAAGGCAGTCCCAAAAAAAAAGCAGCCAAAAGTCTTGGCTTTCAGAATTTCAATGTTCCACAAAGCAGGCCCTTGCAAAAGTCTTTAAAATGAGAAAGGATCAGAGCCTCACAAGTATTAAAACTACTTCCTTGCTTCTCCCCTGTTCCATAGAATGACTGTGGTGAGAGTATATCATAGCAGAGGGCGAGTCACTTGAAGGAGACCCCACTTTACCTTGTGTGGGTCCAGTTATAGTCACTGAACAGATTGTGTAAGGGAAGACGGGCTTGAATAGATTGCACAAGGAATTTAATGAACTGGCTCTATATTTTGTAAATGCAAGAAGGTGAGAGAATTGGCAAACTTTGGATCAGCTGCCTATGGTCTCTTGTTTATGTCCCAAAGTTGGCCTTTGGGGAAACTTTGACATATTGTTAAAGTCAGTAGTGAAATCCAAATTTTTTTAAGACCGGTTCTGTGAGCATGGCTTGATGGGCATGGTGTGGCTTGGTGGGCGTGGCAGAAGGATACTCCAAAATCTCCATTCCCATCCTCCAGGGGAAGGATATTGCAGAGTCCCCATTCCCTCTCCACTCCTGGGGGAAGGATATTGCAAAATCTCCATTCCCACCCCACTCTAAGACCAGCCAGAGGTGGCATTTGCCAGTTCTCCCAACTGCTCAAAATTTCCCACTACTGGTTCTCCAGAACGTGTCAGAACCTGCTGGATTTCACCCCTGGTTAAAGTCCAATATTTGTACCTGTTTTACCCACTTGTTCTTATAACTACTCCCTTTCACTTTTCATCACTTTCTTGATTTTTTACGTATATGAGCCATCACTGCTAGATAGAGGACACCTCTGTCAGTGGGTAGCAACTTGCCCCTTATTTTTTACATAGGCAGTTTTAGTAATCTCTCAGCATCGCTTCAGCTGAAGAGAGCTTTTAATAAGCAAAAGATTAATTCACCAGTCAAATTCTAAGCAATCTTACTTATATTTTCAAGAGGCAACTGGACTTTCCTGTTTTTCTTTGAAGACATTTCGCTTCTCATCCAAGAAGCTTCTTTAGCTCTGACTGGATGATGGGGAATGGAAAGATTTAAATCTCTTAGAAAAATTTAAAAAGTATATGAAGTTCTGTTTCATTTACCTTATCAAACAGAAAGCTAAGCAGATTTAAATCTTTCCATTCCCCACCATCTAGTCAGAGCCGAAGAAGCTTCTTGGATGAGAAGCGAAACGTCTTCAAAGAAAAACAAAAAAGTCCAGTTGCCTCTTGAAAAAAGAACCTTTGGGACAACTATGACCTGGATGACTGAGAATCTCCATAGACCAGGGGTGTGAAACTCAATTTCATTGAGGACCACATCAGGGTTGTGTTTGACCTCGGGGGGGGGGGTGCGCGAGTGGGCATGGCTGGGGTAGGCGTGGCCAGTGTAGGCATGGCCAGCTTGACATCCTGAAGCCCTCTAGCTTCAGGACGTCAAGCCTGGGAGGGCTGGCAGAGGCAAAACGAAGCCTGGGAGGGCCAGCAGAGGAACCACAGGCTGATCCTTCTCTGTTTCCAGGGCACCCCCAGAGCAAATCTAAGTTTGTGGCCTGTGGGCCTTGAGATTGACACCCCTGCCATAGGCAATCTTATTAGATTTTATATATTTTTATTGCCAGGGTGAAAAAGTATGATCTCTCCAGACTTTTTCTTTCTTATCAACAATATTGCTGTTACGTAGAAGGTGCTTGTCTTTTTGAATTCTAAAATCACTTTACAGATTTTAGCTTATTCAAGAGCACTTCACTTTATTCAACCCTAATAAGCAGGGGGTTGGATTAGAAGACCTCTGAGGTCCCTTCCAACTCTGTTATTCTGCTTTTCTGTTCTCTTTTATTCATTTTCTATTAACTTATTATTATTGTTGTTTGAGAAGCCAGTGTGTTTGCAGTGATTTAATTCTGAGGGCCCCAGGCATTCAGGTGTTTTACTTTGGGGAGTTCAGATAAGGCATTCACTTCACCTAGTTGTAAACAGCTCCTTGCTGGGCAGACAAGTAGGAGGGAAGGTATAAGATAGGAATGAATGATTTGGCCCAGAGCTGATGTCTGCATTTTGAAAAATTTTGAAATGTGTGTAGGAGAACTCCCTAAATGCCTTGATTGTTGAGAAACCAACTGGTACAGGGAGAAGTATATGAAGTTCTGTTTCACTTACCTTATCAAATAGAAAGCTAAGCAGATGAGAGTTATACATAAGCATTTTCATAGAGGAAAATGGTTTGAATGCCAAAAATGGATTCTTTGAAGAAGCTGGAAAAACGATGAGTGTTGCCAGTGGCTTAGAATGAAAGCTGAGAAACTGATTAGAGCTTTGACAACTGGAGCAATATTTAATGATTCAACCAGCGTATTCCACAAGGAGTAGAAAGCTTGCTGGACATTTCAGCAACTTATATGCAAGTGAACTGGGAACTCTTGATGCATTTGTTCTCTTGTCATCAGCATTATTTCTGATGACAGCCTGGCATTTACTTTGATTTTCAAATTGCAGTTTATACCTCACCTTTTGCTCTAGCATTAAGAGCTTCAGTTTAGAGCAGAGTTGGCACCACCTTACCAATTTATGACCTTAGAAAAAAGTCATGCATTGATTAAATACATTCAGTAGTTCTAGCGCTTCTCTTTCTTGACATACATTAACATACAAGGACAAAAGGAAATAATCTTTCCTGGCCCTTTTCCAGTCAAAGAGAATCATAAAAGCAAAACTATAAACACTTAGCTTGGAAAGGTTGAAGGCAAAAGAGAGACAGGGACGGCAGAGGGTGAGATAGTGTCATTGAGAGAATGAACATGAATTTTAGCAAATTCCGGAAGACGGGAGGACAGGAGAGCCTGGCGTGTTATGGTCCATGGGATTGCAAGAGTTGGACATGACTTAAGTGACTGAACAACAACAACAAAACTGTGTAGATCAGGGAGAGGCAGCCAGATGCTCTCCTATGATCCAGTATGATTCCCTAAAGGAGAATCTGATTAGAGCTTTAACAAGTGGAGCAACATTTAATGATTCAACAAGCCTATTCCACAAGGAGTCAAAAAGGTCATGAGGATTATTTTTTTTTGAAACAGTTCATTAAAGACACAGTTGCAGAGAGAGTTTTGCAGGTTTGATTTCAGTATATTCTGGGAATAAATTAAATACACCCCACACTCTTGTCAGTGGTTATGATGTTAGGATTCCAGCGCACTGCAGTGTTTTAACATTTGTGCAAAGGGCAGCAAATGTTGTGGGACTATTGTATGTAGCCCTTGTATCATCAATAGCCACTATTGTAATATGTAAAAAGAATCTTAAAAATGAATAGCAGCTGATTTGTTTGGCTTCAGTATGTCAGTAACTTAGTCTGTTCTCTGAGAGTCTTAGCGATGATTTGCTTGGAGCTGATATTCCAGTTCATGAAAAAGCAGGCTCCACTTTACTGATATTTGTTCTTAATTATTCATTTTAAAGTCGTTCATAGCAACCTATCCTAGCAACCGTATTTTTCGGAGTATAGGACGCAGCGGAGTATAAGAGGCAGCTTAGTTTCCTTAGTAGAGGAAAATAGGGGGGAAAAAATCTGCCTACCAGGTATCATCTGTCTAGCGTCTTTAGTCTGGTCAGCTTCAGCACATTAGTTTGCTGGTTTTTATCCCTTACTTGGAGATTAAAAACAGCTTCTAAAGCACAACTGATCTTTGGAGAGAGAAGCAATGAGAAAAGCAGGCAAACTATGAAGATCGCGTCACTTGCTAGCGCCTCGTTAGGGCTGAAAAAAAGCTTCACAGCTGAGAGTCGGAGGGAGCAGGCAAAGCATGGAAGATCGCTTCACTGAAAAAAACCTTCTAAAGGACAGCTGAGACTCGGAGGAAGCAGGCAAAGATCGCTTCACTCGCTAGCACCTTGTTAGGGCTGGAAAAAAGGTTTGAAAAAACTATATTCGGAATATAAGACACACCCAAATTTTCAGCCTCTTTTAGGAGGGAAAAAAGTGCTTCTTATACTCCGAAAAATACGGTGTGTGATCCCTGAGTGATTACATGCATTCTTAATGATTGTATGCTTTAATGTATAATGTATCTACGGTTCCAAACTGCAGCTTTGTCACTCATGAGTATCCTTTTTTGTTTTTGCTTCTCCACAGATGAAATTATCCCGTCTGAGAGCAGCTCCTTGTCTGACACAACATCTTTTGAAGACGGTGCGTATTCCCATAGTTTTAACATCTGAAAACAAAATTCACGTGGGAAAAGTTACAATCTGTATTGCTTGCCTTGAGTGGAGGTAAAGAGAGGAAACGTAGTTTCTGAAACAGCTGGCATCTTTAAAAAGGCCAGGCTACTTAATGCACATTCCTGTCAGCAAAGGAGCCTGTCAAGCAGTTGGGCTTTAAGGATGTTCACCGAAGGGATGTTTCCCATGTCTGGGTGTTCTGCAGTCATATCTGCATCCATGTGTTTGGAAGAGCAAACACATGGTCCAAGCAGATGATTTTCAACAGTGTGGGAAGGTGCTTTACCAAAGTCTAAGGGGGCAGTTTAGGCGATTGATTCTTTTGGAGCCAGGGAAAATGAACATGCCAGTGAATAAAGCAACTTTAAGCTTTATTGTCTAACTGTAATAAACAGATCGAAAGGCAATAAAGGAGAATATTTGTAGCTCAGGGTTGAAATGAGGGGTCCTTGGTGCTCTCTGAGCTTGTTTTCTTGCAGACGTTTCATTACCCTAACCAGGTAACATCATCAGTGCTAGTAAGGAGGGAGGTTTGCTGTCATGTTTATATTCTGGTGTCTTGCCTGTCTGGTGTGAGGGTGGTCTTAGGGATTCTTTGAGTGATATAGACTGCCCCAGTGATGAAATCTGAACTGGTTTACTACCGGTTTGCTGGCTGCGCATGTGCAGTGCTTATTATGCACCAAATGCGAGGTGGACACGCGCAGTGCACATCAAAAGGAGGCATGCGGTAAGTAGAACAGTGCACGAGGGGGGCTGATCAGCTGTGACAAGCACTTTTTTTTTTTAACTTTTAAAAGCATTGCTTTTAAAAGTAAAAAAAAAGAGCCTCTGATAAACGTGCTGCTCAGCTGGGATCGTCAGAGGCTTTTTTTTACCTTTTAAAAGCATTTTTTCTACAACCTCAGAGGTTGGCTCTGACGATCCCAGCTGAGTTGCTTGATCGTCAGAGGCTTTTTTTTTTTCTTTTAAAAGCATTTTTTCTACAATCTCTTCGGCCGAAGAGGTTGTAGAAAGAAATGCTTTTAAAAGGTAAAAAAAAAAAAAAAAGCCTCTGATGATCGCATGACTTAGCTGGGCAAGGGGGAGGGGCAGGGATTTTTTCTACCGGTTCTCCAACCACCCGCCCCCCCATCACTACCGGATCGAGCAATCCGGTCTGAACCAGGAGCATTTCACCCCTGGACTGCTGGTACCCACACAGACGGGCAAGACATTTTAATTTAATTTAATTCTTTACCCCCTGCTTTATTTATTTTTATTCGAAAAACCTTTGGGCGATTTATAACATTAAAATAAGACCATAAATATATATACAGTGTAAAAAACACAGTAAAAATACAGGTTATAACTAAAAGATGGGGGAAGGTAGGGAGCAGAAGGTACGGGGGGGGGGTGGGATCTGCTGTTGATCCATCAAACATCTTCAGTGTGATTATGCACAGAACCAGTGAATTCTCAGCCAAACTGACCCCAGATAGTAAAGAAGATTATAGTTCTGAGCCATTGGCTTTTATATAAAAAGAAGAAGAAATGCAAGTGCTAATGGGTTAAAGAAGAAAGACAGTACAATCTCCTAATCTTCACAAACATTTAACTCATATAAACAAGCAATTATTATCCTTTTTAATCTTTCAGTGCTGCCATAATAATACCTAGGTTTCTTACTTCCTGCCAGCTAATACTGGGCTGGGTTAGCTACACTCCCTTGGTAGTCATTAGTCCTAAAAAAAAAAAAACAAAACAAAAAAAAACAACAACCCACTGTCCTACTTACTATCACATAAAAAAGTGTGCAACCAATGTCAAATTCTTTCATTTTGATGAGGCAACGCTTTCCAATTGGTTAGTCTCCAGAACAAAGCTGTGAGCCTACCAGCATTGAATGGAATCATATATGGTCATGTTTTGAAGAAGAGAAAAATTTCGAATTATCAATTTCTGTGCATAAATTTTTACTCTGGAAATGATAAAAATGGCCTGAGTTTTCCACAAGTGGTCAACCACTTACCGGTTTATTAGCCAACAGCATTTAAAGGTATTTTACTGTTTTTAATCACTGAACATAGTACATTCCAAGATGCCTAACTGGGAAAATAAAAAATAAAAAATGATGTGATCAGTTAAAAGTTTCAAACAATAGTTAACAGTAAGGCAAGTAAGAAACAGCTAATTAAAAAAAAAACTATCATGGTGGCTTAAAGCTTTGATCTTCCTCCTCCTCCAGTTTTTGAATGGAATCTATCCATTTGAAGTCCTAGCTGAACTAAAGATAGGATGTTCAGGTCAAAATCATTCCAGTTTTATTCGTATAATTTTTTTTCAAAAATTGTCCAATCAAAACACAGCCTTAGCATGATGTGTCCTCAAAGTTCTTTAGGACTAGGGGAAAACCAGTTGTCATCCCACAGTTTCATGCATGGAATAAGGGTGTTTAATTACAAGAGGACTGAGTCCCTAGTTGGCTTTACTTGGCTGGATGTATTAATTCAGATAGTGTGCAGCCATCTTTGTGAAATGATCAAATTTGGATTCATCACTGAACAGTATTAAGGTCTCAATAGTCTAATTTGCTTCTTCATCTCTGATTCCATAGTTTTGTGAAAGTTACTCGGGTTCATAAAGAAAGAGATGGAATATTTCTTTTCAATAGAAGTATAAAGAGTTAGGTAAGGGTTAGGTAACACAAAATCATGTTGTTTCTTCCAATTAATTCTTTTTAAACAGGCAATACTTCCCTTACTGTGGCAGTCCAAAGAATAATTTCTCTGCCAGCCTCTCCACCACCCAAAACTCTTGGAGTGGAAAGGATCCATCTCCGGAAGTCTTCCATGAATGAACAACTCTTAGAACAGAGACACTCCAGGTAAAAAAAAACACATGCATTTCCTGCTACTTTAAAGTGATGAGAGCTTTTTTGAAACTATTGCTATGATTGATTGATTGATTGATTGGTCACTTTTTCTACTAAGAGATGCATATGAAATGCCTTGTAACAAAAGAGCTTGCATTCTGTTTTCATTGTGATGAGCTCTCACCTACGAACTGAATGTAAATGTATAGATACTTCTGGAACAATTGTCCTGGATAAGAGCTATCTATTTGGTTTCTGAGAATTAAGAGTGATTTGTTGTCTCATAATGAATCAGATTTTGCAGTGGCCTTCAACATCTCAACTGCTTGGCACCAGGAGCTAGCTTTACAGAAAAAAATGGCAGGACTAAAACCTAAACCACTCAGACTCAAGAGATTTCCCTTTCCAACGCCTTCTGGTCAGGAAATCATTTTAAGCAGCTCCTTGCTAAAGTGCCAAAACCAAAAAACTGGGAACAACTTATATATGCATGATGCCATATGAATAGAGCCAGGACCTTATGTGTTAATATAAGAATAATACATGAATAGCTCAGAATGAATGTGTGCCATGAACATGATATTAACTTCGATCATTTCTCCCTCTGCCCTCTTTCATTGCCTGTCTTATCTTTTTAAGCCTCTCCCTACATAGTAATAACTCTTTTGCAAAGTAGTTTGCAGTATAACCAGTGGTGAAATCCAAATTTTTTTACTACCAGTTCTGTGGGCATGGCTTGGTGGGTATGGTGTGGCTTGGTGGGCGTGGCAGGGGAAGGATACTGTAAAATCTCCATTCCCACCCCATTCCAGGGGAAGGATACTGCAAAATCCCCATTCCCTTCCCACTCCTGGGGAAAGGATATTGCAAAATCCCCATTCGCAGCCACTCTGGGGCCAGCCAGAGGTGGTATTTGCCGGTTCTCCAAACTAGTCAAAATTTCTGCTACTGGTTCTCCAGAACCTGTCAGAACCTGCTGGATTTCAACCCTGAGTATGATTTCACCCCTCTGCATGAAATTTGTTAGCACTTGCTTATTCTATGTGCTGTTTGTGCATTGTCAGCCTATAGGAAAATAATATCCATGCTGGTACTCTTTGCCTTGGTTTGAAGATACTGGGATGATGCTGTTCATTAGATCCCTTTGTTTCTAATCATAGAGATTCTCTGTCAACTCACAGCAGTCCATACCGGACAGCCGAGAGGCAACACCATGGAGGAAGAAGTATGCCCACAACACCAGTCCTCACACGCAATGCCTACAGTAGCAGTCACTTGCAGTAAGTTATTCCCAGGCTATTTTTTTTTCTCCTCACTTGAGTTAAAGTATTTCCCACCCATGTGTAAAAGGCATAACATGGCCAAAACCTCTAGGTGCGTCCACTATAGTTCTCAGTTGAGTTCCTGCAATTGAGGTGATTTTGATGCATAAACATCTTTGAATCTGAATTCTTGAACAGGAAGTTTTGTATCTTAATTATTTTTAGGTACAGAAGAACTAAATGGACTTATAGTCTTCAAAGCTAGAAATTGAGTCAGCCAAAAAATGGGTGGGCCAGGAAGTGCAAAGGACAAGGCAATTATGGTTTTACATCCATGGATGTGGCAGGTTTGGGAGGAAGAGATTTTGCATTTTAATGAGTTGAGGGGTTTAGTATTTTATATATGAACTTCAGAGTAAATTTGTTTTACTCCAAGTAATGTTGTTTTCCTTTGGAAATCTCACACACACAAAAGTTTCAAGAGTTTATCTCTTGAAGTTTTGAGGACCAAAGAATGGGCATTGGGGCTTAACAGAGAGTGCCCACTTAAGAATTATGTTGCTTTAGGAGAAGTAATAGTGTCCTACTATTACCTAAGTTTGAAGGGTTTACCATTGCCACCTTAGATGCATTCATTTTAAATATTCATGCAAGATAATATTTTACCTATTTAGTTGAATGTTATTGTGCTGATTGTACTGGTGATTTACTGTTTACTTACAAATTATTTCAGGTGTGTAGGATTTGTTCATCAGCAGAGAAATACTATAATTGTGATTATATAATTTTATTAAAGTATAGACTAAGGAACAACGTGGTAGCCTAGCGATGAAGATGCTCACTTCCCACTCAGAAGGTTGAGTTTAATCCTAGGTAGCGGCAGTTGTTTCTCTCCTAGAGTGCAAAGATAAAATATTTGCTGCGAATTCTGTGTGGGATCAGGAAGAACACCAGCCAGTAAACGCTCAGCTCCATCCAGTCATTCTGACTCTACCCTGAATTACAGGAACATAAAAAAAGGAGTTTATTGAACTATAGCATAAAGTTCTCCTTCATAATATAGCATGAAGTAGGGCCCTTTTCAGCTATTTAAAATCTAAAATCCTCCTTGTTAAAATCTACCTTTTTAGGATTTTCCTTGAAAACAATCTCAAAATGCCACTACCTGTAGGTTGTTGAATTGCTGTTATGTATTTACTTATCTTTTACTTTGCCTACTTTGTTTGAAATTTACCATACTTTCTTTGAATCTATTGCTCTAAAACAGGGGTGTCAAACTTGATTTCATTGAGGGCCGGATCAGGGTTTTGTTTGACCTTGAGGGTCCAGGATGGGTGTGGCCATCATGGCCATGGCCAGTTCAATGTCACTCATGTCGGGGGCAGTGGTGGATTTCAGTTTTTTTTACTACAGTTCTGTGTGTGTGGCTTGGCGGACGTGGCAGGGGAACTATAAAATCTCCATTCCCACCCCACTCCAGGAGAAGGATACTGCAAAATCCCCATTTCCTCCTGATCACCTGGGACTTGGCAGAGTCCCAGGCAGAGAATAGATGGGGGTGAGGCCAGTCAGAATTTTTACTACTGGTTCTCCAAACTACTCAAAATTTCCACTATCAGTTCTCCAGAACTGGTCAGAACCTGCTGAAACCCACCTCTGGTCGGGGGCACCTGTGGTGGCCCGAGCACTCTGCCAGTAAAAAGAAGCTCCCGAGTTCCGTTTCCAGCTGCGATGGGCTCTTGCAACCCTCTTCCAGCGAAAACAGAGCTCCATTTTCTCTGGCAGCGGCACTGTGCCCCGGTCCCTCACTGTTTCTGGGGTGGCCCCGCGGGCGAGATCTAAGCACCACGCGGGCCAGATCTGACCCCCAGGCCTTGAGTTTGACACCCAGGCTCTATGATATTATTGGAACTGACTGACTGCTTTCCTTGTAACAAAAACCTGCTTCTTTTTTTTCAGGCCCGATACATCCCCTCAGCACAGTTTGGAGACTCAAACTACCTTCTTATCAGAAACCGCCAGTGAAAAGCCAGTGTTCACCCTTTCAAAATCCCAAAGAAGTAGCAGCACAGAAATCCTCGATGACGGATCCTCCTACACCAGCCAATCCAGTGCAGAGTATTACTGCATGACCCCAAATTCGAAGCCCTGTTATAACACCCAAACCCTTGATAACCGCACTAGAAACAGGAGACGTTCCAAGAAACCGAACATTTCTGCTTCCAGCTCAGGAAGTATGCCTAACCTAGCCCAGAAGGACAACTGCAATGGGGTCTATGCAAAAAAACAAGGACAGATGCCAACCAGTTGCTACATTTCTGGCTATGCCCCTTCTAAAGAGGGCGACTTATATTACAACAGTGGCTATGTCTATGAGAATGGCACAGAGGGCCAATATACGGTCAACCCTTCCTATCGTTCCTCGGCGCCCTACGGGTACGAACGTCGGTATCGGGAATTCAGATCTTTCCACGAAGACGAAATGGAGAGAGTGCCCCACAATCCGTACGCCACGTTGCGCTTGCCCCGGAAGCCGTCGATGAAAACAGAGCACATCACTAAAAATATCCACAAGGCCTTAGTTGCAGAACATCTCCGTGGCTGGTACCAGCGTGCCTCTGGACAAAAAGAGCAGGTTCTTGGCTTGCAGGCGGGCCTTGATACTGATCGAGAGTCCCAGAGAAGCCTAGGCTGTGCTGGACTACAGATGCTAAGTTGTCAAAGCAGTCATTCATCTTCTTTCTCTTTAGGTAACTATACCGCTTGTCAGGTTGGTTTGTTTTTTTGTAACTGCTCTGTTTTGTGTTGATGTTCCTCAGAAATCTTGATTGCTTCAGTCCAATGCATGAATAATGGCCTCAGTGTTCTGACCCAGCTCCCAAACATGACAAACCCTTTGAAGTTAATTCAATGATTCCTTTATTAGGAGTACTAGCAGTTCCGGAAAAAAAATTCTCTCTCACCGCACGCTAACAAGTCTGTCCAGCAGGGAGATGAATAGTTGTCTGCCACATCTATTCATCTCCACCCCCTGCCTTTTATCCCCAGAGCTAGGGTGGGGCTTCGATAGCAGCAGGCCCTTTCTTCCCAAGGTTCGGCCCCACGGATTTCCCCTGCTCTGTTCTCCTCTGTCTTTAGTGCATAAGCACATCAGGCACTGGACCCAGCTGTTCCTCCTCTTCCTCATCAGCCACTCCAGACCTGGGGGCTGTTGACTCTCCATCTGAGGGCTGACAGATGGCCCAGGCTCTGCCTCTGTCTCTCTCTCTCTCTCTGACAGGTTGTACAGTTCTAAAACTTGCCTGGAAGCTGAAAGAGTTTTCAACTGATTTTTATGTTATTTATTTTACTAGTGTCTAAAAAAAGGGATATTCATATTTTAAAATAAGTGGTAAGTAGAATTTTTAAAAAAGAAAGAAAGGCCAGTTTTACCATCCTAGTCCTCTCCTGCTGCATTGGGAATGGAACCCTTTGGATTCCCAGCAATGATAGCCATCATCTGGCTGATAATTTGGGGACTGTAGTCCTAAAACATCCGAAAAGCATCTGGTTAGTATTAAATGCACTGAATAGTATTAAATAGTAAATACTTGTCTGGAACAGGCAACTTGCTATCCTTCAGATGTCTTAGACTGCAATTTCCTGAAACACCTACCATTGCATCACCAGTGCTCATAGCAATAGTCCAAAATGTCAGAGAATGTGGATCTTGGCTGTCCCTGTTGTAAATTATAGCTTGAGTGAGAGAATTATTCATGTGTAAATTTAGAGGTCAGCACTTACCCACTATTTTATTCATTATTTACACGCAACTTTTAATGTGCAGCTTACTATTTAAGTGTACTTCTTCATTAGGTAGCTTAGTCATGGTACTGTATCTTTTACAAAAGGAATCTGGAAAACTCTCAACCAAGTGTTGTGGGTTTTAGCCAAGTAATCGATGAGAGTCCTATTATGCTGGTTTTAAAAGAATGATCATACTGGTTTGTAATACAACCAGGTGTCAACAGAGTGTGCAGGAGGTTAAGAAATTTGAGACAAGCCTTACTGGTTCATATAAATGGCTCATTGAGTCCCACATCCTGTCTCTCATAGTGATGAGGGCCTGGAAGGAACCAAGTGTTTTAATCACAGGACTTACCTTTAAAAGGCATCCAATTTTTGTGTCCATAAGATAGTTTATAATAGTTGTGGAATTTATTCTGCAGCTGCTTCTTATTCTGCAACTTTTTCAATGTAATTGATTGCTATTGAAAAAGAGGTGAAGTATCAGCAGCCTCTCATTATTAAAACGTTATCCCAAATACATGGGGTCTGTACAGGTGTTTATAATACCATTCTGGACTTTTGAATATTATTATTATTATTATACACTGGCAGAAACCCGTATCAATCATTAGCACCAGTCAATGGTATTTGTGATGCATCTTTGAATTTTCAGTTGACTGAGTTCCATATTTAATGAATAATGATAATAATAATAATAATAATAATAATAATAATAATAATAATAATAATAAATGATACCATGTCCAAGAATTTTATAAGATACATCAACAATTTGCAGCTTCGTGCAATAACACCAGCTGCACTACTTGGAACATCGTACATCTTAAGAAGGTACTTGGTTGATACCTAGAATGCTGGCAGCAATCTGTATCAACCATTAGCACCAGTCAATGGTATTTGTGATGCATTTTTGAATGTTCAGTTAATTTGAGTTTCATGTTTAATGAATAAAGTAAATAATAATAATAATCAGCAGCAACAGCAGCAGCAAGAAAAAATCACAAAGTACCGAGACTTGCAAATTGAAGTTGAGTGACTGTGGAAAAAGAAACCGTGTGTTATCCCAATTGTAATTGGAGCCCTTGGAGCAATACCCAAAGGGCTACCCCACTATTTAGAAATTCTAAATTTACTAGACTTGGACATTTTGACTCTACAAAAAACCACCTTACTCGGAACAGCTTACATCCTCTGATGATACCTTAACAGTTCCTAGGTCCTTGGTTAGGACTCGAGCTGCTGAGCTATTAACCAGCCTCATAGTCTGTGAATCTCACTAAAGATTAAATAATAATAATAATAATAATAATAATAATAATAATAATAATAATAATAATAATACCACCTTAACAGTTCCTAGATCCTTGGTTAGGGCTCGAGCTGCTGAGCTATTGACCAGCCTCAAAGTCTGTGAATCTCACTACAGATTAAACAACAACAACAACAACAATAATAATAATAATAATACACAGACTTCAGGAAATCTTAAAATGTGGCAGAGTTTAAATGGTATATAAGGTGTTGGATTAGAATTAAGAAAACGCAGGTAGAAATTCACATTCAATCTTTCTCCCAAACCAACCCAAATGGTAGGAGAGGATAACATTGAGAAAGGGAATATAATGAGCTCCTATAGGAAGGACAGGTTGTAAGTCTAGCAAATGTGCCTGCTGTTGCTGGTGATAAGTTCCAAATGTTAGATAAAGAGCAATGGCCCCAGAGCACATTTAGCACATTTAATGCTAAATGGAGATTTAAAGCAGTCTTTCAAAATCCAACATCCTAATCAGTACATCACCAGGGAGATGATCATTTCTGATTTCATCTTAGATCTTTTGCTAAAAGCCAGTGAGCTCAGCATTGATTTGCTAAAGTTCACCTTATATCAACAAAGATGGAATGAAATTTATAAATACTTTAAGATAAGCTTTCCCAATGAAGTTTTTGTAAATGTATCGGTATCCAAGCCCTATGTGTTAGATTTCGGGTAGGAGAAGGGAGTGGCATTAAAAGGAGTGTTCTCCTAATCAAATTGGCATTTTCCTTTCATCTGGTATGTTTCGTACAGCATTTCTTTGAACCCAGCCAAATTTTTATCTAAGCAGTTCTTATCCAAATCAAGGAAAGATTCATTGTTGACATTCTTTTCTCCTTATCTCTTCTCTCTTCAATTTTAGCATCCTCAACAAATTCCTCTGTGAACTGGCGGAATCAGGTCTTGTTAGGACTTCCTGATTATGATACGCTATCTCAGTCCTCTTTTGCCAGCTGTTACGGGAATGTGTATGGGAACCACCCACTGCAGAGCAGGTGAGCCCTGCAGCTTTCACAAAACGTAGAAAGACCTACATGTTGGACAGCGACCCCTACAGTTTGCTCCGTGTTGCTGAAAATGTTGCTTTGTAAATTGTAGCACACTATGGTTGCAAAACCATAGACTGGGATGGGGGACTTGGGGTGGGAGAGGGTGAAAGACCACATCTGTATAGGAATAATTGGATGTTGCATCTCACACCACATGAAGCCAACAGTGAGCCAGCATGGGGATATAGTAGCACAAAGATAAGGCTATATATAATGTAATTGTCCCATTCCAGGACCTGATTTCCTGAAGTCTGCCCTTTACTTTACATTAAACCGCTTCAACCTATATATCATATTATATATCATAATATATCATATTATGCGCAAAGGTAGTACAATCCAGGCCCAATTCAAAGAGCTGGTAAATTACTTTTAAAGCTCAACTTGTCATAACACCAGGATGCATCTGACAACTCCTTCCCAGAACAAAAATATGCCCATAGAGTCCAGTCATGAAGAGAGGACCTGCTGAAAGCTCTCTCTCTTCCTGACGTTTGCAGGAAATAGGTAAAACAGCAGACTTTTCCTGTCATAATTCCCAAAGTATGGAATAACTTCCTCCTAGAAATATGTACAGCCCGCACCTTTCTGCTGTTCCATAAACAGATTGAAAGTGCTTTATTTTATCACCCTTTTGGTGCCAGATGACTTCCTTGGACACCTATTTTAGGTATTATTTGGGGTTTTACCTTTCCTCAAGAGTTTTTGTTTTTTTGTTTTGTTTTTTATTTTGTACTGCTCTGGATTTCACTGTTTATCCTATGTTCTTTTGTTTTCCTTTTGTTCGATGTTACATGTCATAATCCTGTGTTATATGCCATAATCCTGTGGGATTGGGGAGAGTTCTGAGTCCTGTCAAATAAATAAATGAAAGTATAAAAATATTTGATTGTTGTACAGAGTCGCTTTTTGTGAGACAGGCAGCTAGCTATTCAGATTCAATGAATCCATAAATAAAGACAAAGGCACTCTCACATTCAGGCCTCCCTTGTGCATTCTGTTTGTCTCCTTCTCTAATCGGGCTTCTGAAAATACACATAAAATGCGGTAGGGCAGCCTCCTTCAGCCTGCTTACTTGTGTTTGGTGAGGATGAGAGTTGTGGCTCAATAGCTGGAAGACACCAAACTGTAAAATGCAAGTTTATGCATTTTAAAGAAAATGCATTTGACTTCTCCAAGGATACCACTTTGAGCCACTCATAACCCTCATGCCTTGTTTCTAATTACTGTTTTTTCCCCTTGTATTTTCTCCTTGGCTTTCATATGGCACTTCTGCCAACAGCAAGTAGCTTAAAGCTTCCCTCCAATGCTACCAATTGCTTTTTTTTCTCCCAATCCTGAGGTTTCTGTTTGCTTGTATCCAGTGGTGGGATTCAAATAATTTAACAACCGGTTCTCTGCCCTAATGATTTCTTCCAACAACCAGTTCACCAAACTGCTCAGAAAGTTAACAACCGGTTCTCCCGAAGTGGTGCAAACCGGCTGAATCCCACCACTGCTTGTATCCCTAATCCCTGTTTTGTGCCTGTTCCCGCTCCCTCTCCCCTTCTCATTTCTGCTTCTGTTGTCTTAAGTTCTTTTCTCCCTTAGAACAAAGCCTTTCTCTGCCTTAACATCTGCAGGAATGACTTGATGTTTAAATACCTTGAAGTAAGAGAGGATCCAAGTACTTGTGATCAGTGGGTGGGTGGTTTGAGCTAGAGGATTACTGATACCCTTGCTTATCGCTGAGCAGACTTAATGTGAAGTGAACTTGTGATATAATGCTTTTGCTTTAAAATGAAGCAAAATTAATTAAGCATATAGTGGCATTTGCTTCATTTTAAAGGCTTTTAAAACTGACCTCTTCCGGGTGATTTTCTTTAAAAAATAATAATAATAAAACCATTAAAGGGCGGGGTAATATATAACCAAACAAAAATTGTAAGTTCTTTTTATTATTTAATTAATGTCATCTTTTAGGAGAATTGCCGAGGCCTATTTAGCATATTTTTGCCAAATTCTAGCAGTATACTCTGTTACTTTGGGGGTGTGGGGGGGTTCAAGTAGGAACTGAGGTGCCATGAATAACTCCTTCTCCACCCTTGCTCTAAACTATTATTACAGGGGGTCCTCATTTAGCAACTACCGCATCTAGTAACCTTTCAGCAGTTATGATAGTAATAAAGAAGTAACTTGCCACCAGTCCCTGCATTTACAACCTTCACAAGTCTGTAAAGCGAAGGAAAGCCAAAATAAGATCATAAAGACAGTTCACTGCTGAGTTGAGGATCCCAGTTATGGTTCCTAAATGAGGACACTCTTATCAGTTTTACTGCAACAAGGCCATTTTGTAAACTGAGGATTGCTTCATAATGAATGCTTCAATACTCCTGTCAGAAGGAATAGATAATACACCCATATACACAAATTCTATGTATAAACCAATCCTAAATGTTCAGGGTGCGATGAGATAGAGATATATTTCTGTGTATTTTTTTTTAAATGGGTGTTTAATTATCATTTACATATTGCTACATGTTCATGGCAGTGACTTAAAACAAATACATACCCAAGTAGACCTCAACTTATGACCACAATTGGGACTGGATGCATTGTTAAGGGGTGCAGTTGTTAAGTGAGGTGTCCAATTTTATTACCTTTTTCTTTTTTTCTTTTTTTTTTTGCTGTGGTTTGTCATCACGTGATTGCAGTTGTGACTTTTCTTGCCGGTTTCCCACTGACTTCGTTTTGTCAGAAACCAGCTGGCAAATTCGCAATTCACAAACATTTGACCGTGGGAGGTTGCAGCAGCCGTAAATGTGAGCCCAGTTTCCAAGTGCCTGGATCACAAGCTTGTGACTGTGGGGATGCTGCAGTGGTCATAAGTGTTAGGATCGGTTATAAGTAATCTTTTTTTTTTCATTGTAACTTCCAATGGTCACTAAATGAATGGTCATAAATTGAGGCCTGCCCCGTATAACAGATTGAGTGTTATCTAAACTGCTGTTGACTGTGTGCCTGTTGGACTATATCCATCTGTGTCTTTCCAACACCCTGCCTTCATAATATTTGAATGAACTTCCTGGGCCAAAGGTGCTTTTCCAAAAGTCAACTGGACTTTCCCCTTTTTTTTTTTTTTTTGAAAACATTTCGCTTCTCATCCAAGAAGCTTCTTCAGTTCTGGAATTGAAGAAACTTCTTGGATGAGCAGCAAAACGTTTTCAAAGAGAAAAAAAAAACACCAAGGAAGCCCAATTACATTTTGGAAAAGCACCCTTGGGACAACCATGACCTGGACGATTGAGACTCTCCATAGACACTTAACTTCCTGGGGTTTGGGACGCCCATAAATTTATGTCAGGAAATAGCCTAATGCAGGCTGCCTTCTTTTAAAATTGGCTTCGGAACATCCCTTGAAAACATTGGGAGCAGAGGTGGGTTTCAGCAGGTTCTGACCAGTTCTGGAGAACCGGTAGCGGAAATTTTGAGTAGTTCAGAGAACCGGTAGTAAAAGTTCTGACTGGCCCCACCCCCATCTATTCTCTGTCTCCCGAGTCCCAGCTTATTGGGAAGAAATGGAAATTTTGCAGTATCCTTCCCCTGGATTGGGGAGGGAATAGAGATTTTATAATACCCTTCCCCTGCCATGCCCACCAAGCCACAGCCACAGAACCGGTAGTAAAAAAAATTTGAAACCCACCACTGATTGGGAGGTCTGCTTAGAAAGACCAGGCTTTTTGGGCAGTGGTGAAATCTTTTTTTTTTAAACTACCGGTTCTGTGGGCGTGGCTTGGTGGGCGTGGTGTGGCTTGGTAGGCATGGCAGGGGAAGATACTGCAAAATCTCCATTCCCACCCTACTCTGGGGCCAGCCAGAGGTGGTATTTGCTGGTTCTCCAAACTACTCAAAATTTCCGCTACCAGTTCTCCAGAACCTGCTGAATTTCACCCCTGCTTCCGGGTGAACTCTAGAGAAGCACTTGGCTAACCACTGATGGTTATGCTTCTTTTCCAGGATATATCCTGAAACTAACCAGTTGGGCAACAGCAGTAGGAACCCTTTGCAAGACGGCCTGCAAGAGAACGAACAGAGGCTCTTCTGGCACGAGGATTCAAAACCTGGGACTTTAGTATGAATCTGCCCTCTCCTCCTTCAAATGCCCCACGTGCCTTGCACCTTACATGTTCTCCCTATGAAAACAAGGTTCCTGGTGCAGCAGCTCCGTCAAGGAGATTTGTGCTGGGAGGACAGGAAGCATTCAGTGAGAGAAACCGGAAGAATCTCAACCTGCGCTAGCACAACAGTATGAATCCGAATCTCCTCAGCAAAAAAGGACTCCTAGTTGTCTGCTTTTAAAGCTCCTAACCTCCAGATGCTACTTTTGAGTTAAAAGTATTTTTGAAAGCACTTTTTTTTTAAAAAAAAAAATGGGGAGTTTTCCGTGGACGTTGCAGAACATCCCAAAATGTGAAAAGAAGATTCTTCGTTGGGATTAATGTTATTTTTTTGAGCAGCACAATTTTTGGAGAGAAAGAAGCAGGCAACGCCGAGAGAATCACGTCTGCCAATCAAGACGATTCTGTTGAAGGATGTCACGAGCATAATGAACCGAGTGGAGGACTGGCTTTCTATTGCAATGCTACTTGAAGGATGCTTGGTGTTGTGTGTGTGTGTGTGTGTGTGTGTGTGTGTATGCGTGGTTTTTGGTTTTTTTTTAAACAGTATTCCGAATAAGGATAAAGGTCTTTTAAAGGTATGCCATCTTGGATATAGTTCCATAAGTTTAAACATGGGGCGGGGGTGGGGCAGAGAAGCAGTTGCACATAAAGGTAATAAAAGCATAATTGTTTTCCTGACTTTTTTTAAAAAAATGCAATTTTGCATGTTCTCTTCCCATCCTTCCCCCATGTTGCTTTGTAATTGTCAAGGTTTATATGGAATGCACTGGGACACATTTGAGGTGCTTTCACAGAATTGTTTACAAGAGCTACACTGTCTTCCATTTGCAACACTCCCAGATTTCCCCCCACCCCCTTTTCTTCTGTGTTTCTTCTTTCCAGAAAAAACAAGCAAACAAAATCCTTACATTAAAAAAAAAAAAAAAAGAAAGGCAGAAGAGCAGCACAATAACCCTTGAATACAAGCACCAAGGGCTCCTCTGTCCAGAAGTCTCATAATATTCAATGACTTTGGAAACAGAAACTTTGCAGTTGACCAATTAGGGCAGAGGTCTTCAAACTTGGCAGCTTTAAGACCTGTGGACTTCAGCTCCCAGAATTCTCCAGCCAGCTATGCTGTCCACAAGTCTTAAAGCTGCCAAGTTTGAAGACATCTGAATTAGGGCTATCTGGGCCAGTATTACTCTTTGTTTAATAGTGAATGCAAATATGTTTAATTACACCATATAGGTGCCTTGAAATCGATAGGCATTAAAATGGAAAAGTACAAGATGCGTGCAGAACAAACGCACAAAGAAGTCTGATCGATGAGGAGAATCCATTGGCTAGGATCGACAGCGGTTGGGAACAGGGTGAACGAAGGAAGCAGCCCAGGTTGGAAATAGAGTTGAATGAAGAGCAGATAATCTAAAATGCCTGTTTGATAAATCAGGAGCTGGATACACATTTTGTTTCCATTCTTCTGTGAAATCAATTTATCTAATCTATGAGTAGAAATGTGTGCATACATTATAAATTGACTTCTTTAATTGGGATCACAGAGTGATTAAATTCAATTTTTTTTACTACTGGTTCTGTGGGTGTGGCTTGGTGGGTGGGCAGGGGAAGGATATTTCAAAATCGCCATTCCCTCCCCACTCCTGAGGGAAGGATATTGCAAAATCTCCATTTCCACCCTACTCCGGGGCCAGCCAGAGGTGGCATTTGCCAGTTCACCATACTACTCAAAATTTCCGCTACAGGTTCTCCAGAACCTGCTAGATTTCACCCCTGGGACCACAGAGTGATTAAGTGACTATTTCCAATAAAATCAATGATTTTTGGTTTTGATGCAAAAGAGAGAGATAAAAATCAGTTAACAGGTTTTCGCCAGGAAAGATCAGCCTACCTCATGTCTATCTGTCGGACTAAACTAAGCATCATCTATCAGACTTTTGCAGCCTATAAACAATTATATTTCTTTCTCGGTTACACTGTGCTTCAGGATTCTCTAAAATGGTGCTGTTTGGGGCTTTTAAAAATAGGGTGCATCACTCCTTATTCATATTGTGAATACAATAGTTTCTGGCAAAAAATAATCTTTTTACCAATACTCCAAAGCATGTACAAAGAATTCTATATATGCTCACATGAATATATACGCGAGTCTGTGTATATTTATGTATACACACAGGCATACACTCGCAGAGAGAAGCTGAATTTGTTAAGCTGGTCCTTAGTCATTTGTATTATTAAAAGTTTTAAGTTTGGAATAAACATTGAAATGTAAAACACAAATAATTTATTTCTTTGTGCATATTTATATAGCCTTTTAAAAACAAAATCTTTTTTGCTTATTCTTTTACTGCTACAGACTTTTCAGAGACCTATGATTTTGTATAGGTAAATAAACTTTATGCTACTAAATATTTTCTTACTTTCTTTTTGTTTGTTTAAGGCTTTCCTTCACTCTAAGGGCACTGGAACATTAAATAAACATAAATAACAAAACTGAGGCAAATTTGCAAGATGACTGCTTCTTACAAATTTTCAATACTCTCATATGAGATCTTACAATTTACAATTGCCATAGAACAGGGGTGTCAAACTTGATTTCACTGAGGGCCACGTCAAGGGTGTGTTTGACCTCGGAGGCTGGGGGAGCATGGCTGGGGGTCGGAGTGGGCGTGGTGGGCGTGGCCAGCTCACCATCATTCATGTCAGCACTTGTGGTGGCCAAATGCTAAGGCAAGACTTCCCTGAGACCCTCCTTCAGTCTCATTATAATCCTTCCTTTCTTTCCTTCCTTTTCTTTTTCCTTCCCTCTTCCCTTTTTTTCTTCCCTTATTTTTCCTTCCTTCCTCTCTTCCCATCTTTTTCTTTCTCCTTTCCTGTCCCTTCTTGCATGCTCAAATTCAAAAGAGGAAACATTTCTCCTTTTATTTTGTTTTTAGTTTGTTTTGATAGCCCTCTGCCAGTGAAAACGGAGCTCCGGAGGACCGTGCACACACACACCCCATGCCCCATTTTCATTGGCAGAGGCACCGTGGGCCGGTTTTTTGCTGTTTCCAGGCCAGCCCGGTAGGCCAGATCTAAACATCCCGTGGACCGGATTTGGCCCACGGGCCTTGAGTTTGACACTCCTGCCATGGAAAATTCTCAGAAGAAAAGTAGCAGCAAATTTGTGGAATTTTCTGTAATGTTGTTTTTGGTGTATCCACCATTGTTTGAACAAAGCTGCTAGTATAACAAATGTCTTAACAAGGTAAGCTTTGAAAAACTCCACAGGAAAATTCTTACTCTCTATATCTCTTCTTTGCTGTGTCTCATATTCTTTTGAAATTAAAACATCCAATGAGTGGAACAGCTGTATCAAAGTTTGCTATGGAGAGTAAAAAAAGCCATATGCAGGAACATAGAAACAATTGCATGGGACCCTTATAAACTGTCTGAATACACAACATTGCACATGTCAGAATTCTCAGTTTTGGGGAAACCAGTGAAAACAGTAGTGGCCAAAATTGTGGAAACCTTTTGGGAAAAATGTATTTTCTAAAACTAGCTAGTAACACCACTTTTTTTTTAGGAGTGCCATGAAATTATATATCAATGGAAAGATAATTTAATCAAGAATGAAATGCAATAATCTTTATGAAAGATTTGCTATTAGAATAGCACTTACAGTACAAAGAGGAAAAAAACTCGTAGAAAAAATGAGATATACAAAAATTATCACCATGTCAGTTAATACTTAGTTGGGTAACCTTTAACATGAATTACAGCCTTACAACGTCTTCCCGTGGAGTGAACCAAGTCTTTTAGATCTGCAGCTGTTATAAAGTGAAACGAAGATTGAATGATTGCTTCTATTAACTGGGTTTTATTGCTGGGTCGCTTCTGACTAACAAGTTTCTTTAGTTGGCTCCATAGATTTTCAGTTGGGTTTAGGTCTGGGCTATTCCCAGGCCATTCCAGCAGTGGAATATGATTATCTTGAAACTCGCCAAAAAAGTGGTGTTATTAGCCATCAAACCTCAAAAGTACACTTTTCCCAAAAGGTTTCCACAATCCTGGCCACTAATGTGCAGTTACAATTTTGAAATTGTGGGCTCTCACAGATTTCTGCCATAATGGCAGAGCCATAAATAAAACATCAAGTTCCTAGAAGGGCAACGAGTGAAATTATTTTCCAGACTGGTTCTAGATCAGGCCCAGAGGATCATTTAATTTCATTAAAAACTGCTTGAATTCAGAGAATAGTCCAGTCTCAGTATCCATTGTTCCTCTCTGTTAGTAAAAGGCAAGGTATCGGGAGTGGCACCCACCTAAGCATACAATAGAGTCTTAAGTTTCATCACCTCACCTTGACCTAAGAAGGAAAGTTAAACCTGTCAGTGGCTGACCTAAATAACCTTCCATTGCAAACAACAAACTGAGGAAGCCCAGATAAGCTGCTTGATTGGCGTGCTTCAAACACGATTTAGGAGCAGAAGGGGGGGGGAACCCACCTTCTGTACACTTCTGTATATGGCAGGACACTGGCCCCTTATTAGCAGCTTCCTGTAGTTCAGGCCAAGCAGGCTAGATCAAAGCAGATGCATTGGAGAAAATGTCCCCCAAAATAGTATCTGTTACTGTTAATAAAGTATGTCACTGCATGCTGTGCAAGGAGGTGTCTTAGATGCTGTCCCCTGAATCTTGCCTTGTGGCAATTCTTACCAGAACTTTTTCAAGGCAAAGTGGGGATGAGAACTAAGCTTTCCTTCCCGCCCCCCCCCCACCAGCTTTGCCATATTTGAAATCTAGGAGAAAAAAACAAGGGAATAAAGAACTAAACGTATATGGTTGCCTCCCTTATATTTGAGTAATGCTGCAAAGATTCAAGAAGAAGATGGTGGAAAAGATGGGTATTGAGAGGGGAGATCAAAGGCAAGAGACTGTTCTGCCCCAGCTACGGATCCCAAAGAACACAGCACACACAAACACTGAATAAAACTTAGTTTACTCAAATAACGCAGTTTTAGCAAATGCCGGCTGTTAATAAGCGTTCTTAACAGCCTCCCAGAATTCCACAGATAAGATAGTCAGAGTCTTACTGGAGTTGGCAGAAAGCCCAGAAGCAAGGTTACAGAGAAATCCCAACGTGATGATTAGTGAACTAAAGTTGTTTCCTGCGGCTTGTTACAAGATGTGTTCTTTCTTAAATAGGCTAAGGGCGTGGCCAATTAGCCCCAAGCCTTACTCTCGAGGACACCTCCTCCTGAGGAGGCACTCCTGCCTTTTGGTAGCTCTGCGTGCCCGTACATTGAGAAGAGGCTCCTCCTCTTCATCCTCTTCACTTAAAGGAGCCTCTGGAGGTTCTGAAGGCCCTGGCTGAATCCCTGCCTCTGGCACCACATCTTCAGCCTCCTCGCTGTCCGACTCAAGAGCCGGCTGCAGTGGCTGCTGGTGCAGCACCACATCAGCTTCCTCATCGTCAGGATCAACAACAATCCACACAGGCCGCTGGCGGGCCACAACAGAGACACACAATGTACATGTCGACAGATGGAGGTTTTTTTTTCATTCCAAACAGTGACAGTGAAGGAGAATGAAACGAGCTGAGCAAGAATTGGAAAATTCAAGGTCTGTATACAAAGACATGACATTTGCCGCTATCAGATGTGATGATAGCTGACAATTTAGATGGTTTTCAAAAGCAGACTAGAATGCATATTGAGGGAGAGGGCAAATCGATGTTGATGATAGGATACCGTTTTCTGAATCATGGCTAGAATAAGTTAAAATACCTGCTATAGTGGAGACATGAAAGAAATGTCTGGTTGATCAGTATAAAATACAGGATCTTGGTCTTCGTAGAGTATTGCCTTGATCCAACCAGGCTCTTTCTACATTTAGACAATAGATATAGCAATAGCACTTGGACTTATATAACGCTCCATAATGCTTCACAGCCCTCTCTAAGCGGTTTACAGAGTCAGCATATTTCCTCCAACAATTTGGGTCCTCGTTTTACCCACCTCGGAAGGATGGAAGGCTGAGTCAACCTTGAGCTGGTGAGAATCGAAATCCTGGCAATAAGCAGAGAGTTAGCCTGCACTACTGCATTCTCACCACTGCACCACTATGGCTTCTGATATAATGGAAAAGGGGCTAAAATGACCCGGGGGGGTGGGGAGTCTCTTCAAAGGCAGCCATGAGCCTTCCCAAGTTTCTGTTGACTAAAAGCAAATCCCTAATGCTCATTTTGCAATTGGCCACAGGATTATGAGAGCTAATATATTGTAGACAGAAATCCTTAGATCTGAAACACTGAGGTGAATCTTACTGAATAGAAAGCAGTATAACCAGTTTTGCTATCCAATGCAATAGCTAATGAACATTTTCTTGAGGGAATTCAGAATGACTAGCAGAATCCAATGGTAAATAGCTGGCCTCCCCCAAAATGTTGCTGGACTGCATTCATATAGTTATTGCACATATTTGCAGATCTTCAGCTACCAAGCTAATGCCACCCACAAATCATACCAGGCCACAGACGTTTCAAAGTGTATTTAGATAAAAAAAACCAATTTCAAATCACACGGTATAACAGATATATATGCGACACAATAAATAATAATTTATAAAACATATGCCTGAGCTGAGGTCCCCATTACACACACCTAATCAGAACACGAAATTGTCATGATGATACTGAACCCTGCTGACCTCCATGATGGACAGTCCTACTACAGTATTGCTGCTGAGACAAAGCTTCAAGTAAGCCAAGGCCTAATCATGGGTGAGCTGTTGCTCTTAACTGCATCTCCTGGAAAGTCCAGACAGAACTGGGGTAACTAGAATCAGACTGTTGACAAGTCAGTCTGATTATTTTCCACCATTTGTTCCAAATGCCTAACAAACAGACCCTGCAACCATCAGAATTTGAAAGGAGGCATGCAAACTAGGCATGCACACCTGGAATATTGCATCCAGTTTTGGTCACCACACAATAAAAAAAGATGTGGAGACACTAGAAAAAGTGCAGAGGAGAGCAACCAGGATGATTAGGGGACTGGAGACTTAAACATATGAAGAACAGTTTCAGGAACTGGGCATGGCTAGTCTAGTGAAGAGAAGAACCAGGGTAGACATGATAGCTGTCTTCCAATATTTGAGGGGCTGCCACAGAGAGGAGGATGACAAGCTATTTTCCAAGACACCTGAAGACCAGACAAGGAATAATGGATGGAAACTGAACTAGGAAAGATTCAACCTAGAAATAAGGAGAAATTTTCTGACTATGAGAACAGTCAACCAATGGAACAGCTTGTCTTTTGGAAGTTGTGGAAGCTTCATCACTGGAGGCTTTCAAGAAGAGACTGGACAGCCATCTGTCAGAAATGGTATAGGGTCTCCTGCTTGAACAGGGGTTGGACTAGATGACCTACAAAGTCCCTTCCAACTCTGTTAATCTAATCTAAACTATAGATGACTCGGAGATCAATGGTAGAACTGTTTCCAGGAACCACCTCCTAATGTGGTCTAACCCTTAGAGGTTCAGCTTGAGAAAATAATGGAGCCATAGAAGTAGCAGCTATAATATTTCAATCAAAATGCATGATTTTGATAAGGTTACTTAGAACCTTATGTAAGGTGTGATAAAAAAAATAATGGCCTCTTCAAATTGACTTCAACTTTAGGAAGTGCCATGGGCCTTTTACCATGAAAAATAATGCTGGTTACCAACTTGGCTGGCTTCAAAAAAACAAAAACAAAAACAAAGGTTGGACCAAGTCATAGATGTCTTGGGGATCAATGGCTATTAGTCTTAATGGCAGTGTGGCTGTCTCTGCTGGGAAGCCAGTGGAGTTCCTTTTGCAGTTGGTTGGACATTGTGAGAAGAGACTGATGGACTAGATGGGTCAGAAATCCAATCCAGCATATTTTTCTGCCGATGTTCCTATTCATAGTTTACTTGACCTTGATGACAGTAAGAAATGCCTTTTTCCAGAATGTTGTTTTGCCTCCCAATCTAGCATGTAGCCTTGATATTTTTCTGATGGCCTCTGTATCCAAGGTCTATGAAGACAAAAACCTACTTTTTGAAATAAGCTAAGGTTTAGTGTTTGTGACAAAATTAAATTAGGATCATAAATGTCTCTAAAGTATAATGTTTAAAGTCTTCATTTCTACTATGTTAACAGTATAATACAAAGATAGGACCTAGCTATTTGAAGGAACACCTGTCTCTAATGGCTTCAGCCCATCAGTTGAGATCAGGTAGACTGACTGCCTTTAGGTTTCTCTTTTAGGTGTCATTTCAGGACCTAGCAAGCAAAATTTCTCTGCTGTAGCAACTGATTTATATGGATCCCATCCACTTACTTTCCCTACCGGTTTGCAAATGTGAGTGTCCATGCATGCACCTGGCCTTCCATGCATACACTTTGCTGGCATGCTTGCCTATCGTGCATGCACCTGGCCTCAAAAACGTGCCTAAATAGGAGGCATAGAGGTGGGGCAGGTGGGCAGGGCCACCTCTGATCCCATCTTAAGGCCATTCAGAATGTCATTGAATAACTTATCTGCTCTCCCAGGCCTTGGGGAAGGATAATAGTTGAGTCCCTCCAGCTGAGCCAAAGATTCTTTCTTCTTTACTCATTCCAGTTCTTTAAAACTAAAGAACTTATAACTGACTTCAGGAGGATGAGAGATGTACATTTACCATTGTACATAAATGGTGAGGAGGTGAAGAGGGTCGGTAGTTTTAAATTTCTGGGCATTTATATCTCGGAGGACCTCTCATGAGTGCTAAGATGCTTGTGAAGAAGGCACAGAAGAGGCTGTACTTCCTGAGAATGTTCAGAAAGATAAATTTATTTCAGCATCTACTTCTGTCCTACTATCACAGCCCCATTGAGTGTGTCCTGACATAAGGCATTCTTGCATGGTATGGGAGCAGCTCTGTAGCAGACAAAAAAGCTCTACAGAGAATCATTAAAACTGCCCAGAATATCATCGGACTCCAGCTACCAGCCCTGGACGACATCTTCGAATCTCGCTGTTTGAGGAAGTTGCATAACATTCTCAGAGACTCTTCCCATCCTGCTTACAATCTTTTTGGACTGTTGCCTTCTGGCAGAAGATACAGAACAATTAAAACTCGGACCACACGTTTTCTGAATAGTTTTTATCCCAGAGCTATAATTGCACTCATCAATGAACTGAAGGGCCACCATCAGTGAGCTGTTGGACAGCATTACTTGGTCTGTTGTGTGGATGCTTGGGTGGTTTAGGGGTGGAGAATTGCGGTGGGTGGGAGTGTGTTTAGGGATTGTTATGTGTGTTGGACCGGGTCTTTGAATGTTAAGTGAATTTCGTTGTATGGGTATACTGTGTATGCACATACAATGACATTAAAATTATTTAAATCTAATGTCAAAACTACCCAATTCAATGGACAAAGCAGTGAACATGATTGAGGGTCATTACAATGAGACTCCTTGTTCAAAAGTGGAATCTATGACAAGTGGAATCTTGATCAGCTGTAGAAAAACTAGATAATAATACCTGCCCTAAACCGAAGAATCTGTTTAGCACCTTTTCTCATCTGGGGCTGTGAGGACCTCTAGTGTCCTATTAGCTTCACTACAAGCTAAGTGGTCTTTTGATGAAAATGAGGAAAGATAGAATAGAATAACAGAGTTGTTAGGGACCTTAGAGGTATTCTAACCCAACCCCCTGCCCAGGCAGGAAACCTTACACCAAATGATTATCCAACATCTTCAATACTGGAGCATTCACAACTTCTGGAGGCAAGTTGTTCCACTGATTAACTGTTCTAACTGTCAGGAAATTCCTCCTTAGTTCTAAGTTGCTTCTCTCCTTAATTAGTTTCCACCCATTGCTTCTTGTTCTACCCTCAGGTGCTTTGAAGAACAGTTTGACTCCCTCTTCTTTGTGGCAGCCCCTGAGATATTGGAACACTGCTATCATGTCTCCCCCAGTCCTTCTCTTCATTAAAGGTTCCGCAGAGGCTTAAAAATTAACTTCTTACAATGTTCAAATCGTACAGTTTAAAGGATGAAACACAGTTTGGAGATCACCTAGTCCAACCTCTTGCCTAGCACAGTAATCCACTGCTATCTAACCTCTGTTTCAACACCTCCAGCAAAAAAAAAAAAAAAAACAGTCCACCATCTTTAAAGACAGTCTGATGTATTTAGTGGACAACTTTTATTTTTAGGCATTTCTGTCCTCCAATCTACTTCTTGTACCTTAAATCAGCAGCCCCCAACCTTTTGGGCACCAGGGACTGGTTCCATGCGCCAGAGGGGGCATGTTTTCATGTATTGCCTGCTTCCCACGGATGGGGCTCAGCTTTTTTGCATGGCCCGTTTGCTGGCATGCTGCAGCCCAGTACTGGTCCCCAGACCAGGGGTCAGGGACCACTGTTTTGAATTGATTTACTTTTGTCCCGTCTTCTAGAAGAATCCACATGGGAAAGTTTCAGAAACATAATAGATCTCTATCCTTTTCTCTTCTCCAGGCTAAACATATCCAATGCCTCTAAACATTCTTCCTCTTTGGTTATTCTCCTTGGACTTGCCTTTCATCTTGGCTGTCCTCCAATTTCTCAGTGTTCTTTCTGAAACAGGGCACAATATATTAGATGTGATTTGGACTGCACAAAACGGAGAGGAACAGTGAGTTCTCCTCATATTGACCCTACTGTATGCTTCTATTGCTACAGCCTAGGGCTGCATTTACAGATAATCCATAATTTACAGCCATTCCTTTAGCAAATGTTCAAAGTTATAAAGGCACTGAAAAAAATGAGTTACAACTGGTCTTTTACATTTATGACTGTTGCAGCATCCCCAAGCTTACATGATCAAAATTTGAGTGTTTGGCAACTGGCGTGTATTTATGATGGTCATGCGATCACCATCTGCACCCTTCCCAAGTGATTTCCAACAAGCAAAGTTAAAGAGGGAAGCCGGATTCACTTAACTGTGGCAAAAGGGTGACTCACTGCTATTTATTAATTTCTGTCAAATGCACAAATTAATTGAGCCAAAGAATGGTGGGCTTCATTCACTTGAGGGCCATTCTTCAGTTCTGATTTAAATTGCCCTCTACTTTTTCTTCTTCTAAAGCCTCTACACTGCCTTACTATTGGAGGATGCTGCTGAATGGGAGCATCTTGATGTAGGGTCTGCAAAGCATCTTAAGCAAGACCATTGTTAAACCTCTGGCTTTGCTGTCTTCCACCTGATTGTGCCACTGGTTGCTATTGTCATAACGGGAGCGACTCTTTGAAGTTTAAACTTAAATTTGTTCTCAATCATGGGCCTAAGATGAGAAAAAGAGAACATCTGTGGGGTCTTTAGTGCTCTCTGAATTTGGTTGGTTTTTTGCAGATGTTTTATTTATTTATTTTTATTTATTTTATTAATCATATTTCTATGCCACCCACTCTCCGAGGACTCTGGGCAGCTTACAACAATCGACAGTATACTAAATAGCATATTGCCCCCAACAATCTGGGTCCTCATTTTACCCACCTCAGAAGGATGGAAGGCTGAGTCAACCTTGAGCCGGTGAGATTTGATCTGCTGATCTGCTGAACTAGCAGTCAGCTGAAGTAGCTGCAGTACAGCACTCTAACCACTGTGCCACTTCACAGTTTCAAAAGACTCAAACAGTTCAGATTATGGTTTAGTGCAAAGTATAAACCCAGATTCTTTTCTTCCCAGATTCTCTAACAGAAGGCAAACAGAACACAGATTTCAATTTACGTGCCAATGAAATTTTCTTCACACTGTTCCTTTGCATAAAGACATAGAAATTTGTGCAAATAGGAGAAGTAACTCGCAACAATTGTATTATTAGCCTGTGGCCAAAAATACAGAGCTTTGTGTTATATTGCGGGTGCGGGGTACTTAATCTTTCAGGGCACCCTCACTTGTGTGAGATGAAAGATTATATATCATTAATAAATAAAAATTAACAGTCAGTTAAAGGCAGGAGAGAAAGAACATGAATATTTTTTTGCCTCAAGATATGGGGCTAGACACCAGCTTTTTTTAAAGGTTAGCAATAGATCCATCAGCAATGAGCTTTAACTGCAAAGAACAGAAACACTCTGTGAAGAAACAATGATGTGCCTCTGTTAATTAGATGCTGAGGGCAAATAACTAGTGTTGATCATCCTGTTATGTTTGTGATTCTCCTAAGGGCACCTAGCGTAACGTTCTATGGATAACATGGGTGCTAGATGAGACCAAAGACTCTTTCACTGCACAGGTGAAATTGAATAAATATATATTGATGGTGATCAACAATCTCATTTAAGTTTAACATCTACATAAACCTAGATGAGGTTCATTGGCCAAAAGAGGATCAGGTATATCTCCATCACTTGGCCAATGAAGTGCTGCAGTTCTGGTCTTATTCTTGGAGACTGTTGGGAGTCTATATACAGAGGAACAGAGGAACAAGTTTAAGCTTAAATCGAACGGCTACAAATTCATGATTCTTCCAGTGGCCAGAAATTCTCCATGTTTGAGTGAAGATGCATTTCCTGTCCTGAATGGAGTTGCACCTCCCCAAACAGACCTAGTGCTTAATTTAGAAAATCTTCTGGGACTCACAGCTGGAACATTAGGTGGCAGTTGTGGTCAGGAAGACTTTTGTATAACTTCATCTGTAGACTAGATGTGCCCTTTCTTGGGCAGGGAGTCCTTTCTCATGGTCACTAATATGTTGACATTTTTTTCATACAAACTGCAACTTGGCATTCTACATGAAGCTACCCTTGAAGACTTTTCAGAATTTACTCCAGAATTTCACAGAACAAGCAGTCAAGAGGCATACACCAGGAAGACCATGTAGTACTTCTGCTACATGAACAACATTACTTGTTACTGAGATTCCAGATGCAATTCAAGGTCCTAGCAATTATTTCTAAAAAGCTTTAATGGTGTCATACCTGGCAATCTGACGGATCACCTCTCCCATTATTTCTGCATATGTTGTCATCATTGACAATGCTTCAAACCCCATGTGTCATTGGATGGCATCCAGGAAATGCATCTTCCCTGTTATAGCATCCCTTGAGATTCAAATGAGCCCAACTCTGAAATCTTTTAAATAAACTTTGAAAACTTGTCCCCCAACCCAGACATCTGGGCTACCTCAGGATGTGTCTCTCTGCCATTTATTATCTGTTTTGGTTATGATGTATATCTATACCCTCCCATTGTGTTTATTCTTTTCTGCCTTCATTTAGTATTATAATTGTTCTTAATGTCTATGTCACTGAGAACCAGGGAGATGGATGATTTCTTATATCAAAATAAATAAATATCCCAGATGTTGGCCTGGAATTTTATTTTGGAAGTTGCTATTGCCCTTTGTTGGAGAAGTTTATATTATCTTGGGGGCTGTCTCTATGATCCTGTCAAAGCATCTTAAGACTTGAGTCAAGCTGGTGCTGTTAACATAGAACTATTTAACAATCCTGATATTACATTATAGGGCAGTGATGGCTAATCTTTTCCGGACCAAGTGCCCAAAGTGTACGTGTGTGTGTGCAAACCCTCAAAATGCAATGCCCCACCCTGTGCATGCACATATGCCCTCCGCATGCCCCCGCATGCCTTCCGCATGCCACCGGTCATGCTTGTGTGGCCCCCCAGCATGCTCCACGCTCCACGCTCCCCGCACATGCACGGCAGAGGCCCGATGACCAGCTGGCCGGCAGGAGGCACATGAGCATGCATGGTGGAACTGAACTGGGGCAACGGCTCCCATACCCACTGAGAGGGCCCTCTGTGCCACCTGTGGCATGCGTATCATAGGTTCATCATCACGGTTATAGGGTAACAAGGTGATATAATACTATAATACCTTGCCTGTACTTCAGCCCTAGATTCCCTCAGGCCTCTTTACAAAGAATGTGGAAAGATTTACATTTCATGGGTTCATTTGGTTCAGTGTCTTCCTGGCATTACTACAGGGCCCATGTAAAAAGAGCAGGAAAGGAGATGAATTCTGGCAGAGTGGTTATCAGATAAAATGTGAGACCGGTGGGATAGTTTGCTCTGATAAGTATTTGAAGTCAGCACTTGTCCCATCACTTATCTTAAAAATAGAATCCGCTCCTCATTTAAGGCACTTCAGGCATGTTTTGATGACCCTGCTACTTAGGATTTAAGTGGTGACTCAGGAAGAGGCCCCAGTGGCTATACGGGGTGCTTCTTCCTTTTACTTCAGGTGTGGAATGAAAGAGTAGAACTTGGGAAGACAATGTCCTATGAGCCACCTCCTGGGGTTTGAATACTTGCCCAGATAAGCATTTGCATCGGAAATGGGTATATGTTAACTTCCTCCTTGTGTCTTACATCAGATCTTCTTTTTGGAAAGTGTGGCTTTCATATCCTTGATCTGTGATATATTCAAATATATACTTTTGTAAACATGAAAATGCACTAATCCTACTCAAATTGATAACAGTATAACTGCTTCAGAATGCATGACAACCCTGGGATTATTTGTATCATTTGAAAGTCTTTTTATGTTTTCTGGTTGGTTGGTTGATTTGGCTGCAGTGTTAAGATTCTAGTTGTATCTTAGAATTCTAAGCTTGATGTCTTTTCTCCATCCCATTAAAATTAATGCTTTTTAAAAAGATTGTAAGTCATCAAACTTTTGGGGAAATCCTGCAGATATCTTTGCTTTGTATAGATAATAACATATATGTAAATTATAAGCATATATGTTTCCCTGATAGTCCTGGTCCAAGAAACTGAAAATGGTGCAATAAAGACCCAGTTAAAATAAATATTTTCTTGCTTTGTTTCTTTGGTTAGAAGAATATAACAAAATGTAAGTAAAAATTCAGATAAAATTACAATGAGGCACAATTAAAAATATAAAAACAAAAACAAAACAAAATATACAGTTTCCTCATTAAGGAGCCAACAAATAAAAGATAGACATTCCATTTTCTTGGGATAAAATTAATCCCCCTTTATCTGCTTTCTCCTCCATCCACACTATTAAAAGTGTGTGATATAAAATACTCCAGATTATATATGCTATACTCCAGATTATATATGCTATATATTTTCTCCTGAACTGCAGTCAATGAGCTAAATTAGAGGAAAAAGTGATTGGGCCATTCAAGGTATAAAGCAGAAAACTGGTAAATAAGTGCTTAGAAAAAGGTTTCTTCCTTTTGAATATGTGGTTTAACTATAATTAATGCATGAACTTGGATAAAGAACGAATTGAAAAATATGATTTGATTGTGATAGAAGATTGAGAGAATTAATGAAGTATAAGAGAATGATTAGAAATTCTGAATGTGTGAGAGATCAATTTTTGCAAGAGTCGGTTGTTTGGAAAAATGAATGTGGAGGAGAAAGAAAAAAGAGAAAGCAGAATGTTGACTGCAGAAAGAGAAAATCTGATTCTCATAGGAAAAGACAGCTTACTCTCCGAACCCAATTAAGCAGTAAGTATAAAGAAAGAAGATGCAAAAGTTACTTGGAACAGAGTAGATAAAAAAAATAAATTACAGAGTGTTAGGAAATGATCATTGCCTAACTAGTTGGCCAGGTAATACATAAGCCAACATTATATGTTTACAGTATTATATGTATAATATAGCTTTAAGAGTATTGCTGAGTCATTCTGCATCCTGATTGGATGAGCTCTGTAGCAAATGTATTTAAGGAGAGTTTGATTGTGGTCTGTGTGGACATTACATCATATTGTTACCTGCTGCTATGTTGTAGATATCTTTGATCTCTTTACATGGTCAATTTGATCATGGTTTATTTATTACTGCTTTTATGAACTGTTTTATATTGTTCCTGAATGATTCATGTCTTGTTCTACGAACCGGTAAGAAGTTTTGTATCTCTGGATTGTTTATGTATGGCTAAGACTTGGATTGGTAAAAGCACTATGCTTTTGCTTTGCTCTATAAATAAACTACTTTAAAAACCAGTTTGTATGCAGTTTATTCACAACTACTCTCAGCACTGTTTCCGTGCGCAAACACTCTATGCTCTGCTTCATAACCGTTCCTGGTTATCTCACAACTATATCCTTAACACAGGGTATCACAGAAGTGCATAGATTTATGCCAAAGACACTTAAGAAACAAGTTCCTTGGTGATGAAATGAAAGGGACCATGGATGAGAAAAGTTGCATAAAAGAGAACAATTGTGAAAACAACTACATATAGAAAATTAGATTTAGCTTTATTTCTTTGGGGTGGGGTATCTCTTTTTTCCTATTTCTTTGCCTTACTATTTCTTAATTATCTCCTAGACTTTCATAATGTTATTTATACTAAAAGGAAATAATGGAATTTAATAGATATAGGTGTTGCACAGAGCCCTGGGAAAGATCAAAAGAGTTACATAGCAACTTCAGGCAGGCTACACAAAAAGGTGTCATTTAACTCTTTTCAGTTTCTTGACATCTTTTTGTAAGGGTACAAACTACACTAAACTATTTTGATAATCCGTAGGACTTTCAGTTACACAAGGCATTATAACTGTTCAGGTTCTAGTTTGCATCACCTGCTATTTTAAACAACAAAAAAAAGTTTCTGACATCAGTATCAGTGTTAAGTCTCATCTTAGATGACAGATCTTCATTGAATACAGCTCTAAGTAAAGGTAAAGGTTCCCCTCGCACATATGTGCTAGTCGTTCCTGATTCTAGGGGACGGGGCTCATCTCCGTTTCAAAGCCGAAAAGCCAGCGCTATCCGAAGACGTCTCTGTGGTCATGTGGCCGGCATGACTAAATTTATTTATTTATTTATTAAATTTATATACCGCCCTTCTCCTAGTGGACTCAGGGCGGTGCACAGCCAAGAATAAAAAGCACTCCAATACAAAATTTAAAATATTTGTAAAAGAATTAAACAATTTTTGGCCCAAAAATTTAAAAAACCAATAGGCAATTAAAATTTAAAACCCATAAACACTTTAAACTAAAAGGGGGGGGGGGGGTTACGCCAGCCCAGCTTGACAAAATAAAAAAGTTTTTAGGGCACGGCGAAAAGCACGGAGATCAGGTATCATACGGATCTCAGGGGGCAAATCGTTCCAGAGGGCTGGAGCTGCCACAGAGAAAGCTCTCCCCCTGGGCGTCGCCAGCCGACATTGCCTGGCTGATGGCACCCTGAGGAGTCCCTCTCTGTGGGAGCGTATTGGCCGGTGGGAGGCTATCGGTGGCAGAAGGCGGTTCCGCAAGTACCCAGGCCAAAGATGCATGGAAAGCTGTTACCAAATGCCAAAGATGCATGGAAAGCTGTTACCTATATTTCCCTATTTTTTCTATTTGCAATTTTATGTGCTTTCAAACTGCTAAGTTGGCAGAAGCTGGGAGAAGTAATGGGAGCTCACCCCGTTATGCAGCACTAGGGATTCAAACAGCTGAACTGCCGACCTTTCGGTTGATAAGCTCAGCGTCTTAATCACTGAGTCACCGCATCCCTATGAATATAGCTCTACCACCAGTAAAAAAAAAGTGAAAATGCCAAATTAAAGGGGCTGCCCCTTAAAGATAGTGCTATATGCTATTGCCTATTTCTTGATTATTTCGCTTACAACAAAGACCATGACCTTAACACAGCTGATCAGACAAGATCATGTCCTAAAGATGGAATGTTTGCAGATCAGGGAAACATAAGAAGACAGCTAAGTGTGTTATTCACAGGAAAGAAATCAGCAGGAGGTTTGCAAGGGTGAATGGATAGCTTCAGTGACTCAAACGGTAAGGTTTGAGAGAATAACTCAAACTAGCGACGCCACAGTTGATTTATAAAATCAGGAATCCATTTACAGATGAGATTACTATACTGAGATTTAAAAGACAAGAGAGAATGGTGGTGTATTTATGAGTGCACAATGTACAATAACAGTGTTCCAGGATGTTGAAGCAGAAATTAAGATTTCTAGATAAATTCTTAGCTGTACCATTTAAAAAGCATCCTTAGTTGTCTATTTGATGGGTCAGTTTGTAGGCAGAGTTTGACTTGCTTGTTTATTTATATATCTCATCTTACCATAGGGTAACTCTGGGCAGCTTACAGTTTTATATACAGTTAAAACATAAAAAGACATTAAAAACAAGGGCACATGGGGATGGTGAGGGCAGAGTGGGAGGGACGTGGGATCTGTTATTACTCAATCAACCACCTCCATTGTGCTGTTTCCCCCACTGGGACCCAAGCTGACTGGCATAGCCACATCTTTACCAGTAGTGGGTTTCAATTTAGTTTGATAGTGGTTTGCTCGCATACACACAACACTTCTGGACATATACAGAAGCTTCTGCGTATGCGCAGAAGCGTCCAGGCGGGTGGGCAGAGCCTCCCACCACTGCCGCAACCAGTTTCCCCAAACCGGGGCGAACCAGTAGCAACCCACAACTAGTCTTTAGGCCCTTATGAAAAGGTAGGAGGGTTGGGGCCAACCTCACATTGGGGGACAAGATGTTCCAAA
This sequence comes from Masticophis lateralis, assembly GCA_030761175.1. Lineage (NCBI taxonomy): Eukaryota > Metazoa > Chordata > Lepidosauria > Squamata > Colubridae > Masticophis > Masticophis lateralis. The sequence goes on along the minus strand of JAUDYJ010000002.1, from coordinate 42,955,301 downwards.
GGGCAGGCGCAACAGCTGAGAAGGCTCTCCTTGTGGACCCTACCAGCTGGAATAATTGGGTTGACAGGACCCGCTGTGTATTCCTCAGTTGTGGAATTCTCCTGGAAATTCCACAAAATGTAAGGTTGTGTGTACTTGTTATATACATAAATAACATAAAATGCCTGGCTACAAATTGGTTTTTGGAGGAAAGTAGTAAGGAAGGAGAGGATGGATTAGCATTGTTATTACCATTATGTACTGGTGGAATTGAACTGGATATTAGAATAATGTATCAATAACAGATTTATGAATTAGCTAATAATAAGTAGGACTCCATATATGAATTTAGACGATAAGACACCATCGTAGGAGTAGTTGATTTAAATGACATTCTAAGTGTAATGTACAAACTAAATCATGGATAAATTGTGATTTAAGATATAAAAGCCCCAGCTATAATTTTAACCCATGGTTTGTCACTTTTGATGATCTTGGACTGTCATGAAAATCTCTTAGTAATGTCTCTTTCCATCCTTTTGATTTAGAGATGGAAGGCAGGAACAGCTATCGAACGGGAATTTACTTCCCCAGTAGTAAATATTGGGTGGAGGAGGGAGACAGTTGAGGATTGAGAAAGTTCACTTTTAGTCAATCCCATATATGTGGCTCAGATTTTGATTACGGCCCTGCCATTTTTGCCCCAGAATGTCTACAATGATAAAAGCATCATGAAATGTCAGACACCTTCCACATAAGCTTTGGTGCCACTTCCAAAGTGGCATCCTACCCACCCTTGCATTCAAGATTATTTGCTTCCAATGTAATTGCCCCACATTTCAAAATTTGAGAGCCAGGTTCTTTAGGGCTTGGAGATGCTCCAGTTTCAAAGAAACCAAAATGGACTCCTTAGGTCTCTCTGATCCCATGTTACCTCTGGGTGCCCTCACACTGGGCTCGGAGGCAGCCAGTCAGCCAGGGACAGTGTTTACTATTTTGGGTCACATTGTAAAAACAAGCACAGCACTTCATGGCGATGAGGAAACAGGGCCAAGATGTCGGTTTTGGCACTTTCTCATTGGCCTGTGAGAGAGATCACAAGCCACATCTAGTGACTGCTGGCAATGGCCGTGGATCACTGGGAACTGGATCTAAGAATTTGGGGAGGGGTGGAAAGGAAAATAGTGACAGTGTGGAAGTTACTCACCTGTTGTAGATGTGGTGTGCTGTCCCACTCACTCACATACACACGTAACAGTGAATTAGTGGGTTTATTAATATATTCTCTTCTACAAGAAAAGATTTGCTAAGATATTCATCCCATTGATTGAATGAGATGTTCTGGAGTGGAATTTGCAGACTGCTGCCCAGCTTTAAGAACTCAGGAACAAAGATTAACTACCAATTTATTGTGGTTGACAATAAACAAAACTCTGATTTTAAAAAGAAGTCTAACATGACCACATCTTTCATGGAACTGGTGCTGCTGTTATTTTAGTTTCTTGATCCTCCAAAAAAGAACCTTGAGTGCAATATTCCTCTTAATCAAACCGCCCTAAAAGATGTACTAAAGCCTCTCTTGGCTCAATCTTCTTAAATCCACCAAGGTTAGTAGCTAAATAAAGAGATGCTGGGCTTTAGGATCAACTGGCAGCAACAGTATGTTCGTGCCCGCCAGCTTGGAAGTGCTGCTGTCCAATCCTGCAAGTGATTTATGCATGAATACCAAAAGGATTAACGAGGGTGCAGACACTTCTTTGGCATCTGCCAGTTTTCTGGCTCTCCTTGTTCACTTTTTAAAAGATTGTCTTTTTTTTTTCTTTCCCAAAACTGGTAAAATGATATGCTACAAAATCACAGTGCTAGTTTTTGTGACAATGGTTCAGGGCTATTTTCTTTTAGTAACTGTTCTATCCTCATTACACGTTAGGCTGTGTGCAGTTCGACATGCAGCTAAACCCACTTATCCCACAATAAAACAGACCATGTGCGTAGATCTGAATGCTTTATTGAAAGAACAGGATATGGTGAAACTGGGGAAAATAGGGATACATACAATGAAAACCAAATACAAGATAGACAGTATTGGGTTCCTGCTGAACATAACAATTAATAAATACAAGCAATCTAAATCTCACCAGTGATGCTCTGTGTGTGAAATTGGGTTTGTCCTTGGATGATCATGTGCTACAGATTAAGATGGATTCTTCTTTGTGCTTCTGCCTTCTCCAAATGCTAAAGGAAATGGAGTCTGGCTTCCCAGCATGCAAACTCCATTGTTTTGAGAGTGCGGGCTGATGGATTATAGGGTGGGGTCAACTTCAAACAATATACTTGGTATTTGTTTATCTGGCCACTAGATGGGTCTAGAGAGCAACAACAGTATATAAAGGTTGTATGTTTGGGGTATATTTGTCCCTCTGGCCACTAGATGGGGATAGAGAGCAACAACAGTATATAAAAGTTATATGCTGGGGCATGACAGTAACTAATATAGTGGAGGGCCGCTGTGGGGAAAAAGTGTTCTTAGATATGTGGAATCAATTAAATCAAGTTGATATATAAAGATATAAGATTATCTCATTAGAATAATCCCAAAGATTCGCTATGAGAAATGTTTTTCTTTTAGTGTCTGGCACCCCCGAACTTTGCCCTCCTCTTGATTACTGGGAGATGTTTTCCTCCCTATTTTATTTTATTTTTTTATTTTTTTATTGAAAAAGTTTTACAATACAAAATTTTTCCATTTTCTCCCCCCCCCAATCCCCCTCCCCTACCCCTCCCATCCTCCCTCCCCAACCCTTTCCCTCCCTATCCCCCCCCTGACTTCCGCTACAAGTTTAAAAAAAAACAAAATTTAGAACAAGGGAAAAAGAAAAAGATTATTAAATATTCAAATTCTAAATTAAACAAATTTCGAAAGAGGAAAAGAAAGAGAAAGAGGGAAAGAGGGCACAAAAGTAAAAAACAAACTAACAGAAACAAACATTAATATATTTAAACAATATTGTAATAAAAAAAAAAACCCCATTATAGTTAAGAACACCATTATAGTTCTATCCTAACTACACCCTTAACTAAAGAGAAAAAAACCCCCAAAAACATAAAACACAAAAAATATATATGCATATATAGTTATAATCATTCAGTTATATCATAAAAAAAATTATCTTTTATTTAATTCATTTCTCAGTCTATATAATCCAAATTTCGATCTTCTCTTCAACTTGAGTGATGTCAAATATATTTCCTCTCATAAATCCGCTTCAATAATCTTCATCTTGCCGCTGCCCCCATCAACAAAGTAAAACATTCCTCCACACAACCCCCCGAGTGACTTTATATAAGTAAAATCCAACCACGAAGATATTCACCCTCTAGGAAAAATCATTCCAGCTAGCTTATACTATACCTAAAAATAAGCTTTTGCAGCCTTTCAAACAAAAGCTGCTTCCCAGATGTTCCTTTGAAATTAGTTCAAATCCTGCCACCCTTTGCAATTCAATCCTTCGGATTATAAGATGTTTTCAAGTTCTTAGTCTTCTCCTAGACGATATGTTCCACCAAAATATATAATTGGGTAACCAGTGATCGCTGCTAATTTTGCAGCAATCTATCAAAACTCAGGATATCATGTCCAATCCAGGATAAACTTCATAGTAAAAATTTTTATAATCCATTTTAATGTGTAAGTTTAAAATTAATCCAATTTAGAATGAACTTTTAACCAGTTATTGTGCTTGATCCATTTTTTCCAAATCTTTCAATGCTTTCTGATTCAATATCAGGCAATTCAGGATGCTCTTTAAATTTATCACCTGTGGTTTCCAGTCAGATTTCTTCATTGAATTCTAATTCCTGTCGATTAGCATCAACCCCCATGTCTTGAAGAGTATTGGACCTCTGCTGCTGGTCATCTCGATGTAAGACTTTGTTTTTTGAATCTTCCTCCAGCAGTTCAAGGTCTTGTAATCCCTCAGAAACACTGGGGTATTCCGTTTTCTCATCCGAAAAATCCATAATAGAATCCTCTGGACAACCACCAAAATCTCCTTTTACTTTTAACACACTTTGATTTTCTTCTTTCTTTTCACATTTTGTAAACTCTATTTTTGACTTTTTATTCTTGAGATGTTTCGGTGGTCCCTTAAAAATATTTTGATAAAAATATTCTGCTTTTTCAATAGTATTCAAACAGTGTCTCACACCTTGATATCTAAAAATTATACCAGTTGGAAAGTCCCATCTAAATAGAATATTACTTCTCTTCAATTCCTTGACCAGAAAATCAAAATCTTTCCTGTCTTTTAAAACCTTCGAAGGTAGCTCTTTGAAGACCCTGATTTGTGTGCCTGCTACCTGCAGTCTATCGGAATAAGACTTTTGTAGAATATCATCTCTCAGTCTTTTATCCGTGAAGTAAACAACGACATCTCTAGGCAAATTCCTTTGTTTAGCCAAACGTGAGTTAACTCTGTAAACTTTCACTATAGAGCCCAGAATTGATTCATCTTGTAACTTTAATAATTCTGCAAAGGCCTTTGCACAAGTTGTCCTTAGATTTTCTCTGTTATCTTCTTTTATCCCTCTCAATCTAATTGCAGATTCCATAGTCTTAATTTGAAGCATAATAACATCATTCTGAATATTATGATTATTGGCCTCTGCTTCCAGGAGTTTCATTTGTAACTCTTGTATTTGAGATTCAAATTTACTACTCATCTCAATCATTTTCTTCCCCATTGCAGCCAGCGCTGTTGAAAAATCTGAGGCTACTTGAGCAATGATTTGATTTAATTGGTCATATTTCCCAGAAACCAGTTCCTCAAGATCCTTCTGTGAACCTTTTATCTTATCTACCACACTCTCTAAGGACCTTGTAATTAACTCTTTTAACTCCTGTTCTGTAAGTCTCTGCACATTTCAACTTTATTCATCTGATTCAAAGGGGAGCCCCCCCTTCCTTTAGGTTTAGGCATCTTTACTTTAAAAAAAAAAAACCCAAGAAAAAGAATCTTCCTTACTTCAATAGAGAAAAGGAAAAAAAAAAGGGTAGAAAAAATCTGTTTAAATCAGCCTCTATTCCTTTGGGTTCTTTGTCTGTAACAGGATACTTTCATACTGACACTTTCGTTTCAGGCAGAGCCTGTCGCCATCTTAAAGACTTTCAATTTTCTTCCTCTCCTTCCCCCTTCCCCCCCTCCTCTTCCGAAAAAAAAACTCCATTAAAGAAAAAATCCATACTTGCTTGAATTTTTCTTTTCTCTTTTCCAGCTTGCTCCAAATGTAGTTTCAATCGTGGTGTTGCTCCCACGTCTGGCTCCGCTAATTAAGTAATTAGCGGAGGATCCTCTCGGCGCGGAGCATACCCTGGGGGTATGGAGGGAACCATCCCTCTGAGCCCTCCCCAGGACATAGAAAATTCCTGGGGGGCTCAAAGAGGTTCTACCTCACCCCCAGAAGCTCTGCCTGTTCCTCCCGCCGAGGAACAGGTTTTTCGAGCCGCCTGCCAGCTGTGAGGCGGCTCTAACGCGCCGGGAGACCGGCGGGCATGAGAAAGCCCGCCGCCAACGAGGAAGGCGCCACCGGAAGTCCTTCCCTATTTTATTGTTTTATTGCTTTATTCCTCCCTTTTGGTTTCTGAAGGAAAAAATGAGTACAGGAAGTAACCTGAGCACCATTATCTATAGTAAATTGAGATCCTTTACCTATAAACATGTATGCATACATCATCTGTGGCTTATGCATTGGTCTCTCCTGCCTTTTCTGAGTATAAATATGAATGCTGAGTTGAGTGAGGGCCTCTCTTAATACTCTTTGGAGGACAGGCACCAGTAAGTAATGTTTAATAAACATTGTAGTAAACCTTGATTATTTGCTTTGCATCCTGCGTTTGATTCCACACCACAGATCCAAATTTCATTTTTTAAAATGTATGTTTAATTCTCCCGCCCCCAAAAGTAAATGAGAGGGATAAGATATAATGGGGGGGGTGGATTGTGCTTATGTTTGTCTCTTTTGGTTGTATTTTGTCCTCTGTATGATTTGAAGATAGGGACGCGATGGCTTAGAGGCTAAAGCCCTGAGCTTGTCGATCGAAAGGTCGGCTGTTCAGCGGTTCGAATCCTTAGTGCCGCGTAATGGGGTGAGCTCCCGTTACTCGTCCCAGCTTCTGCCAACCTAGCAGTTTAAAAGCATGTAAAAAATGCAAGTAAAAAAATAGGGACCACCTTTGGTAACAGTGTTATGTGTGCCTTTGACATTTAGTCATGCCGGCCACATGACCACGGAAACGTCTTTGGACAGTGCTGGCTTTTCGGCTTTGAAACGGAGATGAACACCTCCCCCTAGAATCTGGAACGATTAACACATATGCACAAGGGAACCTTTACCTTTACATTTATGATTTGAAACCAATATGAAACTGCTGGAAGAGATTGTGCAAAGTTTTGGAGTTTAAAACTCCAAAACTGCACCAGTGTGCAGATAATACCCAGCATCATTGCTCTTTTCTTTATTTATTTTATTTATATTTATTGAGTTAACATAGTTGCCCATCTTACCAGAGGCAACTCTGGGCAGTGCATGAGAATAAATCAAACCAAAACTACAAAAACAGAAAATACAGATATGAAATAGTAGTAAACATTATAAAAACCATTACATACATCAAATAAAATAAGGGGAATAAAAATAAATAAATAAACCCAACAGCAATGGAGTCTCAGCATTCATTTAATGCTAAGGAAGAAGTCCACACCACTGGATGGTGTCTAAATTAGATAACACTCTGGGTTAAATGAAAATTAAAAACTGATTAGTTGAAAGTCCAACTTGACTACTCAGATTCAGTTTCTTTTGAAAGGGAGCTCATTTTGTCCAAAAGATCAGGTTTCCAACTTCAAAAAGTATTCCTTGACCTTACTTGAAGGCCCCTAATTTTCAAGTAAAGCTAATGGGCAAGAAATGTGCTTGAACAGTTGTGCACAGTATATCAGCTTTTCAACTTGGCATCTAATATCTGTTCCCTCCTTATATTTCATTTAAATTGTTGCAATTTTTAGGTAGGGCTGCCCATAAAGAGAGCTTAGAAGCTTGTGTTATGTGTAGTGCAAAATAGGTTTTTTTAAAAAAATAGGGCAGCATTATAGGAAAAGACCTACACTGCTTACAACTACGTTTTTGGCTTAATTTAAGATATGCATGTTAACTTGCAGTGACTAGCACTGATGATGTTAGCTAGTTTGGGTAATGAAATGTCTGGAAGAAAAACAACCAAGGTCAGAGAGCATGAAGGACCACCCTGCAGCAGGGGTGAAATCCAACAGGTTCTGACAGGTTCTGGAGAACCAGTAGCAGAAATTTTGAGTAGTTCAGAGAACCGGCAAATACCACCTCTGGCTGGCTCCAGAGTAGGGTGGGAGTGGAGATTTTGTAATATCCTTCCATGATGGGGAGGGAATGGGGATTTTGCAGTATCCTTCCCCTGCCACCCCCACCATACTACATCCACCAAGCCACACCCACGAAAACAGTACTAAAAAAATGTAGATTTCACCACTGCCCTGTATGTTAACTTTTAAAGCAGGGTTTCTCAAAGCATACTGGCTAGAGAATTCTGGGAGTTGAAGTGATCATGTCTTAAAGTTGCCACGATTGAGAAACATTGCTTTAAAAGCTTAGCGGCTATTAGAACTTGGCTATTTAAGCAAGAGAAGCATCTACAGGCAAGGAAGAGCAAAGATGAAAGTAGCTATTTTTATTAAATTATATCTGAAAGCAGCAGAGCTTGCATTATGAATACACTTTAAAAAGAAACACTTTTAACAATGGCCAAATATGCCATAATATTGAGTTTTGCCTGTGGTTAAACTCCTGAATTTTCTGATAAGAACCAAACTCTGCAAATCAGAAAAAAGAACCCATAGTTCAAATGATTCCTACATGGCACTTTTCCCAGAATTGGCAGGAAAGATCCCTGTTTAAACAGTAACTAAGCCCATTTTGACATCCGAGGCAAGTTTTCATTAGAGGTAGTCCACAATTTATAACTATAATTTAGAATAGAATAGAATAGAATAGAATAGAATAGAATAGAATAGAATAGAATAGAATAGAATAGAATAGAATAGAATAGATAGTTGGAAGGGACCTTGGAGGTCTTCTAGTCCAACCCCCTCCTTAAGCAGGAAGCCCTATACCCGTGATGGTGAACCTATGGCACACGTGCCACAGGTGGCACACAGAGCCATATCGGTGGGCACGCGAGCATTGCCCTAGCTCAGCTGCAGCACACTTGAGTGTGCAGGCCAACTGATTTTTGGGCCTTCCGGGCACACCGGAAGTTGGCAAATGGGCCGTTTCTGGCCTCCAGAGGGTCTCCAGTGGGGTGGAGAAGGCCATTTTCATTCCTAGAAAGCCTCTGGAACCTGGGGAGGGTGAAAAACGGGCCTACCAGGCCTACCGGACTATCGCATGCCAAAAACAGGGGGAGCACAGGGGAGGTCGCGCATGCAAGCATGGGGGTGGGGCGCATTGAATTGTAGGTGTGGGCACGCACCCGCACGACCCCCTCGTGCTCCCCCCTTCTTTGGGCACATGACAGCAAAAAGGTTAGCCATCACTGCCCTATACCATTTCAGACAAATTGAGCCCAAAACTTTATGTTTCTAAGCCAGACAGTTGTCAAATGACTTTTGCCTCCATTTTATGACATTTCTTGCCAGTTATCAAGTGAATCACTGCAGTTACGCTAGTCACATGGTTGTTAAGTGAATCTGGCTTCCCCATTGACTTTGCTTGTCAGAAGCAAAGTCACATGATCCCTTACAAAAAGGGATCACGTGACTTTGGGACACTGCAACAGTCATAAGTATGAACCAGTTTCCAAGCATCCAAATTTTGATCACGTGACGATAGGGATACTGCAACGGTCTGAAAAATGATCAGAAGTCACTTTTTTCAGTGTTGTTGTAACTCTGAGCAGTCACTAAATGAGCTGTTGTAAATCAAGGACTACCTACATTCTCTCCCCATCACAATATACTCTGCTGGTTTTTAAAGAATTCCAGTGTAATTGAAGATGGTCTCGTACGTCCAGTTCTTCATTTCTGTTTGGAAAGAATTATAAAACAACCAAATTACATCTCATATGGACATTCATATAACTGAACCCTAATCATATTCATGTGTATTTATGTTTGTGTGTCTATGCATGCAGGGCTGAAAAACAACTGCTCTGTACAGTACAATTTTAATAGAAAAATAATAGTTGCTTACATAACTGAGCAGTGTACCTATGCTGAAGATTGTCCCTCTTACATATCGAAATCTGGTTCTGCAAGTTCTCACCCCCAGACTATTTTTTTTTCTGTTAAAGAAAATAAAATATATGAGTATAGTTTATAACTGTGGGTACTGTGCAATCGATATAAATTGCACATTTGCTTCCTTTCAACTTGATCTTTCAGTTGAATCAAGAACTGTTTCAGTGAAATAGATACCAAGTAGAACAAATGGCTCGGTTTTCTTTCTGGGAGAATCAAGCGACCAAGCAAGTCCAAGGATGGTTGCTAAGGTAGTTCTTATTTGTTGTGGAGAGAAATATGTTCAACTGGTATGTGGCCATGAGATCAGATGTAACGCATCTATCGGTAGGAACTCTGTCAATGCCTGTTAGATGTGCAGATAAGTTAGGATGGGAACCAAGTTGCTCACTGAGTTTATTAACAATGACTGTGGTTTGATTTTTACTGAATAACCATTGCATTTTGCTAATGTGGTAGAGTGGAATTGGCTCCATCAATAGCTTCTGGGGGTTCCCGAAGGCTTTACTTACCGATCATCTTAGCAGGTGGGATGACATGTAGGAATGACAGGAGGGAGCCCTACAGCCAGAGCAATGGTTTGATAATGGTCTGACTCAGTCTGCAGATGAGGGGAAAGCACGAGAAGCATTTCAGAAGAAATACAGAATAACAGAGAGTTGGAAGGAACCTTGGAGGTCTTCTAGTCCAACCCTCTGCTCAGGCAGGAAACCCTATACCATTTCAGGCAAATGGTTATCCAATCTCTTCTTAAAGACCTCCAGTGTTGGAGCATCCATAGACATTACTGGAAAACTAGAGCAGGGGGATCCCTTCTAAGGAGGGGAAGGGAGAAATACAGAGTCTTGGAAGATTCTCTTAATGTAACCTTGCAATAAAGTAGGATCAGTTCATCTGGATGTTCATTCTATTCTTCTCTGGATTACCTCACAAGGTTGACAGCAAGGAAGCCTGTTGCCCTCCACATTTTGCCCTGTGGAAGTCCTAATATTCTTTATTATTACTATAATGCAGGCTGGGGTTGTTGAGGGTTGATATCTACCTCCTTCTATAGAACCAGTAGTAAAACTGGCGGGAGGCTCTGCCCACTGACTCTGACGTCATCAGAAGCGATCTGTGCATGCGCAGAAGCTTGCGAGCGCGTGCACATGATCCCATTGCGAACCGGTAGTAAAGGTAAGTAGAACCCACCCCTGTTCCCCACCACCAAGTGGTGAATGACTCTTCCTCAGATTGTGTGTCTGAATCAAAAGTGAAAGAGGAAGTGAGATTTCATCTTCAGTTCTTAATTTCTACATGCTGAGGGTGAAGTAGAGATGGGTTAATACAGTACACCAAATACATGTATATGACGTATAATTCACTTGGGAGGAATACAAAGGGACGAAGTCAAAGGCCTCCCTGAAAAAATAAATTATGAGATGAAATAAATTGTGACTGAAACACCAGAGCAATGATGACACAGAGATTCACAAGTTCTTGTTTCCACTATACAGTACAAGTGACAAATATAACACACGTCTCCATGACTTGTACTGGAAGGTCCATCTGTTTTTTACTTGCAGCCTTCCAACAGTGCATGTGCATTTTTTAAATAAGTGTATGTGCATTCATATTTGGGGGTGGGGGGTTGAACAAATCAGAGTTTTCATGGAGAAAATATTTCAATTTACAATTCTATTTGTTTTTATGCCCCTGGATTTTAATCTCCGTTATGCAATACTGGCATTTTAGCGCATAAATAAATTTTGCAAACCTTAGGAAATGCCAATTCCGATCCAATAATTAACAATGTTCAGGTTTTTGAGCAAAATACAGTAGATAGTTGCCCATTGTTTTCTCTACATAGATAATTTGTAAAGCCACCGGATATAGCAATCCAGGTCACCACCAAATGACAGCAGAAAGAATTGTCTGTATTTCTTTGCTGCCAACTAATGATTGTACAGATCCTTTCACACCAGATCTAATACCTTTGTTAGGAGATCCAAGCAATTCTTCAAAAACATCAAACAATGTTCACTATAACATTCTAATACTATTTTCATTTTTTTTTTTTTTTGCAATTAACAGTGCTGTGGCTGATGCTGCCTTGGCCATTTGATTTGTTAGTGACTCTGCATATTTCCAAGGACATCCCTTAGTTCTGGTGTCAATAACAACAAGATATTTGCTAATGTCATTTAATCTGATCTTCATAAATCAGTCATTTTGAAACAGTTGTAAAGCTCAGGATCAAGGGTGAAAACTATTAGTTCATAAGGTCACCCAGGCAAATCCCAAGAGTTCCCTACAGATTTAAATACAATTCATGCACAACCCTTCATTTTCTCATATTCTAAAACTTGAGTGTATATCGTGAACCATTGAAAATGGTATTACTGCAGGAATCCTCTAGAATATGATTGTGGCAATGCCCCGAGCAGCTGTACCAAAATGTCAAAAGGGCTTACACAGCTGACATAAGCTACTCAAAACAGAATATGGCAGCACCTCCATAAATTTTCTTGCTCCGCCTAAGCCCTGCTTAATTTAGATGTACCATATGTTTCAATCCTCCCTCACTCTTCCTGAAGCATCATCTAAGACAGAGCTGCATTATTCTCTCTGACGGAGGCGGGGAAAATACACACACACACACAAACACCAAGGAACACTGAAGATTTTTCAAAGAAAGAATTACCATCCTTTTTTCTACTTTGGACGTTTGTTTTTTTTTCCCCCTCTCCAAGTATCTGCCTCGTGGTTATTTTTTTAATCAATAAAGAACATGTCTGAGCTCAGCCAAAACTCTGACCAAGAGGACGTCTGTTCGGGAGAGATAGATGAAGATGAAATCTTAGCAAATCTATCTCCTGAGGAACTGAGGGAACTACAGTGTGAAATGGAAGTCATGGCTCCAGACCCCAAAGTGCCTGTCGGAATGATACAGAAGGATCAGACGGAGAAACCTCCGACAGGAAACTTTGATCACAGATCTCTTGTTGATTACCTGTATTGGGAGAAGGCCTCCAGACGAATGCATGAGGATGAAAGGGTACCAGTCACGCTATTACCTTCTGAGGTAAGGAGCAGGAAATGTAAATATTCTGCATACAGGTGCTATTCCATATTTTATCAAAGGGCTTAATGAGCATCTGCTAACATGCTGCTCTTATCCACACTTCCAATAAATAGATCTTGAATTTAATAGGCTTTAAAATATTTTTTTGCATGTAGTAAACTAAGGCATGCTAATAATATATTTTATTATTCCTGCACTACACAGCAGGTTGAACCTGGAAGCCTTTCCAGGCTCTGTGATTTTATGGTTTAGATAATTTTATGGATCCCTAGGATAAAATTTACATCTCCAGTCTGGTTAAGTAAAAAATAGTCTAAAATACATGATATTCCACTATTTACTGTTACCTGATACAAAAATATAAATAGCTATTACTATCAAATAATCTTGAAATCTCAGTCCAACTGATGTATCATATTAATAATGAACATTCCGAAATGCTCTTTTTAAAAAACTAATTTTACTGCGTTTATATTCCTATTTACCTGCCTGAGTTCCTTCTGGGCAGCTGAATAAATTTGTTCAATAAAAATAGCAATAGCAATAACAATAGCAATATTATTTAGATTTATATACTGCTCCATAGTGCTTTTCAGCATTCTCTGGGCAGTTTACAAAGTCAGCATATTGCCCCCATCTGAATCCTCATTTTACCGACCTCAGAAGGATGGAAGATTGAGTCAACCTTGAGTCGGTCAAGATCAAACTCCAGGCTGTGGGCAGAGTTTGCCTGCAATACTGCATTATAACCATTGTACTACCATAATGAACAGTTATTAGATTAATTAAATTATGCAAACTAAACTGTTTCCTATATGGAGAAGAATATTTCATAAGATTTTTATCAAACAAAATCACAAAGATCTGGAAAAAAGTCCATAAGGACCATCTTCACTTAATAAAGCCCATCTTCCACAAAGAGCCAAGTGAACCTGCCTAAGTCATACTATCTGGACCTTCTTCTGGTCTTCTGATATGTCTGACTTCATCTCCCATGAATTTTCTAAGTGCTACAACTCCCAGAATTCTTAGCAATGATCAAACTGAATAGGGAATTCTAGGAATTGAAGACCATGTATCTGTAAGTTGCCATGGTTTAGAAACATTGACTAAGGTCCTTAGAGAAAATGATATACAAGCTGTTGCATTTCCTAGGTTGTTTCTAATTGTTAGATATGTTTTAACTATCGTCTTATGATTTAGCGTCAATGAAACACCAGATATTAGTACAGAAACAGTTGGGTGCTAAAATGAAGTCTGATAATTCATGTATATTTTAATCATATTAAAAGTGGATAATCCTGTTAATAGGATCAACATACTCTCATCTAATTAGTTTAGCAGATTTAACAGAAATTTTATTGAGAGTATGCAATATTTTAATTTAACTTGATTTTGACTTGATCAATTTTAGAAGGCAGGCAATCAATGCAGATATCAAAGGATTAGTGAGTGATTCTCAGCCAGAAAAAAGTTGAATACCCATAGCATGTACAATATAGAAAGATTTCACAGATTCCCAGTAAAAGGCTGATACTAGAATTACCAAACAGATACATGGAATTAAAATCTTTCACCTGGTCCTGATGAAATCTTCTTTGATAAGTATTGTCTCAAAGGTGTTTTTTCAAAAGGCAATTGGACTATGTTTTTTCCTTCAGAGTGGCAACTTTTAACACAGTTGTTAACAAGATGTAATATGAAATTCTGCCATAGTTAATAATTTTTGTACTTCAGGATAATCCTACATAGAATTCATCAAATCTTGATTTACAAATAATCCCAGACTGAAAAGGAGTCTGTCTGATAGAGTGGTTATAGGTGCTGTTGGCACAAAGATCAACAACGACAATAAGCCAACACCCCAAACTGAAAATTCTCTTGTCCGTAGGAAAAATAACCTCATGTTAATATAAAGCAGGAAGTTCCTGAACTCACTCAGTTTCTGAATGCACTGAATCCAAATTCTCATAATGCAACATGTGTTTTGGGTCCACATACAATCCAGAACCAGATTAGGCAGCTTGCAGCCTCCCATGATGCCGATGTTAGAGAAGAATTAAGCTGGGTTTTGTCACCCACTGTTGTTAGCTTATACAACACTTTATAACTCCTAGAAACCACACCAAGCAGTTTCATGCATATCTTGAATAGTATCAGAGACAAGATCATCTCGGTGAGGCTCTTGAGGTACTCAATAACTAGAGGCCAAGAGGCCAACCTCATGCCATTCTCTGGAAGACATTAACTGATATGATGGTGTACAGAAAAACATTCCAGAGGTATTCAGTAAGTGTGTTCTGCAATAGTATTTAGCCCCTAAAAGAGTTATATCAGTTATCAGTAAATTTACTGTCTATTTTGCTGTTGTTAGCTGTGAAGTCATGTCCGACCCATCATGACTCCATGGACAACGTTCCTCTGGGTCACACTGACTGCTTCAGTGACTCCATCCAGCTACTTCATTCTCTGTCATCCCCTTCTTCTTTTGCCCTCAATCTTTCCCAGCATTAGGCTCTTCTGCAGCGAGTCCTTCCTTCTCATTAGGTGGTCAAAGTATTTAAGTTTCATCTTCAGGATCTGGCTTTCTAAAGAGCAGTCAGGGTTAATTTCCTCTAGGATTGACTGGTTTGATTGCCTTGCAGTCCAAGGGATTCGCCGGCATCTTCTCCAGCACCATAGTTCAGAGGCCTCAATTCTTTGGCGCTCAGCTTTTCTTATGGTCCAACTTTCACAGCCATTGCAACTGGGAAAACCATAGCCTTGACTATACTTACTGTCTATGCACAGTGCTTTAAAAAAAATGAGTTTATGAAACCACTGAGAAAAGCACTTGAATTAAGAATAAATTGTACATGTGATACATTCTCTCATATTTGAACAGATTTGACTTTGTGATGGAAATAAATTCATTTCATGCTCTCTTTTCTTATGAGCTAATTCTCAAATTAAAGCATAATCAAATGTACAAATTCTATAATAAGGGAGTCATGTTTTATATTATTTCTCTCTTCTAAACTAGCCTTAGCAAATGATGCTTCGGGATGCAGAGGTTCTGAATGATGATCCCTCCATCGAGCAGATGGGAAAGGAAAAGAGATTGGTGGAAGAGCAGAGAACAAGACTGAAAAATTATATCAGGGATGTTTCCAAATGATATGCATATTTCAAAAGGGGACAAGCACGAAAAGGCACATAAGCAGGCTCAGGTTTTTATTCTGCATAGTATAAACATCTATCCCTTCCAACTATACATGTTTAAATTGTGGTGGCACAGTGGTTAGAATGCAGTACTGCAGGCCAACTCATTCCAGGAGTTCGATTCTGAGCAGCTCAAAGTTGACTGAGTCTTCCATCCTTCCGAGGTTGGTAAAGTGAAGACCCAGATTGTTGGGGGCAATATGCTAACATTGTAAACCACTTAAAGAGGGCTGTAAAGCACTATGAAGTGGAATATAAATCTAACTGCTATTGCTAAGTGTTATTTGGTTCAATGGCTTACCATAAAGTAAGCTCTAAAGAACATCCAGTATTGTAGACTGGACCAGAAATTACCAGAATGATTATTTGGTGCAAATGCTACTCTAGCCCATTATTTTTTAAAAAAAAATCTTTAGATGCCTGATTATTACTAGTTTTAAATCAGTCCTCATTTACAAAAACTAGGTTGAAACTAATGTGTACCAAAAAAAAACAAACCCCAGTTACTACTCATTTTTTAATACAGGAAGGACAATTGTGCAGTATGCAGTAATTGCAGTACGCAATAATAGCAAACCTGCACTTCGTTGACAAGAAAGTTAGCACAAAGGCCTCTGAAATCTGATTTTGTTAATGAACTATGAACGGAAATGAAAAAGTAGGCTAAGGAAATGGCATAATTTAGGGCTGCAGGTTACACATAAAGCCACTGAATTCCAGCATAAAACAACAGCAGGAAGAAATCTGCTGTGTTGAGTAAATACCTATTGCTATCTTGAATACATCAACCTTGGTTCCTCAAAACATGGGAGTTTGCAGGAGTGAGGGAATGAATGCCAACATAAGCTCTACATGGCTTAGGGGCAGGCTGCTTATGTCCAATCACATTGGCCCATCCCATCCAGTCAGGTACGGAAGTTATCTTGCAGATCTTCTGCCACAGGGCCTAGGAAGAGATGCTTCTTTGCTGTGGTCCCCACCCTGTGTAATATTCTTCCCCTGAAGGTGAAGCAGGCTCCCATGCTCTCCTGGCCTTCCGAAAAGAAGTCAAAACATGGCTGTGCAGCCTCATGTGGAGACCCTAGGGGATCA
Organism: Masticophis lateralis; assembly: GCA_030761175.1. NCBI lineage: Eukaryota > Metazoa > Chordata > Lepidosauria > Squamata > Colubridae > Masticophis > Masticophis lateralis. The sequence continues at coordinate 42,938,639 of JAUDYJ010000002.1, read as the reverse complement.
CATAGTTGTGGGGCAGGCTGATGCCGTGGCAGCTCTCCCTTCACCTTTTAACTAATTTTAACAGTGTTTAATCATCCTTGCCTCCTTCTAAATTTTTAAATTTTAAATATTGTTCTTTTATAACATTTTATTGTATGCTGCCCAGATTTCCTCTCAGAGTAAGATTTTGTCTAAAATGGCATAGGATTTCCTGTCTGGGGGCGGGTGGGTTGGGCTAAGGCAGGGGTGTCAAACTCAGTTTCATTGAGGATCACATCAGAGTTGTGTTTGACCTCGGGGGGGCTGGGGGGTATGGTCAGGGTGGGCATGGCCATCTCAACGTCACTCGAGGCTCCATTTTCGGCCGTGATGGCCTCCTGCAGCCCTCTGCCAGTGAAAATGGATCCCAGGGGGATGCGCGCAGCCTCCCCAAGCTCCGTTTTCACTGGCAGAGGCCTTTGCTGTTTCCAGTTTGAAACCTCTGGGTTACGAGATCTTCAGGGTCCCTTACAACTCTGTTATTCTGTTATTCTGAGATGGGCAGTCCAAAAATCTGAAAAATAAATAAATATCTTAATGCTGATTATGTACGTATATTACGATGCCTTTCTTGTACACCTTCATAACAGAAAAACAAATTCATCAACCTTCTTTGTCTCATTCAAATGATGTGGCAAAACAATTTAAAATTATTTCAGCTCTTAGTATTTTGTTTTTATAGAGACCCATCAGAGAATATTCTGAAGAAAATGTTGCCAATAGTAGCAGTGAAAAGCCAATGGCCAACAATGCTGCAAATGAAGACATAAATGATTACAAAAAGAACAAACAAATGGATGAGGAAGAGGAAGAAGAGGAGGAGGAAGATGAAGAAGAGGAGGAGGAAGAGGAGGAGGAAGAGGAGGAGGAAGAGGAGGAGGAAGAGGAAGAGGAAGAAAAAGAGAAAATAGAAGAATCGGAGAAGAGAGATCTGGAAACAAAAAAATTTCATGAGAATGGCACACAGGAAACTAAAGGATCATCATACACAGAATTGGGTGAAAAAGGAGAAAATGAAAAGAAAGTTTCAAAATTAAATATTCCCAAAAAATTAGCTCTAGACACTAGTTTTATTAAATTAAGTGCACGGCCTTCAGGAAATCAAACTAATTTAGAAGGGAGTCTAGAAAGAGTCCGGAGAAATGACCCAGAAATGACAGAACTCAACTTAAACAACATTGAGAACATCCCCAAGGAGATGCTAGTTGACTTTGTCAATGCCATGAAGAAGAACAAGCACATCAAAACATTCAGTTTAGCCAACGTTGGGGCAGATGACAATGTAGCTTTTGCTTTGGCCAACATGCTGCGTGAAAACAGGAGTATTACCACTCTGAATATCGATTCCAATTTCATCTCAGGTAAAGGAATTGTTGCCATCATGAGATGCCTGCAGTACAACGAGAAGCTTACGGAGCTACGTTTCCACAATCAGAGAAGTATGTTGGGTCATCAGTCAGAAATGGAGATTGCCAGACTCCTGAAAGCCAACCCTACACTTCTTAAGATAGGCTACCACTTTGAACTTCCAGGACCCAGAATGGTGGTCACTAATCTCCTCAGCAGAAACCTTGATAAGCAGAGACAGAAAAGGATGGAGGAGCAAAAACTGCAACAGTTAAAGCAGCAGAAAGAATTCATTGCCATGTTGGAGAATGGACTTGGGTTGCCTCCTGGGATGTGGGAATTGCTAGGAGGACCAATACCGGCTTCAATGATGCCTCTTTCAATGCAACCTCCAATGACAGCAGTTCCCAAAGCCCCACCTGTTGTCCGAAGAAATGAACCTGCTATAAGAGAAGAACCTGAGAAGGAAAGCAGTAGTGACCTTCCCGCTTTCAAGATAGTGAAGCTCAAGAGGACAAAGCGCAAACCTTCAATCCAGGAATATGTAGAGCCAGCTGAAAAAACCAACCTCAAAGATGTGATTAAGACCCTAAAACCTATTCCGAGAAGGCGGCCCCCTCCTTTGGTTGAGACCACTCCAAGAGACAAGCTACTTAATGATATTCGCCAGAGTAATGTAGCTTATTTGAAGCCGGTAAGTATTGGGTGACTCAAGGAAGAACCAATGTGTTGCAATATGAGTAAGTCCCTCTTAGCTGTTGATTTGATTGCTGCTCTTAGCAAAGGCAGAAATAACAGCTGATAAAATATGATTAGTATTATAGGTAGTCCTCAGCTTATGACCATAATGGAGCCCGCCCATTATGGTCATAAGTCATAATAGGCATAAAGCAGGTCATCAATTTTACTACCTTTTTTGCAGTGATTATTAAGGGAATATTGTGGTCATTAAACAAACCCATTGTAGGTTTTTTTTCCACCAAAACCTGGAAGTAAAAGTCTGGTTTTGGCAAATACGTTGTCAGTCACATGATCCTGTGTAAATGTTCATAAATGCCAATATGCCAAGACCTGGAATGTAGTCATGTGACCACAGGAGTGGGGCTGGCTACCAGAACTTCAGAACTGGTTGTAAGTGCCTTTTGGAGTAGGGGTCTGTGGTAACTTTGAGTAGATGTTACATGACCAGTCGTAAGTCAAGGACTACCTCTAAAAGCTTTCACACAACAATTCAGTTTCAGTTATCGTATGATTTCTTTGCTTCAGCAGGGAGATAGGCAGCTTCATGCTCTTCAGATATTTTGGACTTCGGCTCCCACTTACATGGTTATAGGCAACAAATTATGGAAGCCATAGTTCAAAAAATCTGGGAGACACCAGAGGGCTTCAAAAATTTTAGCAAGGGATTCTCTGCCCAGTTGCTGGGTGGACGTGGCAACGGTGGACATGGCCTAGTTGGCCTCCTACACCATAGTTGAGGGGGGCGTTTTTGTCCTCCCCGGGCTCCGGAGGCTTTCTTCGAGCCTCTGGGAGGATGAAAACAGCCTCCCCAGGCTCCGGAGGCCCTCTGAAAGCCGGAAATGGGCTCATTTCTGGCCTTCCTGAACTTCTTCCTGTTTTTCGCTCTCCCTAAGCCTCCGTGCACACCCTGAACTTACCTGCATCCAAAACAGGCTACATGGGGACTCCTGGGAGGGTAGGGGTGGGAGGGGCCAGCCAGCAGTGGGATTTGGGAGTTCTCCAAACTGCACAGAATCTTAGCTAGAGGTTCTCCTGAATCCCTGCAAACCTCCAGCAACCAACAGCTCCCTACAAGCCATTTTACAATAATATCTATAGAAAACAAAATTGATCTTTTCATATCCTCCTGCTCATAACATTTTTTCCTAGAATAAGACTTTCTTTGACTAAAATCAAAGAATTTCCATGCAGACAAGCATTCTATAACGCTTAAATGGTTTTCTGTATGTTGGCCTGTGAATTTAGACGCATTCTTGTCAAGGGGTGAATGATCAATAGAAACAAGGAGAAAAATTAGTACATTTCTAAGTTGCAGATGCTTGGAACATGCCCATCAAGGGTGACTACAAACATAAGGTATCCTTTTGCTACGTAATGACAACCAAAAATGAAACTGCAACACTTTGTAAGGATCTCTAATAGCGTTATATGGGCTTCAACTTAAAGCATTTGAAGTATCGTATCCATATGCATCTCTCTGTTTCATGCATGCACCTGCATAGCCTCAAGGAAGTAGAGAAAAGAAAGCTAACAATTTGCTGCTTCACTGGGTTGATCTTTGCTTCTCTAGCTGCTGCACTTGAGAATGTTTACAAATCCTTCGAAGTTGGGACAAGGCTTCTCCAATAACATATCTACTGAAAGCACTGTAGGAGATGAACTGCATTTTCTGCCACAATCCCCCCTTCTCATTTACACAGCAGGCTGGGTTTCATATCGAACCAGCTCTGGATTCAATGTCTCTCTTTAGATTGATTGGGATGCCTCAGAAGCTCTCACATGGGGCAAGGCCAGTATGTTGCACCTGTTAATGAGTGAAGTCATTCCCCCAGTAGTACATTATGCCACCCTCAGACGTGCAGATATAAGTTTCCAAGGTCAAAGTCAAGCAGTATATACTAGTACAGCCAGTAGTAGTTCTTTGCACTATGGCATTATGGAAAAATTGTCTTTCCAAAAGAGAAAATGTAGGAAAATCCTAGTCAGTTTCAAATGTGATTGATTGATCAATTGATTTATCTTCTGTCTTTATTATTGGCATAAATAACTTAAGGCAGTGAACATATCTAACATTCTTTCCCTCTTCTACTTTCCCCATATTAACAACCCTGTATATGGTGGGGTTCAGCTAAGAATGTCTGGCCCAAGGTCACCCACTCAGCTTTCATGGCTAAAGCAGAACTAGTATGAACAGGAATTGCAAATCAACCCTAGAAAATAAAAATTATTAGTAACGATTGTAAGATAAAAATTGCATTGAGACAAACACTCTACACAGATTTCGGTATAGCTGAGTTTAAGTTCTGAAATTTGAGTTTAATGGGGGGATTAGTATATTATCTGGGAGGAATTTTTAAAATTTATCTTAAAATTTACAACTTATTCTAAATATGCATAGAAACAATACATTTGTACTTGCAAGTGGGAAAAACTTAAGACAATATTAACATTTTCTTGTTTGTCAGATTTTTAAAAAACCTTAATTATTATTTAAAATTGCATTGAACTAAATCTGACACAAAAAAATGATGACAACAATTACGAGGTTAAGGATATTTACCAGATACATAAAATGTGATAAACGGTTCCCAAACTCTTGTGTCCCTGATTTATTATGTTACTTGCATTCAGTAGCCACTTTGTTGTATGGTGGAAACACAGTTTGGTGTGGGATACTACAGGAAATGTTTTACTTTTGGAACAGCAAAATCTTGGGTTGTTTAATAGCATTTCTCGGCAACTAAGTTACTTTCCAAGAAAAATACTTTAGCTTCACTTTATGTTTTGTTGCATAAGAGCTGCTTTGATGTTTTGCCAGAAAGTATGTCAAGAAATTGTTTTCAATTTTACTGTGCCTTTTACATTTATGCTGCTTATATAATTTAAAAGCTTTCTCTCTTTCTCTCTGGCCATTTCCTTCTCCAATTCATACATTTTTTTTACAATTCCCACACAGGTACCTGTTCCCAAAGAGCTGGAATGAAGCACCCTGTTCTGCTGAAGGAAAAATCTAGAAAAACCACCAGACTATTCAAATGTTGTTTCAGAGGGTTTCAGGAATTGATTCCTTCAGCTGGGTGTCATGAAGACATGGGAACAATGTTTAAAGCATGTGGTCTGTTGAAGTGATGATTGCTGATTTACGATCTCAAGCAACCAGATGTATTTTTATTTTGGGGAGAAGCAGAAATGGAAAGGGCTACTTCACCTGTGTCGTTTAATCATTGTGCCATCCCTGTCATCAGTTCTTCAGGAAAATGTACTGTCTCCATATGACCTTCTCTCCTATGTTTTACAGAAGCACATTGTGCATCCTGTTGTCGTATTATTATTTCATTCTTCCACTCACCTGTAGTTGTGGGGCATACCCAGTGGTGGGATTCAAATAATTTAACAACCAGTTCTCTGCCCTAATGACCAGCTGGGTTGGTGTGGCTCGGTGGTCATGTGACCGTGTGGGCATGGCCAACTCAACGTCACTCACGTCGATGGGCGCTTTGCCTTAGCTGTTACAATGTAATAAGGGTTAACCAGAGAGGCAGTTTCTGTAAGCAGGGCAATGAAGATTAGGCTAGAAAAAACACCAGAATGTTTCCTTCCTGCCTTCCTTACAAGATTATCCCTGTAAAATGGAAAAAAACAAAATAAAATTTCTTCCAACAACCGATTCTCCGAACTGCTTAGAAAGTTAACAACTGGTTCTCCTGAATAGGTGTGAACTGGCTGAATCCCACCACTGGTCATACCTGCCAGTTTTAAAACCTTATCTTTTTGTTAATCATAACTAATTTTATTTTTGTTAGATGAAGGATGTTACAAGAGAAATAAACACCAACTTTCAGATGAATATATCTGTCTTTAGCTTGCGGTAACTGCTATGGAGATTGTATAAATAGTGCATACTATATAGAATAGGGATTTCTCTTCTCAAAATAAGTGTTCCTTTTTAAGATTTCTACATATCACAACTTTGGGTCATCAGTAGTACCTATGATAATAACCCAGGTCCACAGTAGTAATTGTGAAAAAGATCTGTGGGTCTTAGTGGACGACCACTTAAGTATGAGCCAGTAGTATGCTCTAAATGCCAAAAAAAGCCAATGCAGGCCTAGACTGCATCAACAAAGGGACAGCATGAAGATCACAAGAAGTGATAGTATCACTCTGTACTGCACTAATGACGTTGCACTTGGAATACTGCATCAGAGGTGGGTTTCAAAATTTTTTTCTATCGGTTCTGTGGGTGTGGCTTGGTGGGCGTGGCATGGCTTGGGTGGGCGTGGCATGGTGGGCGTGGCAGGGGAAGGATACTGTAAAATCTCTATTCCCTCCCCAATCCAGGGGAAGGTTACTGCAAAATCCCCATTTCCTCCCAATCAGCTGGGACTTGGGAAGCAGAGAATAGATGGGGGCGGGGCCAGTCAGAATTTTTACTACCGGTTCTCCGAACTACTCAAAATTTCCTCTGTACTGCATCCATTTATGGTCACCATAAAAAAAAAAGATGCCGAGACCCTAGAAAGAGTGCAGAAAAGAGCAAGATGGTAAGAAGTCTGGAAACTAACCCATATGATAAATCGCTAAGGGAATAAGATATATCTCACCTAACAAAGAGGATTAGGGGGTGATATGATAGCTGTCTTCTAGTACTTGAGGGCAGTCACAGAAATTAGATCAACCTATTCTCTAATGTACCTGAGGGCAGGACAAGCAGCAATGAGAAGGAACTCATTAAAGAGATACCCAACCTGGATATATAGGAAAAATTTCCTGAAATGAGAACAATTAACCAATGGAACAGCTTGCATCCCAGAATTGTGAGTGCTCCATCCTTGGAGATTTTAAAGAAAAGATTGGACAGCCATTTGTCTGGGATGGAAAAAAGTCCCTGTCTTAGGTCTAGGTCAGGGGTCAGCAACCTGCGGCTCTGGAGCCACATGTGACTCTTTGGGCCTTCTGCTGCGGCTCCCTGTTGGGTGATCCCACCACTTGCTGACCCTACCCCTCGCCCTCCCCTCCCACTCTCGCCTTGCCTGGCCTGAGAAGGTAACAGTGATGGCGGGGGATGGAGAAGTGACCAGGGCAGAGACAGAGAGATACAGAGAGAGGGAGGGAGAGAGAGAGACATAGAGCAATACAGAGAGAGAGTGAGAGAGAGAGGAGGGAGGAAGGGGAGAGAGAGAGAGAGATATCAAAAGTATTTTATGGTTCCTGGTGTTTTTTAATTGGTTCTCTACCCAAATGACTGCCTGGGGAGGCATGGCTGGGGGAGGGGGATCATGTGACTGGTGGAAATGAGTGACATCGAGTTGGTCACACCCACCCAGGTTTTGTGGCTTCCGGTGTTTTCTTTTATGTGGGAAACTGGCCCAAATGGCTCTTTGAGTGCTTAAGGTTGCAAACCCCGGTCTAGGTGGTCTTAGACCTCCAAAGTATCTTTGAAGTCCTACAGTTTTTTTGTGGGTGATAGAACTGGGCAATCTTTTCCAACACTCAGGGAGATTTTTTTTTTAATTGAAAAAGTTTTACAATACAATTTTTAATATTCCCCCCCAACCCCCCACCCCAACAACCACCCCTCCCCTTCCCCCTTGCCCTCCCCCTTCCCCCCCCCCCCCGACTTCCAATCTCAGGGAGATTTTTGACAACACTCCTTCAGCATATGGCTCCTGGATTTGATTCCCAATCTCACCTCAGTTCCATTTCAGGCACCACCACAACAATAATGTAAGGAGCTTATTTCTGTTTGTAACCCTGCCCACAGGCTAGAGGCAAACAAGCACATAAAGCAGGTATAATCCACCTGTGAAGAGTTGCAATAAAAGTTACAAATAGGAGGTAGAGCAAAAATCTGGATAACCGCTAAATTACAGGTAACTTACAATCGATTTACAATCACAATCGAGCCCAAAATTTCTGTTGCCAAGCGAAACGGTTATTAAATGAACTTTGTCCCATTTTGTGACCTTTCTTGCCAGTTGTTAAGTGGATCGTTGCAGTTGTTAAGTTAGTAACATGGTAGTTAGGTGAATCTGGCTTCCTCATTGACTTTGCTTGTCAGAAGGTCGCAAAAGGGACAAAGCAACTGCCATGAGTCGGTTTCCAAGTGCCTGACCTCACGTGGTCAGAATCCAGGTGGGTAGCGATGGCGGTGGGTGGTTCGGAGAACCAGTAGCAAAAATTCCCTGCAAACCCCCCTCCCCACCATGCCCAGCTGAGCCGTAGGATCATCAGAGGCTTTTAAAAAAAACTTTTAAAAGCATTTTTTCTACAACCTCTTCCGACAAAAAAATGCTTTTAAAAGTAAAAAAAAAAAGCCTCTAATGATCGTGTGGCTCAGCTGGGATCATCAGAGGCTTTTCAAAGCATTTTTTTCTGTTGTTTCGATGAACAAAGACGCGTAGGCAGGAATGATGGTTCATGGGAAGGCCCCTTGGTGGGAGGGCCCCTTGGTGGGAAGGCACCCTGACTCCATCCAGAAGGCTGCCTTTTATTGTCATTTTACAACTCTCATGGCAAAACATTAATCAATGTTTACTTTGTATTGATTGGCTAAAGAAAGGTCATGAATTCCACGTGGACACTCCATGTTTCCCTCATGCCCTTCCTGTAACAGACAATGCCCTTCTGCCGGGTCTGCATGCTTTGCATTTTTGAGAAAAAGCCTCTGCCAGACATCCTGATGAGATTAAGACCTTGTGTAAACATTGTTTACCCAGCGCAGTTTGCCAACCTCTGAGATAACAACATTTCCATATTTATCCTGCAAGCTCTTGGCCAAAGAGGTGATAAAAAAAATGCTTTGAAAAGTCTCTGACGATCCCAGCTGAGTTTCCTGATTGGCAGAGGCTTTTCAAAGCATTAGAAAAAATGCTTTGAAAAGTAAAAAAAAAAAAAAAAAAAGTTGGCCACGCCCACCCAGTCACATTACCCCCCCCAAGCCACGCCCACAGAACCGGTAGTAACAAATTTTACATTTCACCCCTGGTCATAAGTCACTTTTTTCAGTGGGAATTTAGGCAGTGGTTTGCTTTCCAAGCTTGTTTCAATTTAGTTTCTGAATGTTTTGTTACCAGACTAGGTAACATCATTAGGATTTTCTTGTCCTATTTGTCAAGCCTCCAAGTAACATGTGTCATCTTCAGGGTCGACACTATTCTCCTTAATTTATATTTTGTGTGCCAGTGTGGTCAGTTGGTCGTTTGATTGGTTGTTCAAAAATGATTAGAAACTAAATTGAAACAAGCTTGGAGGGCAAACCACTGCCAAAATTTGGGTATGTCTAGTTTGATGAAAAGGAGGACTAGGGTTGACATGATAGCAGTGTTCCAATATCTTAGGGTCTGCCAAAAAGAAGAGGGAGTCAAGCTATTTTCCAAAGCACCTGAGGGCAGGACAGGAAGCAATGGATGGAAACTAATCAAGGAGAAAAGCAACCTAGAACTAAGGAGAAATTTCCTGATAGTTAGAACAATTAATCAGTAGAACAACTTGCCTCCAGAAGTTGCAAATGCTCCAACACTGGAAGTTTTAAAGACGAGATTGGATAACCATTTGTCTGAATGGCAGGGGTGGGTTCTGTGCATGCGTAGATCGTTCATGATGATGTCTGGATGGGTGGGCGGAGCCTCCCACTATTTTTACTACCGGTTCGCAAGAACTGGACTGAACCGGGAGTAACTCACCACTGCTCTAAGATCCCTTCCAACTCTGTTATTCTATTCTATTCTATTCTATTCTATTCTATTCTATTCTATTCTATTCTATTCTATTCTATTCTATTCTATTCTATTCTATTCTATTCTATTCTATTCTAAAATCTAAAACCTGAGCTACAAGTATTTTTTATTATTTCAAATGGAGTTTAGTTTTCATACTTCGTGATTAGGTGGTTTACATGTCATTAAGTTGTCAACTCTTAGTGATCACACAGTTTTCTCCTTGAGAGTCTTCCCCTCACCAAATCCTTCAGCTCTTCCAACACTGCACTCATCGCTATTGTAAAAAAGTCTATCCACCCTGCTGCAGGTTTTCCTTTTTTTCTCCTTCTTTTCACTTTTGCGAGGATTAGACCTTTTTCTAAAGAACTCTCTGCATAGTATAACAGAAGTAGGATAATTGAAGCCTATTCATTTGTGCCTCAATTGAGATCTCTGGATTAATTTGTTCAATGATCCATCGGTTTGTTTTCTTGGCTGTCTGTATCCTCAGGAATTCTCTGAAATATCAAAGTTCAAAGCATCAATACTTTTCCTATCTTGTTCAACTTTCACTTCCATCAGTGTCAGAGGGAATACCCTAGTTTCAGTGGTGAAATCCAAATGTTTTTTACTACTGGTTCTGTGGGCTTGGTAGGTGTAGTGTGGCTTGGTGGGCATGGCAGGGGAAGGATACTGCACAATCCCCATTCCCTCCCCACTCCTGGGGGAAAGGATATTGCAAAATCTCCATTCCCACCCCACTCTAGGCCCAGCCAGAGGTGGCATTTGCTGGTTCTTCAAATTACTCAAAATTTCTGCTACCGGTTCTCCAGAACTTGTCAGAACCTGCTGGATTTCACCCCTGCCTGGTTTGCATGATTCAAAATTGACGCATCAAAAGATGTTAGCCATCACCTTCTGTTTCTGAATGCCTATCACTGCATGATACCAACATGAAACTACTTCTGGTAGCAATATATGGTCCAAACAATAATCCAAGTGACTTTTATAGCAAATTACATAGTAAACTAATTGAAATGGACCATCAGCTTCTGTTTCTGAATGCCTATCACTGCATGATACATCTGTGGTTAATTACATCTCCTAACAGAACAGATAGGCATGATAAGAAACTTATCGTGTTTTTTAAGAATAAAGTTGGCACCATCAAGCAATTACATTTACCATGTATTGTTATAGTCCTCCTTGTCATAAGGCAATAATCCTTTCCATGCATTACTTTATTATTCCATGTTTTTAAATATGCCTTTTATCTGCATTAGGTACAATATTTGGGCTACCAGATCTGTGCTGCAAAAATACATATAATCACTAGATGGCAGAGTTTTCTGAGATTCTCAATGCCATCAACTGGTTATCCAAATTTTCTTTTGCCTAGTTCTCATAGCCCAACACAATATTAGCTTCTCCCCAAAGGCAGATGAAGCAGTGGGGAAAGAACCATTTAATCTGCTACAAAAACTAAAACCAAAACAATCTGAGGTTACTTTATTCAGTTACTAAGAAATGCTAGCAAAGAATCCAAAAGTGAAGCTACAGTAACAACTTTTCCAACAAGTCTCCCGTCGCACATATGTGCTAGTCTTTCCCAACTCTACGGGGCGGTGCTCATCTCTGTTTCTAAGCTGAAGAGCCAGTGTTGTTTGATGACAATTCTGTGGTCATGTGGCCAGCATGACTAAACGCTGAAAGCGCACAGAACACTGTTACCTTCCCACCAAAGGTGGTCCCTATTTTTCTACTTGCATTTTTTACGTGCTTTCGAACTGCTAGGTTGCCAGAAGCTGGGACAAGTGACGGGAGCTCACTCTGTTATGTGGCTCTAGGGATTCGAACTGCCAATTTTTCTGATCAAGTTCAGCGTCTTAGCCACTGAGCCACCACATCCCCTCTAAAATAGCTACCTATTTGCTATTCTTCTCCTTTTCACTTGGTTTTTAACATATGTACAATTTATTCCAAGACCAAATATGGAGGTTCTCTTCTTTGGAATTTTGCCGTGATAACAATTTCATAAGAATAGCTTTATAACTTTATATAGAATAGTAATACAAAAGCCTGAAAGGACCTCCTCTACCTTAAACTGATAAAGTAATTGTACCAATAGCAAATGTCAACGAAATGGGGTGCCTATTTATTGGAATGGTGTATTTCAGAGACAAATCTATTTAAATAAGGACATGAAGGGAACATTGTTCAAAATTATAGTGGCATTTCTAAATACTAAATACAACTTTACTATTTCTAAATAGTAAAAAGTTCTAAAAAGTTGTATTTAGCATTTCTAAAAACTAAATACAACTTTACTATTTCGTAATTTAATTAAAATGACAAAGCTGTAAACTAAACCAAACATTGGAAGAACCAATGCATTGTAAGACAACAAGCAAATCAAATGTAGGTCACTGGACCTACATTTTTTATGCTAGAAAACACACACATATTCTCCACCAAACAATTTGTTGCATTTTACAAGTAACTTTCAGTCCCCAAAAATGTTACTATTTTAGTTCCAGTTCCAGAAGGAAGAGCTAGGGATAGGGACTTACAGAGCTAACATTAGTTACCATATTTTTCGGAGTATAAGACGCACCTTTTCTCCCCTAAAAGGGGGTGAAAATTTAGGTGCGTCTTATATATCGAATGTAGCCCTGCCCACCCACTGGCCCACACCCTTTGGCTTCTACTTTGCAGCAGTTACCTCCTTGCAAGCAAACAGCAAGAAAAAACAGCTCCTTTCAGCTTCAGCCCAACCTAATTAGCACAAGTTGATTGGATTGGCCTCCCAGCTCAGCTGATTTGCTCTCAGCTGTTTTGCACAGGGCTCTGCTGCTTGCTGCAAAGTGGTAAATTGCTGGAGCAATTTTTTTTTTCCTTGTGCTAATCAAGCTATGCTGAAAACGAAACTGAAAGTAAAGCAGGCTGTTTGCTGCAACAAGACAAAATTGTTCAGAGGCAGAGGGAGATTTCTTTTTCTTCTATTCCTCACCAAAAAAGGTAGGTGCGTCTTATACTCCGGGGCATTTTATACTCCAAAAAATACAGTAATAGTCTCACAAACAGAGAATTGGATGAGTTTCTTTTCTGACTTGCTATTTGCAGCATAAATAATGTTGCATGTAAGTGGAACAGAAAAAGGAAAGGAAGAAGTTTGTGGTATTTTAAATATTATTTATTTTTCTTGCACAAAATTTAAATTAAGTGTCAGTATGAGATATTAACAAACAATAAGATTTGGTTTTCCAGTCATACACTCAAGGAGATTCATAATTCTATGTAATGGCAGATCTCAAGCCTGACAATGACTAAATATTATTACTAAAGCATGTATAATACCGGTGTGTGGGCATGCACAGAAAGTCATGTTCCTCCTGTTACAAAATCTGCCCCTAACAGTACAATTCTTCATATGCATACAGAAAGAACAAAGAAGGAATGTTATTGGCTAGATGTTATCTGTGCTAGCTTGCAACTCATGCGGGGTGGAGTGGGGGGGGGGGGAGAAGGATTCAGCTGCTAGATGAGAGATGGATTCAAATATCCCACAACAAAATGGGCATATCATACTTCTAATTGCAGGTCTCTATTTCTCCATAGGGAAACCACGTCCCACTCAAAAGGATGTACATAAATCAAAATTTATTTTTGCATTTAAAAACAGTCATTTGGATATGTGCAGTGGCACACAGTCATGTTGCTTGAAAGTCAAAAGAATACTGTGCATTTAGAATGGCCACAGAATAGGCAGTTTGGAAAATACTTAACATAGAGATAAAAGAGTCTGAAAGAAGTTAGGTCTACCTTTCTACACTAGTGAGTGCCATAAATCAAGGGTCTCCAACCTTGGCAACTTTAAGCCTGGCGGACTTCAACTCCCAGAATTCACAAAGCTGGCTGGGGAATTCTGGGAGTTGAAGTCCACCAGGCTTAAAGTTGCCAGGGTTGGAGATCCCTGCTGTAAATTACCCAATGCATTTGTACCTCAGACACTTTGACAGGTCATAAATGGGATATTACCACACTGTGCAGAGGAAACCTGGACGAGTTGGGGTGTTTTATTTTGCCATACTTCAACTCTTGCAGTCTGCATTGACTTCCTGCTCACAGACTGAGAAATGATGTTGGACAAAATGAACAAATTCCCCAATATAAACTGCCTGTTTAATTAATCCTTTGCTTTAGCCAGGTAATCGGCTAGTTTGGAAATGGTCTCCTCCTGTTGTTCGAGAAGATCCAGGATAATGCCCATGGGAGTCTTCTTTAAACCAATGCTTTCTATCTTGTTCTCCATCTTGTTCTTTATATTTCGAAGCCTCAAGGATGCATGAAGAAACATCACTAGGGAAAGGAAAGCAAAAGTAAGCCACAGGTATTCTTTACTTAGATAACTGGTGAAAAAGACTTGACACTGTTACAGTGGCAACCAACAAAACTGCTCTACTGACATACTGTGTTAAAGCAATATTGTCAGGGTTTTTTAAAAAAAAAATCATAATTGGTCAACTAAACCACAATAGTCTAAGCTATAAATCCTGATTAATAAGCCATAAGATGCATTCATATATCAAATAAAAAAAAACAAATACCACAAGCCGCGTTTTGTGTATGATCTGTGAACCCAGTCATTTTTTTTTTATTGAATTTCAGAATTGTCATAAAGGTAAAGGTTTCCCTTGCACTTATGTGCTAGTCGTTCCTGACTCTAAAGGGCAGTGCTCATCTCCGTTTCAAAGCCGAAGAACCAGTGCTGTCCGAAGACGTCTCTGTGGTCATGTGGCCGGCATGACTAAATGCCAAAGGCGCACAGAACGCTGTTACCTTTCCACCAAAGGTGGTCCCTATTTTTCTACTTGCATTTTTTATGTGCTTTAGAACTGCTAGGTTGGCAGAAGCTGGGACAAGTAACAGGAGCTCACCCTGTTACGCAGCACTAGGGATTCGAACCGCTGAACTGCCGACATTTTGGTCAACAAGCTCATGGTTAGCCACTGAGCCATCGTGTCCCTCAGAATTGTCATACAGCATACTAAATCCTTGTTTATTTTGGTTTGGCATTCTTAATGGATTGTATGAACCCAGCCACTGAAACTTGTAAATTAAAGTTTATGGTTTAGTACAGTGTTTTTCAGCCTTGATGGCTTGAAGACATTGGACTTCAAAACTCCTGAACTTGGAGTTGAAGTCCACATATCTTCAAACCACCATGGTTGAGAAACACTGCCTTAGTGCATTGAATGAACCAAACCAACTATGGTTTATTGCATATTAATGGTTTCAATATCATAGCTTAACATGATATTTCGCTTAACTTAACATGTTAGCTTAATATGTCATCCACATCATTCAGTGTACTCATATAAGGAATAATTATATGCTTGTGAGAGACTTTTTATCCTGGGTTAACAGTAACAGAAGAGCTTCTTGTTCAAGTTGAAATTATGAATTATAAGTAAATCCTTTCTAAGACTCCTATTAGCAACAGTTTTGGCTAACCTAGCCACTGAGAAAAACAAAATCCACTTGGGAACAAAATCTTATCACGCGTACGCAAAACGTAACATTTATATTTTTCAGATCCTTGATTCTGAATGAAGAGATTATTAATTTTTTGTTCCGCTGGTGATGGAGTTCTGCAATCTAGCCTAGTCCAATTAATGTAATATTAGTTCATCTAAATCAGGGGTCCCCAAACTTGGCAGTTTTAAGACTTGTGGACTTCAACACCCAGAATTCTCCAGTCAGCTATGCTGACTGGAGAATTCTGGGAGTTGAAGTCCACAAGTCTTAAAGCTGCCAAGTTTGGGGACCCCTGATCTAAATAAACAGCCAGCTAGGTATTTATGCATTTATTAATCCAGTTCATACAGCCACCAATCTAGCCCCAAAACTCTTGGGGGCAAACAAAAGAAAATACTGCTAAACGTTGCTGCAGGCTTCACAGTTAAAACTGTTATCCCTGCCATCTGGACTGTAAATAAAAATCTCTGCACCTGAATATCACCAGTAAAAGCATCTACTGATGTCTCTGTCTATTTTTAGTTAATGAGAAATGTTTCTTGACACCCAATGTTTTACGGAGAGAAATGAAAGCAGCTGCAGAAGGAACTGACATTCAGTTTTAGGCTTGGCTATGGACAATATAAGAAGAACTCACAGAACAAAGGAAACGTGATTCCAAACAGAAACACCATGACGCCTCCGAAAAAGGATATCAGCAGGTAGCTCAGTAACATAATTGCTATGACAAAGGCAGCGGGGTAGTGCTTCTTAAACTTGCAAATGAAGTCTTTTTTGTGGGATGCACACACAAATGCTGTGAAGACCAGGATCACCACAAGGATGCCAAGCAGCATTTTCAGGGGATTCAGAAACCTGCAAAGATATGGACAATGGTGAACAGGGCAGAACAAGTGAGAATGACACAACAGGACAGGCCAGCTTCTTCATACCCAAGTAGAACCATTGAGCCTCTTGGCTTCAGACCCTCTGTCTCTGAGCTGTATGACCCCCTGCGAGTTTAGTTTCCACCCATTGCTTCTTGCCCTGCCCTCAGGTGCTGTGGAGAAAAGCTTGATTCACTCTTCTTTGTGGCAGCCCCTGAGATATTGGAACACAGCTATCCTGTCACCCCTAGTCTTTCTTTTCGTTAAACAGACATAACCAATTCCAGCAACCGTTCTTTATAAGTTTTAGTTTTCAGTCCTCTAATCATCTTTGTTGCATTCTTCTCTGTTATGGAAGAAAGGATATAAGAGACATCCCAAAGAGCAGCTAGAGTCAGGTTTATTTTGCAAAATAGATTCAGAATCAGAGTTGTATCTGAAAGTTCTGAATGAAGAGTCCATCTTTACACAGCGCCTTTTTATACAGTTTGGAACAAAGGATTCTTGCCATCACAGTAACTTTCCATACATTGACATTTCTTAATTATTACAGTTCTACATCATCCCCGCCAAACAATCATAATTCTTCTGTAAATCACTGGAGCATAAGTTCAAATTATCTTCTTGTTGAAGAACAAGTTTTAGCCCATGTGGGTATCCATGACCTAACCACCTCTAGCTATATGTCTTTAGGATTGTTCCTTTCTTCTGACACGTTAGGGGGCCTCTTTAGAGTGTTACACATTGGCTTTGTATTCTCTGCAGCTGCATGTATTTCTTGTCTTCAGAATATGGTTGCTTTTAGAATATCTTTTAGAATATAGTGAATATATAAAGTTAGAATATAGTGAATATATAAAATTATCCAAAGGTCATATATCCGGTTCTACTTTATCTCTGCACTCTTTCTAGAATCTCAACATCTTTTTTACATCGTGGCGACCAAAATTGGATGCAGTATTCCAAGTGTGGTCTTACCACGACTTTTTTAACACTTATTTATTGGTTCAATTTATTTATTTATTGGTTCAATTTATATGCCGCCCTTCTCCGGAGACTCAAGACGGGTTACAATGCGTTAAGCAATAGCCTTCATACTTTTGTATATACCTGCTTAGTAGGCCTTTCGGACCCCCCTAAGTGGTGTTCTTTTTTATACGAAGTCAGTTTATTGCCTCCACAATCCAGGTCCTCATTTTACCTACCTCGAAAGGATGGAAGGCTGAGTCAACCTTGAGCCTGGTGAGATTCGAACTTGCAGTAATTGCAGGCAGCTGGTGTTATTTAACAGCACTTTAGTCTGCTGCGCCACCAAGGCTCTTCACATGATCTTGATTCTATCCCTCTGTTAATGCAACCTAATCCCTCTGTTAGTGCAGATAGTTGAAAGCTGCCCAAAGTCACTGGGAGTCAGATGGAATACACATTTGAAAAATATTTACAATTAAATTGAACAGCAGAATACAAATACACCACATTACAATTCAAATAAATAAGATGGTTTCAAAGTTATTTGCATCCCAAAAACCTAACATAGCTCAGGAAGTAACTACTGGTATTTAAACTCCAAATGGCAGAGAAGTATAGTTAGTGAATGATTAACAATGAAAAATATATACACCAAAACTCTTGGACTGTTGTCTTCATTTATATGACGCTGTGTGTGTGCGTGTGTGTGTATCTAATTTAAATTCAATTTTATCAAAAGCATCCTCCAGAAATGCTAGATGACAAATCCCATCATCCCTAGACAGTATGGCAGATATTTAATTGGGGAAGACTGCATTAGATCAACAAATTTCATCTTCCTTATCTGCATCAAAGGAAACTATAGTTTAACCACTGATCATAGGTAAACTATTGGAAAAGTTTTGGAAAATAACATCATGACCTATCTTTGTTTAGTCAAAGAAGGATAATAAACCAAAGGTAACTCTTACAAGACAACACGGAAGAACAGACCACTGGACTTTTGATGATGATCATGGTGAAACATACGTAATAATGTTGTACTATGAAGTATATTTGGGTTGCCAGCTATGTTCTGGGCAAAGAAATATGTCCTGTTCTAAACTGCCTAGTTTGTGAATGAACCATTCTTGATGTCCTGTCCAAAGCTAATTCTGGAACACTGCCTGCTATGACACGTCCACTAGTGTCCACTCTCATAAACAACCAATAGGGTTCAGTTCGTTTAAGATTCATTGTCAAAATATTGGATACAGCTGGAATTAGTAAGTGTCAGCCACCTTTCCTTCACAACAGTTGTTGACCACCTGCTGTTATCACTCATTTGAAATCCAGAGTGTCCTACTACAAGCAGTTTCTCTTCAATGTCTGAGTCACTTCTGGTCAGCCACAGCTATATTTAGAGAAGGAAAAAAAAAACCTTTCTGGAAATTGTGCCTGGAAAAACTGAACAATTAACTCCAGGCAGAAATCACTGCTGTGTATTTATTTCATAGGGAATGGCACTCTAAAAAAGTAAGCTTTGTATACTGCATTTAGTACAAAAAAAAAAATTACTGCAACAACTTAGTTTAAAAGTTAGTTCAGAAATATTAGGCCAAGATTCAGTAAGGGATTAGTTGAATACCATGCAAAGCTATCTTTCTAATATTGTCCAGAGCCTAATGTACGTGTACGTGTTTAATCTACACCTAGGGCAGGAGTGTCAAAATCAAGGCCCAGGGCCCAGATCTGGCCTGCGGGTGCTTCAGTTTGGCCCACAGGGTCACCCTGGAAACAGTGAAGTACTGGCCTGTGGTGCCTCTGCCAGCGAAAACAGAGCTTGCGATGGCAGCACGCAGCTCTCCTGAGCTCCATTTTGACTGGCAGAGGGTTGCAGGAGGCCGTCGCAGCTGAAAATGGAGCTCAGGAGCCTGTTTTCACTGGCAGAGTGCTCGGGCCACCATAGGCGCCCCCGACACGAGTGACATTGAGCTGGCCAGGCCCACCCTGCCCATACCCACTCTGGCCCCCCAGGTCAAACACAACCATGATGCGGCCCTCCATGAAATAGAGTTTGACACCCCTGACCTAGGAGATGCGGTGGCACAGCGGCTTAATGGTCTGCATTCCAGCTGTTCGAGACCGGCTTTGCGAGATGGGCAAAGCTCCCACTGCATACTCCCCGGCTCCTGCCCACCCAGCAATTCAAAAGCATGTGATACTGCAAGTAGATAAATGGGTACCACTTCACTGGGAAAAACCTAGCTGTGTTTGTGTGCGCAGAGAGCAGAGAGCAGAAACCAGCACTTGACCTGGCTGGATGTGAGCCATCGCGACAGAAGGTGAAGTGAGAAGAGACCGGAGCTGAACCTGGAAGAGTCAGCAACATGAATGCCACTAGTTCGCTGGTGTAAGCTAGTTTGCCCCCTGTGGTACACCAAGGATAGGCACGGAAGTGCCAAACAGAATGAACTAGCAATTTAGATTGTCAAGACTGAATTATGTCCAGCATGTGTAGACTTCCCTGACGTTGTATGCCAGATGCTAAATAAATACCTATACCTGGATGCATTGACTGATGAGCTGCTATTAGTTTGGCAAGTCACAAACTAATGCAGTACAAATATCACATTTCTAGCAGAATGCAGAGCAAGGAATTTAACTCCACTGATATGAAATTACATTGGTTTTTGGCTTCCACTTTACATGAGCTACCACGTTTTGGAGACGGTAATTTTTGAGACAAAGAGGCAAAGAGGAGTCACACTCTCTCAGATTCATCAACTTCAGAGGATTGTTTAATGGAAGCATTGTCCGAGCCCTGACCAATCATTTTACAGCTGCTAGAAACTCTGGTCTGACACATGAAGGTGGTTGTATATTAATACTCACATTTGTCACAACGAACATCATACTGAATCCCCTGTCATGCATGGTCAGGTCACTTCTGGTCTAAGCAAATTTAACTGCTACTTAGGAACACGCCCCCCCCCCCCCAAATGAGACAGCACCCATGAGGCACCTGATGGATTCAAAGCATCTTCAGATGTTGCTCAGCATGTTTTTCAATATTTTGACAGGTTGCTGATTGTCTTTCAATGTGACAGTCTCAGGGTGTATATTACTTTCCTGCAAATCCTTGGAAGATGAAGCATCAGAAACAATGCCCGGGGCACCAGAAGAGAAAGACCAGATATGGATCTGACTGATTCCTGATATGAACTCAAGTAAACAAGTATAAGGCAGGGAAAGCTTTCACTTTTAATGCTTATTGTTTTTTTTTTAAATATTCTCATTATTTCGTGACATTGTAAACTGGCTAGAGTTGCTCGACAGTGTGATTGGCATGTAAATCAAATAAATAAAATAAAAGCACCATGATTTCTTCTCTCCGGTGGCTTTATTTAAAATAATACATTCTTCTTAGGCAAGGATGATTTCCTGCCTAGAAAGATTCAGCACATTTTAAAGCAGTAAATCATAACAACAGCAGACAGCTGGCAACTTTACGAGATTTGGCAAAAAGAGATCAGGAAAGGTTTACTAGGTTGCCATATGTTTCCCTGCAGTGAGTCAACATTCAATGTTCTAGTTTTTCCATAGACAGTGAATGGAAATAGAGCACAATAAGATGGAATTGTACACATGGGCAATTCAAACTAATATTTACATCTCTTGAATTCAGTGTGTTATTGATTTCAACATTACAGTTAGTAATGTCATATGAATAAAACAACATAACCAAGATTAGGTTTTAAAAAACTTGGTAACAACAAATACCCTCTTAATGGTAAGTGATTAACATGTCCCGAGATTAGCCATTCAGAATATTTAACTGCATGAATGTTTGTAGATTGATCTAGTGTGTGACCATATGGAATCTTATTTTTAAAATAGTTCGAAGTAAACAATTCCAGGAGTTGTTCTCAGAACTATCCACACTGAAATTTATTTCATCATTTTATTTCCCTATCCATTATGGCTATGCTATCTTTTGAATTCTATTCTGAGAAGGTGGTTTGGACAACGTATGAGTGTGAAATTGTTTTTAAAACAGCTGCAACTTGTTTCAAGACTGCATGACTGCCCTCTCTTCTCCAATTCATAGAAAAGGCATGGACCTTTCTATGCACAATCTAAAATGTTCTACCTTAATAAATGTACTTTAAATGGTATACAGTGGTACCTTGGTACTCAACTGCTTTGAAGCTCATCGAATTTGGTACTCAACACATTTTGACGCATTGTCCTGGTACTCATTGTTTGTTTGGTACTCAATGCACAAGCTACAATTTGTCAGTATCAACTGTCTTGTGACTCACTACATTATTCCTTATGAGAAAAAATTGTTTGGTTCTCATAATTTTTGGTACTTTTTGAGCCTCACGGAGCCAATTAAGGATGTGTACCAAGATCATAGAAACAACTCAGGTTTTCAAGGATCCTATAGAGCTAGTTTAAAATCTTTAAAAATAGAAATCAGTTTTTCCCCAGTCAGATCCTTCTAGATGTGCCAGACAATAACTCCCAATTCTCACTATTCCAAACCAGCACAACCACAGAGGAAAGATGTGTAGGTTTAATTCCTGTAATTCCCAATCATCACAATATGACTCAATGATTCTAAATTGCTATTAGTCATTTTACTAGCGGACTAGACTTTTCCTTTGAGTGGTCTGCTTCTGGTGCTCAAGGAATGCAGAAAATGAATAGCTGAGTTGGCAGCATATATTACAATTTGGATGTACATTTCACTGTAATCAGAGATTTGAATCTTTGTACCGTATATACTCGAGCATAAGCCGAGTTTTTCAGCACATTTTTAATGCTGGGAAACACACACACACACACACACACACACCTCGGCTTATACTTGAGTGAGGAAAATGCCTTTTTTCCTGCAACCCGTTTTGACTTCCAGGGGCTGCAGGGAGGCTTGCTAAGGCCAAAATGGGGCATGGGGGGGGGAGGTGCCTAGCAAGACTCCCTGCAGCCCCCTGGAAGCAAAAACAGGCTTTGTGGGGGGGGGGGCTTCAAGGGAGAAGGAAACAAAGAAATCCTCACTGTTTAGGGAGATTCCCACGTGCACTGAGCTTGAGTTGAGAGTTTATTGTAATAGGCTGGGTGCTAGCTATCCTTGCTCAGTCTAAGCTAATCAATAGTAGAGCTCTAAGAATGCCAAATGAGAAGGAGAAAGGGAGGGAGAGAGAAAGAGAGAGAGACGATAGGGAGGAAGGGAAGGGGAAACCTTTTATTCACACTTCATCCCGTTTGGGGATCCCTAAATTCACTGAACTTGAGTTGAGAGCTTATTGTAAGTGCCTGCACTAGCTATCCTTGCTCAGGGTAAGCTACAAAATGTTTCAAAATGTCTGGCTTTTCTTCCTCCTACCAAAGACCTTCTGGGGTTCTTCACAGAAAGGGAGAAAGGAGAAAGGGAGGGAGAAAGAAAGAAAGAAAGAAAGAGAGAGAGAGAGAGAGAAGAAAGAGACAAAGAGAAAAAAAAGAAAAAGGGAGAAAGTGAATGCAGGTATCTCTCAACAGAGGCTTGAACTTGCCTAAAATTAGATCAAGCTCTACATCACTTAACCCAATATATCAGATTAAACTGTTATTGAATTATTTTTGGTATATATACTACATTCTCTTGTGTAATTTAGTTATAGTGTAGTTTACACTACATACTTACAGAGCTAATTTATTGTTTTTCTTTGAAATAAATATTCAAAAACATTTAACCTACTGATGCCTCAATTAATGTAATTTTATTGGTATCTATTTTTATTTTGAAATTTACCAGTAGCTGCTGCATTTCCCATCCTAGGCTTATACTCGACTCAATAAGTTTTCCCGGGTTTTTTTGTGGTAAAATTAGGTGCCTCGTCTTATATTCAGGTCGGCTTATACTCGAGTATACACAGTAATTTAGAAATTATAACGTTTATTAAGTTATTAAGAAGGCCAATAAGGGTTATGAACCATTTCCAACTCGTAAATATAAATGATATTTTAAAAATTGGGCTACAAATATGTTTTATTCTGTTGTGGGAAACTAACCCCCCCCCCTGAAGAATGAAATATTTTGAGGAATATTAAAAAGGCAGAATATTGTATTTCCCTAAAGGGAGAAATGGAGACATATGCTCTTGGAGACAGAAAGCAGCCCCCACCTTTCTTAATAGCCCTCAGCAGATGTCAGCACTTAAGAGATAAAGAGCTTATTGAAAGAAGCCAAGTATCTAGGTAGCTCTATTCATAGGCAAAGCAAATACTGCAGGCAGAAATCCATTCCCACACTGTTTTCTGGATAAATCAGGTTTATTAAATAGTATTATTTAAAAATTTATTCCATTGTCCCAAACTATATGACATTGTATCGCCACATATCCAAAACAGAGATAATAAACAGAGTATATTTCCTACTCTTCAGTCACAAATTTTATTCCTGAATCCAAAATATATGAGCTGGAGTTCAGATTCATGGTTGATTAACATCGATGTAGAAGTGGCACCATCTATATATATAGATATATATATCTATAATCCAATATTGTAAAACTGAACATGGAAATCTCCAGATTGAACAAATGTCATAAAAACCATTTATTAAGTTTTTGAGACAACATTAAAGATATCTGTCAACAGAAATTGAAATGTCAACAGGAATTTAATTTCTGAAACTTTCTAAATCACAATATGGGAGGCTAACAAAGCATTTATGAGAAGGTTGTTCATTTTTCTTGCATCAAATGGAAAGCTGTTTAAAAACAGAAAGTACCTTACCAAATGATGTGAAACAATTAGAAACAACTCATAAACTAATTTACATTGCACATAGCAAAACATGGATGAATATTTGAATGGCATATTACTTTTAAAATTTACTGAACAACAAACTAGGGGGAAAAAAGGTAAATTGGAACCATTTTTCTGGGCTCTAAAATCAACCAAAGTGGTGACTGCATCCCCAAGATCAGAAGACACTTGGAAGAACTGCAGTGTCTGTCATGAATAACGTCTGGAAGAGTAAAGACATCCGCCTCACAACCAAACTCAGATTAGTTAACACAATAATTTTTCCAACTGCTACTTGTGCTGTGAAATCTGGGCCTGAAAAATGTAGATAGGAGAAAGGTAGATTCCTTTGAACTGTGGTGCTCTGGAGGTGACTATTATGCATCCCATGGACTGTAAAAACCACAAAAACAAAGAAGCCCTGGCTTAGACCGAACCTCACCAAAAATATCACTTGAAGCCAAGGTTGCCAAATAGGGACTGTCATACTTTGGTCACATCATGAGAGCTGACTCATTTGAAGAGTCAATCATGCTGGGAATGATCAGCAGAAAAAAAAAGAAAGGGGCCATTTACTGAATATTATGAGCCAGCACAAATTTCTTTGTAGACAGAGTAACTTGGTAATACTCTGGTAATCTGAGGTTGATGCTATGCAGACAATGTTCAAACCGGAGACTTGAGAAGAATGTTAGTTCTCCCTACTGAGGAACAGGTTTGTTTATTTATTTGTTATATATAGTGACAGCAGGAATAGCCAGGAGAGGAAAGTATCCAGTATCAATAATTAACTGAATGGATGCTCTGTGTTCCTGCTCAGAAATAAAAGGTGTCCCTGGGTGGAAAATGTTGCATCAAAAGTCAGCTGGTAGCACCACAAAACCAGCAACAAATATGCTAAAGCAGGGGTGAAATGTAAAATTTGTTACTACCGGTTCTGTAGGCGCGGCATGGTGGTGGTGGGTAATGTGACTGGGTGGGCGTGGCCAACTTTTTTTTTTTACTTTTAAAAGCATTTTTTCTACAACCTTAAGAGGTTGTAGAAAAAAAAATGCTTTTAAAAGCCTCTGACGATCCCAGATGAGCCGCGCAGTTATCAGACTTTTTCTTTTTATTTCTAAAAGCATTTTTTCAGCCGAAGAGGTTGTAGAAAAAATGCTTTTTTTAAAAAAAAAGCTTCTGATGATTGTGCAGCTCAGCTGGGCATGGGGGGGGGGGTGCGGGGATTTTTGCTACCGGTTCTCCAAACCACCCACCGTCATCGCTACCGGATCAGGTGATCCGGTCCAAACTGGGAGCATTTCACCCCTGTGCTAAAGGTTCCTCTGAATAAACAAGCAAATAAACAAGCTGATATTGGATTATCTTCTAACATCTGTTGTACAGGAAATAGAAAACATTCTCCAATACATTTTATTTTGACACTCCAAACTACATATAGCAACAAGCAGAATGTTGGCTATGTAAACCACAAGAAAGCAATGCAGGCACCTTCCCTGGAGCCCACTAGCTTCCTGCTCACCCACAGCGGAAGTCTCAAGCTACAAACTTAAATTTAGTATTGTTTTTGTAGCTCAGAATGCCTCTAGCTTCCTGATAGACCCCATATTTATATTTAGAAAATAAAAATGATAAACCCAGCCCAGTATTTCGGCTGTACAAACCCCCATAATAATATAAGTATAAATAACTGCTGGAAGGGTTCCTACAAATATGGGTATCTGCATGATCTTAAGAATCCATAACCACTCCAAGGAAGCCCTGCAGAAGAGGAGTCTTCAAATGAAAGGATAAATGAATGGGGGGCAGACTAATCCCAGAGGGGGCTGCCACTGTGAATGTCATTTTTTGGGTTTCCAACCCCTCTCATTTCTCTACGGTAAGAACTCATAGCATCCTCTTCAGATCAAATTCTATTTGGAGAAGACCATCCTGAAGGTAGCAAGGTGCCAAGCTTCAAGCAGTGACCTGTAAAATTATCGGTGGTTTAGAAACATGATGCATACAAAATTGTCTTCTCATATAGCCTCTTGCCCATCAACGGAAATATTCAAAGGCCCTCTTTGTTTCTATAAGCTGTCATAAACGTTGAGGGCAGATAGTTGTGATATAATCATTTCAAAGAAACAAACCAACATTATCTGAGGTGGAGGCATTATAAAGCAGCACTGTGGATCACATATGCTATAGAGAACACCAATTCAATTTTAGAGAAGAAGATATAAAGTGACATAGGAGATAAAAAGAAGACACACAAGTTGCAACATTAGACTCCAGTCACTTTGAACTAACAGCAATATAACCAGTGGTGGGTTGCTACTGGTTCACCCCGGATTGGGCGAACCGGTAGCGGCGGGAGGCTCTGCCTATCCACCCAGATCCTTCTGCACAGAAGCTTCTGCACACGAGCGTGCACGGATGAGCAAACCAGTATCAAACTACCCATGTTTCTCTGAAGATAAGAGCCTGTCCTATATTTTTTTGAATCCCAAAATAAGCACTTGGCCTTATTTTCGGTGAGGTCTTATTATTTTGGAGTGCATGGAGGAAACCAGAGGAAATGGCGGGGACCACCTGCACATGTGTTTAAATATTTTTTGAGGGGGGTATTTTAAGGGGGGTTTATTTTAGTGCATGCACTCAAAAGCCTAATTGGGCTTATTATCAGGGGATGTCTTATTTTGGGGGAAACAGGGTATAATATTTTACTGTTAACTTCCCAGGCCCAAGCCTGAAACAAGACAGCGAAATCCAATTGAATCCAATCTTTTAATTATACCTAATGGACAGAATCTTGCCAAACTAAAGCTATAATCTTCTAACCTACTAGATGTAACAAGAGATTCTAGGGTGTTACTACCTTAAGCCTTTTTCCCCTGCCTCATCCAGCTTGGGACTGTGGAGTCTCTGAATTTGGGCAGCTCTCTGGGAAAGCCCTGTGTTGCTAACCCCTTCCCCCCATTCCTGCAAGTGCACATTCCATTATATAACATGTCTTTTAGTTATAGACTATTGTATGTTGATATACAATATTATGTCACATAGAATATATTTTATATATTAATACACATTAATGTTTGTTAACATTACCAAGCAGTAATTTGAAGTACAGATAGTCCTTGACATACGACTATTTGTTTAGCAACAGTTTGAAATTACACCAGCACAGAAAAAGGTGAATTCTGACCATTTTTAATGTTTGTTTTTAACTTTTTATGTTTTAGCTTATATGTAACTGTAAGCCTCAGAGTTACCCTATGGTAAGATCGGCAGCCAATAAATTTTATAAGTAAATAAAAATATTTTTCACACAACCGTTGCAGCATCCCCATGGTCATATGATCAAAATTTGGATTCTTGGCAAGTGACCTGAATTTATGATGGTTGCAGTGTCCGGGGTCATATGATCATCTTTTGCAACCACCTGACAAAATCAATGGGGAAGTCAGATTTACTTAACAATTGCAGCAATTTACTTAACTGTAACAAGAAAAACCGTAAAAGGCAAAATTCACTCAATTGTCTTGCTTTTGCCCTCAATTGGTCGTAATTCAAGGATTACCTTTAAATGCACGTTCCATGATGACAAAAATATTACCCAACAAACTTCATTGGTTATACTGAATATGTATTATCTGGCTCAGTGGTGGGTTTCCCCCGGTTTGAGATCCCGTTGCGAAACGCTAGTAAAGTAAGTAGAACCCACCCGTGATCTGGCTGCATTTTATTTATACATTTATAAATACATCAAATGCATTTTCATATTTCATAATTTTTTCAAGTCCAGAGGAAATTGTGTTCATGTTTAAGGAGAGTTATATCCTCTCAAAAGGTCATGTCACCATAGTTATTAAACTGAGAAATGCTTTTGAAATGCTGAATTATTTAAACAGTGACACATCATTTATTTTTTCAAGTAGCACTAATCAATAAGACTACTGAAATACTAAACATACCCTAGACACAAAGTAGCACTGTGATGATTTCATCTTTACTGCTCCCATGCGCACTGCAGAAACAAAACGCTATTTAAAAGATACAGCTGCATTTAAAAAGAGAGACAGCCATTTTAAACTAAAGCATTTTTTTTTGATAATCCCTTTAAAGGCCACTGATGGCCAAAATATATACTATTAGTCACATCCTACGTCATCAATGGCCTCCAAAGAAAAACCTAGTGTTTACTTGCTCCACCTCAAACCACACCTTAGAAAGCCTGCAAACCAAAAACCTTATGTGGCAACTCTTAAAATGGAATTTTAAATCTTTTTTTTTTTTTTGCTGGAGTTGCATCTCTTGCAGTTTATAAAACACGAATAGCTTCTTTTAAAACACAAATAGCTTTTTTTTTTAATTATAAAACGAAGCTTGAAAATGAAAACCAGACTGCCTTTACTGCATCTAAATATTTATCCTGAGATTACATCCAAGATTCTCAAACATGCCCAACTCTCTCTTGTTGAAACCATCCCACTCCCTGCTTTACCACCAAGCCTCGTTAACTTTAGGAAACGCACAACAAACAGGGCAAACAGCTGCGCATACGTTATATTCCCTCCATCTTAAAAACGGGGAAGGTAGGCCTAATTCTGGGAGTTGTCACTGCAACGGGGCCGCGGTGCTTCAGGTGGGGGAAGATGGTTCGAGGCATTTTGGGGGCAGCTCTCCTTAACCGGAAGCCTTATTACTCCATAGGGCTGCTTCCCACATCAGAATGGCAGCCTAAACGCAATCCCATTGCAAGCGATGCCGTCCTTTTTTCCCCCTCCCCACGGCGATCCTTCTGCAATGGGGGGCCAGAGGGCAATATATATATATATTTCCGAAGCTTAAACTTCGCGTCGCCCTGCTTAGCTTTAGGAGACAAAGCTATTCCCGGGGTTCCACGCCACTCATCCTCCGAGGCGCGCGCTTACCCCACGATGGAAAACACCACGGCAGCCACCACGAGGTAATTGGTCTGGTAATAGAGCAGGTTGCTGACCACCCGGTTGTTCCATTTGGAGATGTCTTTGAAATCCGGCACGGCGAAGCGGTCGTGGCCCGGGATGAAATCGTCCCACGATCTCAGCGGCGCGACTTGCACGTCCATAGTGACTCTCCCATCCGGCTTTCTGCGGCAGGAGCGGCAGCAGCAGCGCTACAAAAGGCGGCAGCGAGACGTCAGCAAAAGCTGCTTAAGAGCGACGGGCTGGCCAAGTTCATCAGCCTTGCATTTATGGTTGCCTTGCCTGCAAAATTAGCACACACAAAGAGAGCGAGAGTGAGTAAGTGAGTGAGTGAGTCAAAGCATTGTGAAATACCTCTGATTGGAGATTTTACGGTTAAGGCAGAATAATTGAGTTGGCTTTAATGTTTCAGGATGTGACCCTATCTAAGAATTGTAAGTGAAGAGTAAGGTCAGAATTCAGTTCCATTAGATTGAACCATGACCTTGTTGGAAGCATGGAGGAACATCCAGATGAAATTTATTTAAGAGCTGAAATGAACTTAAAGATACTTTTTTTTTTAAAAAAAGGCCAAGGTATATTTATGCTTGTGGGATAAACATAATTATAATATACAGGAAGTGTATTTCATACGTATCCACCATGTTATTTTCTGTTAGGGTAAAAAAGTGATACGTAATTAGCAAAAGTGATTGAAATGAGTTTTAGGAAAAAGAAAATCTAAACTAGTGGTTAAGGTCCTGGCCTCAGAATGAGGAGATGAGTTCTAATTCTACTTTAGGCATAAAAAACCCAGCCTTAGATCATTGTCTCTCAGCCCAATGCACCTGTTGAGGGAAAATAGGAGGGAGGAGTATTAGGTAGCTTTCCTCCCTTGAGTTATTTATAAATAATAAAGGCACAATAAAAAAAAATCTAGTTTATACCAACAATGCGCCCTAGAGCTCTCCTTTACTTTTCATCCTTGCACATTGTCCTTCCTTCCTTTTCAAGGCAAAGATTTATACTCAGCAGGTGTAAGTTTATTCATATGTAAAGAATGCTTGGAGCTGTTGTACAATTTTTTCCCTTGGCCCCCAGCTCAACTGGAATAATGTGTCATTTGTCCACCGCTGAGCCAATGAAAAGTTAGCCCTATTAATGACATAGGGCTGGATGATAATGGAGTGGATAAGGTCAACGTTAGCCTTATAACTTTTTAAAAAAAAAGTTAGGCTGAAATCGACCTGGAAACTATTTAGACATTGTTCTTGATCTGATTTTAACAGTATATAATATTGTCTTTGATCCAGTTTGTTCATGTTGTATCTTGACTAGCTTACCTTGTACAGTCTACAATCATAATCATTCATTTAGTGACTTCATTTAGCAGCACTGTCACATCAAAATTTGTGCACTTGGCAACTGGCATGTATTTATGATGGCTGCAGTGTCAGGCCCTTTTGCAACCTTCTGACAATAGCCAATGAGGAAGCCAGATTCATTTAACCATACTACTATAGTAACAACTGCAGTGATTTACTTAACACGTGTGGTAAGAAAGGAAAACGAAGCGAAACTCATTTAACAACTGTCTTCCTTAGCAATGAAATGTGGGGCTCAATTGTGGTCATAAATCGAGGACTACCTGTAGACCATGGTATTCAACAGATCTTTCTCTCAAATAAGAGTGCAGAAGCATATAGCATAATTTTCTTGCTCTGAATGCTGATTTCACAGTCCTTCTCATGCCTTTAACAATCTAGAAGTTTGAAAAAGTTGGAGTTTTGAAAAAAAGTTGGAGTTTTGAAAAAGTTGGACTAGAAGTTTTTCTAGAAGTTTTGAAAAAGTTGGCGAAACAACTGTTCCTTTGAAATAGTTATGTCAGTTTTAAAGATGCAATTACAGAAACTACATATCAACCAACTGTTCCAAAGGGGCAGAATCTATAATCTATAAGAAAAATCAGTGAGGAAAATGGAATACAGTTTCTCCTGCAGATCTTAACAATTGGGTTAGTTTATAGGAAAAGGGTGAGTAATTACCTCAAGTAGCTAGATCTCTTTAACAGGATCTCTTCAATAACAAACACTGATTAGTTTCACTCCAGTAGCATACATCAATTAATATTGCAACATTTTGCTCCAACAAACCCTCTTCAAAGTAGTTTATCTCATGACACAATGGCTAATACAGTTGCAAGTAAAGAATGACTCAGCAGCAATTCCAACTAATGCACTGAATGTAAACATATAAAAACACCTCGTTACTAATAATCTCTGAAAATCCAAGGACCAATCTGTGGAACTGATCTTTCAGGGTGAATTGTCAGAAAACAAATTCTTAGAGGAGCTGGGAACGCATTAGTAAACTAGTAAATACAAGGAATGTGCACTAATTGGCCTCTAAAAAGGCAACCTTGAAGTGCCTGGGTTCTCAGTAAATCTTATCAAAATTTCTGTAGCAACATAATTTGTTTCCTTCTCATTTGGATGGTTCTTTTTTGAAGATAATGACAGTAGAAGGGTGGGGAAGTAACGAGGTTTGAATATTTATGCATTCATTACCTTTCATTATACAGATGTATTACTATCACTTTCTGAAATGTATACATACAAGTGCATTCTTTCGTCTGCGGGCTTTCCACCACTCTCTGGAGGGAATTCCTCCAGTGTGCACCATTAACAATAAATACTGCAGTAAGCCTTATTTGCTTTGGGTCCTGTGTTTTGAATCAGCAGAAAATAACCCTTCTAAAACAGACTGAACTAGGAGTAAAACTTTTAATTCAGTAATAAGCATCTCTGCCTAAACTGGATTTATTCTGTTGGCTGATTGTCAACCAGCCCATTATATCACTCCTAGTAAGATTAAAGGGTAGGAATCACTTCTCTCTTTTTTTTACAGATTAAGAGTTGTAAGGGATTTTCTAGGTCATCTAGTCCACCCCCCCCCCCCAAGTAGGAGACCCTACACCATTCCTGACAGATGGCAGTCCAGTCTCTTCTTGAAAGCTTCAAGTGATGAAGCTCCCACAACTTCTGAAGGCAACTTCTGTTCCATTGGTTGATTGCTCTCTCTGTCAAAATATTTCTCCTTATTTACAGGTTGAATCTCTCCTTGTTCAGTTTCCATCCGTTATTCCTTGTCTGGCCTTCAGGTGCTTTGGAATATAGCTTGATCCCTCTCTGTGGCAGCCCCTCAAATATTGGAACACTGCTATCCTGGTCCTTCTTTTCACTGGACTAGCCATGCCCAGTTCCTGTAACCGTTCTTCATGTGTTTTAGTCTCAGACGAAACTTTGATCTAGAAGCCCTATTCAAAGATGCTCATCTTGCACTTCTTGTCTTTAAAAAGAAGACAGAGCATCTTCATCTTTTGAAGCATAATGCCTTACTTGAGAATTTTAATTTCATTTAGAAGGAAAGTGATTAGTTTAGCAAGATTGCAGATTCAATAAATATTGAAGAAATCCACATTAGATCTACCCTCATTACGGCGAATAGAAAAACTTTAGGCTGCCTACTATTTAATCCTAGATTTTAATCGTTTCAAACTTTGCTTTTGGCGGGACGAGCACTTATTATTCATTCCATCCCTACTGGTTTTGTTGCAGTATTAGGTCATTTTTTTCTGGAGACCCCATAGATTTTTCTGGCTGCCTCTCCCTTAGGTGGCGCTCTACCGTCACCTTGAATTGGTATCTCGTCCCTTTAGGAATTCAACAAACTTAACGATTGTCATTCCGGTCTTTAAGAAAGACCAATTCAACACGTCCGGTTCCGATTTGCAAGCGAGAAGAACCCAGCCTTAATCGCACAGAAAGACAACCACTAGCATTTCTTGATATACGTCTTCTTCGATATACATTCTCACTCAGAAGCAAGCCCCGCAGTGCAGCAAGATGGATGTCATCGCTTGCTTTGCGAGACCCGCCGCACCTGACAACCGGAGGTGGCGGCAGTAACCTTTCCTCTTTTTAACTCTACATCGAACTCGGGAGAGACTCAGCAACAACAGCTCTTTAACTCAGACGCCGCCGGCAAAACAGAACTCTATGGCTTCAGCACGTGGCCGGCAAAGCACTTCCTGTCGTGGTGCATTGTGGGAAGAGCAAAAAAAAAAAAAAGGTGGGAGGTTTGCTATGGCGGATGGCGAAGAGCCGTAAGTACCAGCGCGCCTGCTCGTTTCCCTTCCTTAATCCCTCCCCGCCGTCGCTGCCTGGAACAGGCTCCGGGATGGTGGCGGGGAGCCCCCCCCTATCCCCGCCCGCCTTCCTGGTCGTGGCGGGGGAGCGAGTCTATGAGCCTGACCCGGTCGGTGACTGACCCTTCTTTTATTCTCTCTCCTTATAGGGAGAAGAAAAGAAGGAGGCTAGAGGAGCGGCGGCGGCGGCTAGCGGGAGAGAGGCAGAGAGAGATGGGGTCAGTGCGGGGGAGGGTAAGAGGGGAGCGCTTGAAGAGCAAGGAAGAGGCGAGGAGGGTGGTGGGTGGGTGGGGAGCCGGGGTGGGGGAATCGTTCGGAAGGGATGCAGGAGCTTGCCTTACCATCACCACCACCACCACTACCACCTCCCGGGTTTCTTTCGCAGAGCACGTGGGACTAGGGCCTGCTGCACTGAAAGCAATGCTGTTCATGGCAGGAGGATTTGGGGGGGGGGTGGAGGATCCTAAGCCTGTAGTAATACATTTACATATACATACATACACACTACATATTTTCTAAGAGCACCCCACAATTCTCTCCCTCTCCCTTTCTACTCTGCCTCGCCTTGAAACGCAAAAGGTAGAATCCAAGATTTGAAATTCATTGGCATCCTTCAGTCTCAAGAGACTATGGTATCATGCTCTGGAAAGAGGTCCTAAAATAGCATCTAGTGTGACTAAAAAGGCCAATTCGAGAGTGGCAATCCCTTTCACACTGAGGGCAGATACATTCTGTCCCCTGCCCAGCCCCCAGATTTCACTGGTTCTGGGACTGCCTCTTTGCCTCAGGCTGCCGAACAAGTGGTCTCTTTGAATTGGAGAAGGCCATGCTGCGTCTGAAGCCTCCAAGCTGAACGATCGGAGGTCAAGGTTTCCCAGTTGCTAATGTCCATTCCCAGGGCCTTTAGGTCCCTCTTCTAGATATCTTTATATCGCAACTGTGGTCTCCCTCTGAGGCGCTTTTCCTGCACTAATTCTCCATACAGGAGATCTTTCGGAATGTGTGTGTGTGTGTGTGTGTATGTAAGGGGTGTGCATAAGCGCACCAGCGCCTACTGTCCCTGTCCTAATGTTCCCTTTTATTAGTATCCATTTCATGTATTCAAATCATGTTTATACTTATATATGTTATCTAATACTTGCGCTTGACAAAAATAAATAAATTTTATGGCATATGTATATGTGTGTGTGTGTGTGTGTGTGTGTGTATATATATATATATATATATATATATATATACATACATACATACATACATACATACATACTTGCGCTTGACAAAAATAAATAAATTTTATGGCATATGTATATGTGTGTATATATATACATACATACATACATACATACACACACACACAGACACACATACGTGTGTGTGTGTATATGTAAATAAATATATACACACACACACACACACACATATATAGGGACGCAGTGGCTAAGGCGCTGAGCTTGTCGATTGAAAGGTCTGCAGTTCAGCGGTTCGAATCCCTAGTGCCGCATAACAGGGTGAGCTCCCATTACTTGTCCCAGCTTCTGCCAACCTAGCAGTTTGAAAGCACATAAAAAAATGCAAGTAGAAAAATAGGGACCACCTTTGGTGAGAAGGTAACAGCGTTCTATGCGCCTTTGGCATTTAGTCATGCCGGTCACATGACCACAGACGTCTTCAGGCAGCGCTGGCTCTTCAGCTTTGAAACGGAGATGAGCACTGCCGCCTAGAGTTGGGAACGACTAGCACATATGTGCGAGGGGAACCTTTACATACAGCTTCAAATCCTGCAAAGTAGCTTCTACCTTTTGTGTTTCAAGGCAAGCACAGTAGAGAGGGAGAGAATTATGGGATGATCTTAGAAAGGTAGTCCTTGGCTTACGATCACA
Source organism: Masticophis lateralis (assembly GCA_030761175.1). Taxonomy (NCBI): domain Eukaryota; kingdom Metazoa; phylum Chordata; class Lepidosauria; order Squamata; family Colubridae; genus Masticophis; species Masticophis lateralis. The sequence goes on along the minus strand of JAUDYJ010000002.1, from coordinate 42,903,668 downwards.
ATTGAACCCCAAAATTGATGTTGCTGAGTGAGACTTTTGTTAAGTGAGTTCCCCCCCATCCCGCCCCCGTTTCGCAACTTTTCTTGCCACGTTTGTTAAAGTGAATCACTATAATATATATGGTGGTTAAGTGAATCTGGTTTCCCCATGGACCTTGCTTGTCAAAAGGTTGCAAAAAGGTGGGTCACCTGACCCCAAGACATTGCAGCCATCATAAATGTGAGTCAGTTGTCAAGCATTGTAGTGTAATGTAAATCACGTGACATGGGGATGCGGCAAGAGTCATAAGTGTGAAAAATAATCATAAGTTGCTTTTTTCAGTGCCGTTGTAACTTTGAACGGTCAATTAAGTGAACTGTTGTAAGTCAAGGACTACCTGTATTCACTGATATAATTAGGTTTTTTTTTTAAAAAAAGAAACTTATGTGTGTTATCCAATCCCAATAATTAGGGGTAAGTTACACAGGTACAAAATAGAAAACTAGCAAATTAGCAACTTAAAAACAAATCAGCAACTGAAGACAAATACATCTCTAATTAATGTTTGTGAAAAAGGGTAGAATCCCTTTATCCTTAATTTTGGCAGCGGTTTGTTCCATCAATGTAGGCCACTTCGTAGAATTATTGTCAAATATTTCTTCATAAGAAGTTGGAAATGATGCCTGATGTATTTCTGCCTATTCTCATAAGGAGTAGAAAATTTGGGTTATTGCCGCATTAGGCTTTGTATAGTATATTGAACAACTGGCATCAAGTGCAATTGTTTCAATGCAGGACTAAAGTCACATCCAAGACACATAACCGTCAAATTGAAGAGATTAAACATTGCATTAAGATTGTGGCAAGGGCTGAATTACGGTAAACTGTATTTAACATGAAAAGAACTGGTCACAAGTATCTGTTAATCACAGGTGTGGATTCCCTTGGTTCTTCCTCAGGAGATTACAGTTCTGTGAGAAAGTATTTATTTACCCCCTTTTGGATTTTCTGAAATGTTTTATTTCTTAGTCAGTGACTGTTACCAAAAATGTCATCTACAGGTGTACCTTATTTAGTGACTACCCTGGACAGCGACTGTTTGCAGTTACAAGAGTGAAGAAATAGTAACTTTGCTACCAATGCCTGCATTTATGACCTTTGTAGTGTCTTTCGATGACTATTCACCATTAGGCAGTATATGTTGTCCTGTGCCTGTCCTATTCTTTGCTCTCCCCTAGAAAGGTTTTCTAAGCAAGCAATCTGCCTGAGCTGCTTTTCTTGCAGCACTTCCCTAAAAAGTGCTAACTGCAAGCTAACAAGCTCAGCTCTGATCTTAATTGATTAGAACCTTCCTCTCTGCTGACTGACACTGACAAGATCCTAATCAGTTTCATACTAAAGTTCTTTATTTGCCTCCCAGGTGGCTGGAAAAGGGGGGGGGACTGGCAGCTGCACCTGTACTAGGAAAACAGCTGGAACTAGCACATTCCTTTTGATGTGCGTACCCCTTTATGTACCTGCTTACTGCGTTGTAATCTCCCCCCCCCAATATAAATACTAAAGTTAATTCCCTTTTTTACTGATTATCACTGCACGATAATCAGGATGATGATTTCAAAGGGTGGGGGAGTGGGCGTTCAATTCAGTTCAAATCTTTATTTGAAAAGAAAGATTTTCCTTTTATGTGGGTAAAAGGAAACTACAGTTATGATCAGGTGATTTTCCATTTAGTGACCATTTTGCGTAATGACAATGCTGCCTGTCCCAATTGTGACTGCTAAATGAGGGCTATTTGTACTAATGTTATGTACTGTAGCAGGACCTGAAATGATAATCCTCATAAAATTCCTAAATTGACAATGTTCTTACATTGTCAATGTCCTTACATTGGTTACTGGTAACCAATTATAGGAATCATTTGGTTTCTATTCTTAAATTGTACAGCAGATTATTGAATCTAAGGGGTTGTTACTTTTTTATACCAGCACATATCCATATTGGATAATATTAAGAAATAAATGAAGCAAACATCTAATTTTACTTTGATTTGTTTATTAAGAAATAGGAAACTCTGTTAACATTAAATGTCAAAAATGTGGAAAACCCAAAAGCAGGAAAAATAGTTTTTCACAGAACTCTTATCTCGTGATTATCCAAGTTCAGATTGGGATATTGGGATGGAAACCTTTCTCCTCTGATAGCTTTCTATATGCAGGGGAGATTCAGGAATATGTGAATTCAACTCCAATCTAAACTGGGTATCGTCCTTCCAACTTCATTAAGAACTATGACTGAATGAGAATTCAATCCACACACTTTAATCATGTTTTTGTAAAGCATACTTGTGTATCAACATTTTACAAACGTAAAATAAAAATCCAAAATCAGGATCTTAAATTTTGCAAAAAAAAAAAGTTATCTGTTTTTAAGTAAATGCTAAAATAAGTGATACTCCTACAGAGATTAAAAAGGGAAGGGTGTCTCTTCATGATGTTTCATATTTGCCAGCACATAATGTAGGAAGAAAATAATTAGCATTATGAGCAGTTAACTAATTACAGATAAAGAAAAACTGGACAAAGATAACTCTTGGTATGGTTACTCCCTAAATTTGTGAAGTGATTTTTTTTTATTAGCATAATTTTCATACCATCCCATTATGGCTGAGGGCAGTATACATGGCATAACAGCAGCCTTGAAATAATAAACATACTATTTTGGCTTTTAGAACAAAAAGATACATTTTTGTGGGAAAGGTACATTTGGGTTACATTTCTTGGGAATGGATGACTTTTCAAACACAAAATCATAAAAAAATATTTAAAATAAAATACAAAATAACATTTGAAAAATAATGTAAAATATTTATTGGCTGTAAAATGTAGTAGTTCTCAATTTTATAAAATCTGCCCATTGTTTTGCATTTCAAACATTTTGAGCTTCATGCAGTTTGTTCTGGCCATGTCAGAAGTATTGTGCAGAGCAATGAGGACATTATAGAAAATACTTTTTTCTGTGCAAATAAAATTCAACGTATTTCTAATATTCATAGTCTGCACAAGTCTTTTGACTGTATTATTTATTGGATGTGAAAAACTGATAGGTTTGAATAGCACATTTAAATTAAAAGCTTTCATACATGGGAGAAAATTATTTTCATTGGAATATTGGAAACACTATTGGACAATTAATTCACTATTCACTATTCACAACAGTAAAACATGATTTTAAAGCTATCAAACTTAAGTGAAGGAGAAAAAATTCCAACCTATATCTCTGATTTGAGACTTAAAGCAAACTTAATTTTGTAAGGCTTGGATGAAACCATTTTGAACTTGGAATGTTCCAGAATAATCAGAATAACTCATAATAGAATCTATAGTTTTATGATTGATAGTAAGTTGGAAATAGATTTTTATGAACTGAAAACATGTTAAATTTGGAATGTTTCCATATCTTCTGTCAACCTACATTAAGAACATTAGTTCTCAGCAACTACACTTTCATGTTAATTTTTAACATTATCAAAGACTACTATTTATTTGTTTGAGTTATACCTCACCTTTTAATAGATCCAGATGAAAACTTTCACAAATTATCCTGCAGTGAAGCATAATTAAAAAGTAAACACATAATAGCAATATAATTGAAAATTTTTTAGAGTACATGTCTAAATTTTGATTTATTTAAATTAGGTATTTTAAAAGTATTTGGATTATTTATCAGATTTGAAAATGAATTATTCAAACAATCAATATTCTTTTGGATTGATGGCCTATATGCATCTATGTCAAATGCCCCAAGCTTAATTGATTTTTTTGTAAACAGAATCTGAGTAAGTAGATTTTTGCTTTTTCGTTCTTTTTCAGTTCAAGTAGTATTTTCACCTTTATTCTAGAAAGCCAACCAGAACATTCAGTTTTTAAGAGTACATAACTTAATACTTAATTTAATTTTAACAGGATTTTTTTTTAGTAAATCTACAGTAAACAGGTATATGTTAATTGGCCATAATCAACACAGTCAATTTTTCTATAGCTATGTACTTTATTTCCTTAATATTATCCAATGAAACTGATAATACCTAGCTCATTATGACTTGTACAGCGATAAACATATTTCAGCAGGTCAAAGGGAAAGACTAAGCTTGGGGGGAGATCATGTTTTTTGTCTATTTGTGCGTGTTTTCATACCTTTTTTTGCAGCTGAGTTTCTATGTTCTGTGCAGAATGGCTGTTGATGGTGGGTGTGGGGACAATGGAGACTGGGAAGGTCGCTGGAACCATGTCAAGAAGTTCCTCGAGCGATCTGGACCATTCACACACCCCGATTTCGAGCCAGGCACTCAAGTGAGAAATGGTTTTTTAAATACAAGTATTGTGTTGCAAACTATTGTGAATGCTTCTGTTTGTTACTTAGTAATGAAAGATGACCAAGTCTGCAAACTTCTAAAAATGAACCAACTACTTTTCTAATAGTTTTGCAAAATGTAATATATAAAAAAGATCATGTTTAGTATCGAAAATAAGAATAAAATCTTGGGACACTGGGTAAAGAAGAAACTATGAAATTACAGAAGCTGTGTTGAAAGAGTAATATAATATTGAATTGTTTATTTCTGTTTTGTCATATATATTACCAGTTTATAAGTGCAGTTCTTAAAAATCTTGAATTGTTTATACATTCAAGATATTTAAGCACACATTTAACTATAGGAAGATGGATAAGTTGAATGGATTTAACATTGAACCTTTGACCTTCTGGTTTAAGGAAAAATAGATTGCTATGGGATTGTGTGTTTCGTTCTCCCAACAACCTCATGGCATGTGTGCACACTTGCTGAATGTTTCTGGTCATAGAGATTTTTCTCTGCATCTGATCATTTTGATATTGATTAAAATAAACCTGAGAGTACTTGTTAATGCTGTTCCAAACCCTGATTAATGAATGCACGTTCAATTTAAAGAATATAGTCTGAGAAGAATTCATGCTTATGTCAGTGGGATTCACTGCTGAATATATAAAAGCATGTGTGTGCCTGTGAAACAAACAAAATCTTAAAAAGTTATGATATTTATGTAGTTACTTACCAAGCACATCTAAATTATATTAAAGTAGCCAAAATATTTTTTACAGTCCCCAAGGCATGTCACAACTTTTGAACACCCCAATGTTTGGAAGTTGAAAGTTGAAACATTTGACACATGTATTTGCACATGCACATACGTTAAAAGACGTTGCTTTGCCCACAGAGGGAAGCATATAAAGACAATTATAATGAGAGAGTCATTGTATACATTACACCAATTAATTCAGAGATACGCAGTCTGATGTTAAATCCATTGAGATTAGTTGTACTGCCATTAGATTATTTGCGTTCTGCTTAAATATTTATTGCATGTAGAAGCATCAGTGCAGGATTTTCTGTAATAATTCTATACTGCCAGAAGGCAAATTCTGATTTAGAGTGTATTGTACAAATTTTGGCTTTTTAAGATATTGTTCAATGCAATCATTTTGGTAAAAGTATTATGCTTTGCTTTCAATAAATTGCTTGTTTTGGTTCTTTACAGCCCCTTGATTTTCTCTTAAATACATGTAAAGTTCTAGTAATTGGAGCTGGAGGATTAGGATGTGAACTCCTGAAAAATCTGGTAATTTTTTAAAATCTTTTTACATTTTACCCTATTCACTTTATTTACTATGATAGTTCATTTTGCCTGGTTTCCTCTTGATTTACGTTGAGTGGATCACGCCAGGTGGTTTGATGTGTATATACATAAAATATAAGAGTTTTCAGGCAATAAGGTTACTACAAATAGCATGTAGAAATTTAAAAAATATATACAGAATGAATACATAAAACACATCCATCTGTCAGACTGTTCATATATATGTAACCCTATAAAAGAAAAATGTAAACATGTTTTTTCAGAGATTCTCCCAGTATATTTAAAATATTGGCAACTTTTACAAAATAGTAACAAACATTAATTTATAAGGAAGAACTAGGTTGCCTTTGCTGCGATGACGGCTAGATGAAAATTTTAAAATCTACCTGTAGATTTATAGGTTAAGTTGGTCATAAAGTGAAATGCAGTTTTGCATGGACAAAAGAAGGGTATTTAGTTGTGGTTTTTAACTGGGTTCATTTTAGTGAATTCAAGTAAGAGGAAACAACTGAAAAATAAGTTGTCATGAAAGTTACACAGCTATACATCTCCATCCTGGCTGGACAGGTGATGCTGTTGTCGTGCTGACCAAATGTTGGAAGGTGTCAATGTCTGAATGGGAAGGAACTTAGTTTGACTCAACCCTGGCAAGATGGATTGGCTTTGGGTCTTTTTCACCCCTCACTCCCAAAAAGCCTGGTGATTTTTGATTTTGATTTTGAATGGGATGGCACCCCCTTTAGATTAACAACTTCTGCTTGATGATCCAAGTGACAAGAATGGTTAGGGAGCCTTTGCACAGATCCATTTTCTATGCTGATTGCTCCCTTTCCTTGATTGGGAGTCCTTGCTCACAGTCACTCATGTCTGAATTACTACAGTGTACTCTCTGTGGGGGAGCCCTTGAAAACAACCAAGAAGTTACTAGTTGTCACTTAATGATGGTAATTGGAATCAGAATTTCCATCCCCAAGTGATGTGGATATAATGGGCAACATCACATAACCATATTGCTTAGCAGTGGCAATCCCAACCATTCCCATCCCCATCACAAGCAGGGTCAATGTGGAAGCTAGCAGGAAGTTGCAAGTCCTGGATGTCTCACAAAGAGGCTGATAAGTAGAGAAGTGGCTGCTGTGGTGGAAGCATGGCTCGGTGGACAGGAGGTGACTTCTCTCAAGTGTGGGTAGATGAGCTGGAGGCCGCTATGGTGCTGTGCTATAGAGTGCAGGCTGAGGGGTGTGAGCTGGTTGCCAAGCATCCAAATCGCTATCACATGTCTGCAGGATTGCTGAGATTGCCGTAATGTTGAGCCGTAATTTCAAATTGTTGCTGAATGAGTGGCCATTAACCAAGAACTACCTATGCTGGTCCAGAACACAGCAGCATATAATGTTGATCAGCCTAGGTTCACCTATATTACACTGCTGTTGCATGAGCTGCTGTAGCTCCCAGTTTCATTCAAGGTGCTGGGTTATCATCTTTGAAGCTCACATGTCACTGGACCATGGTTTTCTGCCACACTCTCTCTCCTTGAAGTTGTGTTCCCATCCCACAAAGCAGAAATATGTTCCATAGATTTTTATCAAATTATAGCTGAGCAGACTTCATAGGCTGTCTGGCCTCAAATAAGAGCTGGGGACTGACTTGTTCAGTTCCTTTATTATTAACTACAATACTGCCAAATATTGATAGTTTTCAAAAGCAGCAAATTCATAACAGTGAAAACAATATGTATTATTTTTATAACCTTCTTTTCTCTGTCTTTGCAGGCACTATCTGGTTTTAGACAGATTCATGTAATCGATATGGACACTATTGATGTATCTAACTTAAACAGGCAGTTCTTGTTTCGGTAAGCTTTAAACTTAACACTTCTCTTTGGGCACGAACTATATACTCAGACAATCTGTTAATTTCTGTATGAAATGCAGAATTCAGTGAATTGCACCTTTTATATAAAGATCGGTACCATTCCAACCTGAATCTGTTGGACTTTTTAGATCATCTAGGGAAAAAGTATGCCTAGTGTTTCCACCATTAGCAAATAAATGCTGCTGAAGGAAGATGGTGCTGCTTTTCAGGGGCAGCATCAATCCTCCAGACAGCCTCCTTGTAGAGTTCAGATTGACAACATCCCTGAGGACATTTAGAAAGATGTTGAAGATGGAAGCCATCTTTAATTGTATTGTTTACGTTGGTCTTATTTCACAGTTAGAAGTTTTATCTTACCCCTGTACTCTTACTGTGAATGTTTTAAATTTCTACTGAGAATTGAAATGAAGCGGAACACAAATCTAATAACAGCAATAGTAAATTTAATTCTCTCTCTCCTAAACTACATCATCACTATCTTGACCATTGCTTATCTACCGTTTTCACAGTTTATTGCCTTATTAATTTTGGGGGATATAAGAAGCGAATCAATCAGGATAATTCTGTGAGGCTTATCTGTTACCCATCAATCAGATATCAAAATAGCACTTTTGAGGAAATCTTGATGCTTGTTATATGAAACCACGATTCAATACATCTGTTCTGCTGGCAAGGAAAATATTTAATGTATGTACCATTTACAAAGCTTGCTTCTGACAACAATTGTCCGTTTTGTTATCAAGCCATATCCAGGTCAATTAATAGTATTTGGAAGCAAGAAACTCTCTCATATATGCTTCTTCATCAGGTTTAGGAGACATCCCCTTCCCATGCAATTGGGATGGTGTGGCGTTTCCCTCTCCATCATTGGAGACCAGACTCTGAGAAATATGTGTTTGAAGAGATTTCACATAAATGGGTCTCGGGATTCAAGTAAAAAACTTGGGAGAATGGGAACCAGTAAAGTAACATCGATAGGAAACGCTTATTTAAACGTGTGATAACATTTAAGTCTGATTTAATTAGTAGTTATATAATTAGTAGTTTATTATTTAAACCTGTGGCCATTTAACCATATGACCCCTGGGACCAATTCTTGCCCCTGAGGAAATGTTGTTTCTATCTCCTTGAGGGTTTTTTTTGCTTAGACTTTCCAGTCACATGTAGTTTGTTGCAATTAAACTATTCTCAACTCTCTACTTTGTTGGTTTTATTCAAATTATAACCCTACTTTTCTGGATTACACCAGTATTGTACTGATTCCAGTATTATTATTATTGTAACACAGTTACATTACAATACCTGTATTGATTATTATAACAGTATTGTAAAGAAAGGAAATAAACAGGGTTTGTAAACTAGCCCCATATTCTCCAAAATTGCTTTGGGCTAATAATTGTGGTTCAAAGGGGAAACTGAAATAATTAATTTAAAAATTGATTGCTGGGAAAGTGTGAATTTTCTGCGTCATCTTTGATTTTGCCTACTTTGAAGAAGGGACATCATCATTGTCGATACAGAATCCATTGTACGAGTGTGGGAAATTTAATGCTCTAACATGTGCTGATGCTTTGCAGACCTAAAGATGTTGGACGTCCTAAGGCAGAAGTCGCTGCTGAGTTTCTCAATAGCCGCATTCCCAATTGTGCCGTTGTACCGTATCCTTCCTTGAAGAAATACTGCATGATGCTTGATTTCTTTAAAAAAAAAATTAAAAAGCACAGAATACTTCCAGAGATGGATAGCTGCAGCCCCATCTTTTTTTTTTATTTTATTGTTAGAGTCATTCTGTGACATTAAAAGGCAGTGGTTGTTTTTTAAATGTACGAGGAATACTCGTTCTACTTATTTATAATAGTATAATACAGGTAATCCTCCACTTAAAACCACAGTTGACCCCAACATTTCTGTTGTTAAGTGAGCCATTCTAGATTACTTATTAACTTGATTTTGACGTAAATGTTAGAAACCAGAGATGTTGAGCAATGTCCATTGTTTTACTTTTAAAACTAATAAAATAATAATAATAATCATAGACTGTGATATTAATAGCCATTCTACAGTGACCTGATAATTGCTTCAAATATTTCCTTTACTGTGTGCTTTTAGACATTATAAAAAGATTCAGGATCTGGATGAAAGTTTCTATAGACGTAAGTTGTCATGCCCTATTGTGAAAATAGCAATTCCTGTTTTGCCAAGTAAGATGATAATCATACACTATAATTAGTATAGCTAATTATTTGGAAGAAAAGAATGATTATATTTGTTTTCTTTTAGAATTTCATATAATTGTATGTGGTTTGGATTCAATTATTGCAAGAAGATGGATAAATGGCATGTTGGTAAGTATTTTTACTAAAATTTGTGGGGTTTTTTGAGCAAAATACACTAGAATTCAGTAATTCAAGAAAATTTCATTTTTAGTTTTGATATAAAAAATACGACAACGTTCTTTTTAGGTACATGGTCATGCACATTGTTTTCATAAATTTTTCTGCTTTTAATCTTAGGTAAATGTTTGAAATCCACATAGGTGATTCACAAGATTATGACTTTTAGAATTACCACAATGAATTTCACATTGCTTTTGATAGAACTTCAATAAATTACTTTGTTTTCCATTATTCTGAATGTTTTTCCCATTAGTACACTTTTATATATTTTATAAAATGTATATAATTTAATATAATTACAGTATACTTTCAAGAATATTTTTTTTCTAATTAAGAAAATGGGTATATTAAATTAAAATTTGAAGAATGGCTTTAACACATAATTGCCTGAGTTGTATTTTTCACCAGCAGCAATTTATTATGACAGTTGATAGGTTCTAATGAGCTGGCTGTTTTTAGAGGGTTTAAGCTGCTGACAACCCATGCTTTTCATTTGCAATATGAAAATTAGAATAGCATTCTCTTGCAGTCAGGGATTATATTACATATATAAACTGTGTCAATATATACTTAATTTGCACCAATAATTTGAGCCACTATAGGGTTGAAATCACTTGAAGAGGACAGTATACAGTCAATGTATTTACAGAAATGAGACAGAATAATTTCCTCTTAGTTTTGAAAGATGGATATTTATAATTCTGTTGCACTCTGGACCAGAAATGGCCACTGCTATTAATCCTATAATTATTTCAGATACTACCACTTCTGCTTATCTTGCTGAATTATAGATTTTGTTGCTGAGAGAAAGAAGAAAAGAATCTAATACAATACATTCTATTTTGTTCCCTAGATTTCCCTTTTAAATTATGAAGATGGGGTGATAGATCCAAGTTCTATTATACCTTTGATTGATGGAGGAACAGAAGGTTTTAAAGGAAATGCACGTGTGATTATTCCAGGCATGACAGCTTGTATTGAATGTACACTTGAACTTTATCCACCACAGGTAGCTGAAAAATAATTATCTTTTTAAAATAGTCATCCTTTTAAACCTCTTGCAAAATTCACGTTATTCATTTATTTTTTTCCAGGTAAATTTTCCTATGTGTACAATTGCTTCAATGCCTCGTCTACCAGAACACTGTATTGAGTATGTTAGAATATTGCAATGGCCCAAGGAACAACCTTTTGGAGGTAAATCAGTAAACTCTTTTTAAAGCTGAATCAGTGTAAGAAATGAAAGAATAATGTACAGGATGTCTCTCTCCTTGTGTGATACAGTTAAGATCATGGAAAGCCTGTTTCATTCTATTGTGATTTTTCTGATTCTTTTGGAAAAAAATAAGTACTTGTAAGATTTATTCTAGTTATTGGTAGGTTGCAATGGAGCCTGCCCGTTAAGGTTGTAAGTCTTGATAGTTGTAAAATGGGTCACCCACATGACTGACCTGATTTTATGACCTTTTATTTTTTGCGATGGTTGTTAAGTGAAGATCATTAAGAAAACCTATTGTTCGCTTTAGAGATTTTTTGCTGAAAACCAGAAATAAATGATGAGGGAGGGGGGTTGGCAGAAATGTAAATGTTGTAATTATATGTATGCAGGACACTACAAACACTTCTAAATGCAGATGGGTTGCTGAGAGCCTGAAATGTATTGTCATTTCACGGAGGGCATTTGCGGCCGGGTCTGTTATAACTTTGAAAGATTGTACATTGCTCAAAGTATATAGTTTTGATATAAAATAAATTACAAGTAATGACAATGGTGTGTTTAAATAAAGTGCTAACTTATTCTGTTGCAGAAGGTGTTTCCCTAGATGGAGATGACCCAGAACACATACAATGGATTTTTGAAAAATCTATAGAGAGAGCATCACAATTTAATATCAAAGGTCTAACGTATAGGCTTACACAGGGTAAGATTCAGCAAGAACTCTTGGTCAACCTTGTACTTTTGTTCTGATGATTAGCTTTTTATACTTCATGGTGACTTAGAATTGGTTGGGCTGTTTGTTATTCACGTGTTGCGTGACTACTCTGTTGTGATCCACAGAATGGACAGGGCTGACATTTTAGAACCCATGTTTTCACAGTAAAATATGTCCTTTTCCAAAGTTGAAAAAAGTCTGTAAGTGTTAACTCTGGTCAGGTTGGTTGGTTAGTTAGTTAGCTAGCTAGCTAGCTAGCTGCCCTTGTTGTGAACATCACCACCCATGCATCTTGTGATCCCACACAGGGCAGAGTCAGAATGTCTGGTAGAATGGTTTCCCATGCCAAGTTAAATGTTAACTGCTGCTGTTAATTCTAAAGATACTTTGCTTGGAATTTTTGTTAGTCGCTAGGTCAGTCCACAGGTATACAACATGTTTTATTGTTGTTTTCTATTTAAAAAAAAATAACATGCTGTATGGTGCTTCCTCAAATGCAGGAGTTGTAAAGCGGATCATTCCAGCAGTAGCATCAACAAATGCTGTAATTGCAGGTATAGTACTATCAAAAATCAACTACTTTTTGGGTTTAACAATAATGCTGGGGATTCCAGATAAAAACGGGGTAGTTTCTGATGGTTTTCTTTCTCTACAAGACCAGTCTAAATAGATCAGAAAAAAGAATGTTATGGTACACTCTTAATAGAATAACTTAAATGTATCCAGAAAAGGAAATTCATCCTGAGTTGAAAGGGGCTTATTGCCAATAAGCTATAGTGAAATTAATGGGATTTATTTCTAAATAAATAAATTTGGCTAGAGTTGGCTGAAAACAGTTGAGTAGAAGGTTAAGTCTTTAGAATGTTATATTTTAGCAATTCTATAGACAAATTAGATTTGGGGAACATTAGGTTAAAAGTTCTGGCTATATTTAGTTTAATATATAACTTAATGCTAAAATTACTTTTTAAACTAGAATCATGAACTGTATGGGAAAAAATGCTGCTAATCCATCACTACTAAAAAAATGGGAGAAGGGAAGCTAGGAGGGGTTGCTTTTGGGGAGGCTTGTTTTATAGAAAAACCTTACACAGTAGATTTGGCTTTCTCTGTCCTTACTAACTTTCTAGATATTTGTGAAAACAGGGCTCTTCCTGAAATATTTGAAGTAGTTAAAAATGACCCATTGAAGGTTAACTGCTGTTGGCATGTAGTTTAACAACTGCCTTGAACAGTGATGGTTCATAGTTATGACAATGATGAAAAAGTAACTTTGTGACCGATGTGCACTTTTACAACCTTTCCGTTGTATCTTTCTGTTTCACGTGTTCACCATTGCAGTCAGTATGTGTTGCCCTATGCCTGGCTCTTTCTCTCCTCACCCCTTTGCAGGATGGAGAGTTTCTTCCTGAACTGCTTTCTCTGCAGCACAGTCCTTCCCTAAAAAGTGCTAAATGCAAGTTAACAAGCACAGCTCTGTGACTTTAATTGATGAATTAGAACCCTCCCACTTGCTGCTCCTGCTGCCTAATACTGACAAGACTCTATAATCAGTTTCACACTAAAAGATTTTGTTTGCCTCCTAAGTGGCTGGGGGCTTGCTGTAACTGTTTCCCCCAAAATAAGGCATTCCCTGATAATAAGCTCAATCGGGCTTTTGAGCGTATGGCAATAAGGCCAAGCGCTTATTTCAGGGTTCAAAAAAATATAAGACAGGATCTTATTTTCGGGGAAACATGGTAGACAAACAGTGGCATAAGCTCATTGCTTTTGCTCTTGCTCTATATTCTCCATCGTGTAATTGCTTACTCACTAGTAATCTCTTCCTCACCAAAGTGTGTAAATAGAAGGATTAGTTTCCTTCTTGCTACTTATGCCAGTGCTGGGGTGAGCATTCCAAAGGGGGGGCGGGGGAAGGGCTATAAGTTTTGCTTTTTTACTTGGCTTCCTTGTGAGTCAAGTTCCAGAAACTTTCCATGCCCGTGCTTAGTATGTAACTTTATTTAAATAAAATTTGACTTTCTTAAGTATAAACATATCAAAACTTTCAGGAATGTTTAAACACAACTAAAATTCTTATATTTCTAGGTGGTTATAAATAGTATATTTTACCAATACTTTTCCCTTTTAAATATTTAAATAATTTGGTTATTTTTCCATTTCTAGCTATATGTGCCACTGAAGTCTTTAAAATAGCCACCAGGTAACTTAATATTTTTGTGAATTAGCTACTTATAAACACTTAGCAGGCTTCCTGCTTATATACTAATAGTCATTTCTTTGCAGTGCATACATGCCTCTGAACAACTATTTGGTGTTCAATGATGTTGATGGTCTTTATACGTACACGTTTGAAGCTGAAAAGAAGGTTAGTATTGCTGCGTACAGTTTTCTTACCTTTGTTTGGTTTTGATCTTCACTTACTTTATTCCCAAGTGCTGTACCCAAAAACTCAAAAGTTTATTTAACTATCCTAATTCAAAATTCTGTATTCATCTGTCTTGTTGGCTGTTGGAAGGGACATATTAGATGGTGGTAAGAACCAGGGATGAAATGCTCCCGGTTCAGACCAGATCGCCCGATCTCGTAGCAATGGTGGTGAGTGGTTCAGAGAACCAGTAGCACAAATCCCTGCGCGCCCTCCCTCCCACACCATGCCCAGCTGAGCCGCATGATTATCAGAGGCTTTTTTTTTTACTTTTAAAAGCATTTTTTCTACAACCTCTTCCAACAAAAAAATGCTTTTAAAAGTAAAAAAAAAGCCTCTGATGATTGCGCAGCTCAGCTGAGATTGTCAGAGACTTTTCAAAGCATTTTTTTCTGTAGCCTCTTGGCCGAAGAGGTGGTAAAAAAAATGCTTTGAAAAGTCTCTGACGATCCCAGCTGAGTTGCCTGATCAGCAGAGGCTTTTCAAAGCATTAGAAAAAATGCTTCAAAAAGTTAAAAAAAAAAAAGTTTGCCACACCCACCCCAGTCACATTACCCACCCACCCCTGCCTACAGAACCAGTAGTAACAAATTTTACATTTCACCCCTGGAAGGAACTCATCTGATAAGGTTACTAAAGAAAATATGATGTGTTCCTGACCTAGAGTTGTCATTCGTATGGTAATGCATATATCACACTGATTCCAGCGCTGGAGAAAATTAGCATATTTTAATAGATGGTTCAATTGAATTTCGTTCAAAAGCTGCAAGAACTCTAAGCCATTAAAATCACATAATCAGTATACTTTGTCAAATATTCATTTTACATCTATACAAGAAGCTATATAACTTCTTTTATGCTCCCCCATTATTAAGCAAAGCAATTAAGATTGGAATAATAAAAGGCTATAAATAGTATCCTTTGATGAATTTCAGTGAGTAGAAGTAGTTTCCATTAATAGAAAGGGGATAATTTCCTTCCTCTTGCAACCATCTACATGTCCTTCAAATCTTTTCTGATTGATATCCTTGTAATTTTTCTGGACTCTTGACCAAATAGCCTAGTTCTTCATTGTCTGTTGTCCAGCCATAGGTTGGGTATGTGATCGGGCAAACACAGATTTCTTTTAGAACAGGTTAATCCTCTAGATTTGAATGCCTATTCTTTGTACGCGTATTTAGAATAAAAAAGAAAAAGAGCTCTGCCATACTCCTTTTTGATTCACAGTTAGGAATGTTAAAGTTAACATACATCTGTTCAATAGCAGTATTTCAATTATAGGCTACAATTTAATAACAAACCTTTATAAAGAGCAAAAATACTCAATAATACCTATTACAGAAATCAGCAGTTCTTATGTACTCTTATATGCTGAAGTGTGTAGCATTGATTGTGATTCCTCTTTTATGTTAGAAAAACCTGATACAGTTCTATGCAAGCATAATCACAATTGCACAGGAGGAGGCTAAGCTATGACTTAAAATAGATTTTAATAAGATTTTAAGTTAAAATCTATTTGCAAGTACACAGCTTTTGTAATTCCGGATATTTACTTGTGGGAGCTGAAATTCCACTTACTTCCTGAAATGCTAGTATGAGAATTTGAGCACATTCATGTTTAAAAGTGCTCCTGATCCATTCCTTTCCTTTGGAAACTATTTTCCTCGCCTCAGGAAAGAGTCCTCACCATAGAATTGTAGCCTTTTTGATTTCACTTTTTTACTTTTTAAAATGATATCAGATGTTTCATTTGTTGCTTTCTAGGAGAATTGTCTGGCTTGTAGTCAACTTCCTCAAAATATAGAATTTTCTCCATCGGCTAAACTACAGGAAGTCTTGGATTATTTAACAAATAGTGCTTCACTGTAAGTATTGGATATAGTTATTTATAGATTTGTAAATAATATTAGAGTCTAAAAATGTAGGTTCGGTAGATCATGGAGATACTTGTTTTAAAATTTTAACTAGTTGTCTTGATTTTTTTTTCTTTGAACAGACAAATGAAATCTCCTGCAATAACTGCTACAATATATGGAAGAAATAAAACACTTTATTTACAGGTATATATCTATATACCTACAGGTATAGGTATATATCTATATATATAAGTAAAAATCAAAAAATGCATGTTTGGATCTAGATAAAATAATAGAATGCATGTTGTATATTTTCTCTCCTTCTGCAGTCAGTAGCTTCAATTGAAGAACGAACAAGGCCAAACCTTTCAAAGACTTTAAAAGGTAATGTTTAATAATTAACAATTAAAACATGTTGGGGCATGCCACTAAATTTTTTTAAAAAGTGTGTGCACTTTTGATGCCTGTTTGTACTGTGTTTCCCCAAAAATAAGACACTGTCTTATATATTTTTTAACCCAAATTAAGCGCTTGGCCTGATTTTTGGGGAGGTCTTATTATTTTGGGGCAAGTGGAGCAAGATGGGGCTCCTCTTGCCATCTTACCTGATTTCCAGCTCTGCATTTAAATATTTTTGGGGAGGGCTTATTTTAGCGCATGCGCTCAAAAGCCCAATTGGGCTTATTATCAGGGGATGTCTTACTTTTGGGGAAACGGTATTTATTTGGTATGCAGTAGGTGTCAAAAAATGCTACTAAAATTTGCTTTAGGCTAATATGGCATATGGCATTGGTATATAATAAAATACAGTGGCATCCTCTTACACATTAAAATAATTTTCTTCAAAGCTTGTAGGTGTTGAAAGAACAATATAAGGCAGGTTATATCACACTGTTAGAATGTACGTACACAAAGCCTGAGTAGAGTAGGGGGCTAATGCCTTCTACTAAAGGCAGCAATTAAGATCCAGCTGCCTGCGATTTCTGCGAGTTCAATCCTAGCCAGGCTCAAGGTTGACTCAGCCTTCCATCCTTTCTAAGGTGGGTAAATTGAGGATCCAGTTTGTGGGGGCAATAAGCTGACTTTGTATAAATATACAAAAGGCTATTGCTTAATGCATTGTAAGCCGCCCTGAGTCTCCGGAGAAGGGCGGCATATAAATCAAATTTTTTTAAAAAAATTGTCAAGGGGGTTGGATTTAGTTTTCAGTCTTTTTTTCTAGACATGTATAAGTTCTGTGGGCCACATTCACCTTAGTGAGATTTCCATTATATTAACTGCATAGTGGAAAGCAAAGTGAAGTCATGGAGTAAAGACATGAACATTATCAGCTCAGCACCATTTTTGCTGTGTCATTGCAGCAATCAATAGATTGAAGGAACTATATTGACAATATTTGAGTAAATCATGTATGTTACATAAAATGTAACATCAATGACCAGCAGCTTTACAAATAATAGGAATGTTAAATTCCTGCATAATAAACTGCTTTTGAGTTGCTTATGCAGCTCTTAAGTTTTTCTTTTTTCAGTGATGAGTTTACCTACCCCTTTTATTAAAAAGGCAGAAACAAGAGTTAGTCTATTTCGAATCAACAGTTTGTGCCAACTGTAACAAAAATAAAAGCATTTTAAAATAAAACTGATAATTTTATAATGATACTTTGGTATATATTATACAGGTAGTCCTTGACTTACCACCGTTCATTTAGTGACTTTTCAGTGTTACTACAGCACTGTAAAAAAGTGACTTAGGACCAGTTTTCACACTGGTTGCATCATCCCCATGGTCATGTGATTGAAATTGAGTGCTTGGGAAATGACATGTCATTTATGACAGTTGCACTGTCCCAGGGTCATTTGATCACCATTTGTAATCTTCCCAGCAGGCTTCCAACAAGCAAAGACAATGGGGGTAGCCAATTTGCTAAATGACTGCATGATTCATTTAACAGCTGCAGCGATTCACTTAACAACTGTGGCAAAAGGGTCATAAAGTGGGACAAAACTCACTTGACAATTATCTTACTTGACAATGGAAATTTTGGGCTCAGTTGTGGTTGTAATTGGAGGGTTATGTGTAGACCAATAATAATTTTGAATGAACTTAATTATACATATATTACAGAGTAACACAGCTTTATATCTGCTCTGTTTCGGTTTTCTCCAAATGTGTTTTTGTTCCATAAAAGTTCCAGATTTATTTCTTTTGTTTCAATTCTGGAAATATCTCTCTATATAGAAATGACTTTTAAATATTATGCTTTTAACATTGCAGAGCTGGGCCTCGTCGATGGTCAGGAGCTTGCAGTTGCGGATGTCACAACACCGCAAACTGTACTTTTCAGACTTCATTTTACTACTTGAAATGAATGCAGGTGATATAAACAAACACCGAAGAACATCTCCAAACTACTTCTGTACAGGGGAAAAAAAGCTTGAGTTATCCTGACATAATCTCTATTTATATAAGCATTGATGAAAGTTTAAATAAATTGCTCTTATTTTAGAACTGTTCTTGCAAACCAATATTTGGTTGATGTTACTTGTGTAAAAGCTCATGATGTACAGAAAGCTGTTGTATAGTAATTTTATTCAATTTGTAATCTCATAATGCCAACACATTGCTACACGGAACTCCTGAAAGCCAATGGATTCGTTGTTAAAGCACCTATTTATTTATTTATTTTTATTTGTTTAGATTTGTATACCGCCCTTCTCCTTGCGGACTCAGGGCGGTGAACAGCCAAATAAAAATAGTACACAAAAGTTAAACAATTTCTTTAAAAAAAGCATATAACTTTGGCTATGAACTTATGAACTCTGGATGCACACAACAGTACAGTGGACACAGATTTTAAGTTGCATTTTAATATGTATACATAATTTAGTTCAGAGAACCAGTTTAATAAAACAGCCTATTTCTTACTTTAGTTAATGCCTTTATTGCGTTGTCAGCTATCTGTACTGCCAAATTTAGGTCCCCCCCCCCCCCAAACTGAATGAAAGATTGTACACAAGTACCATCGATGGATAATTAAATTTGTATATTGGCAAATATGAATGACTGTTATGCATGGTGTTGCCCACTGATATTCAGGATTGGTGTTTCACTATTAGACTATTTATTAATAAATACTATCTAAAATTAACCTATTTTGTTAATTTATGTGGGTACAATGAGGTTGACAAATGCAGAATGAATGTAAATTTTAATAATTGTTTTAAAGCAAAAGCCATCTCTAAACATACCAATCAAGAAGCAACTAGTAGTGGATAATTACACTGAGCTAGATCTAATACCCACTAAATCCCTCTGACAATGTGTGATATTGTAGTTTTCTTTTCTTCCTGTCTTCTACAAAAGAGCTTAGCTGAAGTTCTTTGCAAAAAGAGCCTTTGCGTGTTCCAAACGGGGCTCCTCCGAACCTCGCTGGGCTGTTGGCAGTTAATAAAATACCACTTATTTAAAAATAAATTACATCGATTTAAATAGAGAGAGGAGAACCTCGGTATAACCACAAAAAGTATACCAGTGCGAAATGAGGAAAAAAAAATTCTCCCCAGTGACGTCACGAAAGTGAGGTGGAGAATAGGAGGGAAAACTTCCCACGATGATATCCCTACGCCGGGGTGACCGGCGCTTTGCGTGACCATGGCAACGAGAATTGGCGTCACGTGGGCGGCGTATGCTACGCGAGGGCGCGCCGGCTTGTTTTCCTACGTGGAAGTTGGACGATCGCGCCTGCGCAGGTAACGCGACCATTTCCCCCCCCCCCCGGCGCATGCCATATCCGGGTTGGTAGTTCCGTCATGGCGGACGACGGGCGGTGGGTCGAGCATTACAGCTCTGGAGACCGCTGAGAGAGAGAAACGCAGGAAGGTCGAGACGGAGGGGGCCGGTGGGGCTCGAGCAGAGGAAAATGAGTTGGTTCAACGCATCGCAGCTCTCGACCTTCGCCAAGCAGGCTCTGTCTCAGGCGCAGAAGTCCATCGACCGAGTGCTGGATATCCAAGGCGAGGAGGAAGAGGAGGGCGAGGGGGGTCCTGCCGGAGCTGCCCCGTCTCGTGTAGGAGAGGCAGGTAAGGTGGCTGCGGGGGGAAGGGGGAGGGGGAAGAGGAGAGCTTTTACCCCGTCCCGTCCCTACCTCGAGGGAGCGCACACCACGTAAACATCGGCAAACCCTTCGCTTGACGCACCTCCCATATACCTTCTTGCACGCCTCTCCTTTGGTGGCAACCCTGTATTTTGTTTGTTTCTTCAGTGGTGTCAACATGATGGGGTCAGCCCTCTCGCTCAAGTTTGCTTCTTGGAAAAGGACTTTGAATAATCATAATCATAATCATGCCGCCACCACCACCACCACCATTGAAACTATATGGCTATGTATGAAACATATAACAGTGATACCCATTGTCATCAGGACACTTGGAGCATGTCCAAGAATGTAACATATATCAGCAAATTGCAGCTTCCTGCAATAACACTGGTGGAATTGCAAAAAACTGCAATGTGGAACATCGTACATCTTAAGAAGGTTCTTGGTTGATACCTAGGACGCTGGCAGCAACCTGTATCAAACATTAGCACCAGTCAATGGTATTTGTGATGCATTTTTGAATGTTCAGTTAATTTGAGTTTCATGTTTAATGAATAAAGTATATAATAATAATTAATAAAGCTCTGGATTAAAGGTAAAGAAGTTTGTGCAGAAAGTAACTGGTTACAATAACATCAGTTCTGTGATCGGATTCTGCATGTTGAACATACAACTGCACATTTCTATGTGTTCTCTTGGACTAGGATAGATGTTAGATGGGGATTGGGAAAAATACACACACAAACACACCTGCCGCTATCCTATAAATAGTCTGTAAATATGTAGCAAATTCAATTCCAAATTCAAACCTTTATTGTCAATGCACAACATGTGTACAATGAGATTGGATAAGCCTCCTTTAGTGCAGCCCCCCCAAACACAAAATACATCTCAATGACTCATAAGTGAAAGAAAGAAGAAAAACCCTAACCCAATAGATCATACTAACAGACACACAATCCTATATACATATATGTGCATAACATAACATATTATATTACATCAGTGTACCCATTAAATGTACCTATTAAAATGAATGGCTTTCATTTCCAGGAAGTTGGGAATAAAGTTACATTTCAAATTTTCCTTAAATGAGTCCTGATATTTCTAAGTCGCTCACTTCTGTTCCTTTTAGACACTTAATCTTAATTTACACGAAACCCTGTCATGCTGGAATTAGAGGGATAGAAGGGATAACACTTTTAAAATATTACAATTTGTGCTTGTTAACTGATAAAAATGTGTGTTTCATATTTCCTGTTCTCAACTTTTGGTGATTCCATATTTTCTCTATTTCCTCTAGTTATATAATATGAGCATTGTTATTCAGTTCTGTTTATGGCTTTCTTGGTCTACAGAAGATCACATTGATATACTGAGTAAACTTCAGTGTAAAAATTACATTATGGTCTTGTATTTTTCTCAACTGTAGTTTGCCATGGCAAAGTTAATAAGTTACAGAATATTGTCATATTGAAATAGTGGGAGGAAAAAGTAAACTAATGTAGCAACCATTCTTACTGTACTTGTAGCACAATGAACTACTCAGAAAAAAATAGTTTGTTATTTTTCCTCCATTTGTTCAATTAGAATGCAGTTGATGAGTAAATGCATTAAATAGGTAAAAGAACAGTTTTTCGCAAAGAAAATCAAAACATTATTTTTGATAACTCTTTTCTAAGAATATTAGTTCATTTGAATTATGCTGCCTTAGTAGTTTTACATATAAATACTTTGATTTCTCCCAAATTGCTATATTCTGCTGATTAAATTGCCTAAGAGATAATTATATAGATTTATAATATTGCCATTCCCATTTCTAGACTATGTAAGGAATATAATATAACAACCTCCTGAGGAGAAGCCTTTGATCCAGATTTTGTGTCACATAATGATTTTTGGAGCTTTGAATTACCAGATATATATTTTACCTAAAACTTAATTAAAAATAGGAAGAAGGTAAACAATCTATAATGTAGTTGTGCAATGA
This sequence comes from Masticophis lateralis, assembly GCA_030761175.1. NCBI lineage: Eukaryota > Metazoa > Chordata > Lepidosauria > Squamata > Colubridae > Masticophis > Masticophis lateralis. Next base: position 42,881,439 of record JAUDYJ010000002.1, on the reverse strand, counting down.
TCTTTTAGTACTTGAGTGTATTTGTGAAGAAGTTTGAAAATATTAACAATGCAAAGTATACAAATATAATTTATAAGCAGTGTAAGAAGCTGCAAGAATTTATTAAACAATATCCCAAATAACGTATTTCTTCAACTGATGCATCATTTAAAATTCCTTATCTAACATAGATATTGTTTCTTGCATACATATGTTGCATCTGATTCTGTTGGTTAAATGAACATTTTGAGCGTCTCAAAATATAACTTTGTCCAATGTAAATTTTCTGCAATGTTCTTTATAAATAGACTGTGCCAGTCTTTTAGATACATTGTTCTTGTAATTCTTAAAATTACCAATAACTGCCGAATGTATGTGTGAGACTTCTATTCTGTGGCTATGCTTCCTGAGATATAGTTTTTTTGAAGTCCTTGTATGATCAATGCAAAGCTTCCTAAACACTGATAGAATAGCATTATGATAGAGAGGACAGTTGTTTCTGTACCAATGGTTCAGTGGACAATAGACATACTGAGATAACTTGTACAGCATTTATATTACAAAATTCCAAGAAATAATAATATTCAGAAGTGTTTAATTTGTTTTTATGTTAATTAATTAAAGATATAAATAAATATTAAAAGCACTACAGAAAATGCAGAGTCATTGGAACAATATAAATATTTACATAAAATATAAATAGCATAACTCAATATTGAAAATTTGTGCACTAAAGCAATGCTTATATAAATGATTAAGCAGAAATATGAGGAAGAGAGCATGAGCACTGTCTGATTTGTCAGGGAGTTCAAAAGTCTGAGAATAGCAGTGAATATGTTAATTACATTTTATATTATATGGACCTAAGAATTAAGGTTTACTATTAAGGAAACAAACTTTGGATCCTGTTTCTACTATGATTAAGAGAAGGAGGTTACCATTTTCAAGTTCAGATTTTATTTGATCATGTTTACTTCTATGTTTAAGATACAAACTGGTTGATTTTAATTTGTTTTGATTTAAAAGACTATTCTTCAACTAGAGATTTAATTTCAGTGAACTGTATTTAACTAATTCCAAATTATTTAGATTCTAACATAATCCTTGAAACGCAGTCAGTTAAAAATAGAAGCAGAAGATTCTAATTTTTAAATGAAGAGAACTTTAGAAAAGAAAACATAATTTATTATTATTCCTGGATCTACCTACTTGCTAATACCTGCAACCAACTTTCCCCCCACCTTTGTATTGGTCTGTAATAAATAAAGGTGTTTTTGAGGAATTATGACTAGTGCCCTTTAGAAGTACAGAAAGGTAGAAACCTTGTGGGCATACGATCATTGCTGTAGTAGTATATACCATATATGAAATATCTGGATTGTTATGTAATTCTGAATATATTATATGTCTAATTGTTTACCTTTGATTTCTCTTTTTTCTCATTTGTAATAGGAAAAGGTTCTCTAACAAGTGGAAGATGGGATACTTCTACTTGGGGGACCAATACAAATGTAGAAACCCAAAGTCAGCCAATATCATCTCCTGCAGCCATTACCAAACCAGTTCAGAGAACTGTGGTAGATGAATCAGAATCTTTCTTTAGTGCCTTTCTCCCACCAACCGGTGTCCAGAGCATACAGCAAAGCCCAGTGGTTTCTAAGCCACCTGCCAAATCGCAGCATCCCAAAGAAGAAATAAAAAGCACACTGCAGGAACCCCTGCATATTGACCTGCCAGAAACAGAAACAAAAGACTTTTCTGTAGAATTGAAGAGCTTTAACGATGATCAGGAAAACTTAGAGGAAACCAATTCAGAACAGTTCAATCTCACCATCAGCTATGATGGAAACAATAGTACAAGCACTTGTCAAGAAGCATCTTCTCAGAATGTCACAGTAACAGAATCCACCTCTGTTGTGAAGTCAGATTCAAGGAATGATAGTTCTGGGCATGAGAATGATATCTCTCCACAAGCTCTGCCATCAGACACAAAAAATTCAAATTTGGACACTAAAGAGCGAAAAAGCGAAGACAGGCAAAGCAATACCCCTTCACCTCCAATTAGCACTTTCTCCTCAGGGACATCTACAACTAGTGATATTGAAGTTTTGGACCATGAAAGTGTTATAAGTGAGAGCTCAGCTAGTTCAAGGCAAGAAGGAGCTGATTCAAAAGCCAGTCTCCATCTGATGCAAACCTCCTTTCAGCTTCTGACGGCATCTTCTTGTACGGAATACAATCGCCTAGAAGATTTTAATAAATTGACAGAGAGTTGCTGTTCCTCTGATGCTTTTGAAAGAATAGACTCCTTTAGTGTACAGTCTTTAGACAGTCGTAGCATAAGTGAAATAAACTCAGATGATGAATTATCAGGTCGGGGGGGTGTTTCAACTTCCATCGCTGTCAACTCTCCAACTCCAAAGTGTGATGAGACTGAACCTACAAAAAGTACGTCTGATGAAATCCTAACTGAAAATCTTGTCGTTCCCATGGAAGAAATGGAAATGGAAGAGAGTGGACGAAGTGCAACCCCTGTTAATTCTGAACAGCCTGATGTCTTGGCTATTTCAGCGCAGACTGATGAAGAACAAAGTCAGAAGGAAGGGAAAGTGGTACTTCAGCTTTCAAATGAAAAAATATCTACTGTACAATGTGAAAAACAAGAGCTTTGCAAGGTAATACTTATTTTTATTTTTGTCCTCTTAAGATGGGTTATATCATGTCTCTCTAATGGAAAGCGGTGTGCCATTCTGCTCAGACCTGTTTTGATGTGGTTTCTGTTTTATCTGCTTTTTATTTTTATCACAACTGGTTGCCATTGTTAATTGGATCCTCTATCCTTATTAAGTGATGTCATGTGATTTGCAGCTTCCTACCAGCTTCCCTCTTGACTTTGCTTGTCGGAAGCCAGCAGTGAAGGTTGTACCATTGTTAAGCATGATGTTAACCATTCCTGATATCCTGTTACTCTTCCCATTAACTTTGCTTGTTGGAAGCCAGGAGTGAAGGTTGCAAATGGCGATCACATCACCCCAGAACTCTGCAACATTTTATTTGGAAGTCAATCACCAAGTGCCCTGATTACAATCACGTGACACTGTGATTGTTGTAAATAGGAGGCTTGGTCATAAGTACCACTTGTTCAGCACCATTTAAGTACAAACGGTTGCTGAGTGAATGGTTGTTAAAGACTAACTGCAGAATGAATATTATAAAAAAACTTCCGTGTATCCTATTCATATGTGCATTCAATTCTGTGCACGAAATCATAGGTGTAAAATGTATATTTGCTTTGGATTTGTTGAAATATATTTGATAAAATCCAAGCCAGATTTTATATCCTAGAAAATTGTTCCATTAAAATAGTTATAATTTTACAGTGGAAAGATTATCTTCTTCAATAAAATATTTTATGCCACATATTTTATTCAAGAACCTGTATGTTATATTGAATAAATCTAAGGAATAAGTTTTTGTGTCAAAAAAAGTGGTAGGTTTCAAGTTTCCAGAAGGCTTTAGAGCTGAGTGAAGCTTTAATTTGAGTCTAGACTTTAGCAAAAGTAGACCATTACATAGTTCTATGTATAGTGATCAGTTGTTTGTTCTGAATAAAAAAAAATCCTTTGGAAAGTTTCCAAAGTGTCATAGATTAACTCTTAAATTTCTTGGTGGCATTAAAGGAAGTTTTTGAGAAGACCTTTATGTTTTGTTTTTACATTAAAGCCCAAAAATTTGAAATATTAAAAAATTCATTTTTTAATAAGTATACCACTTTTATAATCTACAGATTATTGATTCACTGACGGAAAAACTAGAGGTCCGGGAAGCACGTCTACTAAGCGTTAGTAAAGAAAAGGCACACTTAGAAGAAACCTGTGATAACCTTAAAGAGTAAGTTTCCTATTCAAAGCATGTTAAAACATTGTGATCCCTTTGGTAAATGGATTTTGATGCATTTTGCGTAAATGATTTTGTGATTGAAATTTAATTTATTATAACTGCTCATTTAAAATCTTGAATACAGTTTAAATGAATTAACATAATTAACATAACTGAATAATACAGAATTGATTGGAATCTGTCTTAATAAGGATAAATAGATACATAAGGCAACACCAACATAGCCACAATTGGTCTCTGATACTACCTATATGAACTGTATCAAGGAATTTAATAAGAGCTTTGCTCAATCATTAAAGAAGAAATACAACTGGAAAATATGACTATGAGAGCCACTGTGTTTTTTCTCTTCAATGGATGATACTCAATTTACTTTGTCCCTTGTTTTAGTACCTTCAACTTGAGAACTAAAAATACATTTTGTGAGCTATTGTTTTATATATGTATTTTTAGAAAGATTTCAAATGCATGTCAGTACACATATAATTATTTAATTATTTTATGTTTAGTGAAATCTTCAAAATGAAAGAAGAGAATAGTAGTATTTCATCTCTTAAGGAAGAATTTGCTCAACGAATAGCAGATGCAGAAAAAAAAGTTCAGCTAGCATGCAAAGAAAGAGATACAGCTAAAAAGGTAATTGCCCTTTGTTTATGAGTGAGATGTGTTAATCTCTGACCCATATTATAAAAGTTATTTTGGAAGCCAGCATAAATGATGTGAAATAAATATAAGGCTGGAGAAATGTGATGTTTGGTAGAAAAAAGATGTGAGTAGTATTGGTTGATCAGACCTTGCTGGAAGTATTCTGATATAATTTTGGAATTACTTCAAGTTTCAGTACAATTTAAAATATTTCATACACCTCAAGAGAAAATCATAGACCTGGTAGAGGTCATTTAAGTCATCAAATCTAACAATTTGCTAAGTTCAGAAATAGAGATAAACATGTTGTTCGTTGGCTCCATTACTGAACTGTGTTCTTTTTTTGGAATACCGTATTTTTTGGAGTATAAGACACACCTTTTTCCCCCCTAAAAGGGGGTGACAATTTAGGTGCATCTTATACACTGAATGTAGCCCCACCCACCCACTGGCCCCCACCCTTTGACCTCTGCCTCCCAGCAGTTACCTCCTTGCAGCAAGCAACAAGAAAAAAACCAGCTCCTTTCAGCTTCAGCACAGCCTAATTAGCACAAATTGATTGATTGGCCTCCCGACTATCAGCTGTTTTGCTCTCAGCTGTCTTGCACCTCTGCTGCTTTCTGCAAGGAAAAAAATTGTTGGAGTAGATTTTTTCCCCCCTTGTGCTAATCAAGCTATGCTGAAAACGAAAATGAAAGTAAAGCAGGCTGTTTGCTGTTACCAGGCAGAGGGAGATTTCTTTTTCTTCTTTTCCTCACCAAAAAAGATAGGTGCATCTTGTCACTGCATTTTTTTTGTGTTTGCCAGCTGTGCTTGAATTTTAAGACTAACGGTAGCTGAAACACTCTTATCTCTAAGCTACTGCGCACATCCACATTCTTTCTTTTTACTTCTATCTTTCTTTGTTAGCCTGCCAAGAGGTAAGGCAGGAACGCTGCCAAGATGTAACTAATTAGCTAGTAAGATTGTTTTTTTATTTCTTTATAATAAAATGAGTTTTTCAGAATATATCTCGGCTTATTTTCTCTTAAAAGTATACTCCAAGGAAAAGCCATGGTTCACCTCTAATTAAGTGCAATTACCCCAGGAAGGGAACGGGGCTGATTGCCACCCTGACAAGTGGTAGCAGAGGATGGTTTGGATTGATTTATAGCTTTTTCCTTGCTTGTTACTTTGATGATAAGCATCTAGACCCGTGGTGGCGAACCTATGGCACGCGTGCCACCTGTGGTACGCGGAGCCATATCAGTGGGCACACGAGCTCAGTTCCAGCACACATGCACGTGCCGGCCAGCTAATTTTTGGGCCTTCTGGGCCCCCTGGAAGTTGGCAAACAGGCTGTTTCCGGCCTCCAGAGGGCCTCCAGGGGCATGGGGAAGACCATTTTTGCCCTCCTCAGACTCCTAGAAAGGCTGTGGAGCCTGGGGAGGGTGAAAAATAGGCCTACCGGACCCACCATGCCATCATGTACCAAAAGTGGGAGAAGCATGGGGGGGGTCGCACATACATGCACGGGGCAGGGCGCATAGAATTATGGGTGTGGGCACCCACACGCATGACCCCCCGTGCTCCCCCCGCTTTTGGCACGCGATGGCAAAAAGGTTAGCCATCACTCGTCTAGGCTAATTAGACAGATGATTAATTTAGTGAGTGCGGAACGCTAATTAATTGCCTACTAAGATGCCGAAAAGATGCCAGGTGGAAGAAGGAATCGTGCGAGGAGAAACAGATGAAATGCTCTTAAAGAGGCTTCAGGAGGAAGAGGGTAGAAAAGCTGCTCTTGACGGCGACGTGCTACGACTGAGGTCAGTGACGCCCTCTTCCAATTATGCATGCTCCCAAACAGTCCTCCGAGAACCTTTTGAATTTGAAACGCTTGGTGCAAGGCCAAAGTTTCCACAAATGGCTGAGCATTTTTCCTCCCACGCAGAGAGAGAAATAATTTATTATTCTCCTCAAAGCTCCAAGATCACCCCGCATGAGCAAGCTATAAAAAGCTATCGTGATCAGGTAGAATTTTTTGAACGTGAGCTATCCCAGGCAAAAATGGCTTTATCTATGCTTGAGCCAGATAAAAGAGAGTCTCGTGTTTTTAAAATTCCTGAAACCGCCATCTTGGCTCCTTCTTCGAAGCCAAAGACACACCCCCTGGAGGATATTGTGTCAGGCAAATCAGAACAGAGAGCTGTGTACACGTCACAATTGTCACATGACGTTCTCTCTTCTCAAATTACACATCATGCCACGAAGGCAGAAAAGTTAACTGAGCAGCCTAAAACTAAAGTTGCAGCACCATCTGCTGGTAAAAGTAATTTACTAGAAAAAGCCGACATGCACTGCAGATTCCAAGAACAATTGCAAGTATTGCACCAGACTTTATCAGACATGTCCTTAATTCACTCAGATATTCAGACTGCAATGCAACAAGTGTCTCCACTGGCCCAATCTTCAGCACCCCCTGGTGGTGCTGGTATCTTTTTAGATGGAGCACAACAACGCTTAATGCAGCAAAGGCAAATGACTGCATCTCCAACAAGTCATTTTAATATTGCAGCTCAAATGCCACAGCTCCAAGCTCAAACACAAGTGGCAGTTGGAGCACAGCAAATCCCAATACAGCAGCCACAAGTGCATGCACAAGTGCCTCCGCCTGTACAATCAGGACCGGCTCCTGGTCCACCTCCAGCGGCACAACCAGGACCATTTTCTGGTCCACAACAAGCGCAACAAGTATTTTTACCACCACAGCCAGCATTTCAAATGCATATTCCTCAACAGGCATATTCTGTTGCTCCACTGGCTGGTGAGTCAAAATTAAAGATGTCAGGACAGAATTACAAAGCCTGGGTCAGTGAGGTTGGACTTTTGCTACGTAGAGAAGGTACCCACCGTATGGTGTTTAACCCTCCTGACCAACCATGGACGCCTGCAATAAGAGACTTAGAGACTAAAGCTTGCACAACATTATTGATGTCCATGGATACTGAACTGCAGGTTACCTTTCCGCCTGATGCAACAGCCCAACAAATTTGGGTCCAATTGGAAAATTGCTACAGGCCTGTTTCAATTGAGTCTTTATGTTTGCTCATGTCTGAATTCCATGGTTCAAGCTTGAAACCTGGTGAACAAATTGGAGGACATTTAACCAAACTGAAAGGAATGAGAAAAGAATTGAGAGAAAGAGGCTGTCTTATTGAAGATATTCAAATGATCAGCATTATCATTAACTCATTGAATTATGAATGGAAAGATGCCATTACAAAGATTAACCAAGTGCCTATTGCTCAACGCACAGTGGACAACGTATGCAGACTTTTAATTGAAGAAGAAGCACTCATGTTAGCCATGCCACATTTGAGAGGACCACCTGCATCAAGAGCTCCAGCAAGGCGTCCCTTCCGAGGAAGAGCCTACATTCCAGGGATGCCAAGATGCTTCATCTGTAATCGTGTGGGACATGCCACCCAGGATTGTCCCCAACGAGTTCCAGCTCCCATCACGTTACCAGCCCAGAGGAACAGACTCCAGAGGCAGAGGCGGAAGATAAGGTTGTCGTGGTCCCAGGCGTGATCCGCAAGCTCCACTCGCCACGTTGACTTTAACCAATGATCCACAACCTCATCCAGAGTACGACAGACAGTTTTTGTGGACTTTGGACAGTGGTGCAGCGTTGTATGTTACTTACAGAAAGGAACTTTTTACAGAGATGCACGAGCCTGAACCTGAACTTTGTGAACTTTATTCTTTTTCAAATCATCCTTGTCAGGTCTGAGGAAAAGGAACTGTTTATGTTGAAGAGCTCGATGCATTCATTTGTGATGTTTATTATATGCCAACAGCAAATAGTAGTTTGCTTAGTCAGAGTCACTTGTCTAGAGTGTTAAAGTTCCAGGTCCACCACCTCGAAAAAGCAAGTTATATAGTTAAAAATTGAGATATTGTTGCTGAAACCATGTTAATTGGTGGTGTTTATTACATAAAGCCAAAGTCTAAACCACAAACACAGGCAAGTATACAAACTCCAAAAGAGGAGAGCACAGACCCAGAGAGAGATGTTCCAGTGATAGATTCTGTTGCTATTCCAAAGGCTCCTAAAGCCAACAAAAAGAAAATTGGGAAACAGGTTGCTCAGAGCAAGCCTGAGGTTCCTTATAAAACTGTTAATGTTGAAAATTCACTAACTGGAAAACCTTTGCATTACAGGTGTATCCATAAGTGGCATAGAAGATTGGGGCATACCAGTTTCCGTGTTCTTAGGAAAATGCCGGAGTTTGCAAAAGGTTTGGATCTAAGGGGGTGTAAGGTGTTTCTGGATTGTGCTGTCTGCAAAAAGGCCAAATCCAAAGCAGCAGCCATTCTAAAATGCGCTACACGCCTGTCAACATGCATTTTTGATTTGGTACACACTGACATAGTTGGTCCATTTCCACCAACACTTGGTGGTAGAAAATATTTTTTAACAATTATTGATGATTATTCTAGATATGGATATGTATATCCTATGAAAGAAAAATCTGAGACCTTTCAGATCTTTAAAGATTTTGCCACTCTTGTTTATATCCAACATGGAGTAAGCATCGCCAGAATCCAGAGTGATCGTGGTGCTGAATTCATGTCTCAGCGTTTCCAGGACTGGATGCTTCAGAATGGAATTCTTCATCAGACCTTGGCTCCATACACGCAGCTCATAACGGAGTCATAGAGAGGCGACAAGGGGACCTGCAAACCATGATGCGTTGTCTCCTAGAAGACGCCAACCTCAGTAACCCATACTGGGGTGAAGCTATTAAATATGCAAATTATATTGTCAACCGTACTTGAAATAGTGTAATAAATCAGACTCTTTTCTTCATGTTGTATGGGTACAAGCCCAACCTCAAAAACCTCATATTTTTGGTTCATATGCTATGGTGAACATTCCCTTATCTCAAAGAAGAAAAGGAGGTCCAGCAGCAAAGAGGTTGAGATTTATGGGTATTGATGACAACTCAAAGTGGAGCAAATTTATTGACTCTAAACATGTAATAGTGATCTCCCAATCCGCCAATTTTAAGGAAGATGCTGACTGGTCCAGGATTCATTCCAATGATCGTGGAGTTTATTTTCCTAGTGATAATGTTGCTGATGCCACGCAGCCTGATGACCAAGATGAATAGGCAAATGTTCCATCCACTAGTTCTTCTCAACCCGATGTTCCGTCTTCGCAAGCTGCGGATGCTTGCGAAGAGGGCCACAGAGGGAATCCTTCCACAGCGATATTTGTGGCAACTGACAAAAGCACCCTTGCTTTTGATTTATAATGTTACACTTCCTTCTGATAAGTTCACACAGATCAAACATCTTCCTGATTCAGAGCAAGAGAAGTGGTATGAGGCAATGCAGGCTGAAATGGACAGTTTAAAGAAACTTAAGGTGTTTACACCTGCAAAACCTCCAGCAAATAAAAGGGTCATTGGCACTCGATGTGTCTACAGAATCAAAAAGAAGCCAAATGGTGAGTCATTGTACAAGGCTAGACTTGTAGCTCAGGGTTTCACTTCCTGAGGACTACACAAATACCTACTCACCGACAGTCCGGACTGAAAGTGTAAAAATTGCTTTAGCCACTGCAACTATCCTTGGTTTAGAAGCTTTCCAGTTCGATATTGACACAGCTTATCTACATGCTGACCTAGATGAGGAGATCTACGTAAAAGGTCCTCCAGGGTTCCGACAGCAAGAAGGGGATACCTGGTTTCTAAACAAAAGTCTTTATGGTCTGAAATAGTCTGGTTTAATGTGGTACTTATGTCCTACTGACAAACTAAATTCAATGGACTTTATTAAGTCCGAAACTGATGAATGTGTGTTTACAAAAAGATCTGATAATAGATATGAGATAGTTTTTGTTTATGTTGATGATATTGTTTATATTGGTCCAAATAAGCAGATGTGTGAGAATTTTGCAAAAGCTTTGCAGAGATAACTTCACATTGAAATCTTTAGGTTATGTTAACAATTATTTAGGTGTTCAGATTGTCAAAACACAGAAGGGGTTTAGTCTTTCACAAGAGAATAAAATTGAACAAATTTTGCATCATTGCAACATGAAAGATGCTAATACAGGACGCATACCCATGCAAACAGATGTTCACAACTTGGCACATGAATCAAGTCCTGAATTTGAGGACCAAACACTTTATTGTTCAGTCATTGGGTCACTGTTGTATATTAGTAGTTGGACTAGACCCGACATTGCACTTAGTGTTAATCTCTTGTCTCGACACGTAGGTAAGGCAAAACAGTTTCATTGGTCATGTGTTAAGAAATTATTGAAATACTAAAACACACTAAAAACATGAAGTTATTGTTAAAACCAACACATACTGATCATGCAGAATTTTGTTGTTATGCAGATTCTGATTGGGCGAGTGATAAGAAATCACGTAAAAGTACTTCAGGTTATATGATGTTCTTAAATGGATGTCCTGTTTACTGGCATGTGTGAAAACAGAATTTTGTTTCTTGTTCATCTACTGAAGCTGAATATGCTTGTGTTTCAGATGCATGTAATTCTCTAACATGGTTTGATGCTTTGGTCACAGATATCTGGACACATCCAATTCGATCAATCACCGTGATGGAAGACAATGAATTGGTGGTTTATATTTCTGAATCACATTTTACAGGTTCTAGGTCCAGACACATTGACATCCGTTATAAAAATATCAAACAATTAGTGAAATAAGGTTTTGTAAAATTGCAGTATGTATCTACACATGATCAGATTGCTGATATGCTCAACAAACCGCTTTCAGCAGCTCAACACGAGTATCTGCGCAAGAAGATGTGCCTTATGTGATGAAGTACCTGATGTCCGCTTAACTGGCAGAAGGGGATTGTCATTGCGGGTTTTTTGTGTTTGCCAGCTGTGCTTGAACTTTAAGACTTACGGTAGCTGAAACACTCTTATCTCTAAGCTACTGCGCATGTCCACATTCTTTCTTTTTACTTCTTTCTTTGTTCGCCTGCCAAGAGGTAAGGCAGGAACGCTGCCAAGATGTAACTAATTAGCTAATAAGATTGTTTTTTTTTAATTTCTTTATAATAAAATGAGTTTCTTAGAATATATCTCGGCTTATTTTCTCTTAAAAGTATATTCCAAGGAAAAACCACGGTTCACCTCTAATTAAGTGCAATTACCCCAGGAAGGGAACGGGGCTGATTGCCACCCTGACACATCTTACAATCCAGTGCATCTTATACTCTGAAAAATACGGTATTTTCCTAAACGTAGTCATAATTTCTTTCTATAATTACTTCATATCCTGCCTTCTATGGTGATGCAGAATAGGACTTAAATTTCTTTATTCTTTCAGATACTTAAAGAGTGGTATTATATCTGTTCTCCTTTCTTCTCAAGGCTCAGTATATTTAGTTCCTTCCGTCTCTTTTCCTAGGATTTCATTTCTGGTCCTCTTCTATGAATTTGTTCTAGTTTGTCTGAATTTTTATTTTTGACTTACTTTATATTTTTACTTGGGTTATATACTGCTCCAATCGTAACTTTGTTCTGAGTTTATACATACCCAATACAATAAAACTCATTTTTAATGACCCTGTAATCCTTTAATTCGGGATACTGGAGGGAGCTGAGTGTTTATTGGTCGGATGCCCTTCTTGATGCCACACAGTGTTCACAGCAGGTATTTTCTCTTTGTGCCTAGGAGAGAAACATCTGCCTCTGAGTGGGAGGCGAGGTCTTCACCACTAGGCTACCGCACTCCTCAATACAATACAATAATTGGATATAAAAACTATACAATTGTATTATGAACAATATAAGAAATATGTCAAAATATGCCAGATAGCATAAACAACCCATATAACAATCCCCCCTCCCTGCATATGGGATCAAAGACAACAACTGAGATTCCAAAGACACACCAGAAAACCCAGCTCTTAATAGTTTTTTGAAAGCTCAGGAATGACTGTTCCAATAAGAGAGGACATTTACTGGGGAGGCCCTACTTCATGAGCTCTCAGATGACACTTTCTTTTTTCAAGTCATGTTTAATATATTCAAATAATATGAATGAACTGTGCTTATCTTAGGAAATAAAAGTTCTCAAAGAAGATCTAGCAACTAGATTGAACAGCAATGAAACAGCAGAATTACTAAAGGAGAAAGATGAACAAATTAAAGGATTACTAGAAGAAGGTGAGTATGAAGTATTTTAAAATGGATCTTGGTTAAAGCAAATTGTAATATTACTTGTAATAAATGTTTCAACTGCTTGGATAATTTGAGTGGTGCCCCAGAATGTAAAAAGTTATACTCCTCTATTAGATATGCATAAGATTTAATTAATTAGATCCAATATTTCTTTTCAGGAGAAAAACTTTCAAAACAGCAGTTACAAAATTCTAACATTATTAAGAAATTAAGAGCCAAGGAGAAAGAAAGAGAAAATATCAATACAAAGCAGAATAAGAAAATTAAGGAATTAGAAGAAGAGTTGCAACATCTGAAACAGGTTGGATTAATTTTTAGACTTTTAGACTGCACCCATTCTTCCTGGGCTGATTATTTTATTTTTTGTAAATCTATCTCCTAATGCTGAAAGCAGCTTCCAAAAGGAAATGTACTGAAATGCAGTGTTGTTAATTTCATTAATTTCAGAGCTGTTATGGTACAGCTCCAGTTTATATCTCAAGCAGTATGACAGACAAATCATGGATTTTTCTATAAAAGACAATAGTTTAATACAGCTGTTTCCAGACTTCCTGACACTGGTTGTGCAAATGATAATTAAATTTGTGCAACTCTCCTCTTGAATAATACTAGTGATTTTATTGAGGTTAAGTTTGCCCAGGAAATTTATAAGCAAAATTAATAAAAGACTAACTTTCAACGTACTTTCTTGATTTAATTATTTTTAGTAGCATTGTTGCCAGTGGATAGTTTTTATTACTGTCCAACAAAACCTTTTCCATTTTCAAAGGAATAGGTATATTTCCATTTCCATCACTCTGCTGATACCTAATTAACATACTGCCTTATGTCTAAGGATATTTACACATGTAGTATGGCTGTATTACTATTAATTTTCCTTATCTTTTCTAAAACACTGAGAGCTTCTGCACTGGAGACAAATCACAGCTAATAAAGAATTGTTTATTCTTTAGATATAGAATTATTAATTCTGTTCTGTTCTGTTCTGTTCTATTCTATTCTATTCTATTCTATTCTATTCTATCCCATCCCATCCCATCCCATCCCATCCCATCCCATCCCATCCCTCTCCTCTCCTCTCCTCTCCTCTCCCCACTCCCACTCCCACTCCCACTCCCACTCTATTAGAATAGGTAAAAATATTGACCTTTGCCCATACATATAATTTTAAAGACACTGTAAAGATATGAGTACTACTGTGCGCCAAGTGGAAGTCACCAATATGAGGGAGCTATTTTTTTTGTAACAACGTTACTGTGATTGGCAGATTACTTGGTAAGGACATAGACACACTTCACAAACTTCTAAGCATCTCTCCCTTTGTCTGTACAATCCTGATCTTTAAAAAAACCCAACGTTAATATTTTATTGTTTTACAAACTCATATAAAATTGCTCCCAATCCTCCTAGTTTGAAAGTACCCAGTTTGTTCATCAGGAGAAAGTAGATTTTGAGGCATATGGATCCTAGTCATGAGAAGAGCTAACTATATGAGATATTTTGAATTAGACATAATTCAAAGTAATGCTTTCACATATACTTTCATACATTTGAAAAGGCCTTCAGATTGAGCAGAGAATGAGGATATACTCAAATCCATATTGTCCCAGATCTCTAGATTTTGCAATGGGAAACATTTAATCTTTTAATTTATATCACCAACTTATGGCTTCCCAAAATATGATTAGCTTATTATTTAAATTTTCTTTCAGCTGTAGCCAATAAAACATCAGACACCTCCCTTCCCTGATACTATTGACTACATATGATAGGATAAAACAGGAGGTAGGAAGTGAGACACAGAATTATAAAACAATGTGTTCTGGCAATGAGGAAAATGTAATATACTTGTCCCATTTGTTCTCTATCGGAGTAATTTCTTTTTTTGGAGGCACAAATGCAGAAGTGTGCAGTATACTCTTAACAAGAGCTGTAAATACTGTTGACTGAGATTGCATGTAGTAACACTTGTATTTACTAAGCTTTGGTGGAATAGCATTGAAAATGCAAAAATGATACTGCTATTCAGAGATTTATTTTGGGGGTATTGCCAAACTGTATATTTTTATAGCTGTTGCAAAAAAAAAAAAAGGCCAGGTTCATAATACTAAATGTGCACACTTATATGCATTATAAAGATGCTTCTATTAAATGTACAGGCAAAAAGAACTATATATTTTATTGCTGCTGTTCTTGGGCTGTTGACATAAATCCAGCTAACACTGTTTGCTTCATGTTGGGTTTGGTGTGACAATTGCCTGCAAAAAGTAATTTTTTCTGCCTTCCATATTTTTCAAGGCAGATTTTTTGTTTTACCTTTTCAGTGTTTTATTTTAAATAATTTTGAAGGCAATATTTCTATATGTTGGGTGCAGACACATTCAACATGAGGTATGGTGTCTCTTACTTTTATGACTCTTGAGCAAAACAATTCTAATAGTGGTTTATTTCAGGCTTCCATTGTTCTCTTTTGCAAAACATTTGAAATAATTTGAATGCTTTTGCTCTTTCTGAATGCATGGTACTGAGGAAGTCACAATGAAAGTTTATTTTCAAAAATCAAAACAAAATATTTTTCTTTTTCATGAAAATGTCTAAATTTAAATGGGGCTAAATAAATTGATAAATCAATACATGCTTAACTGATTAAAAACAATCTGGTTTGTTTTTACTTTTTTTTCTGACATAAAAAATAAATAAATCTTTGGAAATACATGCACTTTTTAATCTGCTTTTAAAAATGATGGAGGCACATCAGTTGCAGCAAAACTGTCTTCTGCTTTTGACATACTTACAATATTTTATTCAACAATTAAATACCTGGCTGTTTTGTTTTCACTGCTTACTTTTCTAACTATATTTTTGCATTCAAACAAAAAAGGTATTCTGAAAGTCATTTCATGCCTAAAGTAATTTCAATTGTTTCATAGATTAAAAACTATAAATTAGATGGTTATAGCTTTTTTTTATTGCAGGTGTTGGATGGCAAAGAAGAAATTGAAAAACAACATAGAGAGAACATCAAGCAGCTAAATAGCGTTGTTGAATGCCAAGTGAAGGATCTTACACGACTGCAAGTAGATCTTGAAGATCTTGAAGAAAAAAACAGAAGTTCACAGGCAGCTCTTGATAATGCATACAAGTAAGTCTGTTATCAGAATCAGGGCCAGGAAAGCTTTCCCTTTATAGCGCTTAAATATTGTGTTGTGCAATATGTGTGCTCTTTCATTTTAAAATATCAAACAATATGGTAGGAGTTTGAGAAAGCTGCCCTCATAGAGGATATATTTATTAATTCAACTTATATACCGCCTTTCTCCCCATGGGGACTCATATATCTAACATGATGCATTGATTCTGACCTGCCAGCCTCCAAAAAGGACCTCCTCCCCCTACTGTATCTCTCCCCTATCACTGGGCCAGGATGACATATGTGCCCATTTTAAGCTGTAGTTTTTAACACTCTGCAGCCAATATACTCGAATTTTGTGATATTTCAATGTTTTATTACTCTATTAATTATAATGGCATGGGGATAGCCACTAAATTGAAATAATAAATAATATGTTAATGAAATACCATTTATTTTATTTTATTTTATTTTATTTTATTTTATTTTATTGGTTGCTGTTTTATATTTTGTGTATATAATACACAAAATATAATCTGTTTGTTTTATGTTCTCTGGGATTTATTTTTCCGCTTTATTGTTTGTTTTTGTATATTGCGTTGCCCAAAGCACTAAGCCACTGAGTTGGGTAACTTTATGTCTAAACTAAAATGAACCTGTCTCAGATATTACTTCTAATCCTAGACCACATTTGGAAGATACTAAGATACAAATATTCAGAAAATAATCCATGGGAACATTTTTTTTTCCCCAGAGAACTTGCAGATCTTCATAAAACTAATGCTGCAAAAGACTGTGAAGTGCAAGAAGCAGCATTAAGTCACGAAATTAAAGTTAAGGAGGAGCTGGGTTTAATTCTGGAAAAGGCCCAGGAGGAGGCTCATCAACAACAAGAAGCTTTAGCAATTCAGGTAAATGTTCAATTAAACGTTGAATAAGTCTTGCAGGTGGTATTACAGTACTGTATTTTGCAATGTATTTTGCAGGGCTTAGATTTAATATCGAAGACTGCATCTTGAAGTATCTTGTGTCAGATAGCTAGTTAGATGTCATCAGGCCATGTTTAAGTCTTCAGTATACACATACAAATGCTCACCATCAATAACCTGCATTTCTTCCCAAAACAGTATTGAATTTCATACATTTCTTTATCCGTTGTTTTCTTTAGCATTACTTCTCTCGACTTTGCCAGTCATAATAATGTTTCTGCTCATTATATGTCTAAAGTTTGTAAATTTCTGCTTTCTGATCATTTCCTCAAGGCAATAGAAGCAATGGTCTCTATTTTGATCCAGAAGTGATTGGATGGTCCATCTTACCATCCATGGTATTTTGATTGCTATTTCCAAATTAATACTTTGAAGATTTTACTTGCTCTTTCTCTGAATCTGGCTTTTGCAATTATATTACAGTATCATTGCTTTTACTATTCTGATATTCATTGTTCTTAAATTGGTGTTATCCTTAATGGTCTTGTTTTTCTAAACATATTTATAATTATGAATAGATGAATTATTAAGACTATTTTGTCAGAAACCACTAAACTGATGAAACATTTTAAGTAAAATATGCGGGAAAGTTTATATATTTCTAATGGATTACTACCTTTGAATGTTGAAGGATTTGTTTGTTCGTTTATTAAATTTCTATGCTGCCCATCTCACTGTTACATCAGTTCTGCAGCAACATTTGTCAGTTGTGCCATTCAATTAAAGCATTGTTCTTATACCTCAAATTGTTTGTTGGTGATCCATACTATGCCTAAAAAAATGTTTATTTGTTAAGTAGAATAATTGTTCCAAACAATTATTTCCTAAATCTAGCAACCTGAATATGTTGTATGATACTAGTAGACTAAAATGTGCTAGGTTTGCATCTTTAGCGTGTGGTTCATTGTATCTTTATTTCTGTTGTATAGGTAGCAGACTTGAGAATTGCATTGCAGCGGGCAGAACAGCAAGCAGCTAGAAAGGAGGATTATTTACGCCAGGAAATTAGTGACCTCCAGCAGGTACCATAGCAGTTTCTTTTGAATTGATATAGTGTCTTTACTTCTTCTGTAATGTTATAAAGCTACATTGACAGTTCTGATTTTCTTTCAGTGAACAGAAGTAGAAATAGAAGACAAAAAGGGAGAAAATAATAGATTCTTTGGTAGTACTAGAACAATATACTTGTTATTTCGTTCTGCATACAACAACTAGCCTGGGCAAAAGATGGGGTAAAAATCAATGGTGCCTATTTAAATCACTTAAGATTTGCAGATGCTATTCTCTTCTCATAAGACCCAGAAGAGGTACAAAGACACATACAAGAACTTCACAAAACAGGAGAACCATTTGGCTTAAAAATAAACCTGAAAAAAAGCCAGGTTATGTTTAATAAATTCAACAAAGAATTAACATTTTTTAATATCTGGAGAAGAACTAGACGTAGTAGACCACTACACATACCTTGTCCAATGGATTTCAGTGGAAGATGATACAATAAAGGAAATTGAAAGGTGTGTTAAATGTGGTTTGGCAGGCATTTGGCAAGCTAAGCATAATTTTCAAGAACAGCCTCCCCCTATGTCTGAAGGGAAGTTTTTGATCAGTGTGCGCTACCTGCTCTAACATACATATGCCAGTGAAACATGGACACTAACCTCACAATCAATACAAAAGCTAGGAATGGCACAAAGAGCCATGAAAATATAGATGCTCGGCATTACAAGATAGAAAGACCTGCACATGGATTAGAGAACAAACAAAAGTATATGATATCATTAAGAGAGTAAAAGAATTGAAATGGAAATGGGCTGGTCACATAGCAAGAAGAACTGATGGCAGGTGGACCAAGACAGTCATAGAATGGATCCCACTAGATCAAAAGCATCCACAAAAGAGACCTAAAACAAGATGGATTGGTGTATTCCAAACATTTTAAAACTTTTTTTTAAAAAAAATATTTCAAACATGAAATAACTGTCTCAACTTTATTAGATTTGTTTTTAATCTGGAGTGCATTTATTTGGAGCTCAAACCACTTTTAATAAGATCAGAACAATACAGACAAGATCAGCATGACCAGTTTCCCAATTAAAACAGTTATTCCAAGCTCAGAGCAGGTGGTTCCAATTCAAAATGCTAGGCACACTTCTGTCAGGTACTTGAATTCAGCTTAGCATTCGTGTATGAAATATTAACATAATTGTTTCATAGCAGAATTTATTCTCCTTAGCAATGCTAATTGTGTTAGAAAGAGTGAGCTGCATGTAAACACTAATTAACATTCTTTGGGTTATGTTTTCTGTAAGGAATTTGACCATATATAATGGCTCTGGCAAAATTTCATGTTACTCATGGTTTTCTTGAACACAAGTGATGCTTATCCTGCTTAAAATTTCAGAGACTTCAAGAAGCTGAGACTCGCAACCAAGAGCTCAGTCAAAGTGTTACATCTGCAACTAGGCCTATGCTCCGGCAGATAGAAAACTTGCAAGCTACTCTGGGAGCACAGACCTTGTCATGGGAAAAACTAGAGAAAAATCTTTCTGAGAGACTTGGTAAGGAAAAAAAATTGGCACCCTCTTAGACTGAATGTGTCAGAAACCTTTTATGCAGACCGCTTTAGTTGATTGTGGATATGCACATATTCCTGGAAGAATTAAATATGTATCTGACTCTGGAATTTCTGTTAGCAGCATTAGACTGGCTGTGATATGATGAACTAATTCATGTCCAGAAAATGAATGGTATATAGATCTCCGAAAATTGGCTCTTTGGCTGTAGTCATGTTAGTAGAATTAATGAACCTCATGTTTCATTTTGGCCTTAAATCTCCCTTGGCCATATCAATCTGTTTTTCCAAGATTCAAAACAGCTTGGCTTTGTTTGCAGGCCAGTGCTGAATTTGTATCTGTTAGTCTAGTGTGGAAACATTTCTTCCACCCCCCACCATACCTGGTGTGCTGCCCTCCAGGCAGCTATGGTCTTTTATTCCGTTTTTCATCTCAACAGAGAATTTTTTAAAATTCCTTTCAATCCACAATAGTTCTTAGTAGCAGAAAGGCTCTTATTTGTCATTTGTTTAAAAACAAGTTAGTAAAATTAGAAAACAGTTGTTGTGAGAGAGAATGGATATGGAGTGGGGAGTTATGGCAGGTAAACTTTCTTATCTTTTGTTCACAAGGTTGTTTCATTCCCCATTCCCACTCTTTACAGTGGGAAAGCAGCCTATTCAAATAAGGAGATCACCCTCAAAATGTCATTTCCGATTTCTTGCTTGTTTAGCACATCCGAAGGCCAAACTAGATGAGCGTGGAAATTTAATGTATCTTGTTTTTCCTCTTAAAAATAATAAATGTATGGTGAGGTAGTTATTGAGTATAGAAGGCAAATAAAGGAAAAGTTCATCTTTGTCATCTTATGCTTACATATTGAAGAAATTTCTCGGCGTACCTGCTATTATCCTAGTGACAGATTTTCTCCCATGAAAGTAGAGCTTTGGGGGTTGGGGAGAAGGGGTCATTAGAATTGACACATAGAGAAGAATTAAGCTCTCCTCACAGTGCAGGGTAAGCCCATGCCTGGCAACAATTTTCAAATAACTATATCAGATTTAATGTATTAGATTGACTAGTTTGACTGATGACTACTTGAGCTTCCCTGACAACATTTTTCATGAAAAGTTGTGCTTTTTAAATACCAGATTGTAAACTCGTAAGAATTCATAATGTACCATATTTTCATTCTTGCCACTCAAGCTGAATCTCAAGCTGCCTTAGCAGCACAGACTGAAAGAGAACGTGCTGCTACAGAAGAACTTCTTTCCAACAAGATCCAACTTTCTTCCACTGAATCACAAAATAGTCTCCTGAGACAAGAAAACAGTCGCCTTCAAGCTCAACTCGAAGCAGAAAAATCCAGGCTAAAGAAAGTAGAAAATGAAAACAATAGGTACAATTTTATAATCTCTCAATTCCTGTAAAAATTGCATGCACATGGTTCAATAAATGAAGTTGGGATGCAATGGAGGTGTAATTTTAAAAAATATTTTGAAAGCAATTGCTTAATGTTAATGCATATGATGAATTAGGATCTTAACCACTGATACATTTGTGAATAGGTGCTATTACCACAACATGCACCACTCCGTGACAACCAAATCCAACCGTAGTGTTGATAAACACAGGTGGTGATCATATCACATAGCCAAACTGATCGAGTATAGATTTTATAGTCATTTTATATTCATGTAAATTATAAGTGTAATAATTCAATAAACAGTTGCACATTTAATACAAGTTCAGGATATGTGTAATACCTTTTCTCTGTAATTTCCTTTTCACAAAGGTATGAAGTTGAGCTAGAAAATCTTAAAGAAGAATATGTAAAAGTTGTTGAAGGGGCAAAGAAAGAAAAGGTTTGTTTAACTAATAATTCTTTGTATAATGCTGCTTCACCAGGAAAAAGAATCAGTTAATAAATATTATTTTGCTTTCCTTAGATGTTGTTATCTACTCAATTAGAAATGGAAAAAATGAAAGTTGAACAAGAAAAAAAGAAAACAATATTTGTCCAAGAATCTGCAAGAGAAAAGGTACTTGATCTTGTCTGTCCAATAATTCTGGATGTGAGAAATTTAAACGAATATTGGAAGATGGGAGATAATTTTGATTTTTAGTACTTTAGTTTTGGTTATGTCTTGAAAGTATCATCTTTTCTAGTCAGCATCAATATAGGTTTTGCATTATATATTATATGCTTTGGGTAACCCAGGATCTTTCTAATGCATGGCCTACTATTTCCTGTTTCATTGTGATTCCTCTACTGAGTTTGTTTTTCTCTTGGTTGTATTAAGAAATCCTCTCTTATTCTGTTGAAATATTAACTGGACATAATTTGTAATGTTTATTTCATGTATTAAATAAATTACAACTGACACAAAACAGTAATGATTTCAGTGAAGCATCAGATACTAATAGAAAATTGAAGACTCATTCTGCTGCCTGAGCATTTTCCAGTGAATAGCAGGTTCTACATATAAATTAAAATTTATTTTATTTTATTTTATTTTATTTTATTAAATTTATATACTGTCCTACTCCCGAAGGATTCAGGGCGGTGAACAGCCAAGATGAAATGCATACAATACGAATGTTAAAAGACATTTAGAATACAATAAATATTTTGGCCCAATAATTTAAAACACCCAGTTTAGGACAGATTTAAAACAATTTAAAAAGGGAAAATCAGGCCAGTCCCACCTGTTGGAATAAGAATGTTTTAAGGGCATGGCGGAAAGTGCGCAGATCCGGGATCCTCCGTATCTCCGGTGGGAGCTCGTTCCAGATGGTAGGTGCCCCCACAGAGAAGGCTCTCCCCCCTGGGGACCACCAGTCGACACTGTTTGACCGACGGCACCCTGAGAAACCCCTCTCTATGGGAGCGTATTGGTCGGTGAGAGGTTACTGGTGGCAAAAGACGGTTTCGTAAATACCCTGGTCCTATGCCATGGAGCGCTCTAAAGGTGGTAACCAGAATCTTGAAGCGCACCCGGAAGACCACTGGGAGCCAGTGCAGCTTGCGCAGGAGGGGAGCCACATGGGAGTGCCACGTCGCTCCCATAACCACCCGCGCGGCCACATTCTGGACCAGTTGGAGCCTCCGGGTGCTCTCCAAGGGGAGCCCCATGTAGAGAGCATTGCAGTAGTCCAGGCGAGAAGTGATGAGAGCATGAGTGACCGTACTTAACGAGTCCTGATCCAGAAAGGGACGCAACTGGTGAATCAGGCGAACCTGATAAAAAGTCCTCCTGGCCACAGCCGTCAGGTGCTCTTCCAGACAGCCGTGAATCCAGGAGGACACCCAAGTTGCCAGCCCTCTCTGGGGCCAGCAATTCACCCCCAATAGTCAGTGATGGCGCCAACTGACTAAAATGAAAGGGATAAATCTAGAGCTCTGGTTGCAAAGTGGTTAGAATGAACTATTGCAGGCTAAACTCTGTGTATAGCCTGGAGTTCGATCCTGATGAGGCTCAACATTGACTCAGCCTTCCATCCTTCCAACATCAGTAAAATAAGGACCCAGATTCTTGTGGGCAGTATGCTGACGCTATAAACTGCCCAAAGAATGGTCTAAAGCATTATGAAGCAATATACAAGTCTAAGTGCTATTGCTATTAAACTGTTTGAAAATAGGACAATTCTACTTGTAACAGAAGAAATTGCATTTTCTATGTCTGCGCAATTGGAATTTATTATCTCTCCAAAATGCTATTTTGCATGGTTTTCTTATTTCTTTTTCTTCCC
This sequence comes from Masticophis lateralis, assembly GCA_030761175.1. Classification (NCBI taxonomy): domain Eukaryota; kingdom Metazoa; phylum Chordata; class Lepidosauria; order Squamata; family Colubridae; genus Masticophis; species Masticophis lateralis. The sequence goes on along the minus strand of JAUDYJ010000002.1, from coordinate 42,858,276 downwards.
AGGAGCGTAAATTATACATTTCATCAACAATGGAAACTGTGTCCAGCACTCCAACACTCTCACGCTCAAGCTCCATAAGTGGAGTTGATATGGCAGGACTCCAAACATCCTTCATATGTCAGGTATTGCTCTTTATTCATTTCAACCCTTTTTTGATGTTTGTGCATGTTTCTGGGGCATTATGTTTAAAGCATTTTATTAGCATTTTTGTTGAATCCGCTAAAAGCTTTGCTCAGATGAGGGCATATTTTCAATGGAAATAGAAATTGTTAAAGGCTGCAGAACAAAATATGGGGCATAAATAAAATTAGATTTTTGTCTTAATCCACTTTTGATGAATTCAGATTAAAGTTTATATATCATGTATAAGATCACATAATAAAACTATTTTGCAGTAAACTTTCTCAAATATTAATTAATAACAGTAATCATTTTGCCACTATTATTTCCAAGGCATCTTTTAATCTCTTAAAAGTTACATTAAACTGTCATATGTAATCTCTTTCCAAACAATTACATCTTTACAAGAAATGAAAAATACATTAGACTGTAAAAATAGTGACTAGCTAGAGGTCATTTTATGCCTGTCATGGCTATGCAGGGATTTCTGTCTGCTTGGTCTATCCACGTTGCCATACCATGACATTTTATTAGCTTTCTTTTCAGAGTTTTTTTTTTTAAATCAACATTATTATGGTACAAAATCATAAATAATTTGGCTCCAGTCTAACTTGTATTTGCTCTGTATTTAATTTCATGGTTATATTGCATTGCAGGATGACCAGTATGACCATTCCTTTGGTTCAGTGTCTGCAAGTGGGACCAATCTGTATGACGTAATGAGAATGGGAGCAGGTTCAAGTATTATAGAAAATCTTCAGTCACAATTAAAATTACGGGATGGAGAGGTTTCTCATCTCCAGGTAAACAGAGAATCATGTATCAATTCTTTAGATAGCGTGTGATCAAGATTAATAACATGCCAGTCAGAGTAATTAACTAATATAGATCCAACTGTAGTTGGATTAATATAGTAGGACGATCATATGTTTTACCATGTTTCCCCGAAAATAAGACCCTTATTGGCCTTATTTTCGGGAAGGTCTTATTATTTTGGGGTGCATGGAGGAAATCAGAGGAAATGCCGAGGACTGGCTGTGCATGTGTTTAAATATTTTTGGGGTGGGCTTATTTTCAAGGGGGGGCTTATTTTAGCACATGCGCTCAAAAGCCTGATGGGGCTTATTATCAGGGGATGTCTTATTTTCGGGGAAACAGGGTAGATTGTTTCTGTTGTTGCAAGCCAAAAATAAGAAAAAAGTAATTGAAATAACAATTACTCCTAATAATTATTTTGCGAAGTATCATAACTGAGAGAGATCTTTAGGGAGGAAGAATGATTGCTTATATAGAAGATTTTTCTAAATGTTGATTTCATAAGCTTGCCTCGCCTTAAGTAAAATCTGAGGGTTTTTGTGTGCTAGTAAAGTATTTTCATTTATTCGTTTTACTTTATCCTGTGTTAGTCAAATATAGAAGTCTGCAGTCTTTCCCAAGTTCACAATGACTATTCAGACTTACATTATAAATGAATGAATTGGTTTTAAGATGTGTTCTTTATTTGTATTAGGCTCTTACTTTGCATACAGTACTATTAATATAAAACATAGGTTTGCACTAGAAACACTTAAACTAATAAAAAGCAAATTAAATTAAAAATTTAGTGAATGGGTTTTGAAATCTTATTGTCAAATATTATTTTAGTTGGAAATTGGAAACCTTGAAAGAACTCGATCAGTAATGGCTGAAGAGCTGGTGAAATTGACAAATCAAAATGATGACTTGGAAGAAAAAATTAAGGAGATCCCCAAGTTACGTGCACAATTAAGGGTAGGTTTCTGTCAATTTATTTCAGAATAAACTTAAAGGAGACTTACTAATGTAAAACCATGCATTGACCAAGAGCAGAAGACTTTTAGGGAACTATAATTTTTACAATAAAATAATAAGTGGATAATAAGTGTTGTTTTGACTCTATAAAAAGGATTATATCTTATATTAAACAAAAAACGAATGACAGAAAAAAATAAGAATCTTTGTGGGAACAATTTTATAATTACTGGGCAATATTGTTCCAGGATTTGGATCAGAGATACAATACCATTCTGCAGATGTATGGAGAGAAGGCAGAAGAAGCGGAAGAATTGAGATTGGACCTTGAGGATGTAAAAAATATGTACAAGACTCAGATTGATGAACTTCTGAAGCAAAGGCATAGTTAATTATTGTTCAGGTTTTGATGTGAAAACAATGTTGCATTAAACTGTAGAGCTGTTTCTGTAAATGTAGTTAATTTGTAAAAAAATGTACTATAAAGTGATTATAATGTTGAGCTGATGTGATGGCAGGAATCATTGCGCTTTTATGATGACCGGCTGTCAGCCATTAAATTATTTGTTAATATTTAAAATCTTTTATCTCCAGCTTACTCTCTTGTGTCTCATAGTATACATATTTACTTGTACAGTAATAACTTTAATTGTGAAAACATATGATTGAAACTCTCAAATTGATGGTTGTACTATTGTACTATTGTACTATATCCTTATGCCAGTAAAAGGGATACTGCTGGCAATTGAGATTCTCTTACCTCTGCAATGCTTCCATGCTCCTAAGAGGTTGGGAATCTCTGGGTAGGAAAAATAAAAAAATTGGAAAAGAAGAAAGCAAGGAAATGTTCTATTGTGCAAAATATATTAATATGGCATTGATTTTCAAAAAATCTGAAAATTTGCACTGATATGAATTTACTTCTTCATACTTATCTATTCCTATCGAAATGGATATTTAAAGGAAATATTGTGGGTATTTGAACTATATTAATAGCAATGACTTGATTTGCTATAGGCAATAAAAGAGGTGGGATGTCTTTATACCCTTGGTATCCTGTTCATGTGATTTACTATACTGCCTCTTTAAAACAAACAACATAGAGCAACTTACATTTTAAAAGCAACCAGATACCCTCTACTTAATACAATTTGGTATATTTTTAAATGTTTTGCTGTGTTTCAGCATAATATAGAGAAACAGATAGCCTAACATTTATTCGTTTAAAGAATTGTAAAAGGCAATGCAGGGATATGTTTGTAAGAAAGTTCACATTCAAATAGTTCTTTACGCGTCATGGCCTAATTCAGTGTGTGTCAGTGCACTAATATTTCAAAAGCGAGTAAATCTGTTCCAAATGTTTCAAATGAGATGCAATGGCTTGAAAACTAATCTTTAAGAAAATATTTGTCAGAATATAAATGAGTAATAGTATTGTACTTGAAATTGTCTTTCTAGCTCTTTAAGTGAAGCAGAAGAATCACCAATATCAGACTCTTTATATTCATATGGTTTTCAGAATATTAATGTTGTCATCTTATTGTGGTTCATTTTTTTTACATGGTTATAAGGAACTTTTTTAGAAAATTAATTTTATTCTACTGAGATATTTGACTGATAAATCTTTTAAGGTTTTAAAAATATATTCCTAAAAAGTGAAAAATTATTTAATATGTTTACCAAAAGTTTACCTGCTGGCAAACAGATAAAGATCACTTTCTGAAAATATGGAGAGGTAACTTACTTCTTAGCTGGTTAACAGAGAATTATGTTAGTAAGATTTGCTTTCCCTAGGTAACTCTCCACAAAGGTTTCACTTAGCTTAAAGTAGAAACTTGGTAATTAACTTATATGAATAATACTTGGAAGAAACATATAATAATAACCTCCTGCAACTGAATTGTTTCTGAATAGTTGAAGAAAGTGTTGTATTATGAGTTCCTGCTACACTGAGGAAAATAATTTTTTATATTATATGCAAAAAGCTGTAGCACAGATATTGAGGATTCTCCATGTTAGTTGCTATATTTAGGGTTTTTAAATTTAGGAATTATTTAGTTAAGGAATCGCCCATCTATATTTTGAAATGTTTCATTTTCAGAAAGTAAATTAAATTATTCAAATAAACGTGAAATGTTTATATTTTATAGTATGCATACATTTTCCTGACTATATTGGACTACAATACACTCTAATGATAAAATCTATTGACTCAGAAATAATTTGTGTTAGCAATTCAGTAATTCTGAAATAAAAATAAGCAATGGTTGCTGACAATGTAATTTTCCTTTATAATATGTGACTAATCACCAAAATAGTACATTAATAAATACAAAATAACATGATTATTGGATCTAAAATTCAATCTATGACTTTTTATAAAAAGATATATTATTTAATTTTAAATTACTTCTGTATTTTATTTGAATTACATTAATTTAAAATAAATATTCTTCACTTTTGAGAAGAGGAATGCAATCTGTTATTGGGACATCTCTGTTTGCCTTAAGAACAAAATCCTTAAAAGGTTTTTAATCCAACCCTTGAATAAATTGTCCTTTTAGATAATTATTGTCACATGTGGCCTATTCATAACCATTGGTTAAATTTAGACCTAAAATATAGACAATCTGCAATGTAATTTTGGCAGTTTGACATCCTATTTCCTTTACATTTCTTCAATTTACTAATTTCAGTTAAGAAATATGTCTATGAAATTTAACCTACCTTTACATTTTAAAATAATTAAAAATTTAAAAATATATGTTTCAGACTGTTTATCTTTTATTCTGAAAATAGTTTGATTACTTTTAATGTGTCCTTCCCCTATAAATCTGTTCCACAGTTTTTGCATGTCTGTAGACACATGACTGTTTTGATATGTACAAGGACATGAATATATTCATTTTATATTCTGAAAAATGGTTATCTTCATAATGTTAACATAAAAGTGATTGCAAGAAACAAGAGTTCATAACAGATTGTAAATACTGTTACTTTTATTATTTTTCTACTATAGAAGTAAAGTTACACATTTGATTGCGAAGGACAGAGAATAAGATTTGAGAAACAAATTACTAAGAAATATATAGCTTAGAATATATAGTAAAATACTTCTGCCAATAGGCACTTTGGGCATTTCAGTACATTTGAGTAGGACAAATAATCAGGCCAGGCCCTTCTTAATATCCAGTGGGAATGTTAGCTTGGCTTTTAATAAAAAATATAATGAATTATAGCAGTATATTTTAGTTGTTTAAATCTTCATTGTATCTGTATTAACATGATTTATGTTTTAGCTGTCTAAGAAAATCTAACATTTTATAAAGTAAATTGGTTTTAAATAAGGTGTATACATTAATATGGTACAGTACTATAAAAACTGTTAACTTTGTGTAAATAGTATGTTTAAATTTTGGTTGGTCTGAGTAAAATATTTGAAATAATGTTTTATGTTTTCTTAAATTTAAAAAATTCTAGTGGCTGTTAATAATGGTTTGCAAGCAAATAATCAGTGATTAAATAGGTTCTCAATGCATGGGTTGGGTTTTTATGGGTACGTACAGTGATACAAAGTTATCACAATTCCCATTTAAGGTAAGCAAAAAGTATTAATAACAAGCCAAAGAAATTAAAGACAGAACATAACAAAATGAAATATAGTTAAACCTAGTTAGAAACCCAGTGTTCATGCAGTGCTTTCTATATTGCCTTTTGTTCTTTAAACTTCTCATATTTTATTCTGAAGATCTCTTCAACTCCATCCAACCACAAAATTCTTGATCTTCGTTCTGCTGACTCATTCATTCCTCCTCGATATATTTGTTTTGCAATTCTTCCTATACGATCGAACTAACTCAGTGTAGTGTTCATAATAGTTTAATCGGTACTTATTAGTTGTTGATTCTCATCTGTCATTACACAACCTTCTTAAGTACCACATCGCCACTGGACTCAACTTTTTTGTTAGTCATGCCGTACCTGTAAGAAAAAAAAATCCATCCAGCTCAGTTTCAAGCCGGGAGAAAGGCTCTGGAAATAAAATGGAGGCTGATTGGAAAGAAGGATTCCGTTTATTGATGAGCAGAACCAGCATGTGGTTCTGGGACATCTGATAAAGTGAATGGATCTTTATAGGTTTCTGTGACTTAGAAGTTTGAACTGTTCTTGGGATTGTGCAATGAAGGGGCTTTTGTGTCATTCACCATTTCAATGGTGGTGAGTTAATCAAGGTTTCAAGTAATACATCCCATTCAATAACTCAGAAGCAGGCAAATTCCTCAACATTTTATTGGGATATATCAAATTGGCACATTCCTGGTGGAAAAAAGGCAAGTTTCCACCGATTTTACACCCAATTAACGGAAAAACTTTTATCACTTCCCCCCCCCCCCCGAGTCTCCAGTGACGTGATCCAATCAGCATGCAGTTAAGTTGCTAGGTGACCTCAGTCTCCACCTTTCAAACACCAGCACCAACGTCCTTGATTCCCAGGGGAAAGAATTTTAATTACGCTACAGCACCCCAGCTATCTCTACACGCACCCACCTCCCTGGCCCCTTCACTCCAGGCTGTGTCAGCCTTGAAGCAGTGAGAAGAGAAACCTCCCTAGAGAAAAGCTACTAAAAAGAACATGGCCACAGTTCAGCCAACTTCAGGGTTGACACCTATTATGTCCTAAAAGGACACGTCCTGGCCTTAGAATTTGGGTGGGGGAATACAAATTTTAATCACATCCCTGGAGGTGAAGGTGTTTTGCTTGTGAATAGGCTGCCTCAGTATTTCTTAATGGGCACAAAATATCCATCTCAAAAGACTTCAGGCATCTACTTAAGAAAGACTGGGTATCCTTTCTGCTTTAAGAGCATGTTTCTTCATTCCTCCTTTGGGGAAATATATTCTGTCTCTTCATATCTCCCAAAATATTTCATAATTCTCGGGAGAGGGGTTTCCCCACATATTCAAGTATCACTTTCATATTAAAAAAAGGATAGAGACACAATTTTATGATAGTCATAGTACCTTGTTTCAACAACTTATTCACAAGACTACCTACTACCTTTCTATTACTAGTTGCACATTTTGACATTTCTCCATTTTCCTCTCCTAAATAAGCTTTCTTCCAAGGTACAGTAGAACCTCTGGTTACAACCATAATTCTTTCCATAACTTTCCGAAACTAATTTTGGAAATTTGGTGCTTACAAAAAAAAAATGGCATGGAAGGGGAAATCGGCTGTGGGAAAAAAAAATTGGTGAATTTTTTGGTTGGAACCCAATTTGGTTGTAGTCAGAAGCGTTCATGACCAGAGATTCTATTGTACCATATTTTACCATATTTTTCGGAGTATAAGAGGCTCCGGAGTATAAGATGCACCTTAGTTTTGGGGAGGAAAGTAAGAAAAAAAAAATCTGCCTCTGCCTACCAGCATCCATTGGTATTTATCTGCCTAATGTCCTGTCATTGTGTGAGAGAGTTGAAGGCTGTTTGGAAACTGAAACAGTATTTGATGTGTGAGAGCAACAAGGAGACAGCAAGGAGCCTGGGCGTGGCTTAGCTCAACTGTTTTGTACTAAAGCTGCATGCTGTGCTGAGCTCTGAAACTGAAACTGAAACTCCTCTCCTCTGCTTGTGTTTTGCTTGTATTTACTACCATGTTGGAAAACCTGCTTTTGGTATTATATATTTACTTCATGTATTATATTATATATAAAAAGAAGTTATTGAATCCTTCTGAATCAGTTACTTGAATGTGCTTTCTGGATGTAATTGCTGCTGTAAACTCTGACATGTCCTTGCAGCAAATAGCAAACAGCCAGGTCAGCTTCAGCACATTATTGCAGCCTGATTCAGCACAAGCAGTTGATTGGTGGGTGGATCAGCCTCTTGGAATTCCCCCAATCAGCTGTTCCAGGCTGAAGGATTGCCACAGACCATCACTGCCTCCGTGCCTCATGGGCGGGGCTACATTCGGTGTATAAGATGCACCCAATTTTTCACCCTCTTTTAGGGTGGGGGGGAAGTATGTCTTATACTCTGAAAAATACGGTAACTTATTTGCTGTATTTTTGACATTTATATATCTATATATTATTAAAACCCTTAATGTTTAACTGGTGCATCATAGGGCAAAACTTTTGCCAACAAAGGTACACAAGTTGGCTATCTTGTGGAAGGCAGGTACTTGTTACTCCCAAAGGAAAAAGTGCATTGAAAGAAGCAACAGAGCCTATATTCAACTAAAATCCTTAATTGTTTTAATTTCTGATTAAAGGGGAGCAAGGACTCTTCACTGAGAAAAAGCCATTCAAATGGTAGAATTGGATGCCAAGTTGTGCCAAGTGAGAAGAAAGTATGATTACAATTCTGGATATACCTACTTCTGATCTAACTGTCTTTAAAAGGGGATGCTCTGTGGCACATATTGGCATATATTGTCTCAGTGGCATAAATCCTGTTGGATAAAGAAAGAAATTAACTATTTTTAATGAATTTAACGTAATCGTACTTGACCAATTAATTCTGGACTGGGAACGAGATACGGTAGCTTATGCATGTAAAAAGAATATAGAGATTGCAGGAGCATATTGGTGCAAATTGAAAACTGCAAATGGGCAATGACTCCTCGCCCTCTCAAAAATTAAACGATTAAGGCCTTTAGTTGAATATAGGCTGTATTGCTTCTTTCCATCCACTTAAATTAGGATTTAAAAATTCTTTGTCAGCTGTTTTAGTACATCGCTAGAAAATTTCTTCACTAGGCAATTATGCTGCCATAACTACTGTAGCAATAGATGATCTCCATTAGTGATATATCCCCTTAACAATATTGTACTGTAGTTGTATAATGTTACCAAAACTCCATGTATCACAAGTGAGACACTGGAGGAACATTTTCAATTTTGCATATGATAACAATCCAATTTCATTGATTTATCAAAACAGCTAAAGATGTCTCAGAATTTGCAACCTAGATTCTACAAGTTCCTGAATCAGAAACAATTTCAACCAGGTGGGACAGATGATTTTCTGGATACATTTCACTAAAGAAACAAATAATGAATCCAAGAATGAAGAAGACATCACTAGAAGAGTTTTGAATGAAAGCACACAAACAATATCCAAAGAAGACACTGAGGTCTTTGCTTCAACATACATTTTGTGAAAGATTAATTGTATTCACTACAATTAATAACAAATACTGAAATACAGTTGTTTCAATCACTGTCTTAATATTATTCTAGACATGGATATATCGTCACATGTATTTAAATTTCATTAAGATTTGTAATTAATGTATTTTAACACATTGGTCAAAGATTGGGAAAACCCAAGATGATTTGGGCAAATCATTCCAGACCTTCCTACCTTGCAAAATTGTTTGCTACTGTGAATAAAGGAAAATCCCAATACAAGCCACATTGAGCTGCTCAAGAAAAGGTGGGATAACAATATTTAAAAAGTGAAGATACCCTGCTGGTGACTAGTGGATACATCCAGGGCATTCTTGGCAAGAATAAATTCTTTTTCCATGAGCTGCTTGTAGGATAGGATGTCCCCCCAACTTCCCCATCAAATCTGATTCCCTGTTAATCTTCATTCCCTGTCCAAACTAGGCTGCATCTATCACAACCATGACTGGGATGACTGGGAATCTCCACAGCCATTTAAGCTGCATCAAGTTACCTTCTCTTATTCCCCACCTGCTGCTTAATGAAAAATATGCCCTATTTCAATATTCATTCCTCCCCTTTTAGAAAGAAGTAGTCTTCGGTGTCCCTGATTTTACTTATTTTAAAATTTTGTTTGGTCTTCCAGAGTTTATTAAAGTTCGAGACATGCTGTTTTAAGACTCTCAAGGGCTTGGGCATCTTCCGAGATGACGTGAACGTGGGAAAGAGCCTCTGTTCACATCCCAGAGAGCTGTGGCCGTTGCCAAGGAGAGGCCCCCGTGAGACACCCACAGCCTGCTTGGAAGCCGATCCTCCCGGCTAAAACAGCCTCGGACTATCCGGCGCGGCTCTCTTGCCCTCACAATCCCCGGGGACTCAAGGCTGGCGGAGAAGCCTCTCCCGGCTTCCTCAATTGCGTTTCCCTAGCAGCGCGGTTTGGCTTCCGGAGGGCCGAGCCATCCCGCGCTGGCTCCTCCTTCCGCAGCTGCCATCGGGCTCCCTGCATGTCTGCCGGCCGGCCTGCCTTCTTTCCTCGAGGGGGAAGGAAGGAAGGAAGGAAGGTCTGGGCCGCGGTCGGAGAAGCTCAGCAGAGGCTGCCGCTGAGAACTAGGCGAGGTGTTTCTGGTCCCCTTCGCTTGCCTTGCGCGCTTTTCCCATCGCGATCGGGGTTGGAGAGTTTTGGCGCGTCCCGGTGTAAGTGTGACTCTCCCGGGACGGGCGCTTGGGACCTTCCCACCTTTCAGCTGCGGGGGCTCTTCTTCTGGGGGTCTCGCTAGTTCCATCGGGCATTTGCAGCGGGGGATGGGGCTTTCGCTCCATGCCAGCCTCGTGGAAGAGAATAAGAAATCGCTTATTGGGTTCTTCTCCTTTCGTAAAATGAGGCTGGCAGGAAATCCCATTCATCTCAAGCCAGAGTATTTGCAAGGTTCAGATAAGAGATCTTTCTCCCAGGTCAATTGTCTCCGTAAAGAGCGTTGCTGATTTCAGGGGTTGAGATTTCTGTTACCAGAAAATGCCTTCCTGAACAATTTTTCTGGTATCTTTTCTGGTTCTCTTTTAAATACCCTCAGAAAGCTCCCTGCCCTGTAAAACTCTTATTACCACTGTTTTCATTATAATTTTCCCAAGCTGGTGATCCAAATATTTTGGATTACAGACTTCCCTTTTCACACATCAGGATCAGTCCTAGGAGTGATAACTAAAGATGTGGGCTTTTGTATACTCAGGCTTCCATTGTCCCCTTTCTCTGTTGTCTTTGGAAACTTGGCTCTAGTTTACGGAAACCTTTCCCCTTCCTCTCTCCAATTCTGCAGTGCTAACTTTTGAATGGTTTATTGCTGATTTACTCCTGTAGTTTTTGTGCATTGTTCCCTGTGCCATAATCTGAATTTACATTTTAGAATTTGACACGGGGGAGGGGGGAGATAAAGTGAGATACTTTTCAGATGAATAGAACAATATAAGATGGTTTTGGCTAAAGGTAAAGGTTTCCCTCACACATATGTGATAGTCGATCCCGACTCTAGGGGGTGGTGCTCATCTCCGTTTCAAAGCCCAAGAGCCAGCGCTGTCCAAAGATGTCTCCGTGGTCATGTGGCCGACATGACTAAACGCCAAAGGAGCATGGAACACTGTTACCTTCCCACCAAAGGTGGTCCCTATTTTTCTACTTGCATTTTTTACGTGCTTTCGAACTGCTAGGTTGGCAGAAGCTGGGACAAGTAACGGAAGCTCACCCCATTAGGCGGCACTAGGGATTCGAACTGCTGAACTGCCGACCTTTCGATCGACAAGCTCAGCGTCTTAGCCACTGAGCCACCGTGCCCACGTAAATTTGTAGATAGCTGTAGATATGAGGAACATTGGGGAAGAAAGGAGACAGCTTCTGTTTACCCAATAAATAGCATCTTGGAGATGAAATAAATGCTGCAATGAGAGAAAAGCAGTCTGCGGCAAGGTTCAGAATACAGTTGGCTTGGTTTTGTACAATTAGTGAACTCAGTTTTTTTGGTTTATAATGCAGGATTTGGGGACGAATCCCTCTAATTCACTGAATGGCTGATTAAGTAAACCACAATTTTGGCTTCCCAGTTTTGGATCTGACACTGGAGAAAAGTATCCGGCCGCTTTCTAGGCAGTGTGTGAAGCAGTGTATGGACCTAAAAGGGATAGAAAGGTATGGTAGTGCTCATTAGATTCAAGTCTGCTTTCCTTTTTTCGTATTTCACATCTTGAATAATTTTTACTTACTATTTCTAACTCCTTTCCACATTTTGCATAACACTTCTTAACCTGAAAGGGCAGAGAGATAATGGGGATGGATAGATGGCTCTTTCTCTGCCTAAATTAAGAAAACAGGAATGCTGAAGATTGGCTTGGCTTCCTTTCTCATTCCACTTCTCTCCCTGCAAACCCATTCTAAGAAGAGAAAAACTAAAAGATAAAATTAGAAGTTAAAGTGGTCAATTTGAAATATGGGGTCAACATTTGAATACCTGCAGGCTGGTTAAATGTCATGCTTAAAAAAAAGTGAAAAATAGTTCTGCATATTTTATATTATACTATGGAACAGAAATCAGTTGTTAAATTTCTAGGATTTACAAGGCAAATCAAGTTAGGCTAAATCTAGATGAGTTTTTGTTAGTTGAGTTTACACAACATGTCAAGCCCAAGCCAAATAAATCATTTCATTATAGTATGATGTGACCTCTATACAATATATTGGACTATAGTATTTATTTAATAATTGTAATTGTATAATTACAGTAAACAGTGAGCTTAATAGACTAAGATAAGACTTGTTCGTAAGGGCAGACTGTTAATTGTTTATTTATGCAATCAAATAAAATATTTTGTTACAAATATTTTAATGTATGTATTTTGTAAATATTTAAAATACTAGATGAGAGCTTGTGCATGAGCAAAACCATATTAGTTTTTGTAACTAAAATTTAATAAACAAAAATTTACTATGTTAATATTGCTTAACACATATGAAGTATTTTGAATATTTAGAAGTACAGATAGTCCTTGATTTACTATTGTAATTGCATCCAGAATTATAGTTGTAAGTTGTGCGGGATTGATTTTATGACCTTCTTTGAGACAGTTGCTAAGTAGATCACAGGTCGTTAAATGAACACCATGGTTGTTAAGCAATTCCATTGCTGCAGTTTTTTGCCAGAAACTGGAAGTAAACACTGGTTTCTGGCAAAAAAAAAAAAAAGCAATCATGTGAATGTGGGATTTTGCAGATGGACGTGAATACAGGCTGGCTGCTGAGTGCCTAAAATATGGTTGTGGGGGGCCCTGGTGAACCTTCAAATCCAGGTTGTAAGTATACTTTTTTTTGGGTGGGGGGGCGGTTTCCATTGGAATTTTGAAACGTTAATAAATATCCAATCCTAAGTGCATAAATACAAGTAGTTCTTGAGTTACAACCATTTTTTTAGTAACCATTTGAAGTTAAATGGCACTGAAAAATGTGATTTATGATCCATTTTCACACTCACATTCATTGTAGCGTCCCCATGGTCACATGATCAAAATTCTGGCGCCTGGCAACTGGCGGGTATTTATCATAGTTGCACTGTCCTGGGGTCATGTGATCACCATTTGCAACCTTCCCAGCTGGCTTCCGACAATGTCAGTAGGGGAAGCCAGATTGACCACATGTTTCACTAAACAACTGGAATGATTTACTTAACAACTATGGCATAAAATAGTACAAACTCACTTAACAACTGCCTTGCTTAGCAATGAAAATCTTGGGCTCAATGGTGGTCGTAAGTTGAGGACTACCTGTGTGCTGCACACTTTATACATTAGTGCATAAATCAAGTTAAATGATTTTTATTGCTTTTGTTCCTTTTTTAATCCAGCATTTACTTTAGTGCACTCCTCAAATCCATCGGCTTATTTTGGCTGTCATGTACTTTTTTTCTCATCCAGTGGGTTAGTGTTAAGGTTATTGACAGTTACCTCTGAAAGTTTGTGTGGTCATACTGTAATCACAACCTAGGTATTATATTAATTAATTATGTCTGCTGTAGGCAAACACTTGCCTAGATTTTCACACTAGTGGTGAGCAAAAATAAAAATGCAAGAGCCAATTTTATTACACAAGTTTTTTTCTCTATATTACTAATACCAGTCTATCGGAGTTGGGTGATATATAAATTCAAATAAACAAGATCTTTTTTTAAAAAAAAAAATACAAAGTTAGTAACACCACTTAAAAGATGCAAACATATCGATGTGTATTCATGAAAATAATTCCGGATACTGTTTTGTGTTGAGTTTGTATCAGATCTGATCCCTCCTCATGTCTTAAAGAAACTTCTTGCAATAGAGTTTGACGTAATCTTGTTTTTTTTAATGCACATGTACATTAATTTTTGAGAGAAACAAGATAGACATTTTATGAAATTGAATACACTGTCTTATCAGACGTTTCTGCACTATGTTTATTTTGCTTTCCATTCTTTTTTAGAAGCAGAGAAAAGTTTCTTGGGAAACCTACATAATTTCTCCTGTCTGATTCCCAAGAATCTCTTGGGGATGACAGATTTCTGTTACTCATTGGTTTAGTATCTATAATATTAATAGTATTCCAGTGGCAAGAATTTTTTGGTCTCAGGGAATATAACTGCTTGAGTTTAAAAATGAACGTTTAAGGGCTGGTGAATTGCTGTTCTACATCCCATAAATCTTTGGTGTGTTTACTTTAGGTTTTCCCACTGCCATGTTAATACTGCTTACATTGGGAGCTCTATTTCCAAAAATAGTGGCCAGTGGACCAGATGAACATCTTCACAATGGTAGCAACGTTTTGCAAGAGCCAAGGTATCCTTATGAAAACATCATGTTGCCAGAAGAACACATCCCATATTTTTTATACAATAATCCAGGCATTGCCACTGCTTGCAGGCAAGATCCCTTTTGCCCATATAAAGTAAGTATTCCTTTTCTAACCCAATGGAGACTTGTTTCAGTCTTAGAATCGAATTGGTTAACATTGATGCAAACATTAGATGAATTCCAATCAGTTTTTAGCTTCAGTGGTAGAATCATTGCCATTGAAGATAATAGACCATGAATGCCAAACTCGATTTCATTGAGGGCCGCATCAGGGTTGTGTTTGACTTTGGGGGGGGCTAGAGTGGGCTTGGCCAGGGTGGGTCACTTATGTTGGGGGCACCTGTGGTGGCCCAAGCGCTCTGCCAGAGAAAGCGGGCTCCTGACCTCCATTTTCGGCTGCAATGACATCCTGCAACCCTCTGCCAGCAAAAACAGAGTCAATCAATACATCATCCCAACTGGAAATGCCTCCCAGTCACACCACTCCAGGTGCAGGGCAGGTTGTCCTTGACTCTCAGAGGAAAGAATGTCATTGTGAGTAGATATCTCCTAGCTCCATATAATCACCCCTCCCAGTTTCCCACAGCACTAAATTTGGCAGCCCTGAAGACCCAAAGTAAAAGATGGCTTCCAGGGCTGACAAGGAGCTCGTGTGTGGCCCTCCCAAGCTCCGTTTTCGTTGACGGAGGCACCGTGGGCCAGTCCTTCACTGTTTCCAGGGTGGCCCCACAAGCCAGATATAACCACCCCATTGGCCAGATCCAGTTTCCGGATCTTAAGTTTGACACCCCTGTACTAGACAGTGGATCCTTATTCCCTGATGATAGAATAGGAAAACAATAGGAATACATGAATATTGGTCACAATAGCCATTGCCTAGTGAGGTATAATACCCTTCCCTTTGGGATTTGCCAATGCCCCACTCTCTTGGCCTCCCAGAAACATGTAAAAAGCTGGTTCTTTCTCTGTAAGGTGAAGTTGGAACTTGGGGAAATAACACATTGGAGGAAGAGCTTGGAGGCACCAAATTTTTGCTTTTTTTCTGTTTTGTTTTATTGTTTTTGCGAACCTGCCAGAATTGAATTTTTTAAGATAAGTGGCCATCTTATGTGTTGATATAACAGTGGTATAATGCGTGGCTGGTTGCACTGAGTAATATTCTGTTATATGTATTTTTTTTTAATTTGATTTATATGCTGCCCTTCTCCAGAGACTCAGGGCGGCTTACAATGCGTTAAGCCCTAGCCTTCATACTTTTGTATATTTATACAAAGTCAGCTTATTGCCCCCACAAACTGGGCCCTCAATTTACCTACCTTAGAAAGGATGGAACGCTGAGTCAACCTTGAGCCTGGCGACATTCGAACACAGTAATTGCAGACAGCTGGTGTTTAATTACAGTGCTTTTAGTCTGCGGAGCCACCTGACCTTCAGATTGCAACATCCAGAATGTCCAGCTAGAATGGATTTATAAGACAGTTTGAAAGACTGTATTAGAGTGATGCTTCTTTCTTTTGTAGTCTGGTGGATATGAATTTAGAATATGATACATTCGTAGTTTTTTGCGAGCAATGAATATAAAATATATGCAGTTCTGATTTTTTTATTTTTGTTTGCCAACCCCCCCCCCCCCCGAGATTTTTAAAAATGTTTAATCACATTTTTCAAAAGCAGAAATTGATCATCTTAATTGCACGATTGAGTAAGTTAACTTTGATTGCATCGTTTTAATGGTAATTCTGTATTGACAGAAACATTTGAAGAAATTGAAAGCTTGTTGGGGTTATGAGAAATTCTGCAAGCCAGAAAACAGGTTTGGATATCCAGCATGTGATTATGCTGAAATTGGATGGTAAGTGTGAAGAAAAATGGGTGAAGTAAAATTTCATATGAAATTCAGTGTTTACATATTATGTACCTACTGAACACCTGAACACATACAGTATCATGAGTATTGCAAAATAGCTACTATCGGGTGCTTGTGCATGCAGACAATGTCTGCACAGGATGCCCTATGTCAGGGGTTTGCAACCTTAAACACTCAAAGAGCCATTTGGACCTGTTCCCACAGAAAAGAAAACACCGGGAACCACAAAACTCTTCCCATGTCTATTTTTTGAGTGGCCACAAAACTAGCATATGTAGTTGAATTAAACATTTTGTTTTCTTTTCTTGGATTTATCCATGGTTGGCCTACCGGGGGTTGAAAATGGGTGAAATCCAGCAGGTTCTGACAGGTTCTGGAGAACCAATTACGGAAATTTTTAGTAGTTTGGAGAACTGGCAAATACCACCTCTAGCTGGCCCCAGAGTGGGGTGGGAATGAGGATTTTGCAATATCCTTCCCCTGCCACGCCCACCAAGCCACACCATGCCCACCAAGCCACGCCCACAGAACCGGTAGTAAAAAAATTTGGATTTCACCACTAGTTGAAAAGCTCAATGAATCACATGCTGGTGGGTGTTGCACATTGGCAGTTGTGATGCATATTTTGAGTGACAGGGAGCCACAGCAGAGGAGTGAAACAGCCACATGGGGCTCCAGAGCCACAGGTTGCTAACCACTGCCCTATGTTGATATGGATACTTTAGAAATTTGTCTTTTTTTTTTTTTAAGTGAGATTCTTGATTTTTGAAAAAAATAAACATTTGTATTAGAAAGTTCCACTTTGGCTAAGTTTTGTAATGTGGAGATCTCTGTCTTTAAGAGTACTGCAGAGGTTTAGCAACATAAATTAGTTGCATTTGAAAGGGATTGTTGAATGACTATTCCTGTGTATTTGCAAAACTTTTGTACAGAAAAATGAAGATAGCAGAATGTTCATGGAAAAACAAAAGTTTTTAAAACCACAGGTACTTGGGGAAAAACTGCAGGAAAACACTCTCTCCTTCCCACTGGTGTATTGAACATATTCAGACCAGAAAACCCGAATTACAGGTGGTCCTCGACTTACAACCACAGGTGAACCCAAAATTTCAGCTGCTAAGCAAGACAGTTGTTCAGAGAGTTTTGCCCCATTTTATGACCTTACTTGACACAGGTGTTAATCAAATCACTGCAGTTGTTAACTAATGAGCCGCGATGGCACAGTGGTTAGAGTGCAGTACTGCAGGCTATGTCTGCTGCCTGCTGGCTGCCTGCAATTTGGCAGTTTAAATCTCACCAGGCTCAAGGTTGAGGAACCTTGGCTCAAGGTGAAGGAAGGAAGGAAGCCTTCCTTCCTTCCGAGGTCAGTAAAATGAGGACCTAGATTGTTGGGGGCAATAGGCTGACTCTGTAAACTGCTTAGAGAGGGCTGTAAAAGCACTATGAAGCGGTATATAAGTCTTAAGTGCTATTGCTATTGCTAGTAACACAGTTGTTAAGTGAATCTGGCTTCCCCATTGGCTTTGCTTCTCAGAAGGTTGCAAAAGGCGACCACATGATCCCAGGACAGTGCAACCATCATAAATATATGCTGGCTGCCAAGCATCCAAATTTTGTAACCTTGGGGATGCTGCAACAGTCCTAAGTGTGGGAAAATGGTCATAAATCACTTTTTTCTGTGCTGCTGTAACTTTGAACAGTTGTAAGTTGAGGACTACCTATAGCTGGGAAGGAAAACTTATCAGTTTGCTGGGTAAGGAAGAAATGAGTATGGCCAGAGAAGACTAGAAAGCATTAAAATGGTGTTGATAAAATGGACAGATAGAATAATGGCAAGGAGAGTAGAACAGGGCCATTTTATCTCAGTCCAGTCTTTGCTACCGGTTTGCTTGCGTGCCACTTCTACGCATGCGCAGAAGCTTTTGCGCATGCGCAGAGCATAGTTGATGATGTCCAGGCAGGTGGGCGGAGCTTCCTGCCGCTGCTGCTACCGGTTCGCCCAAACTGAGGCAAACCGATAGCAACCGCCACTGCCTCATTCCCTTCCTTGGTTTGTTTATTGCATCATTTTTGTTCTTTACTTTCATCCTTCAGCGGAAATGAGAAAAACTCTTGGATATAAAAAGACAGAGGAAGCTTCATTTTATGAATAGATCATTTCCTAATTCACATGAACCAATTGTTTTTAAAAGTTCCCATGGAGGGAAGTGAGGCCAGTCCAAGCAAATCCAGGAAGCGGGGCCAGCCCATGCAAATCAGTGGCAGAATTCAGTTGTGATCGGGGCAACCATATGCCTGCGAACATGCATTCAAGCTAGTATCTTCCACTTGAAGGATCTTATTTTGCTGGAAATCTTTAGAAAATTAAGTTGCTGAAGAAGATAGTTTATCGACCCCCTGTAGAAGGTTAAGAGCTTTATAAGTGCCCTGCAGTGTTGTAACAAGTGAAGACTGAAGGGCGATTTATAGGCATGGAATTAGGCATACACATACACACAATTCACCGATCTGGGACCACAGCTCTATAGATTATCTATTCGGTAATTTCTAGAAGTAAATTCTTCACCTCTAAAGAAGTCTGAGGCATTCCAGGGTCTTCCAATCCTTGAAGGAGAAAATCTTGCATTCGGACCACCTCAAATGGATTCAGATGATTTACTTCAAGAAACAACTGAATCCCCGCTCTCCTCACTGGGACATCATGGAATTGAGGAGATTCATCGCAGTTCAGAACAAAAAGAAATGTTTCAGATGGAAATGGGATTGTTTGTTCTTGGATCGTTTTCTTTTAACAATATTCCTTAACATACCCCAATATGTTTCTGGCTTCATGAGAATTGTAGTCCACGTCTAGATGAGAATTGGAAGAAACTATATCTGCCACCTTTCTCTATTTTTAACTTCTTGTATTTCCCCTGGATCTGTTCCAGAAAGGGAAGGAGAACAGCAAAGGCAAATATTTTTGCCCTTGGATAACGTTAGATACATTCCCATGATCCGTAGCCAAAAAAATCTTCATACTTTTCAACAAAAACTATTCTATTTAAATTGCCCACTTACTGCTTCCCTTAGGTCAATTCCAATACTAAACACTCTCATGTTTATTTTATTTTTAAATATTCAGTGATGCATATATGCATTCCAAAATGTGAGAAGGATAGTCATTGTTTGGAGTAGCTTTTAAAGCTGATTTGTTGCACAAATATATACACTATTAGAGATATTAAGGGTCTAATTTATAGAATAGAATAATTTAGCAATCTGAAATCAACACCATTTAATCTCTAATAAAAAAGTTGATCAGAAAAGACTCTAATACTGGGAAATATGGAAGAAAAGAGAGGAGGATGACCAGCAGCAGGGTGGACAGACTGAGTTACACTGGAGAGACATGGTAGCAGTGTTCCAATATTTAAGGGGCTGCTACAGAGAGGAGGGGGTCAAGCTATTTTCTAAAGCACCTGAAGGCCAGACAAGGAATAATGGATGGAAACTGAACAAGGAGAGATTCAACCTAGAAATAAGGAGAAATTTTCTGACAGTGAGAGCAATCAACCAATGGAATAGCTTGCCTTCAAAAGTTGTGGGAGCTTCATGACTGGAAGCTCTCAAGAAGAGACTGGACTGCTATCTGTCAGAAATGGTGTAGGGTATTGGTGTTGGACTACATGACCTACAAGGTCCCTTCCAACTCTGTTAATCAGTATCTGGTGATAAATCACATTATAAGACTAGAAAGGCCAAATTAGGGATAGATTGTCATGGAGAAGATCTATCTATGTGGTTGCTAGGAGTCAAAAACAACTTGATGGCACATAATCAGTCAAATAGCTGGCCATCGTCGACTCGATTTGGTAGCTGAGCAAACTTGGACTTTTGTACTATCAATCTAGAATCCTGAGGTTGTAAGTCGAGAAACACCACAAAAGGAAAAAAAACATAAGAAACTACACATTGCCAAAAAAACCTGCATGTTTGTGCGCAGGAAGCCACCATGAGGTTATCCTTTTTTAAAGGGTTTGTTTACTTTTTTGTTTTAATCAAGGTATCCATGAGTGTTATTTTTTTCTGCGTAGGTGGAGAACAGTTGAAAACAATGTCCTTTTCATTGCTTCACTAATTTAGGGCATTGTTTATAACAGAGGTGTCAAACTCGACTTCATTGAGGGCCGCATCAGGGTTGTGTTTGACCTTGGGGAGAGGGGGGCGTGGCCAAGGTTTGGCATGGCCAGCTCAACGTCACTCGTGTCGGAGGTGCCTGTAGTGGTCCAAGCGCTTTTCCAAGGAAAATGGGCTCCCAAGCTCCATTTTCAGCTGCCATGGCCTCCTGCAAACCTCTGCCAGGGAAAATGGAGCTCTTCTGAGCTCCGTTTTCGCTGGCAGAAGCACTATGGGTTGATCCACTGTTTTCAGGGCAGCCCCGTGGACCAGATCTGAGCACCCCACTGGCCGGATCCAGGATCCAGGCTTTATAAGATTATGCAGTAGAATATAGCAGTCTGTAGCCTGATGTTCTGCTGTAGTTCACTTTTCTCAAAGAGATTCCTTTTGTTTGTTTTGTATGTCAGGGCTAATACCATTGAGGAAGCCCAGGATATTTTCTGGAAGCAAGCTGATTTTGGTTACGTTAAAGAAAAGATGAAAGATGTGAAGACTCATTGCAAGCCAAAGAATGCGGTAAGCATATTTATTTTTATTTACAAAGAATACAGGCCACTCTAATCAACTGAGTGGTATAAAATTCCCCAGATTTCTAATTTGGGATTAAAAAGAGCTAATCAGATTTTAAAACTAAAAGCATTCGTTAAAAAAAAAAGCTGTATGAAGTCTGGGAGTTAATGCTCAAAATATAATAAAACGAATTCATCCTCTAGTGGGATAGTATAAGGACCTTGCCTCTTGAATCTTGGTGGAATAACCAAATCTTCACTAACTTTCTAAAAACTGTGTGTATGTGTGTTTCAAATATCGGGGGGGATGCTTATTTCAGCTACTGAGAAGTCATGTATCCATGACGCCCTGCCCCGCACGCACCCACGCATACCCCCACACCCACGCATGCGTACCTCTAGCACATGCACCCCGCCCCCACGCATGCGTACACCCGCACATGTGCCCCACCACCATGCATGCATGCCTCCAGCACATGCACCCTGCCCCTGCACATATGCACACCGCATTCACATACCCTGCCCCCCGCACATGCGCAGCAGAGACCTGAAGACCAGCTGGCCGGCGGGAAGCGCACATGCATGCGTGGCAGAGCTGAACTGTTGCAACAGCTCGCATGCCCACAGAGAGGGTGCTACGTGCCACTTCTGGCACCCGTGCCATAGGTTTGCCATCACGGAGTAAGGTAGTTTTCCATTTACAGCCATTTGTGTAAAGATGGTTCAGGATTATGGCAGTCTTGGAAAAAGTGACTTATGACTGACGCTGTCACTTAAACTGTCACATCCCCTCCACGGTTCTGTGATCACAATTTGGGCCTTTGAAAACTGGCTTGGATTTATCACTGGTTGCGGTATCCTGCAGTCCCGTGATTATTATTTGCGAAACTTTTTGTCAACTTTGGCAAAATATATCCCTTGGGGAAGATGGATTCACCACCACGGTGATTTGCTTAATGAACGCCATAAAATTTTTCATAGAATCAGGTCTGACTTGATTTACAGCTGCAATGACTTATGATGGGAATTCTGGTCCCAATTGTGTTGGTAAGTTGAGGGCTTCCTGCATGCAGATCTTGAACCCTGAAGCATTTTTTTAGGTTACAACCAGCTTGTTGAATGATAAAGGTTGTGATTTGTGTCCAGGATGGAACTGTGCAAAGGCTGTGCAACACTTTGGATTCAGAGACAAAAATGTCTCGTTGAATATGGGAGCAGGGAACATTTGCAGTCACTACCACCTCAGCCCAATGAGTGACCTTTTTAATATTCAAACCCATAGAGCTGCAGATTTTTGATTTAGTTCAAATAATTCATTTTCACTTGCCAGCCAACCTGCATCGTAGTAACTTACAGATCTCTATGTCATTTTCTTTCAGGGAGATTCTTCACTTGAATGTTCCCGTTACCTTCAGTATTGCAAAGCAACAAATTTATATATTGATTTAAGGTATCCGAAAAGAAACCATGATAGGTTTGTGCCATCTTCGTACTTCATAATTATTTGATAATCCTGTTTAAGGAATTGCATTCTGAGTTTAAGGCACTTGGTCCTGCAGCAAAATTTTACTGTTTTTCTTCTTTTATTTCCACTTATTAATAGATCAATATTGGGATACAGAAATCTACAGTGTTTTTAACAGAGGGTGTGACTGATTTTCATAGCTGTAGAGAAAAGCTTGAAGAATGAATTACTGTAAGAAGCTTAAAGGATCAGAAATAATCTGCTGCGTTTCCATGAGGGAACAGATTGTGCTTAGTCACCTTTATCAGTCCAGTATCTTATCTGCCACCCTCAGCCACTGCTTCTTATAAGAAATTGCCTTAGATCAGATTAGATTTGTGGGCTATCTACTTCACTAATGTCAACACTGACTGGTAATATTTTCAAGAAGTTCAGACCCTGAGAATCTTGGAAGTTTTCAGCGATTCAACCCCTTCATGTCAAACTGCGTAAGCTGCCCAGAATCCCTTTTTGTGAGATACAAATTTGCTAAAGAACTAAAGCTCACGTTCGCCCATTAAATTGTAACCATGTTCTATCATATATCAGTTTCTAATAAGCAAAATAGAATTGTCAGAATCAGAATAGAGCTAGAAGGGACCTTGGAGGTCTTCTAGTCCAGCCCCTTGCACAAGCAGGAGAGTTTATACCCGTGATGACGAACCTATGGCACAGGTGGCACACGGAGCCATATCAATGGGCACACGAGCTCAGCTCCGGCACACATGTGTGTGCCAGCCAGCTGATTTTTGGGCCTTCTGGGCCCACCAGAAGTCAGGAAACACACTGTTTCTGGCCTCCGGAGAGCCTCTGTGGGGGTGGGGAAGGTCATTTTTGCCCTCCCCAGGCTCCTAGAAAGGCTCTGGAGCCTGGGGAGAGCAAAAAATGGGCCTACTATGCCATCACGTGCCAAAAGCGGGGGGAGCACGGGGGGGCGGGGTGCATAGAATTATGGATGTGGGCACACGTGTGTGTGACCCCACCGCGCTCCCCCCACTTTTGGCAAGTGATGGCAAAAAGGTTAGCCATTACTGATCTATACCATTTCAGACAAGTGACTGTCCAGGCTTTTCTTAAAAACCTCCAGGGATGAAGCATCCATAATTTCTGATGGCAATCTGTTCCACTAGTTAATTATCCTTACTATTGGAGGTTTCTCCTTAATTCCAGGTTGCCTCTCTCCTTGATTAGTTTCCATCCATTGTTTCTTGTCCTGCCCTCTGGTGTTTTGGAAAATAAATTGACCCCCTCCTCTTTGTGGCAGCCTCTCAAATACTGGAATATTCCTGTGACGTCCCCCTAGTCCTTCTTTTCTCTAGACTGGCCATACCCAATTCCTGCAACTGTTCTTTATATGTTTTTGTCTCCAGGCCTTTAATCAACTTAGTTGCTCTTCTTTGTACTTTTTCCAAATCTCAACATCTTTTAATGTGGTGACCAAACCTGGTTGCAGTATTCCAGGTGTGGCCTTATTAAAGCTTTATAAAACGGTACTAATACTTCACTGTTCAAAACACATTTTGAGCATTATAAATTTTGAAAGGGGCCAAATAAATAAACAAATACTTTTTTTTTTCATGTAGTGGTTCTTATAACTCTGCTTTCTTTAAACAAACTTTCTAACTTGGTAATTTGGGAAGGCTGCTGTAGGGAACTATTGTCAGCTTTAAGAGAGAGACTTTCAAGTTGGAAGTATAGGAATAAATCATAAGCTGGAGGTTTACAGTTACAGCAACCAAGGAGGGATTTTCATACCACTATTAAGCTTTCTGTTTGCAACAAAGTAATTCCTTTTTATCTATTGGAATTTCTTTGAACCTGTGAAACTTTAGAGCATAACATTTGTATACTGTATTTTTCAGACTATAAGACATACTTTTTTGTCTCCCAAAAGGGGGTGAAAATGTCTGTGCATCTTAGAGAGCGAATATTGCCGAAGCCCTGCCCACCTGCTGGCTGTTTTTTCCGCACACCCCACTTTTAGGCCTTTTTCAGGCCTTTTTTTGGCCTGTTTTCGAGGCTTCTTTTGGCCTGTTTTTTACACACACACACACACACACACACACACACACACAAACAAACGGGTTGAAAGAAGCCTTAAAAACAGGCTGAAAATAGCCTCAAAAATGAGCCAAAAAAGCCTTGAAAACAGGCGGAAAAGAGCCTCAAAAATGGGCTGAATAAAGCCTCAAAAATGGGACAAAAAATCTCAAATACGGGCCAAAAAAGCCTCAAAAACAGGCTGAAAAAAGCCTCAAAAACAGGCTGAAAGAAGTCCTGAAAATGGGCAGGAAAAAGGATGGAAAAGGGCCAAAAAAAGGACTGAAAATGGGGTGCGTGGAGGCCAAAAACATTTTTTTTCCTCCTCTAAATTTAGGTGTGTCTTATAGTACAAAAATACGGTAATTCTTCTTGCGGTATCATAATAAACCAAAGCCTGTGAAGGCCACATCTTCAGTGATACATTTGGAGAGAAAGGAATCACTCATGACTCCTTATGTGTTGGATTGTACATGGATATATAGTACCCGAACCAGCTATTGTGTGTTATAAAAAAAGAAAAATGTTTTCATATATTACTTGATTACTTCTAGTGGCAGGAAAAACCGTTAGAAATGAACCAGATTTCTTTCCTTATGGTCTGTTTTATGATTCTAGCACATTTAAAAAAACAAAGCTTTCATGGCTCAGCCTAAGATAAAGCATTTTCTAAATCCTAAATTTCAAAAATAAACTTTTTTTTTGCTTTTAATTTTTTAAAATCCTGTTTTAACCTTCTTTCCTTCCCTGGTTAGATTTAATGAAGATTTCTTCAAGAAAGGTCAAATAGGTGGCCACTGCAATATGAATACTAAAGCTTTCCTTGATGAAGGTCAACAAAAGAGTCCTTTGCAATCTTGGTAAGTCTTGTACGTATGTTGTTTTATTTCTTCACAACATCTTGGCAGAATGCTCCTTTTCTGTTCCAGTAATCATGACTGAGCTATAGCAATAGCCCTTAGACTTACGTACTACACTCAAAGTGGTTTATAGAGTCGGCATATTTTCCCCAACAATCTGGCTCCTCATTTTACCTATCTCAGAAGGATTGAAGGCTGAGTCAAACTTGAGCCGGTCGGGATCGAACTCCTGGCTGTGGACAGAGTCAGCCTGCAAGACTGCATTCTAACCACTATGCTAAAAAGTCCAGAGAAGAGCAACTAAGATGATCAAAGGCCTGGAGACCAAACATATGAAGAATGGCTGCAGGATTTGGGTTTGGCTAGTCTAGAGAAAAGAAGAATTAGGGGCAACATGATAGCAGTATTTCAGTACTTGATGGACTGCCACAAAGAAGAGGGGGTCAAATTATTCTCCAAAGCCCCAGAGGGCAGCACAAGAAACAATGGTTGGAAACTAATCAAAGAGAGAAGCAACCTGGAATTAAGGAGAAACTTCCCAACAGTGAAGACACTTAACCAGTGGAACAGCTTGTCTCCAGAAATTGTGGGCGCTCCATCACTGGATGTTTTTAAGAAGAGTCTGGACAGTCACTTATCTAAATTGTTATAGATTCTCCTGCTTGAGTAGGCGGCTGGAGAATACCTATTCTATTCTATTCTATTCTATTCTATTCTATTCTATTCTATTCTATTCTATTCTATTCTATTCTATTCTATTCTATTCTATTCTATTCTATTCTATTCTAAAGTTGTAAAATAGATTTCCCCAACTCTTTTCAGCTGGTGTTTACTTTTGGAATATTGGGAGCATGCTCAAGCTATGCTCAGAAAATGTCTCTCCGGAGAGTGGGGGGAATTTGCTTATTTACCAAATAGCTGTCATTACAAGTGTGGCTTGCTAGAAAAATAGAAAAATTCCCTTGTCAAAAGACAAAACTGGTGAAGATGCTCCCCATCACTTATCCTAGCTTTTAGCACATACTCTTTTTTTGGGAGGAATAGGTAAATATGCTCGTAAACACAGCACCAAACTGCAATTACCTACAATTTTTATTTTCAAAGCACATCCACAGACAGTATGGGAGCAATAAATTGTTTATTTATTTATTTAGAAAATGTGTATGGCTGCCCATCTTAAATACATAAATCTAGAAAGTTTATTAAAAAAATATATTTTAAAAGCTCATAACCAAGCACAAATATAATAGAAGTAATCCAATACAAAAGGAAACTGAGTCACCATGTTACTATTTGTCCTAATTACTACTAGGTGGCTCAATTTCCTTTTGTATTGGATTAATTTTATTATATTTTTGTTTGATTACGAACTTTTTCAATGTATTTTTACATTTACTGCTTACGTTTTATGATGTCAATTTATGTATTATAAGATCCTCTAATATCCAGACTAATCAAGAAACTAATTAAGAAGACAACCAACCTAGAACTAAGGAGAAATTTCCTGACAGTTAGAATAATTAATCAGTAGCTTGCCTTCCAAAGTTGTGGGTCCTCCATCACTAGAGGCTTTTAAAAAGAGATTGGGCAGTCATTTATCTGAAAATGACTGGGATTAGAAGATCTCTAACGTCCCATCCAACTCTGTTATTCTTTTATTCTGTTGCTTAATCCCAGGGGAAAATAAAGGTAAAAGTTCCCCTCGCAAATATGTGCTAGTCATTCCCGACTCTAGGGGCCGGTGCTCATCTCTGTTTCAAAGCCGAAGAGACAGCGCTGTCCGAAGACGTCTCTGTGGTCATGTGGCTGACATGATTAAACGCCAAAGGCGTACAAGAATGCTGTTACCTTCCCACCAAAGGTGGTCCCTATTTTTCTACTTGCATTTTTTACATGCTTTCGAACTGCTAGGTTGGCATAGGCTGGGACAATTAACAGGAGCTCACCCCATTAAGCGGCACTAGGGTTTCGAACCGCTGAACTGCCGACTTTTCGATCGACAAGCTCAGCGTCTTAGCCACTGAGCCACCATGTCCCCCAGGGGAAATTAGTCAGGTCTTAATGGCCTTTCGAAAGGCTAAGAAGGTTGGTCTTCTAAGGCTGGGAATCTCAGAAAGGAGGCTATTCCAGAGGGCAGGCATTGTACAAAGTAGCAAGTTTCCTTAGTTTCCTGCGAGATGATCATGTTTAATGAAGGGGACCTGGCGCTACCCTGTTGTAAGTCACCGTTGCAACATTTTTTGAAAGCTGATAATTCCTCCTGGCAACTTGCTCATGCTAGACTGTTCTGTGAATCTTGCTAATTGGTCTCAAATTCTATCTGTTATGTAGCTGCAGTCACTAATAACTATCTCTTTGCTGATATAGCTTGAAATTCATGGTAAACACATTTGACATGAATCTTCCAATTAGCTGGATCTATGAAACTTGGACAGAGGGAATACTGTCTCTACTTTTCCCAACCCTTAATTTACAGATCAAAGACATTGCACAAGGCTGAATTCAAAGCAGAGCTTAACCTTTTGAAGCCTTATAGAAGAGGCTTCAGTTACAATTAAAAATAATTTTAATTGTCAAATTTGGTAAAACTTCACCAACAGTAGGAGAAAGTGTATGTGGTGTATTGCTTAAAAATCAGCCTGGAATACATTTTTGAAGCCTAATTTAAATGGTGGTAATTAGAATAGAATAGAGAATAGACTAGAACAGGTGTGTCAAACTCAAGGCCCGCAGACCAGATCTGGCCCATGGAACGCTTAGATCTGCGGGGCTGCCCTGAAATGAAGGACTGGCCCACGGTGCTTCTGCCAGCAAAAATGGAGCCTGGCAGAGGGCTGCGGGAGGCCATCATGGTCGATAATGGGGCCCAAGTGGGCTGCGTGCGGCACCCCTGAGCTCCATTTTTGCTGGCAGAGGGCTGAAGGAGACCATCTCGGCTGAAAACGGAGCTCAGGAGTCCGTTTTCCCTGGCAGAGTGTTCAGTCCGCCACAGGCCACACTGACACGAGTGACATAACCCTGATGCTGCCCTCAATGAAATCGAGTTTGCCACCCCTGGAGAAAAATAATTTGATTGTCACTTTGAATGTACACTAATCGGTATACATTAAAATGAAATTTCTTCGCATACAACTCTCAAAGGGTCACCACCTTCAATATACACTACATAAACTTGAATGAATGAATAAATGAATGAATGAATGAATGAATAAATAAATATGTATATACCCACATATATTATATGACACAGAGAAACAACACAGTCTAGTTTGGATGTATACATGTACATAGCGAGAAAAATGAAACTTTTGAATTTACCACATGGATGGCATAGGGAACAAAGCTATTACAGAATCTGGAAGTCCTGCTAGAAATACTCCGAAACCTCCTTCCAGAGGGGAGCAACAGAAACAAGCTGTAAAGTTGTGTGGGGTCTCCAACAATGCTTTGAGCTCTAAGCACATAGCGCTTATAAGCAGTATCCTGAATGACAGGAAGCGAGCTTCCTATAATCTTCTCAGCTGTCCTTAACACTCTCTGTAGGGACTTTCTCTCTGAGGCACTTCAGCCACCAAACCAAACAGTGATGCAGTTTGTTAAAATGCTCTCAATCTTGTCTCTATAAAAAATGGCCAGGACAGAAGGAAAAAGATATGCTCTACTCTACGCTTCACTTTACAGGTTTGCTGAACTCCAGACGTACGCAGAGATGAGCTCCAGACCTTTGGAAGACGGCAGCTGTGATGCCATAGTTGAAAAGCCAACTTATTTCATGAAGCTTGATGCAGGTACAAGGTATTTCAATGTTTTCAAATTCCAAAATGTAACCTCATTTCTCTATACTGATAAGAGAGGATCTATTTCTGTAAACATCAGGAAGTACGAATGATAAGCTTCAGGTAGTCCTTGACTTAAGACTAGTTGCATAATGACCATTCAAATTTACAATGGACTTGAAAAAAGTTACTTTTGACCTATCCTTGAAGTTATGACTACTGTACCACTCCACTGTCATGTGATTGTGTTTCATGTGCTTGTCAACTTGCTTGCATTTATGACCAATTGCAGCATCCCGTGGTCATAAGTTCACGTTTTGTGACTTCTTTTTGCTGTTTATTGGCAAGAAATACCTTTTGGATAAATTGCATTCAGACTTACGACTGTGTGATTTGGGTAACAACCACAGCGACTCATGTGACAGCCATCATGAAAACAGTTGTAAAATTGAAGTCTGGTCATGTGGTGACTCAATTTATGACCACAATGATTAAAGTTTCAGGTTCAGTTGTGGCCGTAAGCCTAGGTCTACCTATACTTGGATTAATCTCTAAAGTTAGTGTTTCTTAACTTTGGTGTGTGGATGTCAACTCCCAGAGTTTCCCAGCTAACATATTGGCTGTGGAACTCTGGAAGTTGAAGTCCACATATCTTAGAGTTGCTAAAGTTGAGAAACTCTGGTCTAAAGGCTATGTGTGCGTAAACCTATGCAGTTGTTTAAAGCAGTTGTTTAAACCTATGCAGTTGTTTAAAGTCTCCAACCTTGGCAACTTTAAGCCTGGTGGACTTCAACTCCCAGCAAAGCTGGCTGGGGAATTCTGGGAGTTGAAATCCGCCAGTCTTAAAGATGCCAAGGTTGGAGACTCCTGCTTTAAAGTATTGTTTCTATATAACTGCCAACTCTTATTGTAGTTATGCTCAGATTGATATGAACATGCCTTAATGACCTGATTCACACATAAAGTGAATTAGTAATAGAGAGGCTTGTATATCATACTGAGCCCAAACTAACAAAGCCTAGTACAATTGGCTTACAATACGTTAAGCAGTAGCCTTCATACTTTTGTATATACCTGCTTAGTAGGGCTTTCAGCCCCCCCTAAGCGGTGTTCTTTTTTATATATATATACAAAGTCAGCTTATTGCCCACACAATTCGGGTCCTCATTTTACCTACCTCGAAAGGATGGAAGGCTGAGTCAACCTTGAGCCTGGTGAGATTTGAACTTGCAGTAACTGCAGGCTGCTGGTGTTACTTAACAGCACTTAAGCACTTAGTCTGCTATGCCACCAAGGCTCAAGTCACCGAGCTTGACTTTGCTTATTGGAAGCAGCTGGGAAGGTTAAAAATTATGATTACATGACCCCAGGACAATGGAACAGTCATAAATATATGCCAGTTGCCAAATGCCCTAATTTTGATCGCATGACCAAAAATAATTTGTTCATGTGAATTAGGAAATGATCGTTTCACGTATGTGGGAAAAACGGTCATAAGTCACCTTTTTCAGTGCTATTCCAACTTCAAATAATCGCTAAACGAATGGCTATAAGTTGAGGGCTATCTGTAAAGCTTGGAGTTCAGTGAAATGAGCTGAGCTGAGCAAACTATCATAACTTGATTTTTTTTTTACTGAACTCATTAAGGCTTTCTTAAAAACCTTTTTATCAAGGAGATAAAATCCTTCAAGTTTACTGCTCTGATCAAATTAGTAGCTTCTTATGACTGGATTTCATTTAAAACCCATATGCTGGCAATAATAATGAGCTAGTCTCAAAGCTCATCCTTGTTCAGCTTCTTAAATGTGTTTTTAATGGCAACTTCATGAATTAATTAAGTAACTCACAATTTTGTACCTGTATTTTAGCATTGTGGTACCTGTATTTTAGCATTGTGTGTTCAACTATATGGAATATAGTTTTTTGCATAAAGTCCTACGCCTTAGTTGTAAATGACTGTCTGTGTAATTCTGGTTGTATTTACTACAATAAGCTTAATTTTTCTTCCTTCTGTTAGGTGTCAACATGTACCATCATTTTTGTGACTTTGTGAATCTTTACATCACTCAGCATGTTACCAACACCTTCAGCACTGATATCAACATTGTTATGTGGGATACCGTAAGTAGCAGCATAAGAATAGTTAGGGGTAGGTTAGGGCGTAACATTATTTGAGATATTATTTTTTGTCTGATGTAAACAGTTCCAGGTTTAGGATGAATTGTAATTATGCTATCGTGGGAGGATTGTTAGTCAGCTGTAGATTGGTATAAACTACCGCAAACAGTATGGTTAAATGAGATAACTATTTACCTCATTTACCTTTTGCTTCAGGCTCTGCTCAAGGAATAAGATTTGACTTTTTTATTAAGTATTTGTAATTTTATTCTTAATGCTTATCTTCTTCTTTTGTTCCTGGTCTATAAGGCTGTATTTCAACAAATCATTCCACATCCAGAATTATGGTTACATTTATTAAATTAAACTTGTATACCGCCCTTCTCCTGGTGGACTCAAAAAGCGCTCGTGATTGTAAATTGAGGCATCATTTAACCCGATCTGACTTTTTGACCTTTTTTGTGGTGGTTGTTAAGCAAATGGTTAAATGAATCAATTTTCCCCAACGGGTGGGTTTTTTTTTGTTTTTTTGTTTTTGCCACAAACCAGAAATAAATTCCACAAAGCAGCAAAAAAAAAAAAAACCACCATTGCAAATTGCAGTCATAATAATTTTTCATGGTCACTAAGTGGCTGTTGTAAATTGAGGACTACCTGCTTGTCTCACAAGTGGTTTTTCTGCTGGATTTCTCATTTGACTCTCCTATTTGGAAGAAAAACATTCTTTGTGCATTTTTGATACGTCTAGATCAGTGGTGTCAAAAACTTGTGGCTAGATGTGTCACGCTCTGGCTGTGCCCATCCCCAGTTTAGTGAAGGGGAAAAAGTCGCAATATGTCCTGTGACAACAACATGACGCCATGAGTTTGATACCCCTGATCTAGATAGTACTGTAATGCGAATTTATCCTAAGCTATTCTATTTTCAAAATTTGTTATAGTATATTTAATTCCTAGTATTGCCAGTTGATGGCGCCAGTGTACTATTTTAACTCACTGTATAAAGTTGAAGAAGTTTATGCATTCTCTTTATGTAGGGTGCATTGGTTTAGCTGTTGCAGGTTTACAACCCTTATTAATTTTTTTTTATTTAGTAAAGCTGAACTTCCATTTTTATGAAGTAAATTTTCACATATACAGCTTTCTACTCAAATGTCCCAAAGGTGCTTCCCCCCGCCCCCCAGGAGACAACTGGACTTTCTTGTTTCTCTTTGAAGAAATGGTCAATACCTGGAATGCACTACCTGACTCTGTTGTTACATCCTCAAACCCCCAAAACTTTAACCTTAAACTGTCTACCGTGGACCTCACCCCATTCCTAAAAGGTCTGTAAGGGGCATGCATAAGCGCACCAGCATGCTTACTGTCCCTGTCCTACTATCCCCATTTATTTGTACTCATTTCCTGTGTTCATGTTTATACTTATCACCTGTTTTCTTGTACATGTTTGACAAACTAAATAAATAAATAAAATAAAAGACGTTTCGCTTCACATCCAAGAAGCTTCAGAAAAACCAGAAAGTCCAGTTCCCTTGTGAAAAAGCACCTTTGGGACATCTATGACCTGGATGACTGAGAATCTCCATATACATTTTTCTACTCAAATGTTTGAAAAGTTTTATTTTATTTATTTATTTATTTATTTATTTAATTATATTTCTATACCGCCCTTCTCCTGCAGGACTCAGGGCGGTGCACAGCCAGGTAAAAACATAGAAACACACGAAATGTCATCTTTAAAATTATTAAACAATTTGGCCCAGTTTGATTCAAAACCCAGAATTAAAACTTCTAATTAAGATTCATTTAAATAATCAGTCCCGCCTGTCGGAATAGCAGGGTTTTGAGGGCACGGCGAAAGGTACGGAGGTTGGGGATCCTATGTATCTCCAGGGGCAATTCATTCCAAAGGGCAGGAGCCCTCACAGAGAAGGCCCTCCCCCTGGGGGTCACCAGCCAACATAATTTGACCAATGGCACCATGAGGAGTCCCTCCCTGTGAGAGTGAACTGGCCAGTGGGAGGCTATCGGTGGCAGAAGGCGGTCTCGTAGGTGCCCAGGTCCTAAGCCATGGAGCGCTTTAAAGGTGGTAACCAGCACCTTGAATCGTGTGTTATATGTTGCACCCATCATCACCCGCGCGGCCGCATTCTGGACCAGTTGGAGCTTCCGAATGCTCTTCAAGGGGAGCCCCATGTAGAGAGCATTACAGTAGTCCAGACGGGAGGTGACAAGGGCGTGAGTGACCTGCACAGGGTCAAGTTCTATGTAAGTGAAATGAAACAGAAATGCAATTTTATATTAAAAAACATGCTTTTAGCATGCTTCTGAACAAATAAAAATGGCAAATTCATTATTTATAAAGGGCCTTTGGTAACACATCAGTTCAGGTATATGATGGTAAGATAGTTGTTAGGTCAGTTTGGTATCTTCCAGTTGTATTGAACTCTGATCTTTAATTGGCATTGGTTGTGTTGATGAGCAGACCTCCAATATATTTCCAGTCTGTAAAAAAACTTCATATTTATTAAAATATAACTGCAAAGATATGTGGAAAATGAAAAAAAAAACACGTGGGTTAACGTGTTAGGTTAACACGTTAGGTTAACGTGGCTAAATATGAAATTATGTGAACTTTTTAAAGAATATATTTATTGTACACTATTATTTCAGCTATTAAAATCAGAAAAAGAGCATTGTAAATGCAGAACAGAACATGTTCAGTTATCAGATCATATTCCTACAGTCTGCACCTATGTCATATTTTTCTTCACATATCTTAGTTGTATTTTTCTTTTTTAATCTTTGGAGACTATTACAATTTATATTTATTTTTACCATATCTCTCTATTCATATTTTATCTCTTTTATGCTGAATTCTTTTAGAAATTCTTTCTAATCTTATTGTTCGAAATGGACACATACATTTGGTTGTTTTTTTCTTCAGAGTACATATGGATATGGAGATTTATTCAGCGAAACATGGAAGGCATTTACAGACTATGAAATAACACATTTGAAATCGTATGATTCAAAAAGGGTATGTAATATTGTATCATTTTAAAATTTTACTGTTTTATTTTAAACATAATGAATAATTTGTTTTGTAGTATTTGTGTTTAATCTTTTGTAGTGATTAATTTCTTCTGGTCCAAGCAGGAATTTGCCTGCTTGTAGTCGACCCAGCTGCATAAACCAGGAAGTCATCTTACTTGAATTTGAATGAATCAAGGAACTACTTTATAGTTTAATGTAAGCTAGGAATGAATCCCAAAAGACAAGAAGGGAAAGGGAAAGGGAAAGGAAAGGAAAGGGGAAAGGGAAGGGAAAGAAAAGAAAAGAAAAGAAAAGAAAAGAAAAGAAAAGAAAAGAAAAGAAAAGAAAAGAAAAGAAAAGAAAAGAAAAGAAAAGAAAAAAAGAAAAGAAACTATAATAATCCCTCCCAGTTTCACAAAACATAACTTATGAAACCTGAAAAGATTAATGAATTACCATGATCATCATCTGACATTCTAAATTTATATATTTTAAATTCTATGAAAGGCCACTCTGGGCATATAAACATAAACCATAATATATTTGCTAGGATTTGCAGGAAATACAAAAGCCAATATCAAACGCTATCTAGAATTGCCTAGAGTCACCTTGGCGAGATGGACAGCATGGAAGTCTAATAATAAATAAATAACAAATAATTCAAACTTTTGTTGTCCATGGTAGTAGAAATTAGTAAATGGAAGTGCATCTCTGGAATGGCACATGATGCCAGTTACCTTTCAAAATCGTGCCATAACTTTCACCATTAAACTAGCATTACAATACTTCTTGAAAGTATTTAATGTTACAAGAGTTTATAATTATCATATATCACAAGAGAAATCACCCATCTCCCAAAATAAAAGACTCTGGGCAGTGTACAACCAAAGTTACCAAAAATATTCTGAACTACATTCCATCGCAGTGTTAATACGGTAGATCTTGCTTCATAACAGAATAACAGAGTTGGAAGGTATCTTGAAGCTCTTCTAGTCCAACTCCCGGCTCAAGCAGGAAATCCTATACCATTTCAGACAAATGATTGTCCAGTCTGTTTTTGAAAAACTCCAGTGTTGGAGCACCCACAACTTCTGGAGACAAGTCATTCCACTAACTCTGTCAGGAAATCTCTCCGTAGTTCTAGGTTGCTTCTTTCCTTGATTAGTTTCCACCCATTGCTTCTTGTTCTACCCTCAGGTGCTTCGGAGAATAGCTTGACTCCCTCTTCCTTGTGGTAAACCCTGAGATATCGGAACACTGCTATCATGTCACCCCTAGTCCTTCTTTTCATTAAACTAGACATACACAGTTCCTTCAACCGTTCTTCATATGTTTTAGTCTCCAGTCCCCTAATCATCTTTGTTGTTCTTCTCTGTGCTCTTTATTTGCCTCTCTCCTTATATATTAAGGAAAATCCTTGTAAATGGTTAATCTTCTTTTCCAGGTCTGCTTCAAAGAAGCAGTTTTTACACTATTGCCTCGAATGAGGTTTGGCCTGTTTTATAATACACCATTGGTGAGTAAATCTGATGAGATTACCACACTCTTTAAAAAACAACAACACACAAGCAGAATACTTGGATCTGAATAAAAATGGTAGTTTTTATTCTTCTCTCTCTCATTCTATATATGATAAAAAATTAAAGCATAAACATGTTTACATTTTATTCCTGTGTCTGGTCTAATTGCAGATCTCCAGCTGTCATGGGACAGGATTATTCAGAGCCTTTTCCCAACACGTGTTGCACAGATTAAATATCACCCAAGATGGGCCTAAGGTACTAGTTAGGTTGCAATAGTAGTCCTTGACATACGACCATAATTTAGGCCGGGATTACAGTCATGCTGGTTATTAAGTGGTTAACCATGTGACTCAGGAGTGTCAAACTGGCGGCCCGCGGACCAGATGCGTCACCTGCAGGCCCAGCTCTGAGAAGGGGAAAAACATTGTGACGTCATGTGATGGCCACATGATGCTGTGAGTTTGACATTCATGATGTGACTGATCAATTTTGCAAACTTTTCTGTAACGGTTATTAAATGAACATGACGGTGGTAATATGAACATTGTCGTTAAGCAAATGCTGCACTCATTAAGTTAATCCATTGTCTCCAATTGGTGTTTTTTGCCAGAAACTAGAAGTAAATAGCAATAGCACTTAGACTTATATACCGTTTAACAGTGCTTTACAGTCCTCTCTAAGTAGTTTACAGAGTCATCATATTACCCCCAACAATCTGGGTCTTCATGCTGGTTAATTTGTAGTCATGTGACTGCAAGATATTGCAAACAGCTGTGAATGCAGGCAGTTGCTAAGCATGCAAAGTGCAATCATGTGACCTGGGGGGGGGACCACTTAAATGACCAATCGTAACTTGAAGACTAGCTGTGCTAAAATGAAACTGAAATTGAATGCTCTCCCTCCACCCCCAAATTCCACTTCCAAGACTTTTCTCATATCCTGACAGTGTTTCTTAAAGTGTGGTCTGAGAGTCCCCTGAGAGTCCATTCAAGGATCTATGAAATCAAAATTATTTACAAGATTTTGACAATATTTGCAAAAACAATGTCACTCTTCTCATTGTTACTTTTATTTTAAAAAATAATAGGATTTTTAATGGAAAATAGGTTAGTATCTAATGGATTTAATATTGGTATTTTTACATGAGTCAGTAAGTAACTATTCTATGAATGTGTCCATTTTAATTTTCAATACAGTAAATATCAGTAAATATAACCCATCTAAGCGAAATCTCTTTTGGGGTCCTCCATAATTTTTTAAAAGTAGGAAGGAATCCTGAGAGAAAAATTTTTAAGAAACTGTCCTCACAGTTCTGATACCCTGTATCGGTGTATTTGTAGTTTAAGTATTCCTATTTTTTTACTTGGGAAGACACTATAGAGAATTCTGCATTTGAAAAGATGGCTATTGCCAGAAAATTGGATTAGGGCAGAAGATATCACAAGTTAACCTCATCTCCCATCTCCTCGCTATGTTAAGCCAATCATTTCCTCTCAGTTCAAGGTACCCACAAGATTGTGAGGATTTTGTCAAGTGCAGGAAATCAGGAACCGAAGCAGTTCAAGTGAATACAGGTTTATTGCATGCTGACATTCTCTACAAGAATTTGAACATCTAACAGTCCAAGTGAATTGGCAGTAGATAAGAATCAATGGAATTCAAAGTGGGCTGGACTTAGATATCTTGTGGGCATGAAGAGACTCAAGACTGATGGCGCGCTTGACCCCTCAGGCTCAGCCTGGATCTTTTCTACAGTTATTCTTGCAGGGCTCAAGCGGATGCTGGCTATATGCATTCTCAATGGAGATATAGAAGAAAGGGAACATAAAAAGCAGTAAACAAATAACAATACATGCATGATAACTAGGATAGGGCCTTGGACAGCAAAGTCCAGTAGCTCTGATATATCCAGTCGCCCCAGAATAATTTACACTACTCAAGAGTTTCTTTTTCTTCTACTAGGAAGTCTATTCTCTAAAAGCCACCTGATAAATCCTTGATCACTGTTTGTTTCCTATTCAGTAATTTTATTTATTTATAATGCAATTTATATGCCACCCTATCTCCAAGGACTCAGGGCGGCTTACAACGGTAAAAATGCATAATTCCTCATTAAAACAATAAAAATTAAAATTCCAATTTAAAACAATTTAAAATTGATTAGTAACCCCTGTCAGTCCAAGCTGCGGAACAACTAGGCCTTCAAATCGCGGCAGAACGAGCGAAGGTCAGGAGCCATCCGGAGCTCCAAAGGAAGTTGGTTCCAGAGGGTGGGTGCGCTCACAGAGAAAGCTCTCCCCCTAGGGGTTGCTAGCTGACGCTGTCTGGCCGAAGGCACCCTGAGGAAGCCCTGTTTGTGGGAACGCACTGGGTGATTGGGGATTGTCGCTGGCTGCAGGGGGTCCGACAGATATCCCGGGCCTAGGCCATGAAGGGCTTTGTAGGTAATAACCAGCATCTTGAACCTCACCCGAAGGGCAACCGATAACCAATGCAGGTTGCGCAGGAGTGGTGTAACATGGGAGCGTCGGGACGCTCCCATCACAACCCGCGCGGCCGCATTCTGCACCAGCTGAAGCCTTTGAGTGGTTTTCAAGGGCAGCCCTAGATAGAGAGCGTTGCAGTAATTAAGACAGGAGGTGACCAGCGCATGAGTCACCATGCGTAGGGCATCTTGGTCCAAGTAAGGCCGCAACTGGTGCACAAGGCAAACCTGGGCAAATGCCCCCCTGGTCACGGTCGTTATGATCTTCCAAAGACAACCGTGAATCCAAGAGGACACCCAAGTTGCGAGCCCTATCCACAAGGGGTAACACCCCACCCCCGATGGTCAACAATGGAATATCTCGCTTGGACCAAGATGCTGGTACCCACAGCCATTCGGTCTTGGCCGGGTTGAGTTGGAGCCTGTTCCTCCCCATCCAGGACCGTACCACTTCCAGGCAGCGGGACATCACGTCGAGGGCATCACTGGGCTGCTTTGGGGTGGATATAAAAAGCTGGGTATCATCAGCGTACTGATGATACCGCACCCCAAAACCATGGATGACCTTCCCAAGCAGCTTCATATAGATGTTGAACAAGAGAGGAGAGAGGACCGACCCCTGGGACGCCCTACAAGTGAGCGGCCTCATAACCGACCTCTGCCCCCCTGCCAACACCGCTTGCATACGGCCCGAGAGATAGGAGGAGAACCACTATAGAACAGTGCCTCTCACTGCCAACCCCTCGAGCCATCACAGCAAGATACCATGGTCGATGGTATCAAAGGCCGCCGAAAGATCCAAGAGGACCAGAACAGAGGAATATCCCCTGTCTCAAGCCCTGCAAAGATCATCCACCAGCGCGACCAATGCCGTGCTGTACCCTGGCCTAAAACCCAATTGATATGAGTCCAGGTAGTCTGTATCCTCCAGGGCCAACAGGAGCTGTCGTGCCACCACGCTCTCAACAACTTTTGCGACAAAACGAAGGTTGGAGACTGGACGAAAGTTGTCCAATATAGTTGGATCCAAGGCAGGTTTCTTGAGGAGGGGTCTCACCACCGCCTCCTTCAAAAATCAATTTTACTGATTTTTCAGTTAACTTGGCTGTTACTTTTGTCAGTTTTTACAGGCTGCGGAAGAAAAATTAGTTCAGGTCTTTAAAGTATTAACTATAGAATATAAAGCATATTCATCACAAGGGGCTAACATTTTCCAGCTTTCCACATCCATTTGCTACCTGTTTCCTTCTGATCTTAATAGATTTCATGCCGTTAAACCTTTGTATTCCTTTTTTTACACTCTACCCCTGAGAATTGAATGATTTTTTTTAAATTGGGAAGGAAAATAACTTTATTTGGAGGGCTAATCTTACTTTTTTCCTCCATTACTCACCTGCGTATTAAGTGGCCCTGTTCAGATTCAGTAATAGTATTCAGTAATGTTGTCAATTTTATATTCAATAAATATAAAGTATTTAAAAGCCTGTGCCTCTTCAGGGACATTCTGGGAGTTGGCATAGAGGTAGCTGAAAGTCTCTTAAATGGCTTTGCTGTTTGTGGCAAATACTCCTACTAAAGCTTCAGCTGAGGTGTTTGCGGCCTTCTTGCATATTGTATAAATGAGGTGATTAAAAGAAAAGGACAGTTTAATAGCCCTACTAATTGTTGCTGTTAAGGCCAGTAATTTTTTTTGTTGTCAGTCTACTGGTCTTTTCTTTGTTTTGGTGCAATGAATTGATTAATGAACTGTTTTTGCTGAATTCGTTTGTTTTTGTTTTTCAATAGGATGGGAAAATCAGAGTTACAATACTTGCCCGGACTACAGAGTATAGAAAGATATTAAACCAGAATGAGGTTTGCTCATTTTTTCCTTCAGTTAAATGTCTTTGCTTTATAGGTGCCACATAGAAAAAGGTAACTTTAATATTGCCTTGAACATTTTTGTTTTTTCCTCTCCCTCTTCAGCTTGCCAATGCTTTGAAAACACTGCCATTATTTGATGTCCAAATAGTGAATTACAAGTACAAGTAAGTATATCTGAAAGCAGAAGTAGAGCTGGCCTGCAGTTCTTCATACCAAATCAGTATATGATATATCAGTATCTACAGAGATGGGAGTCTGTCCTGTCATGTCCTGTCGTGTCGTGTCATGTCGTGTTGTATTGTGTCGTGTCCTCTATCTATCTATCTATCTATCTATCATCTATCTATCTATCTATCTATCATCTATCTATCTATCTATCTCAGGGGTGAAATCCAGCAGGTTCTGATAGGTTCTGGAGAACCGGCAGTGGAAATTTTGAGTATTTGGAGAACCGGCAAATACTACCTCTGGCTGGCCCCAGGAGTGGGAAGGGAATGGGAATTTTGCAGTATCCTTCCCCTGCCACGCCCACCAAGCCACACCCACCAAGCCACACATGCCCACCAAGCCACGCCCACAGAACTGGTAGTAAAAAAAAATTGGATTTCACCCCTGATCTATCTATTATCTATCTATCTATCTATCTATCTATCTATCTATCTATCTATCTATCTATCTATCTATCTATCATCCATCCATCTTAGGAACTGCCCATCTCCCTCATAGGGGGATTCCGGGTAGCATAGAAGTAAAATGTGAAAAACATAAAAACTAAAATAAAACCTAAAATAGGCAAGGTGAGTTAAAGTTTTTACATTAAGAGTTAATTAAAAAGCGGGAAGGGAGGAGAATTTCAGGGCGCTAACCTGCCCCATTGCTGCGTGGTCGCTGGTGAGTCCCAAGCAATAAGGCAGAGCAATCTTTAAATATTTATGAAAGGCCAGGAGAGTGGGGGCTCACATTGCTTAACTGAGGAGGGCGAGAATGTTCCAAAGAACAGGGACAGTGGGAGAAAAGGCTCTCTTCCCAGACTGCCAACCATAACTGAGGGGGTTAAAAGAACGTATTTTCCCTTCCTATCCAGGTGGTACAGGTTAATGTGATGGGGTGAAGATGGTTTTTTAGATAGCTTGGCCCCATGCCATGTAGGGTTTTAAGGTCACTGTTGTGGTCCACCAGCGGCCAGAGGAGCTGGCAGCAGATTCGGACAGTGAGGAAGTTGGGCCAGTCCTGGAGTCGGGGGAAGGCTGTGATGAGGGCTCTGCATCAGAGGCAGAGTGGGGGCAGGGCCTTATGCCAGTTATCAGCTGCCTTCGGAGTCAGACATCAGTGAGGCAGACAAACAGCTGGAGCCTGTTCCCAGTGTGCACATGCGCAGAGTTGCCTGACAGAGGGAACAGTTAAAGAACAAGGGTCAACTTGGGAGTAAGGCCACGGTGGACAATGAATGGCCCCTCCTCACAGAGGGAATAAAAGAGGAGCGAAAGGGGAGTGGAGTTTGCAGGAGACAATTAGTTCACTTAATTGGTTCGTGACTCTCTGAGACACCTTGTAAAGTTCTGAAGATATCGGCCTGGCAGCTCTCCAAGCCAGAGAAAGTCTGTGACTGTAAATTCTCCTTTGAAAGACTTCGCTGGATATGAGTGAGAAGAATTTACACTAACTTAATAGAAAGGGGTTTTGTAAGGACAAGGAATTTGCTTCATGCTCTTGGGAAGCCTAGGTCAGAACAGTCATAGCTACCATCTTGAATTGGACTCAGAAACATACCAGCAGCTCATACAACAAAGATGTTACATGCACTATTTTTATACGCAGAGGTGGCTAAAATGATGCCATCGCTGATCCTCCTTACTTAATAGGAGTCTGTATTTCAGAAGGTTTCCCTCAACCTCTGAGGAGCAATTGCAGTGGGCTGAGAACAAACATTCAATGTCTTCCTTTGAACAAGCCAAAATGCTTTTCCAAAGCAACCATTGGGCATTCCAAAGCGCAATTACTTTGAATTGCTGAAATTGTAGGACACTTTCTAATGAATGAACCACCATGTTGTATAACAGGGTTTCTTAGTTATTTTTTAGAATATACTTCTGAAAAACATACTGGAATAAAGAGCGGTCCATGGATTTGAATTTAATAACGTACTTGTCTAAGCATAGCGCTAGACAATGAAATGCACATTTTTAAAAAATGTATATTTGCATGGCAGTCTTGTAAGGTGCTTCTAGACAGTCAGATATTGCAGTGAATGGATCCATTGACTGATCAGTCTTAATCATAGAGCCTTCTCCAGGTACCTTAGAATAGAATAATAGAGTTGGAAAGGGACCTTAGAGGTCTTCAAGTCCAACCTCCTCCCTGCTTAGGCAGAAACCCTTTACCATTTCAGACAAATGATTGTCCAATCTCTTCTTAAAAACTTCCAGTGTTAAAGCATTCACAACTTTTGGAGGCAAGTTGTTCCACTGATTAATTGTTCTGTCTGGAAATTTCTTCTTAGTTCTAGGTTGCTTCTGTCCTTGATTAGTTTCCACCCATTGCTTCTTGTTCTACCCTCAGGTGCTTTGGAGAATAGCTTGACTCTCTCTTCCTTGTAGTAACCCCTGAGATATTGGAACACTGCTATCATGTCACCCCTAGTCCTTCAACTAGACATACACAGTTCCTGCAACCGTTCTTCATATGTTTTAGCCTCCGGTCCTCTAATCATCTTTGTTGCTCTTCTCTGCACTCTTCCTAGAGTTTCAACAAATTTTTTACATCATGGTGACCAAAACTGGATGCAGTATTCCAAGTGTGGCGTTACCAAGGCATTATAAAGTGGTATTAACAGTTAACTTGATCTTGAATCTGTCTTTCTCTTTATGCAGCCTAGAGCTGTGGTGGCTTTTTTGGCAGCTGCTTGGCTTATATTTAAACAGTTGTCCACTAAGATTCCAAGATCCCTCTCACAATTACTACTATTGAGCCAAGTACCACATATATTGCACCTGTGCACTTTGCTTTTCTTGCCTAAATGTAGAACCTTACTTTTTTCACCATTGAATTTCATTTTGTTAGAGAAGGACCCTTCTTATTGCTGGTACCCATCAGTGAAATTGTTTCCCCAGAAATAATGTGCAGGATGAACATTTTGAAAGATGTTATTATTTCAGGCACTTTAGGAAATCCTGTTTCTGTTTTGCCGTTGGCTCTACTTTGATTTTTGTCAGCTGCATTTTCATTTGCTATTATTGCTAGTGGTTTTAATCACTATCATGCTGTCGTTTGGTCATTTTGCGTCTCTTTGATTTATATTGTACATTTAAATAGATTTGCAAACTACCTAGGGAAGTGTAGTTGTGAGGCAGTTTAGAAATACACAAGATCATGTAGCTCAAGGACATTTTTATTTTAATGTGTTTCTTATGCATTACATTCCGAAAGGACTTTTTTCCTAGCCTTGAGCTGTGTTCAGATAGTGATCTCTTGTGCTTTTTCTGGCATGCACATACTTGTGTATATATAGATTTGTATTTGAATGT
The DNA here is from genome assembly GCA_030761175.1 of Masticophis lateralis. Lineage (NCBI taxonomy): Eukaryota > Metazoa > Chordata > Lepidosauria > Squamata > Colubridae > Masticophis > Masticophis lateralis. Next base: position 42,814,588 of record JAUDYJ010000002.1, on the reverse strand, counting down.
GTGTCTGTGTGTCTGTGTGTGTGTAGGTATATATTGGGGTTTTGTGTGTGTATGTGCATATGTGTATATAGTCTTACTTATGCTGGTTTATATAGGGAGCTCAAATTTAAGGAGCAGCTGAAGATAACCCACAATTCTGATATCTTCATTGGAATGCATGGAGCAGGACTTACTCATCTTCTCTTTTTGCCAGATTGGGCTGTCATCTTTGAACTGTAAGTCTTTCCTTGGCAGTTATGCTTGTATGTTTAATATCTTTGTATGAGGTTGTGGGCATGCATTACACGAAGATGGATTTCCTGCTGCGGAGAAAGCTCCAAATTTGTGTTTTTTAATATATGCATGACAGTGAAGGATGGCACGACTTCCTGTGTCACAGGAGCTGTCAAAATTACCTGGGTGGTAATTGGTAAAAATCAAGAAATGCTTCTTCGAATCAATGTGGTAACCCTGTTTGCTGACTTTTATTGGATTGAGGTTGACAGCAGGCAGCCTCCAGGCTAAACCCAGTCGCCTTTTCTGGGTGGTTTGTCAGAAAAACTAGTTGTTGCCTGGATCATTTTTAAACAGACCTTAAAAATCACATCTAATCTTTCACTCTGAGGCAAGTCATGTGACTATCAACCACAAAGGTGATATGCTTGTTCTTTGTGACTGCTTCTTTCTTTATCTTTTCTCTCATGAGAACATGGCCAAGTTTGTCAATTGGATTACTCTTGCTGCCCGTGAAGATATTATATTTTAAAACTGTGTGGCTGCTGCAGTATCCCATTCTCTCTATTCTCTGGTTTCATAGGTGATGCAACTACACACCGGCAAAGATAAACATGAAGTATTTGATCTTTGGCTTTCCATAACTTGCTTCTCCTTTCTATAGGGACAAAGCTGGAAAAAGAAAAACACAGCTGGTTAGTTTTCTGGTAAATCTGTCTCTGATAAATCGCCATCATTTCTGCATCTCCGTAGGTACAATTGTAAAGATGAACGTTGCTACTTAGATCTTGCAAGGCTGAGAGGCATCCATTACGTCACCTGGCAGAAGAAGGATAAAGTGTTCCCTCAGGATGAGGTACTAGAAGGTGTGGTGGGATGGATGGAAAGGACTTTATTTCCTTGGGTCTTAATTGTTTTTGTATTACCCTTCTCAGTTCTTCTACATGAAATATGATTCTGTTCTACAGCCCAAATTAAATTCTCTGCTCTGATTAAGGAGTCATTTTATATTAATAGCTGGGGGAGGAAGAGTAATGAAATTAATTGGCCATTAGTTTAGGCTGTCAATAGCGTTGCTGTGAGGGGTTTCTAACTGATACGGTAGTTTTGGGGTGGATCAATAAATCAGCTATTATGAATTATTGTAATTACTCAATATGCTAGTTTTACCTCCGTGCTTCCTTAAAATAATTTTAACTCCTATTTCTTCAGGGGCATCACCCGACATTAGGAAAACATCCAAAGTTTACAAATTACGCCTTCGATGTGAAAGAATTTGTCCGTCTGGTTCTGTTGGCAGCTGATCATGTGTCACAACACTCCAAATGGCCATTTAGGAGAAAACATGATGAATTCTAGGTCAGATAATTGGCCTCCTTTGCAGAGTTTTTAAATACTAAAGTGTTCAGAATGTCGGCTCTTTTGAAGTAGTATCATGAATTATGAACTTGTTTGAAGAGGGAGAAGTGAAAAAGGTTAAATGGGCAGGAGTCATATATAATGTCTCCCTCCAAGCATGTTATTTCTGTATTATTACTTTCTTACTGACAATCCCTGTCCTAATTTACTTGAGGAATTTGCATTATGCATGATCTATTTATTAAGGTGACCATGTTTGCACTATAATCTTCCTATTTATTTTAGGATTGTCAGCCTCATTGCTCCAGAGCAGTGAAGTGAAAGATAAGCACACTGGACCTTTTTCCCCCTGCTTCTTTTTGTGACATGTGGCAAGACCTTTGCAGCCTCGTATCTCCCTCCCTCCCTTCCTTCCCTCCTTCCCTTCCTTCCCTCCTTCCTTCCTCAGCACTGACAGTGATCTGGAAATGAAAATCCAGTTGAGTTGCATCTAGTCAGTATTTTTTTTTATGTAATGGAAAAGCTAAGAAATCAGGTTGATAATGCATCTTAGGTGTGACTTGCTTAAATGTTACACTTTTTTTAAAGTAGTAAATCACAGCTGAGGGAAGGGGATTTTGGCATGAAATTCATAGAGGGACCAAGTCCTAATCAGCAGTGGAATCCCAATCTGGCACTCTGACTTCATTTTTAATTAAAAGGGAAGTTTCTCTCTGAAATACGCTTATCCATGTTTTTGTTTCTATTGCTATCTGCATTTCACATTATACTGTCATTATACAGGTAATCCTCGGATAATGACCATTTATTCAGCAACCATTCAAAGTTATGACAGGGCTGAATGAGGAGACTTGTGCCTGGTCCTCAAAGTTGTGGCCATCGCAGTGTCCCCATAATCTTGTGATCCTGATTCAGGCACTTGGCAACTGGTTTGCAATTACAATGGTTGCAGCATCCTGTGGTCATATATTTGCAACTTCCGCTGCTAGATTCCAACAAGCAAAGGCAATGGGGAAGCCAGCAGGAGGTCGCAAATAGCAATCACATGACAAGGTTCTTCTAATGGCAACTAGAGTTGCTGGAACTGTTGTCATAGATCAGTGGAGTCATTGTCACTTTGTGACAAAGTTATTGGTACCAATTGTCATTATTAACTGAGGACTACCTGCACATTTAGTTTTACTCATTAATCATTCCTCTGTTTGCTTCCTTGTGGGTGTACATGTTTCATTACATGAGATGGCAGGTGTATGGATGAAATATTTTAATTTGTTACCGTAGCAGTTTTCTCCATGGGATTATGAGCCGCGGGGTTGCAGTGGCTAGAGTGCAGTACTGCAGGCTACTTCTGCTGATCACCAGCTGCCAGCAGTTTGGCAGTTGGAGTCTCACCAGGCTCAAGGTTGACTCAGCCTTCCATCCTTCCGAGGTGGGTAAAATGAGAACCCAGATTGTTGGGGGCAATAGGATGACTCTGTAAACCACTTGGAGAGGCTGTAAAGTTTTTGGGGGGTGTGTGGGAGGGAGAATGTACAGTATACAATTGTATACAATTCAATTGCGTACAATTGAATAGTATTTCCTAAATAATTTTCCATGAATGTACATCAGGCAGGGCTGTCAAACTCGCAGGCCAGATTCATCATGCGCTGGCCACGCCCACACCCGATTTAGCGAAAGGGGGAAAAAATCCCGATATGTCATGTGACACTCCTGTGAGGCTGCGAGTTTGACACTCTTCATCATTGGCTATTTTTCATTTAATTGTGATGCACCTTCTGAAAGTCCAAATGGGCCTAGGATAGGATAGGTCCCTGTTACTAAATTTCTTGTCAGTTCTTATGGAAATAACCAAAATACTAAATAATAATAACTTTATTGTCATTGTACGTGTATACACAGTATACCCATACAACGAAATGCACTTAACACCCAAAGACCAGGTCCAACACACATAACAATCCCCAAACACACTCCAACCCACCACAATTCCCCACCCAAACATCCACACAATAGACCAAGTAATGCTGTCCAACAGCTCACTGATGGCGGCCCTTTAGTTCATTGTTGAGTGCAATTATAGCTCTGGGATAAAAACTATTCAGAAAACATGTGGTTTGAGTTTTAATTGTTCTATAACTTCTGCCAGAAGGCAACAGTCCAAAAAGATTGTAAGCAGGATGGGAAGAGTCTCTGAGAATGTTATGCAACTTCCTCAAACAGCGAGATTCGAAGATGTCATCCAGGGTTGGTAACTGGAATCTGATGATATTCTGGGCAGTTTTAATGATTCTCTGTATAGCTTTTTTGTCTGCTACAGAGCTGCTCCCATACCATGCAAGAATGCCTTATGTCAGGACACACTCAATGGTGCTGCAATAGTAGGACAGAAGTAGATGCTGAGATAGATTTATCTTTCTGAGCATTCTCAGGAAGTACAGCCTCTTCTGTACCTTCTTCACAAGCATGTTAACATTCATAGTCCACGAGAGGTCCTCTGAGATATAAATGCCCCAAAATTTAAAACTACCAACCCTCTCCACCTCCTCATCATTTATGTACAATGGTAAATGTACATCTCTCATCCTCCTGAAGTCAATTATAAGTTGTTTAGTTTTTTTGGTGTTAAGTGTGAGATTATTTTCTTTATACCACACGGGGTATCCCTTATCTGTATCCCTTGCCATTGAGAGTATAGGAAAAAAAGAGCATAAGAACGATATTGATTCTAATTTGCATTGTTTGTAGCTGGAATGCTTGCAACCTTGATTTAGGGTGTTCCGCCCTTGACAAAAAGGACTCCTCCTTATTTGTATGCAAAAGCAGACAAGCATAAATACTTGGATGATACATAATGATTGATATTATTGACCCCTTTTTAAATAATCAAAAGCAATTGTTTAGAGAGTGGCCCTATTGGCTGTTGTGTTTATAGGAGTGGATGAAAAAGAGCAGCCTATGGACTCTTGCAAGGAGACTCGTTGCAAAAAGGAAAAAGGAAGACTTTTGAAATGGGCTGGATTATGACAATTTGCCTTTCCTTCTTAGACTGAGGCAATTGGTTGAAAAAAAAAACATTTATCTATAAAACTTGAAAATTGTACACGTACATACATACCCCACTTCTTAAAAAGATCATTAAGAAAGGGGGTGGGGGACCACATGTCAACCAGTATCGAAGTTTTTTTCTTTAAAAAAAAATCAAAGGGAAATTTACTTTGTAAAATATAGGCATTTTTTTGTGAATGAAAATTTATATATCATGTCAGATCACTGTAAATATTTATTATCAGATGTGCCAGGGTTTAAAAATGTATGCTCTACGACCATTTTTCCTCTGGAGCAAACATTTATTCCTTAATTATTGGAAAAACATTAGGATCCTTAATGCATTCTCATCCATCATCAGATTAAAGCTTTGGAGTCTGTCTTGGAAAGATACACTGACTTTGAATGGTCATCGTAATAACTAAATGGGCAGCACACAGTCTAGAGCCTCGTTTGCTGTCCAGCACTGAAGGTTAATTATCTGCTAAGGAATAGAATCAAAGAAAGCAAAGTGAGCTGGAACCTATTACTGTCCCAAAATATTAAAGAGAAATGGAAGACTGTGCTGATGAATTTGGAGATTAGTTCATCATTCCAGTGTGAGGAAAGGCTTGGCGAAAACTAATATTCACATTATAGTAATTAGAATAACTTTGGTTAGACCTAAAATAACTTTATTGTCACTTTGAATGTATACTAATGGGCATATGTTAAAATGAAATTTCTTTGCATACAGCTCTCAAAGGTCACCACCTCCAATATAGACTACATAAACATGACAAAAGACATACATACATACAAAATTATGCATATACCCATAAATATTATGACATGGAGAAACAACACAGTCTCATTCATATGTAAACATGTACATGGCGAGAAAAACGAACCTTGCGAGTTTACCCGACGGATGGCATAGGGAACAAAGCTGTTACAGAATCTGGAAGTCCTGCTAGAAATACTCCGAAACCTCCTCCCAGAGGGGAGAAATAAAAACAGACCGTAAAGTGGGTGTGTAGGGTCTCGATGCTTTGCGCTTTAAGCACATAGCTCTTATAAGCAGTATCCTGAATGATAGGAAGTGAGGTTCCTATAATCTCCGCTATCCTTACCACTTTCTGAATGGACTTTCTATCTGAGGCACTACTGCCACTAAACCAAACAGTTTGTTAAAATGCTCTGTAAAAAGTGGCCAGGACAGAAGGAGAAAGATGCGCTCTCCTCATCCGACGCAGGAAATGCAGAAGCTAAGGATGACATGTGGAGAGACCAGATTGTTAATTATCCAGCACCTCCAGATACTTAATACTGTTGACCACCTCTACAGCTGCATCCTTGATACCGAGTGGAGTTTTAAATGTTTTAAATATTAAATGTGACAAAATATAGAGGGGGGAAAGGCCATAAACTAGCTTCTTTAATGAACATCAAGTGGGAATTTAATATTTTGTCCATGTGTAGTTTCACGAGATACATCAAAATCTGGATGTAGCATTTGGTGATATATATATGGATCTGAATGACACCTGTACTAAAATGGGAACTGGATGGGCACCGGAAGAATAACTTACAGTAGATATTTGGACAAGCTGAAGGCTTTCTCCATCCACTCTTTATTTAGCGACTGACTTTCATTTTAACTATCAGGTTGTTAAGTGAAATGATTGCTGAATGAACACTTGACAGAGAAAGATAGAGGCATCCTGTGAAGATCACATTAAGATAAAGTTATCTTGTACAGCTAAAGTACACCAATGTTACTCCTTCCAGTGTGCTTTGTTGTCAGGTGCACAAAATTTAGTCACAAATATGGACACTGATTGGAAAATGAATTATTGCCATCTTATTTGCGAATGGTCACTAATGAGGCTAGTTGCTAAACAAGAAGTGGGTGCAGTGACATGGCTATGTAATGCAAGGTTTAGGACTTGCATTTAGATTCGTTGGAAATACTTCCCACAAAAGCTTATAGGGCTGTTTCATAAATTGTCTAGTAATTGCATATCCCTCTGTTATATTTCCAAAACTACATTTCTACAGTGTAATAGCAGGTGATGAATGCATGTTGATAATAATGTGATGCACTGTGTAAAGTACTGCCTGAAAATATTTTGGGAGGCCATAATCAATACACAGAGAACAGTGACCTACACATTGTTTTTTATATTATCACTCTATTATGAAATGTTGCTCCATGCACTCCAGTTACTTATGTGCAGGTATTTCAAAATGTATGAAGCCATTCACTTGAAAAGAACAAAGATTTTGAGGACTGGAAGAGCTCATTTTATCTTTGAATACAGATTGAGAAGAACTGTGTTTAATTTTCAAAGCGAGTAAACTATTTCTTATTCATTTGAAAAGCTTTGTCCTATGCCACCAGTTTCTGAATTGGTTTTTGTTTTATTCCTGAACAGCCTTTTCCTAGTGACTTTTTAAATAAAACCTTAGTTTTTGGTCTTTGAGCGTTTTTTATTTTTTGATAAAGCGATTTCTTTGAAAAAAACAATAAGGTTTCAGTGTGAGATTTTGCTTTTTCTTCATGCCCATCCATCCATTAGGGAAAGCTGCTTTAAAAAGTTGTTAAGAAGGTGTACTATTTGCACTCCCGTGTGTTTCATGCAGTTGAATGTGTGCACTCTGCAGTTATTTTATATATATTTTACGGTGTGTAATCTATTCAGGCTCCTTTACCATTTTTTTCAATATTTAATAGCCACTAGATGGTGCCAAAATACTGTCAGGTTAAGAATGATAATTCAAATGCTCCAGAGAATGAAATTTAGGCTCTACAAGCATAGTTTAGAAACTCCAATATTCACCTATAATTAGATGTGAGCACACTAACACAGTCATTTAATTATTATGGGTTGGGTCTAGGCTTAATTATATCTAGATTAAATTCAATGAAATCAACGGAGCTTAAGTTAATCACGACAAATTGATTTCCATTTATTTCCATGGATCTACTCGAAAGGGTAGATCCAACGTGTGAAAGTTTTATAATCCCCTCTTTTTATCAACTAGGTCCTCCAGGTGGCGTACAAACATAATTCCACAGCACTATAAAAATGTCAACAATAAAACGTACAAACAAGCTAACAAAAACAGTTTAATGTATTTAGCTGCAGATTAAAATGTTTGTTTTAATTGGAACCGTCCCTGTGAGCAGATGTTCGGTGATGATAGTTTGTTACATTTAACCTCTGCACATCTTGATGCAGCGAGCAGGCTTTTTTCCCAAACAATACGTTATTTGCCTTCTGGGCAAAAGTTAACCTTGACTAAAGAGACTCAGCATTTCAGATGTGTCTTTTCTGTGATAAGTGCATCTGGATCTTCATAAACTATAGAAAATGGTGGGTTTTGCTTTTCCACATATAGATTGAGCTGTCAGATTAAAGCTTTTTCTAAGTCTTGAGGAAAGCTGACTTCTGAGGCGTTCCGATGGGTAAAAAGTCTAGTCGTCTGTGACATATCAGTGACAACTATATTTGACTTTAGTGATGTCTCCCAAAACCATACTGTTATGCTATAAGTCTGTCATTAATTCTTCATTTCTGAGGTATCCTTTCCCATATTTGTGATAGCCATGTGACATTAAAGCAGTGATTGTGAAGCTCTTCAATGCTGCCACACATACATAGAATTCTCCATTAAAAACAGGAGAAGATGTAGGGAAGAAATTTGGGCTAAAAAAAATCTAATTTCATCCGATCAAGACATCCCTCAATGGTATATAGCTAGAAGATAAAAACAGAATTTGAGATAATGTGGTGTACCTCTCTTTTGTATGAAATAACCGAAGCACAATTAAAACATTAATGAGGATCCTCCTAATTAAATAAATTAGGCTCAGTTTTTCAGATTAAGCTTGATGATAACAAAGAGTCTGGTTCCTTAGAAACACCGATACCCAAAATTTCCCCTATCCCCTAATGACTGCAGATTCCTCAAATTAAATCCTTACTCAATTAGTATACATCATTATGGATATCGTGTATGCTGCTGTTCAAGTGCCAACTTGCTAGTTGTTTGTTAAACATTTTTAATCCAGTTACCAAATTAATAGATTTTCTGCTCATGTAATATGCAAAACAATTAACCAGATTATCCTGGATTATATAATTAAGTCACAGGACATCCGCTCCCTCCCCCCCTCCAAATTTAGCACATTATTGCTGCTGCTAATTTGGTACTTGACATGGTTAAATATGTCATACAATCTATGTTACTGATCTTATCCTACGTCCATATGAAAAAGAAAGCCATTCTGATCTAGTCATTAAGGCCTCAGGCTAGAAAGCAGGAGTCCAAAATCTCTAATCCTGTCACTCTCTCTCAGCCCAACCTACCTCACAGGGTTGCTGTTGTGGGGAAAATAGAAGGCAGGTGTTGAATATGTTCGCCACCTTGAGTTATGCAAAAATAATAAAGGTGTGATATAAATGAACAAACAGACCAATCCCCAGAAAAACTGACAAGGCAAGCTTCTCCATATACACAGGCAGCAGACCCATACTCACGCTGATGATATTCCCTATTGTATTGGGGTATTGAAATGCCTGCAAGCAAGCAGTCAACCTCAAAACAAAATTTCTTTTCCACAAACCCAAAAATATTTAAGAGTCTATATATGGCAGAGTCTATATATATGCTTGTTTACTTTTGCAAATCTTAACATGGCTTAGCATGCTGGCCAAAGCATATTCATAGTGTGAATATCAGATCCTTATACTTGTCTATGTTTTGGATCCATATGAAAGATTAAATTAGTTATAATTTTAACACATATTACCGAGTTTCTCATATATCCCTGTGCACAAGGATAAAAATGTGCCAATTCATATATCTTGTAGACGGAAAGATGTTTATACATCATGCACATACAATGCAGATTCTAGTGTATTGATAAACAGTGCATGTAACTGTATTAAATACTTTAACCTTCTGTATCCTAAGCTAGTTAGTAACCCCAGGACCTAAAGGATCAGAATTTGCAATGCTAATGGAATCCATTTACAAAGCAGAATGTTTTGAAGAGGGCAGTTTGAATAAATTTGCCTTCTGTTTTACTAATGGGTGAATAGGAAAGTGGAAAATCATTAGCAATGAAATTGTTTTGAATAGATACCCACTCCTCAATCACAGTTCATTTATAATGCAGTTTTTCTGTGCAGGATGAAACCCTCCTAACACAAAGGGAATATTTCCACTGAAAAAGTCAAATGAAAGTCAACAAATGATAAGAAGAAATATAGCCTGTAAGCAATGAAACAAAATGCCACTAATTTCCAGAACTTGGAATTAAAGCAAATGCAATATAAAAGGACTTTCAGAGAAGTCTTCAGCTGTAGCCCAGTACAAGCTAACCTCTAACATGTTTTGAAAGGCAAAGGAATTTAGATTTGCCTCCTTACCATTCCTTCTTAATTCTTCCTTTCCAAAGTCTATATGCTCCACTGTCCACATTTAAAAAGAAAAAAAAAGGTTTTCTCCAGATTGTGTTGTGAATGAGGGTTGATCTTGAGGAAGGAAGGAAGGAAGGAAGGAAGGAAGGAAGGAAGGAAGGAAGGAAGGAAGGGAGAAAGAATTGGCTGTGTGAATGTCAGAGATTTAATCTCAGAATTCATGCACCTAAATCAGAAATTGGCGGAAGAGACTGGCTACCATAATACTGGATAAAGAAGGCATAATTAGATTAACGGGCATGCTAAAATTTGATAAATAAAACCAGTGCCCTCCCACTAACGACAAAGCACGGGCTAATTTTATTACACTGCTGAGGCATGCTGAAAATATTTTGTCTTTGCATTTGACACATGATTGTACTGATCAACTATTCATGGGCACAGATATGTATAAAACTAATTTGTATAAAATAAAAGAAGGACTAAGGATGACATAATAGCAGTGTTCCAGTATTTGAGGGACTGCCACAAAGAAGAGGCAATCAACCTATCTTTCAAAGCACCAGAAGGCAGGACAAGAAACAGTGGATGGAAACTAATCAGGGAGAGAAGCAACTTAGAAATAAGAAATTTCCTAACAGAACAATTAACCACTGGAACGGCTTGTGGGTGTTTCATCACTGGAGATTTTTAAGAAGAGACTGGACAGCCAGATGTCTGAAATTGTATAGGGTCTCCTGCTTTTGCAGGGGATTGGGCTAGAAGATCTTCAAGGTCTCTTCCAACTCTGTTATCCTGATTTTACATTGCACTGTTAAAATTGGTGTGACCATTGGAGACACTTTTCCTGGAGCTTGTGCACCCAATGTTGAAGGACAGAATTCATAATTTCATATAGAAATGTGAATGGGACAATTCTACATATTTTAGTCAATCATTAGTTTTACGTGTTATAATAATTCTCAGTTTTTAAAACACTATCCAAAAAGAAACTTTTATCTATTCAGTTATGAATAGTCTGGTAAAAATCTATACAATGAATAGTGGCCTCTTAAAAACTAACTGTGGATTTGGGATTTTAAATACCTTTAATAATCTCTGTAATGAAATACTGCCCAAATGGCTGCAGAAGAAGATATGGCCAACTGAAAACATTAGATGAAATATCTGTGTTGGGTTTTCTGTGTTGGGAGACATTTGTGAGGTTGGCTTACAATGCGTTAAGCAATAGCCTTCATACTTTTGTATATACCTGCTTAGTAGGGCTTTCACCACACACACACCCCAAGCGGTGTTCTTTTTTATACAAAGTCAGCTTATTGTCCCCACAGTCCAGGTCCTTCATTTTACCTACCTCGGAAGGATGGAAAGCTGAGTCAACCTAGAGCCTGGTGAGATTCGAACTTGCAGTAATTGCAGACAGCTGGTGCTAGTTAACACTTTAGTCTGCTGCGCCACCAAGGCTCTTGGTGCTTTAAAAAGAGCAATTAGTTGTGAAAGGCATTTAAGGGCATTTAAGAAAGATGCTTTTACCTGGTTAAAAAAAACCCAACCATCACCCATACACCACAGGATGAATCCCATGTAGCATGTGATTAAATCTTCACATGGCAACTCAACCTTTCATAGAAGTTTAGTACTGCAAAATGACTCTGGACTTAAAACCAGCACTAAGACTGGCATGGAAGTAGCTTTAATACAATTACTTCAGTCTTTCCTAGCTGCAGAGTTGATCCGTGGTCAGTTAGCATCGTTCCTTATAGTATTCCTATAGCAGATGGGCTCACGATGGAATTCCCCTGTTTCCATGCCTCTAGTTCTGCAAATTGTAACAGAATAACAGTTGGAAGGGACCCCTAGAGATCTTGTAGTCCAATCCTGTGCTCAAGCAGGAGATCCTATCCTATACCATTTCAGACCAATAGTAGTCCTCTTCTTAAAAACCTCCAGTGATGGAACATCCATAACTCCTGGAGGCAAGCCATTCCACTGATTAATTGCTCTAAATGTCAGGAAGTTTCTCCTTATTTCTGGGTTGGTTCTCTCCTTGGTTAGTATTGAAAGACTATTCTCATGACACCCTTAGTCCTTTTTATACACATACCAGACATATCCAATTCCTGCAATCATTCTTCATATGTTTTAGCCTCCAGTCCCATGGCTTCCCACAAAACTATTTTATCCAGTGTGGCCCTTTTTCGTTCCTTGTTGCTTTTCATCAGTGGTGAAATCCAATTTTTTTTACTACCGGTTCTGTGGGCATGGCTTGGTGGGCGTGGCAGAGGAAGGATACTGCAAAATCCCCATTCCCTCCCCACTCCAGGGGAAGCATACTGCAAAATCTCCATTCCCTTCCCACTCCTGGAGAAAGGATATTGCAAAATCTCCATTCCTACCGCACTCTGGGGCCAGCCAGAGGTGGCATTTGCCGGTTCTCCGAACTAAAAATTTCCGCTACCGGTTCTCCAGAATCTGTCAGAACCTGCTGGATTTCACCCCTGCTTTTCATGTACATCTGCTTTGCATGTACATTGAGAGCTTCTTCAACGGAGATAAATTTCTTGTGTGTCTAATCACACTTAGACAAATAAAGCATTCAATTCAATTCAATTCAATTGTCTTGAGGAATGAAGAATTATACTCCAATAATTGTCATAAGGAAATGTATCTTAGTCCAGGGTGATGTATATGTGAGTGTATGTGTTACATTCCTTGCTACTAATACCAAACTGCTCATGATAAATCCATTGGCTGTTCAGCCTAACTTGAGATTCCAACCACTTTAATCACAGCCATTCGTTCTTTAAATCAAAGTTAAGCTCCAAATGCTGCAGGTTACAAAGCAGAAAGTGTCACATACTAGTACAAAGCCAGTTGTGTCCTCCTTGGATGGCCACAGCTTAAATTGTTTGTCTTTCCACGGAATAGGTTAAATAGATTAGCTGACAATCAGATCAAGTGCTAACCTTTCCAGTTCTGTCCTCAGACAAGTTTATCGTGATAGGGATGAGAATGGCTGCACATGCGGGATTTTCTTCTTCTACTTTACGAAGCAATATGATGCCTGGCAATGTAATAATTCCGTCGATTATTATATTCCTTCTGACTGTGTTCTCTGGCACAAAGCACTCCGCTGCTGAAGGGTGCCATCACTTTCTGACAGGAGGAAATAAGGGACATCTTATAACTTTATTTTGTAAAATTATCTACTGCTTTGTTTTTCCATGCTAAACCAGTTCTCAGTGAATCACAAGAAAATGTACTATTAATAGTCCTCACTTAATGACCACAATTGGGATTGGCAACTCTGTTGTTTTGCTATATTATGTTTTGCTCTGTTGTTAAGCAAAACATAACATGACCATGCCGGACCCACAGCTTTGCTTTCAGCAAAGTGAATCACCTGTGGTTATTAAGTAAGATGCCACATCATCATGACTCACAATTTTACTGTAAGCCATTGTTGGAAGCCAGCTATGAAGTGTGCAATGATTGATCATGACTATGGGATGCTTCAATATTCACAAGTCTGAGAACCGGTTGTAAAATTACTTTTTCAGAAGCATAACTTTGAACAGTCTTTAAACAGGGCAGTCATTAAGGAAGGACTGTACTCTAACATAACAGACAACTATCAATAAAATGGCAGAACTGACTGACAATAATATTAATAAATTTTTAATGGAATTTAGAATGCTTGGCCAAATTTCCACAAACTCCTAACATTGGGAGAAGATTTCTTTAATGAATCTATCCCTGGACTTTGGATTCAAGCAAAAAAACAAAATCTTCTCCATTAAGAATGTCATTCCCATTTATATTCCCATTTATTAATATCAGAGTTTCATGAAATCTGGAACAAATTTTATTATTGGCTGGAAAGGAGGAAAAATGCTGGGATATAGGACCATTGATGAGTAAAATGTTTGGAAGTTTTTAGGCTAATTTGTTATGATAGATATGATTGAAATAGATATCGAAATAACCTATATGGATGAAAGAATATATGTATTTGAATAGTGATAATTAGTGTAAATATGTATAGAGCAGGGGTGAAATCCAGCAGGTTCTGACAGGTTCTGGAGAACCGGTAGCGGAAATTTTGAGTAGTTCGGAGAACCGGCAAATACCATTTCTGGCTGGCCCCAGAGTGGGGTGGGAATGAGGATTTTGCAATATCCTTCCCCCAGGAGTGGGGAGGGAATGGGGATTTTGCAGTATTCTTCCCCTGGAGTGGGGAGGTAAGGAGATTTTTCAGTATTCTTCTCCTGCCACGCCCACAAAGCCACACCATGCCCACCAAGCCACGCCCACAGAACCAGTAATAAAAAATTTGCATTTCACCACTGATAAAGAAGTGTATCAATTATATGACAAAATTTGATGAAAATGTTTAAACCGGAGATGTCATGCTATGTCCATTGTTTTTAATTTGTATTATAAATAAAAACTTTTTTTTTTTAAAAAAAGAATGTCATTCCCATTTCTAATGCACAAAAAGAAAAAAAAATCTAAACCAATTATTTCCATTTGAGATCAATGAAAATAATTTAGTATGGAAAAGGCCACAGCTAACAGGCCATGCTTTTTCCATGACAACTGAAATCAACATGTTTCAATCAGACAAGGCCCAGACACAGAATCCATCATCTCTGAGAACTGTGAAGTCACCATGAAATATGCAATTAGTAAGGATGTGGACCAGTGGTGGGTTTCAAATATTTTTACTACCAGTTCTGTGGGTGTGGCTTGGTGGGTGTGGCATGGCTTGGTGGGCAAGACTAGGTGGGTGTGGTAGAGGAAGGATACTATAAAATCTCCATTGCCAACTCAGGGGAAGTTTACTGCAAAATCCCCATTTCCTCCTGATCAGCTGGGACTTGGGAGGCAGATGAGGGTGGGGCCAGTCAGAAATTTTACTACCGGTTCTCTGAACTACTCAAAATTTCCACTACCGGTTCCCCAGAATTGGTCAGAACCTTCTGAAACTTACTTCTGAGGTGGACCATACTTGGCTATTTAAATTGGGAGGGGAAGCAAACAGTCTTAGAGTTTAGGACAAAGAATTGATGGTATATGCATTTGTCAGAAGAATGAAAATGAATGAAATTCATTAAAAATTAATCTATTTAATGTTCCCTTTATTTCTTCTACTACATTAAAAGTTACAATTTGGCTGCCATTTCTTGATGATGCACATCCACATTTTGGAGGGAACTCATTGTTTTAGAATTCCTGGACCTGTTTTATAGCAATGTTTCTCCCAAGGTGAGGCTGGCTCCAACACTGTGTGGCTTCTGGAAGGCCCACAAAGTATAGTTTTGTCAAATGGCTTATGTGATCCCATGATAGAGAGGAGCCTACTAAATCGTCACATGATAGCTTATTAAATGCATTTTCTGTATTTTTTTTTCTTGCCATTAAAAAATGTTTTAATTTATTTTGCATTTTCAATCTATTTGGATTGTTTTATTGTGTATGCTGCCCAGAGTCACGACAGGAATTGGGATCTATATATATAAATGATAAATTAGTAGGCTTCACATAGATACTTAAAATAAATAGAAATGCCCCAAAATGAATAACCTTTTAGTAAACAAATCAAAAGCGCTTTTTAACAATACTGTTATTTATTTGGGTATTAACTTTGTAACAATTAATGTCAAAACTTTGACATATATTATTTACATATTGACTAGGGGTGATAAGAGCAGATTTCCAGTATTTGAGGAAAGTCAATCTGTTCATCAAAGCATCTGAGGGCAGGACAAGAACCAGTAGGTAGAAACTAATCAAGGAGAGAAGCACCCTAGAACTAAGGGGAAACTTCCTGACAGTTAGAACAATTAATCAACTTGCCTTCAGAAGTTTTGGGTGCTCCAACACTGGAGGTTTTTAAGAACAGATTGGATAACCTTTTGTCTGAAATGGTATAATTTCCTGCCTGAGCAAGGGTTGGATTAGGAGATCTCTAGGGTCCCTTCCAATTCTGTATCAATAAAATAAAATATCTGTAACTCAGGGTTAAAATGAGTTATTAGCATGGATAATGCTACCTAGTTTGGGTCATAAAATATCTGCAAGAAAGTAAACAAATTCTGAGAGCATCAACGACTCCTCTGTTGTCCTGTACTCTATTCTGTAAATATAACATCCTAACCTATCAGACTTAATACTTTGGTTAGCCAAACCTAAGATACTAAACCTTTATTTCCTCAATCAGCAGATTCCATCTCTTATTATTGCACCCATAAAGCAACAATGGCTTTATGCATGCAATATAGGTGGTTGGATGATGCTCAGGTCTGAAGGCTTGTGCCCAGAGCTGATATTCCACTAGGGCTGTTTGTCAGGGTTCATTATCATAAACCCAATCCAATGATTCTGGACCTGATTAACAGGCACACTTTAGATTATAGAGGAGAAGAAAAAGAAACATGCTGGCTCTGACAGTCATAATTAAAGGCCCTTCTGATTATAACTGCAGTGGGGATTTCCACACTAAGCTAAGCAGCTGGAGGCAAGAGAAGGAATGATTATGGATTCAAGCAAGGCTGCTATGCTTTGGTTTCCTATTCAAACTGTAGGTTCAAGTGAAAAGGTTCAGAAAGGTATTGCAAAAAAAAAGGGTGGGGAGCAGCACACAGAACTGCAATCAAATAAACATTGGGCCTCTGTATCAGCTGACTTGGCTGCTATATGCAGGTGTGAAACTTTCCAAGTTATGTTTTTGCATTGTTCCATGAGCAGAACAGTGGTGGGTTGCTACCGATTCGCCCTGGATCGGGCAAACTGGTAGCGGCAGCGTCAGGAGGCTTCGCCCACCCACCCATGTCTCTGTACATGTGCAGAAGCGAGTGCACATGCCAGGGGTGGGTTCTACTTACCTTTACTACCGGTTTGTAATGGGATCGCACACAAGTGCTTCGCTCGCGCACACGCCTTGCTTCTGATGACATCAAGGTCAGTGGGCAGAGCCTCCCGCCGGTTTTACTAGCATTCTATAGAACCGGTCTGAACCGGGGGCAACCCACCACTGGTGCATGCCCATAAGCAAACCAGTAGCAAAGAACTGAGTGAAATGATTTCAATTAACCTGTTTCAATCCAATCTAGTTTAGTGGCAGTGGTTTCACCAGAGGCCCGGCAAGGAAGAATTGGATAGTGGTATTTGCCTCTCTCCCTAAACTGCAGAATACACAAAACATTATATTCCCATATAACTTTTGGAGAGGTTGGTCTTCAAATCAGTCTTGACTTCTGGTGAATGTCTGGACATGTTTCTGCAGTTATCTCAGCAAGATTTTAGGCAGGGATTTGACATTTCCTTCTTCCTAAGCCTGAGAGAAAACAAATGGCCATGGATCACCCAACAGGCTTCATGCCTAAGATGGAACTAGAACTCCCAGTCTCCCAATTTCTGGCCTGGTGCCATAACCACTATAAAATTGACTTATAAAGTGATTAAGTACAATTATTTAAAAAAAGCATTTATTTGTAGTCAGTAAATGATTATATTCTGTTTTGACCAGTCTTTGATGTGGGACACCTGTGTAGAGTAGGATATTCTTGAATATTCTTTAATTGGTGTTTAATATGATTTTCTCATATTGCCTTGGAATAAAACCTTAAATGCTCCTATTGTGTGATCCTTGTTTCTGAATCCCAAAGTACATGTGACCCAGCTTGGCTGGGCTTGGGATAGAGCAATACATCTAGTTATCATCATCTATGTGGACTTCAGTCCCCAGAATTCTCAGCATTGACTATGCTGGTGACAGAATTTTGGGAGGTGACGTCTTCACACCCTGGTGAGTAAACTAAGGATTATCAATGGGAAATGTGAATAGGCTAAATCTTGCATGCAAAATCCATTCCCCTTTTCTCAGATGTCCACGTTGAGATGGAAGAATTCCATTATATTTTTTAAAAATGACTTTTTAAAAGACCTTTATATTTGCTGTTGATTTGAGTGCATAGAATTTGTTCAGGTACACGGTTAATGTGTATGTTTAAGTGCATTTAATGCATTTAATTTTATATTATCATTATCCACAAGGAAAAGAAAAAACAAGCACATGCGCAAAGTTATATTTTAACAATTGTTGGTATAAAATCCCTTTCCTTTAAGTGATAAAACAGTCAACAAATATCAGATAATGAAAAAAACATGTATGCGTAATAAAAACTACGGATAGTGATTAATACATGAAGAGAATACTGAAAAATATGTAGATTATATGTCATGTTAAAATATAAATCACACTTTGGATGTGGCACCATTTCATCTGTAGAATGGTTGTTTTAAATGGTTTCCAAATAAAATTGAATTGCATATCAGATTTATTTTTTAAACATGCAGTTATTTTAGGTCTTTGAAACCTATTCCCACAGTTTAGTTAGCCATTTTCCATAGAGGGGATCAAAGATTCTTTTCAGATAAAAATAAACCTACAAAATCCTTGCCACTGTTACAAATGCACAATGCCAGCTTGGCATACTTTACAGAAATATATGGGTTGCTGAAGTTTAATAAACATATCTCAGGATGGAATGGAATTATGGCTTTCAAAACCTGTTCCGTTCTACGATGAATCATTTTCCAATACTGTTGCATTTTGCAACTCTGCCACTGCATACGCAAGAAGGATCCAATCTATTCATTGGATTTCTGGCATTTTGTGAAAAAGAAGATATATTTCCATAATCCCTTTGCAGCTGTGAAAGTATTGAAACTCTTTTAAGTGTGGAACTGCACAGGTTAAGGTGTGAAAGATCTTAATTGTATCCCGTTAATAAAATCTTGTAATCTCAGGAAATTGTCTCTTGTTTAAGCAACTTAATTCCTTCCTCATAGAGGTTCTAGATATCTGAACAGGCAAAGGAAAGCAAAGACAATTGGATAAAGAGGACAATTTTTTTAACTTTTGATATCCATAACAAAAGTTACAGCAAAAACAGCAAAAAAAACAAAAGTATTTAGGGCTACAAATTATACGTACAGCATCAGAAAGATTGTTTGCTTTTTTCAATGGCAGCATTTTCCCAACAAATCTTTATTATCACAAACACATGCCAATGATAATATATATTTAATGGCAATACATTTTTCAAACTTCATAGAGACATGTGACAAATCATGTGATCTACAGACTACAGTGATCATAGATTTGAAGGTCTGGATTGAAGCCAATTGCTGGAATCAGGAAATGAATAATGCAAATCTTGTCTGTCAAGTCTGTCAACAGACAAGGGAAAGAAAGAATCAGACAATTTTCAAGGTCACACAATACATGAAAAGTATTGAATGACTGCTGTTGTGAAAACAACCCAAACCCTCAGTCCCCCACTCCAACAGGACATTCAAAAAAGCAATATTTCATTTTAAGGCAATGCCTGCTGGACAGACATAGAACATAGCATAACAGACTTGGAAGGGACTTTGGAGGTCTTTTAGTGCAACCTCCTGCCCATAGCAGGAGATCCTACACTGTTCCACACAAATGGCTATCCAGTCACTTCTTAAAAACCTCCAGAGATGAAGCACCCACAACTTCTGTAGGTAAGCTGTTCTACTGATTAATTGTTCGCACTGTCAGGAAAGTGCAAACAGTTCTCCTCAGTTTCTCCTCAGTTCTAGGTTGGATCT
Source organism: Masticophis lateralis (assembly GCA_030761175.1). NCBI lineage: Eukaryota > Metazoa > Chordata > Lepidosauria > Squamata > Colubridae > Masticophis > Masticophis lateralis. Next base: position 42,794,909 of record JAUDYJ010000002.1, on the reverse strand, counting down.
CTCTTTAACAAGCTTCCACCCATAACTTCTTGTCTTGCCCTCAGTGTTAAGTCCGGACACAAAAAGAGAGGCAGAGACAATCGTAGTGAAGTAAAACAACCATTTCAGGCAACAGGAATAACAACAAAAATAACTATGAACTGAGAACTGCCGAGGCTGCAGATCCTTTTACAGGGAGCTGTCTAGCCTGTCAGCCACTGACGCTTGTTCATTTTCCTGCTGGGGAAAATGAACCAATGAGTGAAGACTGATGTAAGACTCACTCCTACTTGCATATTCAACACTCAGGTGCTTTGCAGAATAGGTCAACCCATTCTTCTGCCTCTCAAATACTAGAAGACTGCTATCATATAATTCCTAATCTTTCTTTTCATAAGACTAAACATTCTCAGTTCCCTCAGTTGTTCCTCATATAGTTTAGCCTCCAGATTCTTTAACATAGACATATGCTCCTACTGCCTACTGCCTCATCATAAATTAAATAATGAAAGAAAAGGAGACAAATGTCAGGGTTCCAAGGAACACCCCCAACAGGAAGAGATTGCTTTCTTCCTCTTTTCAGTCAAACATTTCATAAGTTACTTAATGTTATGAAGTGCCTTGAAAATGTTTATTTCTGTGTGTAGCAACCCAAACACAACTATGCAGCCCTTTGAAACTTCTGCCTCTTATAGTGAGGTGATGGAAGCATAGGAAATATAAATATAAATCGAGATGAGTGGCATATACATTTAATTAATAAATAAAATAATAAATAACCCAGTATAATATCCCTGTCAGAGTTGTATGATAGTAATATCTGCCAGATCATCTCATTCTATGGAATCCTATGAGTTCTTGAATTTAATCCTTGGCTTCTGTTTGTCCATATATAATCCATTATTTTCCAATGCCAGGCATTTCATGTCTTTTTACTCAATAAAGATTGAAGTAATTCGAAATGAAACATTTAGTCTTGATTATATGTTCATTTTGATCTCTGTAATTCCTCCTAATCAAGAGAGGGTTAATATGTTTTGTTTATTTCTGTTGCTGTTATTTTATTGTGTTTTAAATGTTAGCCACTTTGAAACCTGAAGGAGTTTCAAAGGGGCTGAAGGAGAGAAGATAAATTGTTTGAATAAATAATTAGGAAGTGGAAATAACAGTATTAATTATTAAGTGTCCATTTGGAGTGGCAACCACTTATGATTTTTAAAAATTAGCAGGAAAGCAGTTTGGGAGAATGTGGACAGGGGAAGCTAAAACTTTTTCTTAGCCATGGTCTCTTTACATTTGATTTCTATGTCTTGTTAGCAGCGTATTAGCACTAATCCCAATGAAACCAAAAAGATATTGAAATAGCAATATCAATAGCACTTATATACTGCTTCACAGTACTTTACAGACCTCTCTAAGTGGTTTACAGAGTCTCTGACAATCTGGGTCCTCATTTTACCGACCTCGGAAGGATGGAACACTGAGTCAACCTTGATCTGATCAGGATTGAACTCCAAGCTGTGGGCACAGTTAGCCTGCAATATACATTCTAACCACTGTGCCAGCAGGGCTCTTACGTGAAAACATGTAATTCTTTGCTGCCATCTGTGCTAAGCCCAAGTATTTCAGCCAGATTTAGTAGGCCCACCCTGCGGTAGATGGTGCACTGTGTGATAAGAGACCATTGCACTTATGGAAGTTTACTTATAGAATGCCTGGTGAGAACCCAAGGCAGCCATTTCTGTTTCAATCTCACTTCAATTTCATTTCTTGCAAACTGAAAAAGGTGGTTAAAGCGACCCTCTAGATAAGTGGGCAAAATTGATGTCAATACAGTCACATTAACCTAGAATGTCTGGGTTACCATTTCATTGGGACAGTCTTACAGTGTAATTCAATATAGTCTCTCAGGACATACAGTAAGTATGCATATACATTCTTATATGGTGGGGTGATATCTTACATGCAATAAAGCAAATATTTCAGGCAGGGTTTTCAAATATTAGGAATGTAAAATTTTCTCTTTCAAGTCTTCTATCAAAACTAATATGCTCTACAGAAGAAAAGATATAGAAATCTCCTGTTTTCTTAGCTGGTTTTTCCCAGCATCTCAGTGCAGATTCAGCTTTGGGAAAAAAAGTATTCAATAAGCACTAATGTTATTTATAAAGTGTTTCTTACCCAGGCATTGTCTAACAACATTAAAAAATTAAAAACTAAACAATTAAAATTAGAGAAAAACTAAAAATCAATATACAACATGATATATTTATAGCCACAATAAAAATAACGCACAATCATAAAAACCTAAGCCTACTTTATTAACATTGCTAATAAGATTTACAGCACAACGGCCCTGCTATTATTCTTGGCATCTGCTTACAATCCCTTCCACTAATCAGTTTGCTTTAATAAATAAAATGTTTTCCACTCTTTCTTTGAAGGCATGCATTCAAAGGTCCATGCAACCAAAGTTGGGAGGTCAGGGTTCCTTAACTGGGGATCTGGATCTTGAAATTCACATAACAAAAACAAAACAAAACAAAACAAAAAACCATGTAAAAAAGGTCTGTGGAGACTCTCAATCATCCAGGTCATGGTTGTACCAAAGTTACCTCTTGAAAAAGCACCTTTGGGACATGTAGACATCTTTGGGAATCGAAAAAAAACTTTGCTTTATTGATTGTATTGTATTATACACAGTAAATAGGACCATACCTTGAACTGTTGTGGCCCACCAGTCTTGGATGATGAGGAGGTTGGGGAGGAACTTGGGCCAGTTCTGGAGTCTGGGGAAGGCTCTGATGGGTGCTCTGCATCGGACACAGAGATAGAGCCAGGGCCGTCCGACATTTCCAGTCACCGGAGAGCCAGCTGCCTTTGGAGGCTGAGATGAGTAAGGAGGAACAGCTGGGGCCTGTTCCAGATGCACGTATGTGCAGAGCAGTTACGAGAGGAGAACAACGGAGGACAGGAGTCGACTTGGGAAGCAAAGCCCACGTGGATGCTGAATGGCCCCTCCCTGGCTGGGGAATAAATAGAAGGAAAGGGCAGTGGTTATCGTAGGAGACAACCGTTCGTATTTCTGAAGATTTTGCTCATTGTGTTTTGTGCCACAAAGACTTCTTACCAGAACTTAATCTTCGGCTGGGAACTCACGGCCTTGCAATTATCACAAGGATCTGATAAGGTCTGTTATTGCAGTTAACTACTTGAAGGATTATTGCCTGGACTTTTGGTGGGTGAATGCAATTAATTCACAAGAGGTAAATAAAGTGGCGGGGGGGGGGTTGTTTCATGACAAAGAGTCTGTTTCTTGCTTCTGCTAAGGCTGGGTCAGAACAGGAACTGGGACAAATAGTGATAGATGGCTTATTCCTGTTTATGTGGGATTTTGGGCCTAAGAAGGAACCAGTGTAAGGTCTAGCAATAGGAGGAAGCTTTCAGAAACAAGGGAGGTCCACTATACTGTGTACAGGTAGTCCTCGACTTACAAGCATTCATTTAAAGACTGCAAAACTCCAAAATTGCGTTCATGTCTTTGAAAACGAAATGGTGAAAGGGCTTTCTGATGGTTGTTTGGGTAGGGTGCAACTGAACTCCTCCAGATAGGAAAAGAAGGATTAAAAAAAGAAAAGAAATTATATATAGCAGAATAAGAGTTGGAAAGGACCTTGGAGGTCTTCTAGTCCAATCCTATGCTCAAGCAGTAAACCCTTTACTATCTCTATCACCTATCTGTCTATCATCTATCTATCTGTCTGTCTGTCTGTCTGTCTATCTATCCACCCATTCATCCACCCACCCACCCGTCCATCCATCCATCCATCTCACATTATCCATTTTGCTAATGCAAGAACAAATCAAATCTCATCTCATCTCTTAAAGCACTGTCCCCCTTAGCCTTCCTTTCCCACCAAAATTTAGCACCTGGGCATTTTAACAGCTTAGATAAAAATTAGAAATTTAAATTTATCAGTCCAAACCATTATTTGTATCTGTTTAGGATATATAGTCATGCATTTGTGATTCATCCTTTGACCGGATTTTAAATATTATTCCAGAAAAACAGCAAAACCCTTTGAAATCTCATTACAGTTTTGGAATCACTGTGTCTGTGCAAACTCAGTAAAAGTGGAATTATCCTCTGTGTACTGGAGACCTGACAGCCAATACGATATTCAGTAATCCTTCAAGAATTCAGGTAGAAGAAATTGTTGTACCAGGAAATGCTTCTGTTGAATATAGAAATCTATACCTGGCATATAATGGGCATAATGGCTTATATAGCTTATTCTGTAAAGGGATAAACAGATCATACTTTCTTCTCTTCAAAATAAAATGCAATCAGATTATTTAAAAATGCTGCATTCTCTCCTTTTTACAAAAGTTTCTTGAAAATCATGATAGATTATTATATTATGTCCTGGGCATAAACAAGCTGAATGGAAGGAATTTAGACACGATGGGATAATGATGGATTTGGGAAAGATCAAGTTTCTAGAGCCTATGAAGAATGCTTTATTTCTTTCCATCATTCGGAATTGCAGCCATTACCTAAAGCTGTTTTCAAAACAGTCTGATCTAATCAATAAAAGAGTTTTACATCAAATGACTGCAACAATATTTTCCCCCTTTTTTTCCTTTTTGTTTCAAAACACTTATCTCTCTCCTGGATTCCCTGCTTCAAAGAAAATCATTAAGGTTATTAAGTGTAGTAATGATTGATTTATTACATAACATTCCAAAGTGTAGGCTTTGAACACCGAATTAAAAGGTCTCATATTCTCATTTTTTTTTCCTTAAGGGCTGAATACTAAAAATGCTGAGCAGATATTATCAAAGGCAGCCTTGTAACCAAGGGCATTGGAAGGTGGCTTTGCAGCATCTGAACTCTCTTCCACATTTACTTAGCTGTATTTTAATGACATGTTTAATATTCTGCCTAGGATTTGGGTGATAGTTCTTTTTTATTTTCTGAGTAGAAAAAAAAAATTGAGCAAGTGGGGAAGGTGAGTTTAAAGATATCGCTCCATACATGCCCTGCTGAGTTATTGATTTATTTATTAAATTTTTATTCCGCCCTTTCCACCCATTTTCTTCTGGATGGCTTACGAATTAAAGAAAGACAAATTGAAAAATGATTACAATATTAAAACTATGCAAATTAAAAATTTAAAACTATAGAAACTAGGACTAACAGACGAACAGCATGGGATGAGATCTTTGTATCCTGTCAAGCATATTCAAAGATGGGCGCCCCCCCCAGGCTCCCTCAACAAGTTAGAATGCGATGCACTAAGGAAAAACCAATTCCATTCTACAGAGGCCCCATATTCAAGTCCAATATCTGTAGGAGAAATGGATTCTCCCTTGCATTCCATTGATAGCATAATGCAGTGATGGCAAAGGTTTTGGGTTCAACATCTGAGCCCCAAATTTTCCAGCATCTGGAAAATGCCTAACTTGACTCTGGTATCAACCCCCAGCCCAAACAAAAGAGAAATGGGCTTGGTTGTCTTCAGACTCTCTTTAGCACAGTAAAAGATAACATTACTCAACTTTTTACTTTTAGACAATAGCAATAGCAATAGCACTTAGACTTATATACTGCTTCACAGTGTTTTACAGCCCTCTCTAAGCCCTCTCTAAGGCTAAGTTAACAGAGTCCGCATATTGTCCCCAACAATCTGGGTCCTCATTTTACCAACCTCAGAAGGATGGAAGGCTGAGTCATCCTTGAGCCTGGTCAGATTCAAACTGCCAAACTGCTGGCAGTCAACAGTCAGCAGACGTAGCTTGCAGTACTGCACTCTAATGACTACTAGACATTTCTATAGCAACAAACCTATCACCAAAATCAAAATGTCACCTTTTCCATGACAAGCACAAAATCCAGAAGTGGTTTCCAAATGGAAAACCCACATTTTCTCCTTTTCCCTTCCCCTTCCCCTAGGTTTCTTATTATTTTCATTTTCTTTATATTTTATATTCTGATAAACTAATAAAAATCTTTGTAATTAAAAAAGAGAAATGGTTCTCTAGCACGACTTCCAGAGGATCCGGAGGCTATATGAGAATACCCATCATGCTCATGCCATTTTGGCAGCCTCGGAAAAATGCACAAAATCACACCCTGATCTCACACAATTTTCAGAGATTCCAGAGACCATACAAAAGTATGGCCCTCTCATACAATTTCTGGAGGGTCCAGATGTCCCACAAGAGCACACCCCATTCTCGTGTGGCCTTCACAAACTACAAAAATCTCACAAGAATAAGGTATGCTTTCAAAAACAGTTGTTGGTGAATTGCTCTTAGACTTCACAACATACAAATTGATCTACATTCCCTACCATCACAACCTCTAAATGCTGATTATGTTACATTAATTACAGTAAAACAATAATGTTCTAGCTTAGCAATGATGCTTCTGTCAGATATTGCCTGTATGTGATGCACCAGAGACTAGAAGGGGTTCAGTCTTTACAGACATCACATCTGACTATATCAGCCAATGAACTCTCTTATTGGACTCTTACCCAGAGGTCCCTTGGATATCTTCATCTCTCTCTCTCTCATCTATCAGCAAGACAACAAGTGAAGTTCTCTCTCCTCTCAACTTCTGAGTCATATAGTTAGGGTAAATGCAACAGGACACCCTGTTCATGCATGTATATATTTTGTAAATATTAAAACAACCTTTTTTGAACCTGAAGCTGTATTGACCAAATAACTTCTCATAGAAACGAATGAGCACGACCATCAATATATATATATCTGACAGCTTCATGGTCTCTTTCAAGAATCTTCATGGAAGAAAAAATAGAGGTCAAATGGAAAGACCATGAAGATCCATTACTAAAACCTGCACTGGCTTCCAGGTTGCTCCTAGGCAAAATCTCAGCATGTTGGGTGGAACAGCATTTCCTGCAGAAACCTACCTGTCTACTGAAATGAATTTCGGAGGGTATGATGTGCAACTCCCAATCTTTTGAGATCTGTCTAGCTATGACAAAAGAGAGGACGTTTGGCTGCCCCTAGGCTCTAGAATTTCCAAAATGGGCCCATTTTATATTTTCAGTAATAGTCTTCCAAAAACTGAAGATTTTCTCTTTTCAGAAAGATCATTATTGTACAAACATTTCCTGCTTTTATTGATTGCCATGCTTACTAATTTAAATCAAGCTGCATTAAAGTGTGTACTCCCCTTCGTGGTTATCTCAGTTATGAAGGATTTTTTCTGAAAGTCTGATCATCTGAACTTGCAGACCCACATGGTTACATAGGCACTGCATTTTTCTGAAAGAAAAAAAAGAAGAAGCTATAATGTGTACAGCTGTGGCTGAGGGAGGAATATTAACAATCAGCTACAATAAAAATATGAAATAACTTCCTCTTCTCAGTCCTTTCTCATTGTAAAGAGAAAGCCTAGAACCTCATAAATCCAAGTGGTAGGATTTTAAAATTCTTTTAAAAGGGTTTTGTTGTTTTGGTTTGTTTTAATGCTCACACTGGGTTCTGTATTTGTATTTTAAAGTCCTATTTCAAATGTTATGAGTTGGGAATCAGCTGGAATATAGAGGAAGATCAGAACAGAAATAGAACAATAGGGTTGGAAGGGACCTTGGAGATCTCCTTACCTAACCCCCTGCTCAAGAAGAACCTGGAGCATTCCGGAAAATGGCTACCCAGTCTCTTCTTGAAAACCTCCAGTGTTGGCGCACCCACAATTCTGAAGGGCAAGCTGTTCCATTGATGAATCCTTCTTACTGTCAGAAATTATTCCTAGATTGTATCAGTGGTGGGTTGCCCCTGGTTCGGACCAGTTCGCAAGAACTGGTAGTAAAACTGGCGGGAGGCTCCGCCCACGGCCTCAAATGTCATTGTAGGCGCATGCAATCCCGTTGCAAACCGGTAGTAAAGGTAAATAGAACCCACCCCTGGATTGTATCTCTCTTGGTAAGTGTCCAACCCTTACTTCTTATCCTGCCCTCAGATGCTTTGGAGAATAGATTAACCTCCTCTTCTCTCTGACAACCCTCAAGAGTGATATAAATATAATAAACATTATATCTAAAGAGTGATATAAATTCTTTCAATAAATAAATATAAATTTGCCATGACTGCAAATAAATATATAATTAAATAAGAAAGAAAAATTAATTAAATAAGAAAAAAGTTGTGCTGATTCAGGCCAAAGGCCACTTTTGTCTAGTATTTGGTTTCCCAAATGACCAATCAGATAAGTATAAGGAGATCATTGGAAGGACACCAAGAGCAATTTCTGAAGACATTCCCTAGCTACTGGGATTATATACAGCTTCTGATTCTGGAGATAATGTATAGCCAACATGATTAGTATCCATTAAGAGCTTTCTCCTCTATAAATCTGTCTCGTTCCTTTTATCCCATCCAAGTCATCACAATATCTTGTGGTAGCAACTCTTCCTGGTTAATTATGGGTTTGTGCAAAAGTGCTTCCTTTCATCTGTCCTGAATTATTTGCCATTCGACCACATTGGATCGCTCAAAAAAGGGGAAAAAGAATGGGAAAGGGGAACAAAAGAAGGAGGGGGGAAATACTTTTTCTTCACTTTTTTTACCCCACAGCAAGTATAATTTTGTATCACTTTCTCATGTCACAATTGACTATTTTTCTCCAATTTAGTTCCTTTCATTGCTGTTACCCTTTGTTGTTTGGCTTTTATTTTAATTCACAGTTGCCTCAATCTAATTAATTTATTTTAGATTTTACATAATGCTTTATTACATTTGTGCACTTAATAGTAGTATTACAAATGCTACTTCACAAATAACAAATGAAGTCCTAAGAAACGTGGCCGTTAGATATTGTAGAAATGCAGAAAGTAAAATAAGTAAGTAAAATTACCAGTAATTTCCTTCAATAACATATGAAAGGAATTTTTTTAAAGTACCTATAAATATCTATATTACTATTTTATATAACATATAAAAATATCTATAAAATATTTTCCCATGGAGATTAGAAAATAGAGTTCTGAATTTAATATATTAAACAATATTTAACCAACATAAACTAAATCCAAACTGCAATTTTTACTTGCCCGATATTTTGCAACAAAATCATTCTTAACTACAATTTTAAGTGAAACATTTTTAAATTTAATATACCAATATCATGACATTATGAGTAAAATACATTATATATGTATCCTTTAATATACCTAAAGGAATAACATGTCTTTAGATCTGTAAAGAAGACTGAAACTTTTTCTGCAAAAAGTTGTATATTTTTGTTGTGGTTTGTGTGTGTATATGCACACACTGAAAAACTGAGAAGATATTGGTTGATGGAATATTCCTCGCTTTTATATTTCTAAAAAATTGACATTATTGAATACTTGCATAGATTCACATGCCAAACTAGAAACTCATCAACAAATATTAGAGACTTTTACTTCCAGTTGGTCATCTTTTTTGATGCCACCACATAATCATTCTCTCTTCCCATCCATCATAAAGAATTAGGCAAGCAAGAATGCTGGATAAAAATGGAAAGAGAGTATAACTACTATCTGACTCCCTGACACACTATTGGTACCGGTAGAAAGAGCTGGGATAGGTCCAAGCTTCTATTTGTTTGAATGGTCCTTTTTCCTACTGCTTAGTTTAGTGCAAACATTCTAAAAAATGAAACAGGCCAGAAGTAGCTGTAGGTCAGATGACAACAACAATGGGACAAGCACATTTGATATGATGGCATCATAAGTCCCTGAGTTCCTAATCATCAATATGGCCGTATTGGCACATAGCACAAAATTGAGGCATTTAAAATTCATATAAAAGGATTTTCTCTCCATGCCAGCCATTATGTTTTTAAATTGTTTTCAAAGTCGTCCGACTGTGTTTCATTCTAAACCAGAGTGGAACAAGAGAGTACTATTAAAAAAAAAAATCTTCTGACTAACAAATATATTATCACATAAGCTGGTGAACCTTTAAAAGACCATAATAATCGTTTGCCTCTATGGAAGCTAACCAGCCTGAGTTGACAAATGGAAAAGGTATTTTTTGATAAGATGATGTAAAAATCTTGATGTCAGCATTAGACTTCAAGGTGTGAAGGGAAGGGAGCTTTAAAAAGTCAGTAGGATCTAGGCTTCTTCAATAATGAATAATGATGCATCAAAGGAAGATGTCAGAGGGCTGAAAGGGCAGATGTGATATTTTAGAGTAACTTAGCACCATGGTAAATAAATTATGAGGAAGATTTGTACAGCCCTGAAAATAAATGAAGTTAGTGGAAAGGGAACTTTGGCTCTGTGACAATGTAACTTCAATATCCAAAGTGTTGTTTGTAAAGTGATGTTGTCTATCTATCTCCTTTGGTTTATAAAATAACATGGGAATAAGATCAAGATTCTGGTATTTTATCCAGACCATGCCTTCCCTCCTTGAAACTTTCATTCCATCCTCCTTCAGGGCTCTGAGCTGATTTTGGTGTCAGTGACAAAGAAGCTCTGGACTCTGACAGATGATGCACCATTAGCCCTTTAGCCCTTTATAGTGGCAACCGTTACCTTCACTTTATTGAACATCTATAGTACCAGGAGGTTCCAGTGTATTGCTACTGCATGCTTATTCATTCAGGTCCTGATGGCCTTGTGCCTGAACTACTTCAGCCATCTTTGAATGCTCTTTTGCCTTCTTTCCAAGAACAAGCATGGATACTGGGAAGTTTAAAATTGACTGATTTAGTGTATGTTTCTTCTCTTTTCAGGAATGCAGCTGCAACCCCACCATATGAACAAGCATCAGAAAGCACTTTCCCATAGCATTTTCAAAGGCACACAGTCACAATTTTTGAATTTTCTGGATGCCACCAGTATCTTGATGATGCTTGCAAGTACGGTTGCCTCCAGGTTTACAGTATGTGGTTGCTCTCAAAAGCTTTCAGTAACCATTGAATTAGAGGACCATAAAGCAGAACAAGTGGACTATAATATACTGGTCAAAAGTTCTTTTAGTGGGATACTTGTTCTCTGTACCATAAAGTGTTGTATTGCTAATTGTCATATTATAGTCTATTATGCCGGTAATTGGCCTACATCTAATAGTATGTCTATAGAGTACTAGACAATGTATGAAAATGGCATTTGCTAAATCCTGAATAATAAGTTGGGGAAGAGCTGAGTGTCTCCAATATGAATTTAAATGGATTGATGGATATATGGGGCATTATGGAAATGAGCACAGCTATTTATTTGCAAGGGGCTATGCAGCATTTACGATCTATAAGCACTTCCCCTACCTAGTCAATGGCTAAGAAAAGAAATGTCTCAGCCAATCACTGTTAATTTGTTGGTCAGCCAGGGAGCAACACCTCAATCTGCCCCCTCTGTTTTATGTGCATTTTGTCTAGGTATGTTATGTATAGTGTGTGTGGGTGTTGTGCAGGGGTGGGTTCCACTTATCTTTACTACCGGTTTGCAGCGGGATCGTGTGCTCACCAATCACCAATGATGATGTCATGCCGGGTAGGCGGAGCCTCCTGCCGGTTTTACTACCAGTTCTATAGAACCAGACAGAACCGGGAGCAACCCCACCACTGGTGTTGTGTGTATAAAATTTAGAAACCACCCATCTCACTCACAGAGCAATTCCCTCTGCATTGGAATATAATACAGTGATGGAATCCTGCCAAGCTGTTTATGTCTAGGCCTCATTGCCCAGTTGTGCCATAAAGAAGCCATGTCAGAATTAATAGGAGCTAAGAGAAGTGGATTGAGACATCCACCGGAATGCCTGCACAAACAGTTTAACCCAACCGAATGAAATGCTACCCTTTCTTTATTTTTCTTTCTTTATTTTTTTATAATAATGTTTATTAAACAGTTTTTTAAAAAACAATCAAAAACAGATATTTACGTCTTCTTCTTTTCAACATCTTCGCATCAGTAATCCATAGTTATATGTTTTCTCTTTCTTATCTTAATATCTTTCTTTAGTGCCTGTGGCTGCTTGAAATGGAAATGCAATGGTGAACTTAACATGATGGTGACCACTAATCATAATAGCATGTGATTAGCTAAGGGATCAAGTACCTACTAACTGGAAGTGGCATATTTAAAATACAATACAGTTTGTATGGGAGTCGTGCCTCAGAATAGTAGGAAACTATGCCTCTGATTTTTAGCAAAGGTGGAGAGCCTGGGCAGCCCTGATGAGGCCTTCCCTAATCCATTAGACCAATGTTCCTCAAACTTGGCAAATTTAAGATGCAGGGGCTTCAACTCCCAGAATTCCCCAGCTAGCCATGGTTGGCTGGGGAAATCTGAGAATTGAAATCCATGCATCTTGAAGTTGTCATGTTGAGATACGCTGTGTTAGACCAGAAGACCCCATTTCTTCTCCAATATTGCAAACTACTCTTGAAAGTGAAAGGAATTTCAAAGTACCTTTAGATACGGCAATGAGGCATGCTAGTTAAAAAAATAATAAAATTTCCTGGGTGTACCAAAAACCATTTTTTTAAGATTGCCAGTTCCTCTGTATGCATTTTGTAGTTTTAAAAGCTTATTTGAATGGTTGTATACATCTGAAATAACTGGGGAAAAAAACTGTAGATAGTTTGTAATACTATAAGCATTAATTTCCCTGGGTTAATTAAAAGATAATGTCATTGAACTTGAAGATTGGAACTTGGTTACAGGCTGTAGCATTAAGATTAATGCAGTAGGAATAAGCAATGGATTTGCAGAAAATTAAAGCAGGGGAAAATAGCTTGTTCCACAAAGCACTAGGTTTGCACACAGTAGTGAGATAAGAAAGATCAGTACATATACCTGCCTGTGTAAAGAGAACAGCCACCTCCAATCTGTACAAAGTGAATGGTTTGGACTTCAACTCGCATATTTCTCAGCTGGCTTAGTTAATATTGATTATGGGAGTTAATATTTAGCATTTATTTATTTATTTTATTTTATTTTACTCACATTTATATGCCACCCTTCTCCCAAAGGACTCAGGGCGGCTCACAGCAATAAAACGCAAGACAATAAATTAATGCTAAAACAGCCCAATTACAAAATTTAAAACCCCAACAATTAAAACTAAAAACTCCCAGCAGATCAAGAGATTTGCTGAAAAAGCCATGTCTTCAGGCCAGTGCGGAAAGAGCGGAGGTCGGGGGCCGTCCGGAGCCCAGCGGGTAATTCATTCCAGAGGGTCGGTGCAGCCATGGAGAGCACCCTCATCCTAGGTGCCACCGGCCGACATTGTCTGGCCGATGGGACCCGGAGGAGGGCAGCCCTATGTGAATGCACAGGGCAGTGGGAGGCCGTTAGGAGGATGCTGGAGTGGAAGTATGCGTTACAGCAGGGGTGTCAAATTAATGGCTGGCAGGCTGGATGTGTCATGTGCTGGCCACACCCACCCCTGGTTTAGTGAAGGGAAAAGAAGTTGTGATATGTCACATGATGACATTATCAGTAACAGGTTAGAAGGGACCTTGGAGGTCATCTAGTCCAACCCCGTGCTCATGCAGGAGACCTGTACTAGGGATTCGAACCGCCAACCTTTCTAATCGACAAGCTGTCTGTCTGTCTGGCGTGCCTCCTTCCAGATTTCAGGAAAGAATGACTCCGACTCCATTTCCATAGATAAAGGTACTTTTACTGAAATTGAACTGAATGCATCCAAGGAAAGCAGAATCTGAAACAACAGACACGAAAATCACATATAGAAAGCATCCCCTCCCAACTGTCCTGCGTAAATCATCCAATCCAAAGGTCCTCCAGAGGCCAAGTGGAATCACACGTCTGGCAGTGTCATCAATCTGGAATGTCAGCAGATAGCAGCTTCAAAGGCACAGGACTGCAGTTAGGATTCGGTTTTGTTTCTCCATACTCCTCCCCAGCACGCTTCCCCGATTAGCACTTCCCCCTCCCACCCATTACCATGGCAGCCGACAAGCAAGTATTGAAAGATCGGAGGCTGACATTCGGGCCCCCCTGCAAAAGAGATATTAGTCCTGGAAAAGATAAAAGGGAGATAAATATACAATATGTACAGAGAGCAACGATTGAGGTTTATCAGGATATTTGGTATGAAACTTTCTTTGGTGCTCGAACATCTATTTGTTTACCCATTCAGCTTTTGACAATGGGAAATGTTTCCAGGCCACCAAATCCTGCACCTTACCATGATGCTTCCGAGAATCCAAGATTTCCTTAACCTCAAAGTGCTGTTCTCCTTCAATCAGAATGGGGACAGGAGGAGGTTCTTGGTCTGGATGCAAAGGGGACAAGTGTTCCGGTTGAGCAAACTAATGTGGAACACCATGAATTCATCGTAAATTTTTGGGCAACTCCAATTGAACCGTGATGACCCGAACTATCGGGAAAGGGCCTACATATTTGGGTCCAAGATTTTTTGACTTTTGGGTAGTTTGCAAGTATTTAGTGGACAGGTAAACCATGTCTCCAATTTTATAATCTCGTGCCTGACCTCTTTCTTAATTGGCTTGGGCTTGATGAGCTTGATGCGTGTCATCGAGTGCTTTATGAGTTACTGTCCATGTGCCACGTAGCTGTTCGATCCAATCAATCAGAGAGGGTTGTTTTGGATTCTCTTGGGGCAATTCTGGGATTGGCGCAAAGTCTTGGCTGGAGGCCACCTTGAAAGGAGTGAACCCAGTGCTGCTATGTATGGAGTTATTGTAGGCCATCTCAGCGAAAGGCAATACTTCTGCCCAGTTATCTTGCTGTTAATTAACATAACACCTCAGATATTGTTCCAGTACAGAATTGGTTCTTTCACAAGCCCCATTTGTCTGAGGATGGTGGGCAGAGCTTAATCCCTGGGTGGAGCCTATTAGCGTTAGGAACTCCTTCCAGAAATGAGAGGTAAATTGGACACCTCTATCAGAGATTATATGCTTTGGGGCACCGTGTAATCTGTATATATGTTGGACAAACATTTTCGCCAATGTTTTGGTGGAAGGAATCTTGGGACATGAGATAAAATGCACTTGTTTGGAAAACAAATCAGTAACCACCAGAATAACTATGCTTCCCCCCACTTTCGGGCAATTCCACAATAAAATCCATGGAGATCTCTCTCCAAGGGGCATCTGGCCTGGCAACACTCTGAAGTAGTCCAGATGGCTTCCCTGGATGTCTCTTGGCCAAGGCACACATGGGGCAGCTAGCTACATATGCCTCTATGTCTTTCTTGAGTGCGGGCCACCAGAATTGTTATTTCACTAAATGTAGTGTTTTGACAAATCCGAATGCCCAGCAACTTTGGCATCATGAGCGTGCTGTAAGACTGTTGCTCTCAGACTGGTGGGGACCTACAACTTGGTTCCCACCCAAGCAAGACCATCGTGAAGTGTACACTCATTCGAGTGGGCTTGAAACCACTCATCGGTCTTTAAAGCTTCTTGTAGTCACTTAGACAAGTCGCCTGATAATGCTGGATCTGCCTTAGCCTGCACCTGAGTAGTCACTGGTGCTGCGAGCTGGGTTGAGGGGATGATTGGCTGAATCACTTCCTCTCTAGCACTGTTGTATTGCGGCAGTCTGGAAAGCACATCTGCCATAAAGTTCTTCCCTCCAGGAAGATAGCGGAGGGAGAAATTAAAACGTTTGAAGTGCTGAGCCCAGAGGACTTGCTTTGGGGATATTTTACGTAGCGTTTTCAAAGCTTCCAAGTTCTTGTGGTCAGTCCATGCCTCAAAAGGGTGCTTAGCCCCTTCAAGGAATTGCCTCCATGTTAACAGGGCCCAACGCACCACGAAAGCCTCCTTCTCCCATATGGCTCATCTCCTCTCGGTCTCTGTTAGCTTACGAGAGGTATAAGCACAGGGTTCCAAGTTTCCTTCGGCATTCTTTTGCAGGAGTACTGCTCCCACTGCTACCTCACTGACATCAGCCTGTACAACAAACAGTTTGTCCATGTCGGGATGCTTAAGGACTGGTTCAGCAGCAAACAAGTGTTTTAGTTTCTCAAATGCCACCTGACAGTCCATAGTCCATTTGAGCGATCAGGAGGGCTTTGGTTTTACTTCTCTTTTTTTTTGTTTCAAAATTTTATTGATTTTATGAAAATACATAATATAACAATTCTACTAGCATCGGATAGGCAGTGTTTATACATAAATACAGAATATATACCTGGTGTATCTTAATCTATTTATTCCTTTTATTAATCACACCATCCTTTACTCCTTCCTTTATTTTATCATCCATCCATTTGTACCACCTTTCCCAAACAGTATAGTAGTCTGAATTTTCATCCTCATTTATTTCATGAGTTAGTTTACTCATCTCCGCGCATTCAAATATTTTCCTAATTATATGCTCTTCTGGTGGCAATGCCTTTTCTTTCCAGTATTGTGCGTAAATCAGTCTGGCAGCTGTAGTAATATGTATTATTAAGTATTTCTTTTTTTTCCATAGGCCCTCTTTAATATTCCCAGGAGAAATATTTCCGGTGCCAATTCAATATCTTCTCCAATTATTTCTTGTAACCATTTCTGAATCTTACTCCAATATCTTTTTGCTTCGGGGCATGTCCACCACATGTGAAAGAAGGTACCTTGATGGTACCTTGGAGATATTAGAGGCTGACAGTGTCTTTGCCACTGAGCCACCTAGTCCGGCTCATGTTGTGAGTTTGACACCCCTGCTTAGAGTATAATTAATAGATCAGTTTCCAATCAATCATACATACAATCCTGTATGTAATTTTGATTGTTCTATGGATGAAAGCTACCAATCTGCAAAAAGAGAGAAGGTTGTTTATGGTTCAAGCCCCTCCATCCCAATTGGTTAGCTGCAGAGGGACTTGGTTTTACGGTTTCATCTCTCTCCTTCCATGTTCCATTACAGGTAGTCCTCAATTTACAGCAACAATTGTAACAACAATTGTACAAACAACAATTAACAAAAGTTAATAAGTAAATGACACGGTTGTTAAATGAAACTGGCTTTCCTTATTGACCTTGCTTGTAGGAAACTGGCTGGGAAAGTCTCAAATCTCGATAACATGGCCTGGGACACTGCAACTATCAAACATGCCATTTGCTAAGTGTCTGAATTTTGATGCCATGTCTGTGGGAATGCTGTGATGGTCATAAACACGAGGACCAGTCATAAGTCACTACTTCAGTTCCACCGTAACTTCGATAGATCACTAAACAAATGGTTGTAAATTGAGGACCGCTTGTACTGGGATAATACTAAATGAATGCCATCTGTAGCTCCTCTGGTTTTGTAGATGACTTGATCATGTTACTAATCCCAGCTAATCCCTTGCCAGCTTTCTCTTTAAAGGCTGAGCTTTTGATCAGCTCAGTAAAAAGGCCAAATTCAGGTGCTGTCACGAATGGGGAGGGTGTGTATGAAGACAAGAATGGGCATTATTGAAGTTTAGGCTTTGGTGGAGAGGAGGCATATGGGTTTCCTTCAGGCACCAAAATATCCTAGTTATTGCTGTAAGCGGTCATTTCTATGTCTGGATGGCATGAGGGTCTGTAGTCTCACAGAGCTCTTATCCTCATCATTAGCTCATCAGTGGGACCCTCACATTCACCCGGGAACTTGAACAGAACTCCACAAACAGTACATGACCACACACATAGTAATCTCCTTCCTTTATGTGTCTCCTCAGTGTCATGGACTACAAGTAGTCCTTCACTTACAACAGTTCATTTAGCGTCTGTTTGAAGTTACAATATCACTGCCAAAAGTGATTTATAACTGTTTTGCACATTTATAACCTACCATACTTTTCGGAGTATAAGATGCAGTTCTCTGCCCCCCAGAAGTGGGTAAAAATTGTGGTTCATCTTATACACCGAATGTTGCTGAAATCCTGCCCACCCGCCAGCCCCCACCCTTCGGCAATTTTTGCCCTCTGTGCATTGCATTTTTGGCCTCCACACGCCCCGTTTTAGACCCTTTCCAGGCTGTGGGGATCACAACAGTACATTGCCGCCGATCGCTGCCCCCATGCATTGCGTTTTTTGCCTCCACATGCCCCATTTATGGCCTCCGTGCATTGCATATTTGGCCGGTTCCAGACCAAAAATACAACACTCGGAGGCCAAAAACGCAATGTGCAGAGGCGGCGATGGGTTCTGGTGAACCCCACAGTCTGGAACAGTTGATTGGTGGTATTCCAGGAGGCCAATCTAACTGCCAATCAGCTGTTCATGCTAAATCAGGCTACGATAATGTGCTGAAGCTAACCAGGCTGTTCGCTGTTCAGTGCAAGGACACTAGCCAGATGTATATCGATGGATGCTGGTAGGCAGAAGCAGATTTTTTTTTCTTGTTTTCTTCCCCAAAAAGTAATGTGTGTCTTATATTCTGGAAAATATGGTAATTGCATCCTCCTAATTGCAGCATTCCCATAGTCAGGTGATCAAAATTCAGAAGCTTTGCAACTGACTCATACTTATGACAGTTGTAGTGCCCTGGGATCATGTGATTTTTGCAATGGAAGATTGCAAAAGATAATCAAAGCCAAATCAATGGAGAAGCCAGATTCAGTTAATAGATCTGACTCATATATTCGATTGTTGTTTGTATAACGGGGCGAGAGATAAATACCTTGCTCCATATATTAAATGTATGGCCCAGTGGGAGGCCCATATTAAAACAACATACCTCATGTGTGGCCAGAATTTGAAAACGACATTTAATACAGCACAATTTCTGACTAAAATGGTCCGTCTGTGATCGGTATATGTGGGCCTGATTGGCATAGATTGCAGGGGTGATACAGAAATATAATTTTATGTCATTTTATTCCATATTATATATTTATGGATTAAATTATTGTATTTTATTCTATAACTATTGTATTTTACCCTACTTTTATTTTAAATTGTTTGTATAGGATTTTATTGGTAATACGTGTTTGAACCTTGTACATTGATATGGCCTATGTTGTTGTTAGTTGCGAAGTTGTGTCCGATCCATTGCGACTCCATGGACAACCTTCCTCCAGGCCTTCCTGTCCTCTACCATCCTCTGTAATCCATTTAAGCTCATGTCAACTCCTTCAGTGACTCCATCCAGGCACCTTTTTCTCTGTCATCCCGTTCTTCTTTTGCCCTCAATCGTTCCCAGCATTAGGTTCTTCTCCAGTGAGTCCTTCCTTCTCATTAGGTGGCCAAAATATTTGGGTTTCATCTTCAGGATCTGGCCTTCTAAAGAGCAGTCAGGGTTGATCTCCTCTAGGACTGACCGGTTTGTTCGCCTTGCAGTCCAAGGGACTCGCAGGAGTCTTCTCTAGCACCATAGTTCAAAGGCCTCAATTCTTTGGCACTCAGCCTTTCTTATGGTCCAACTTTCATAGCCATACCTTGCAACTGGGAAAGCCATAGCCTTGACTATATGCACTTTCGTTGGCAGGGTGATCTCTCTGCTTTTTAGTATGCTATCTAGATTTGCCATAGCTTTCCTTCCCAGGAGCAAGCATCTTTTAATTTCTTGGCTGTAGTCCCCATCTGCGGTGATCTTGGAGGCCAGGAAAATAAAATCTATCACTACCTTCATTTCTTCCCCATCTATTTGCCAAGAGATATGGCCTATAGGCTAATCAACAAATAAAGAGAAAATCAAAGCAAAATCAACGGAGAAGCCAGATTCACTTTGCAATCATGTCACTAACTTAACAACTTTAGCGATTTGCTTAAAAATGGTGACAAGGAAAATGGTCAAAATGGAGCAAAAGCACACTTAACTGTTTCGCTTAGCGACAGAAATTTTGGGCTCAACTATGATCGTAAGTTGAGGACTACCTGTACAATTTCCAAAATTGCCTTTTCGATACACTCGATTTGGAATTTTGAGATTGGAATTTAACACATCTAGAAGACATGCAGGTGGGCATGGCTAATTAAATTTTACTGCCAACTCTGAGTTGTCTTTTAAAAAATAGGATCAGACATCACCAACAGCAGTGGCTAATCTAACACTAGCTGCAGCACTCTAATCCAAATACTTTTAGGCAATCTGTTGCTAAAAAGAAGCAATGCTAAGAAACACTGATAACCCCTTCTGTCAGAAGAGCAATACCATTTACTAATAACTTATTTCATATAAACCATTATGGCCAGCAAATAGCAAAGCAATATTTTAAAATTAAACTTACATATGGAAGATCTAAAAATTAATTCCTCCGCCAGATGGAACTAACAAATTCTAGATGACACCGACAAAGTGTCTTCTAAGAGCAGATGTTGGTTGCTTTCATGCCTGAATTGGGACTTCTTAAAAGGGCTGCCCAATGTAATAACAACCATATCCATGCTCACTAATAAATCCGTTGCACATTTACTAGCTGCTACCATGTATCTCTGAAACCAGATAAAAGCGAATCACATGCCAAGTATCTCTAAGAAAACTTGCACAGAGGAGGACAATAGTCAATAAATAGAAAAGTTGAAATGTAGAACTAAGAAGTGACTAAGATGTGACCATTAGAAGGCCAGGCGACCATGATTCTGGAATCTCCAAGTACACTGCAAATGGGTGCCAATCAGGGGTGAAATGCTACAGGTTCACCCCGGTTCAGGAGAACTGGTAGCGGTGGCAGCAGCACGTGGTTCAGTAAACCGATAGCGGCGGAAGCGCAAGGCTCTGCCCACCTGGAAGGCTTTGTGCATGCACAGAGGTTCTACAATCGGACCTGATGATGGTGCACACACTTCCGAACCAGTAGGGAAGGTAAGTAGATTTCACCCCTGGTGCCAATGTATCTGCATATACTTTCATGTTCTTTGCCAAATCTCTAATCCCACCTACCACTGGGGGAAAAAAATGAAATGGAGTTGGCTTACTACAGCATTATCTTTGTTTGTTTCCAAGGCTATCTCGGGAACCAAATTCTCTTATTCGGTATTTTTAGAAAATAACAACTGCAGAGAGCAGCAGTCTACTAGTTTGAATGGAGGGATGTTTACCCATTCATAAAATGTAAATTGGGTATGTTGTTGCATAGAACATTGGAAAGGCAGGGCCTTTGATGGATAGTGAGCAGCATCCTCACTGGTTATTCTTTGGTAAATGAGTATATTGTGATTCATGTTGCAGCTGTTTTATGAATGAGCAATAAGGTTTCACAATGACTGATATTTTTTGACAACATCCATTCTTAAATTTTCAGATATACTGAGCAAAAAAGATTGGGGGGTGGTTGGGTTCTCAGCAGTGGTGGGTTCCTCCCGGTTCCACTCGGTTCCGCTGAGCCGGTAGCGGTGATGATATGATATCACCGAACTGGTTCTGCCACCCCCCTATCCCCACCCCGCATTATTTTTACCTTTTATTTGGCCCCACCCCCAATATATTGCTGCCTCCTGTGTCCCAGCTGATGGGCTATAAGGAAAAATTGTTTAAACTCTTACCGCTAGGCCTCAAAGGGCCGCCCTGCAGCTGATCAGTGTTAAAAGGCAGTTTGGTGGTAGACTGGTGCCTCCAAAAACAAATGAGTAGACCAGTGCCTGCAAAAATAAATGGGTAGACCAGTTCCTGCAAAAATACATGAGTAGACCGATGCCTGCAAAAATAAATGAGTAGACCAATGCCTGCAAAAATAAATGGGTAGACCAGTACAGCTCTGCAAGCAGTTAAAAGCCTGGTAGACCAGTACCTCTGTTAAATCCTAAAGAATTGTCACATGCCCATCAAGCCACACCCACAAAATAAGCCATGCCCACAGAACCGGTAGGAAAAAAATGTAGAACCCACCCCTGGTTCTCAGTCACTGTACTCAGTGACAATAGAATGGAATGGAATGGAATGGAATGGAATGGAATGGAATGGAATAGAATAGAATAGAATAGAATAGAATAGAATAGAATAGAATAGAATAGAATAGAGAGTTGGAAGGGACCTTGGAGGTCTTCTAGTCCAATCCCCTGCTTAGGGAGGAAACCCTATACCATTTCAGATAAATGGTTCTTAAAAACTTCCAGTTTTTGATGCATTCAAAACTTCGGGAGGCAAGTTATTCCACTGATTGTTTTAATTGTCAGAAAATTTCTCCTTAGTTCTAGGTTGCTTCTTGGTTAGTTTCCATTCATTCCTTCTTGTCCTGCACCCACCAGAAATATGAACCAGTTGCCAAGTATCCAAATTTTGATCACATGACCATAGGGATGATGCAATGATTGTGAATGTGAAAAATGGTCATAAGTCACTTTTTTCAGTGTCACTGTAACTTTGAATGGTCACTAAACGAATGGTTGTAAATTGAGGACTTAAGTACTAACTTAAGAACGATGTACATGGACAGTAACGGATTTTGTCAGTTGCATGTGGGGGTCAAAATAAGTCTCTGGAATAAATACTGAAATTGTTTCTTCTAATTATATGAGCTAGAAACTTTGTCTGATTAAGCAAAAACAGGAGAAAATGTAATTCTGTTTGCTAGTAACGGCAATGCTTAATAAAGCATTAAAACTAACAAAATTCCCATTAGAATTAGCGTCCGATTGTTTTATTTTTAGTTCTTAACCTAAGAACTCTAGAATTCCCTCATTTTCTAGCTCAGAGAAAATAAATGTCTACCTTGAGTGAGTTCACATGTGCTCCTTCTCAAAATATGATTCATGTTATCTTTATTCTCTTTTCTATGTTCCCATATGCAAAATAATGTTTAGATATAAAGGCATTTTTGTAGACAATAATCCCTTAAAGGCTATATTAGAAAAACATCAGCTGGCATTAAGGTTTGGACTGTGTGATGAATATTTTAATAGTTAAACATCTTGCGAGGGAGAAGAGGCGGGGTTAATGTAGAAAATAAATCTCATTGTGGCTTTTAATGTGCAAAAATGGACAGTGGTGGTTTTAAAAAGTTTCTACGAGGGCTTAGAACTGTACTTAGTCTCTCTACATCTGTAGCCAGTGATGTTTTATTGTTAGTTTCAAGTAATGTGCAAACTTTTTTTTTTAGTTTCAATGAACTCTAAACTAAGATATATAGTTCAGGCATTTTCAGAAAATGAGACTGGCTAGTTGAATTAAGTTAATTTAAGTCCTGTCAATTTCAACAGAAAATTCGAAACACACTGAAATAAAATTAATGTAAAACTCAGCAGATTCAACTTTCTCTCAGAGAAAACTGATATTTATTTTTATTTATTTTATTTTATTAAATTTATATACTGCCCTACTCCCGAAGGACTCAGGGCGGTGAACAGCCACAAGATAAAAATACATCATACAAAAGTTAAAAACCATTTAAAAGTACATTCAATAATTTCGGCCCAAGACAAATTTAAAAACACCCAATTTGTATAAAACTTAAAAGCAGATTAAAAGGGTGAGTCAAGCCAGACCAACCTGCTGGAATAAAAATGTTTTGAGAGCGCGGCGGAAAGTGTGTAAATCTGGGTCCTCCGTATCTCCAGGGGGAGCTCATTCCAGATGGCAGGTGCCCACACAGAGAAGGCTCTCTCCCTGGGGGCCGCCAGTCGACACTGTTTGGCCGACGGCACCCTGAGGAGCCCCTCTCTATGGGAGCATACCGGTCAGTGAGAGGCTACACAGATAGTGCTCTGATGTTTGCGTAAAGAGCAGGTACAGGAGCCCCAAGAATGGAAAGAGGCGAAGATGTATCTATAAAAGAGAACACGTGAAGCTCATAGTTGAATTGTGAGGTCCTTGGTCCCTTTTGATCTTTGTTCTTTGCTTGCCGACATTTCATTAAATGACTAGGTATCACTGATGATGTTACCTAGTTGGATAATGAAACATCTGTAAGGAAACTACCAAGCTCAGAGAGCACTAAGGACTCCAAATATTATCTTTTTAGTATCGAACTACAGTGCCATAAGTCTTCGGTAGGATGTTGAAGCATATAACTTCCTGGGAACAGCTTTGTTTGTTTCTTCAGCTATTCCTCTGGACAAAAGGATATTGATATTGCCTTGATTTTTATTATCTGACCTATAAGCTTTAGAAATGCTTTCATTCTGAAAAAATGAAAAAAGGTAGGCAAACCATGCTGAACATGGCTCCTAGAATTCTTTCCAATACATTACCAGTGGTGCCAAACATTTCTGTAAACATGGGCACTGAATACATACAGAAGGCTGCAGATATACTTACGATGGGATGCACAACTGGGAGAGGCCAGCCAATCTTTTCAGGGGTTGCCACAAAGAAGAGGGAGTCAAACTATTCTTCAAAGCACCTGAGGGTAGGACAAGAAGCAATGGGTGGAAACTAATCAAGGAGAGAAGCAACTTTGAACCAAGGAGGAATGTCCTGACAGTTCGAACAATAAATAAGTAGAACAACTTGCCTGCAGAAGTTGTGAATGCTCCAACACTGGAATTTTTTAAGAAGATGTTGGATAACCATTTGTCTGAAGTGGTTTAGGGTTTCCTGCCTGGGCAGGGGGTTGGACTAGAAGACCTCCAAGGTCCCTTCCAACTCTATTATTCTATTTCTATTTCAATCTGAATGTGCTGGGTTTTTCCCTCCCTCCCTTCCATGGTTCCCAGCTGGATTGGGACCATTTTCAAAGTTGATCTTTCTTTTCTGCAGGTTCACTTCCATATCAATTTTGGCCTCATTCTGATCAGATTATGGAGAGTTATTGTATTGATGAATAGAACATTCAACCTCCTCACGTTTACTTTTCTATACATTATTGGGTTGCAAAGAATAAATGATTCTTCAGAAAATAAAAAAGGGAGAAATAACCCTCCCATGAACACCCCTGCTGATCCAGCAGGGCCCTGCTTATGTTCTTATCTTCTTAATCCATTTTTGCAATAATTCTTGCAATGTGTTTTGTTAATTACTGTGAAATTGCCAGCTGCATTTGGTAAGTTTAAATGCAGGCTTTTTAACCTACGATTTGACAGAGAGGACTGAGGACTTTTTCGTTCCCAAACTTTCTATTCTTCAAGTTGAAAAAAGAGGGATAAGAATTAAAAACCTAGTTGTTTTGATTATGATACCCACATTCATTCTTACACATAAAATTTATTTTAAAAAAGAAAAACATTTGCGCATTGCTCTTCATTAAAGAATCTGAAATTTACTCAGATAATGCACATTTTAAAATAACTCTTTCCTTAGTAATGCTTCATACAGACTGAATATCATGTACTCAAGTAACCCTTTCCTAGATGTGGGTTTTCATCAGACATTTGAAGAAAATTAAGCGTTGTGGAGGATACTCAGATTTAAAAATCATTTGCTGATTTTTTATCTTTCCTACATGGAGCTCTGTTGGATACACAGATCATTCTATTTTATCTTTAATGAAACCTGTAAAACAGACTAAACTAAAGGTCAAAGCCTCTTAATCAGCTTCATGGCTGAATAAGGGTTTGATTTTCATGATCTCCCTGGCCCTTTTAGCATCACATCTGGATGTCTGACCTACTTAGTATCCAATATTTACTGTTACTGGTCATATTGCTTTAAGCATACAGGAGATGAAGTAGAAAACATCTCCACTTGTCCGCTTTGGAGATATTGATCATCTGGTATGTGTATCAATGTCCCATAACACCGGGGTGGGATTCTACTGGTTCGGACTGGTTCGGGCGAATCAGTAGCTCCGATGATGAGTTGGGAGCGAATTGGTTCACTCCAACAATCAGGTTGACCCGCCCACCTACTCCTGCACTTTACTTACCTTTATCTTCTCAGCTGATAGGCATAGCAGAGTTGACTGCCATGCCTCAGCTGTGTTACTCCCAAGTGGTAACACAGAAGGTTAGTATTTGTAAAACTGCACGCGTGGGCAAAGTGCGCGATCACTGAACCAGTTATTAAACCGGCAGCATCCCACCACTGCATAACACTGATTATATTAATGTCTTAGGAGCACTGATACAAGAAGCTCTATCTTCATTCTGATGTCTTCATTCAAGTTAGGAAAAGAAATGGTGACCAGACCACGGGGCTTGAAACTTTTCTGGAGTTATGAATCCTGAGCATTCAGTTTCTATTTTGCTTTAAGGGAGGGGGGGGGGGGGGAATCAGTGTTATGCTTTTTCCAGCCAGAACACCTGGCATTCACTGGCTTTTATAAATTAATAATAGGCTGTTCCTTTCCATTAGCTTTACAAAAGAAAACACTGAGCAGTATTGTAGGCTAATTGTTCACCTAGGTTTAATGTTGAGGCAGAAGGCCTCCAGGTTTTTGTTACACGCTCAGTAATTTGAGGGTGAGTACCTAGACCAGCACTCCCCAGCTGCTAGGAACCTCCATATGGGTTGGATATATTCTCACAATTCCCTAACTGACAAGGAGAAGAGGATTATTAGAGTTACCCTGAGGTAAAATAGACAGTTAATAAATTTTCTAAATAAATAAATAAGTCCAGTCCATCTAATAGGCCTCAAGTTGACAATACCCTAACTGTCAAGAGGAAGGGGATAACCGGTAGTCCTCAATTTAGACCAAAATGGAGCCCAAAATTTCGGTTGCTAAGTGAAACATTTGTTAAGTGAGTTTTGCCCCATTTTAGGACTTTTCTTGCCCCGGTTGTTAAGTCAATCACTACAGTTGGTAAATTAGTAACACAGTTGTTAAGTGAAATTGGTTTCTCCATTGACTTTGCTTGTCAGAAGGTCACAAAAGGAGATCACATCAGGGGTGAAATGCTCCTGGTTTGGTCCGGATTGCCCAATCTGGTAGTGATGGAGGCGGGTAGCGAAAATCCCTGCCCCCCCACCCAGCTGAGCCGCGTGATCATCAGAGGGTTTTTTTTAACTTTTAAAAGCATTTTTTCTACAACCTCTTCGGTGGAAAAAATGCTTTTAAAAGTAAAAAAAAAGCTCTGATGATCACGTGGTTCAGCTGGGATCGTCAAAGGTTTTTAAAAGAAAAAAAAGCCTCTGCCGATCAGGCAACTCAGCTTGGATTGTCAGAAGCATTTAAAAGAAAAAAAGCCTCTGCTGATCAGGCAATTCAGCTGGGATCATCAGAGCCTTTTCAAAGCATTTTTTTACAACCTCTTCGCCAAAGAGGTTGTAGAAAAAATGGTTTTAAAAGTTAAAAAAAAAATTGGCCATGCCCACCCAGTCACATTACCCCTCCTGCCGAGCCACGCCCACAGAACCGGTAGTAACAAATTTTAGATTTCACTACTGGATCACATGACCCCTGGACATCGAAACTATCATAAATACTAGTCAGTAGCCAAGCATCTGAATTTTGATCATGTGACCATGGGGATACTACAATGGCTATAAGTGTGAAAAACAGTCTTAACTCACTTTTTTTCAGTGATGTTGTAAATTTTTAATGGTCATTAAATGAACTGTTGTCAGCTGAGGACTAACTATCAGAGTTACCTAAGATAAAATAGAAAATCAATACATACATACACACATACATACCTAAATACATACATATATACTTAGTGTGGAAGTCCAGTCCCCCTGATAGGCCTCAAGTTGACAATCCCCTAACTGACAAGAGGAAGGAGATTATTAGAGTTACCTTGAGGTAAAATAGACAGCCAATAAATTTTATACATACATACAAGCAGTGTTTCCCCCAAAATAAGACCCTGTCTTATATTTTTTTGAACCCTGAAATAATCGCTTGGCCTTATTGTCATATGCTCAAAAGCCCTATTGGGCTTATTATTAGGGGATGTCTTATTTTGGGGCAAACAGGGCACATACATAAATGGTGTGGAAGTCCAGTCCATCTAATAGGCCTCAAGCTGGCAAAATTGCCCTAGAGAATTGGATCGTCCTGCAAACAAATGTTAAAGAATAAATACAGGATTAATAGCAAGATAGTGCACTGGGTCAGGGAAGTGGTTGGAAAGGAATAGTAACAAGTTTGATGTATGACTGATGTCACAGAAAAGAACAATTTGATGCTCCTGAGACTTCAAAATCAATAACAGTCAATAAGGAGGAAAAGAGAGAAATATTAAATTATGACAAACTATCTTCTGGAGGCATTTGCCAGTATCCAATTGCAGGCTCCAACATATTCTTTTTTTTTTTTCCAAAGAAAGCCAAGCAAATCGTCATTTCAAAAGAAAGACCTGGCTTCCATTAGAGACCATTCGGTTACTCTAAATGGAGTTGCAGTATTTTAGTATATCGGGTAATTGAGAATGGCTTTTGTTCCCTAGCTGGTCTCATTATGCTTCTCCCTTCAGAAAGGAAGATTGGAAATAATCTTACTTAAACCAAGCGGCAAGCGACTTTAATCGCCCAGCACGGAAAGCACCAGAACTACACAGAGGGGAGTTTAAAAAAAAAATCTAAAAAAGGTACGAGAATCCTCTAATCTTTGGTTTAGTTGTAATGAAATTGTACAGGATAAAGAAGAAACAGATGGATCCTGATTAATTTTTCACTGAGAAGGGTGGAGGGGTGGTGGTGGAAAGGGGGGGGGGAGAGAGAGAAAGAAAAAACAAAATAAAACAAAGCTGATCTTGATACCCAGCATCAACAAACAAACATTGACTGAGAACTCCTCATACACGCAAATCAGACACAAAAGTGCTACCACCAAACATCATGATTCATATCTACGTTGTATACATAGCTCATGGGAGAATGACAGTATTTATCCTTCCTATTTAGCCAATTATTAAACAATGCAGATATGGCCAACATTGTTTTTTGGCCTCTCCTAAACGTTTTTGAATTATAATAAATGGAATACAAGCATCTGCATGCAGCTGCCTTTTCTTCTTGCTATGGTTCACTGTTTATTGCAGCTCAAGGTTAACTAAAAAAGAGTAGTTGCCATTGGTTTCCCATCAGAATAAGAGACTTTGATTGACTAATTTGTTCTTGCATAAATGATGGCAAAATATTGGATACCGGGAGAGAGAATGTGGGACACAACACAACCCAGATAATTACAGGTATAGATCAGGTATAGATTATGTTTTTTCTAGTGTGATTCCTTCCAGATCCCTTAGACTACAACTCCTATTAATGCCGGACAGCATGGCCAAGGAAAAAGCCAATGATAAAGCTTGATGAGACCAAAGGGCGTCAGACTGCAAAATGCTAATAGGTTATTTTCTCCATCCAGTGTCTCTACATATGTAGGAAAATATGCCATTTCCCCCCCAATGATATTGTGTTTTACAGTCTGATTCTTGGACTTGTCTCATTGAATGATTAAACCAATATTAGAGTTTCAGTATGCAACAGCATCACCGGACCTTCCCTGCAACCCTAAGAACAATTTTGGCTGTTTCAGTCATTGGCTATTTGTTGTTATTTTGACAATGCTTTCATCCCTAGGGTTCTCAACGAGGATATCAGACAAAAAGCAA
Organism: Masticophis lateralis; assembly: GCA_030761175.1. Classification (NCBI taxonomy): domain Eukaryota; kingdom Metazoa; phylum Chordata; class Lepidosauria; order Squamata; family Colubridae; genus Masticophis; species Masticophis lateralis. Next base: position 42,765,634 of record JAUDYJ010000002.1, on the reverse strand, counting down.
AGGGAAAAAAAGAAACAGCAAAAGAAACAATCCTCTCTATACACAGAGAATAATATCAATCAGTAAAATTCATAAAGAGCAGCTAGAATCATTATTAGCTTCACTGGAAATGCTTGGCTGAAGAGGAAGGACTTCATTCCCTTCCCAAAGAGGAGGAATTAGATGTTACTGCGGAAGAAATCTATTCCTTTACTTGGGCGTGGGATGCAGGCCAGCATATTGAAGAAATGGTGGCCTTTTGAAAACATCTGGCTTTTCATTTCACAAGCTATGACATCTGCATATAGTACCCAAATGTTCAGATCAGTGGAGAAATCTAAAATTTGTTACTACTGGTTCTGTGGGCGTGGCTTGGTGGGGGGATGTAATGTGACTGGGTAGGCGTGGCCATTTTTTTTTTACTTTTAAAACTATTTTTTCTACAACCTCTTCGGCAAAGAGGTTGTAAAAAAATGATCTTCCTCCAGAACTGAGAACGTCCGGAGGTCGGGGATCGTTCTCAGTTCTGGAGGAAGATCATTCCAGAGGGTCGGGGCTGCCACAGAGAAGGCTCTCCCCCTGGGGGTCGCCAGCCGGCATTGTCTGGCTGATGGCACCCTGAGAAGGCCTTCTCTGTGGGAGCGAACCGGCCGGTGGGAGGCAATTGGCAGCAGAAGGCAGTCCCGTAAGCATCGTTGGGGTGGTCTGGGGTGGAGATGTACAGCTGAGTATCATCAGCGTACTGATGGAACTCCACCCCAAAACCACGGATGATCTCACCCAGCGGCTTTACATAAATGTTGAACAGGAGGGGCGAGAGGACCAATCCCTGCGGCACCCCACACATTAGGCGCCTCGGGGTCAACCGCTGCCCCCCTGTCAACACGGATTGCGACCGGTCGGAGAGATAGGAGGAGAACCACCGCAAAACGGTGCCCCCCACACCCAATCCCTCCAACTGGCGCAACATGATACCATGGTCGATGGTATCAAAAGCCACTGAGAGGTCTAACAGCACCAGGATAGAGGAGTACCCCCTAGCCTGGGCCCTCCAGAGATCATCCACCAACGCCACCAATGCCGTTTCGGTGCTGTATCCAGAACTGAAGCCGGACTGGAGTGGGTCTAAATAGACAGCTTCATCCAGGTACCGAGGTGCATGTGTTCAAAAGCCCGATTGGGTTTATTATTTTTTCTTTTAAATGCCTCCATGCTGAGTTGCGTGATTGGCAGAGGATTTTTTTTCTTTTAAAAGCCTTTGACAATCCCAGCTGAGCCGCACAATCATCAGAGCCTTTTTTTTTTAGTTTTAAAAGCATTTTTTCAGCCGAAGAGATTGTAGAAAGAAATTAAAAGTAAAAAAAAAAAAAGGCTCTGATGATTGTGCGGCTCAGCTGGGCATGGGGGGTGGGGGCAGGGATTTTTGCTACCGGTTCTCTGAACCACCTGCTTCCGTTGCTACCGGATCGGGTGATCCAGTCCAAACCAGGAGCATTTCACCCCTGGTTCAGATCCTTGTTCTGTTGCATTTTCAACTAGAGTTGTCACTTGAGGCACAAAGGACCAATCTCATGTTATTCTACTTTGGATACATTATGCAAAGACTCAGCTCTCTAGAGAAGTCTCCAATGCTGGGAAAGATGGAAGGAAAGAGAAGAAGAGGATGACCAGCTACAAGGTGGGTAGATACAGTAGTTGTGAATGGAAGATCTGAAGGATTAGATTAGGGACTGTTTATTATAGACAAACATCTATTTATGAGGTTGCTAGGAATTCAAAATGATTTGGTGGCACACCATCAATCAATCAATCAATCACTGTTACATTTTCCAATGGTCACAGTAACAGCAGCAACATTGTGTTAATCTTACAAAAATGAAGCACAACTGAATCCGGTTAGGCCTTCGATTGGGGGATCAGGATGAAATTCCAGACACGAAAAATGGATTGGCACTCAAAACAGAGACATCCCAGACATTGGTGAACCATTTTCTGCATTGGCACAAATAAACAAAATGGAAATGTTCATATAGTCACCAGAAGTGGTGCTTTCCTGATTGCTGAATGAATGTAAATGAGATTGAAAAGTTTTTGTCCTGTGTATAATGGCAGAAAACAATTTCAGAGTCAGTGTAACTTTGATCAGTCATTAAAAACAGTCTTTCTGGACTGTTGCCTTCTGGAAGAAGATACAGAACAATTAAAACTCGGACCACACGTTTTCTGAATAGTTTTTATCCCAGAGCTATAATTGCACTCAATAATGAACTAAAGGGCCACCATCAGTGTTGGATAGCATTACTTGGTCTTCTGTGTGGATGCTTGGATGGTTTAGGGGTGGGGAAATTGTGGTGTGTGTGTGTGTGTCTGGAGATTCTCATGTGTGTTGGGCTTGGTCTTTGGGTGTTAACTGAATTTCATTGTATGGGTATACTGTGTATATACGTACAATGACAATAAACTTCATATATATATACATATATATATATATATATATATATATATATATATATATATATATATATATGTAGGTCTTTGGTTATTCGGGTCTTCTCCCGCGTAGAATTGGAAGTATCTTGGCGACGTTTCGATGAAGTCTCATTCGTCATCTTCAGGCTGGTGTTCTCGGTTTCGTGCTTCCAGGAGCAATGCTGGAAGCACGAGAAGCCGAGAACACCAGCCTGAAGATGACGAATGAGACTTCGTCGAAACGTCGCCAAGACACTTCCAATTTTACGTGGGAGAAGACCCGAATAACCAAACTATGTGTATCCTGAAGAGCTAATGTGTAATAGTAATGAAGAGCCAGGATATAATCCCAAACGGGCTACATGCAGGGGTGAAATGCTACTGGTTCATGCAAACCAGTAGTAGCAGTGGCGTGTGGTTCGGAGAACCAGTAGCAGTGGCAGCACAAAGCTCTGCCCACCCACCTGGACGTCATTTTAACCAGGAAGTAAGCTGTTTTTGACCCTCTGTGCATGCACAAAAGGCTTTGCGAATGCGGAGAGGGACCAAAATCGCATGTGACGTGCATGCAGGGAGTGCGTACTTCTGAACCGGTAGGGAAGGTAAGTGGATTTCACCCCTGACTACATGGCTCCTTTATACCTGTTTCTGAACTCTGCAATGGGACATAGTTGTTCTGTTGTGCAGAAGTACTGTAGTTAAAGAGTGCTGGTAGCAAAAGAGGGCATGATGTACAGAAGAGTTTATTTTTTGATTATACTCGGTTTACAATGTGTAATTGAATTAGATTTTTTTGAAGTATGTTTTAAGCCTCTTCCATTCAGTCTCTCTGTTCTTAATTAATCAGACCCTGCTAGCTCTTGTAAATTATTATGAGGCTTTCCATTAGCATTCAATTAGGTTACAGGATTTAGGCTTCTAAATAAAATGCCACACAAAGGGAAGAGGATGCTTTTTATTTCCTCCCTTGAACCACGAATTAATGAGCAATTGTTTAATATTTTCCATTTGCTGACAATCTGTACCATTTCGTGCAGCAAATGTAGGAAAGGAAGAAAATTGAAGGACTGCGCTGTAGTCCTTTCCAGAAATATTCATGTAACAGTAACAATAACAATATAAATGTCGGGTTTATTAAGCATACAGTACAGTGTACTCCTTTTGAGTGGGAGCAACCTCAGTACAATATAACCAAGGAGGCAAAAATAATATTTGTGTAGCTAACATTGAAGCCCCATCAGTGACCTTCTGCTTTCTAATTTGAAACAAGAATCCTTTCACAGGCTTTGTAGGTGAACTTTTCTGAGATCTCAGGGTCATTCTATAGATCAATGATTGGTAATCTTTTTGGCATCAAGTGCCAAAACAGAAGTGCGCACCAGAGCACCGGAACCAAGAAGAGAGCAGCTGGCCGGTGTGTATGCGTGCAGCGGCCAGCTGCTCCTCTGGGTTCCATCATGCACATACCGACCAGCCAGCTGGTCTTCATGGAGACTAGCTGGCTCACTGGAACCTGGAAGAGAGCAGCTGGCCAGGGTGCATGTGTGTGATAGAACCTGGAAAAGCAGATAGAGATGGTGCATATGCCCAGAGAGAGGGCTCTGCATGCCACCTGTGGCACGCATGCCATAGGTTCCCCATCACGGCTATAGATCACTTGAAGGCCTTCAGACATCATTGAATGCTGGAAAAGATCATAGAGCGCTGATGGCGAACCTTTTTGGCCCTGAGTGCTGAAACCAGAACATGCGTGCATGCATGTGCACGGGCATGGCCAGAGCTCCAGAAATTTGAAGACCAGCTGGTTTTTGGCATGTACATGCGTGCCAACCAGCTGGTCTTCGTGCATGCTGGAGCATCGGAAACTCAAAGATGAGCTGGCGGGTGCGAATGCATGCGCCGGCTACGTTGTCTTCTGGTTTCTGGCACGTGTACACATGCCAGCCAGCTGGTCTTCGCATGTGCTGGAGCACCAGAAACCCAAAGACCAGCTGGTCTTCAGGTTTCTGAGGCTCTGGCATACTCAAAAACCAGGTGGCCAGTGCGCATGCATGCGCCAGGAGCCAGAAGAGCAGCTGGTGACAGCATACGTGCCCACAGAGAGGGCCCTGCGTGTCACCTCTGGCACACATGCCATAGGTTCACCATCACGCTCATAGAGTAATGGGGCAGCCAGTTCTCACAGCCCCCGACACTAGCGTAGTGAAGGATGGGTTCCTTCTGGTCCAAATGGCCGCATAATGGGAAGAGATGGCATTGGCTGAGTGTGAACTGGCAAGGTAAAAATGCACTATGTCATTGAAACGTGATGATGATTCACCACTTCCCCCGTAGGAACAACTTTAATCTGTGAGCTACATGTGACTGCAGCTCCTGGTTCTTGAAATCTGCTAGTGAATCACTTGTGATGGAGGTGCAGTTTCTTATCGCTTTTGGAAAGGGAGAAAAATAACATGTATTTCCTGAATCCCCAGTCTGTACTCAGCAAATACTATTATACTATTATTATAATATATATAGTAATATATATGATATATTGATAACTATATATATCAAATTTATATTTTGCTGATAAAAAAATAAAGGGAGACTTTATTATCATTATAAATAGCTATTGCACCAGATGGCCAGAGGGTAGGGTGAGATGGGGGCAGAGGAGTGAAACTGAGTACCTTAATCAGAAGTAAGAGCTAGAAAGGATGTGTCGGATGCAAAGAAACAGGACCATAGGTTAAGTTGCAGTTAAAAAAAATACATTGCTCAAGCCTACTCACAAGAATCTAGTCAATTAACCCTTAGTACAAAATTACTGCACACTAGATAAGGGTCAATGGAATTTAAGAGGGTTTGGACTTAAGACCTTTTGTGGGAATGTAATGACTCTAGGCTGATGACTTGTTTAACTCCAACTCCCCAACTCTGCCAGCTCTACTCCTACAGGATATCTGGTTCCAAAATGAGTGAATAATAAGTAATCCAGTTTACCCTAAAAACAAAAATCAGTGGTGATACTTAAAGAAAACTGAATAGAAGGTTCACCCTTAGACAGTCTTTTTAAAGCTGAACTTTATTTATAGAAGAAACCCAGTCCACTTTTTTCTGCTTTTGAGAGACGTTTTCTTTCTATCAGTGTTTAGGTTCTGTAGATAATGTTTATGGAAAAGTCAACAACAAAACATCTTCATTCACTGCTGGGCCCAGACTTAGCCCTCTTGGGAATCTGGAATGTCTTTGTTCTGTTACCGGAGTACCAACAAGTAGGAAGCAATACACAGGTGAGTTCTTATAACAAAGGCATATTTAAAAACAGTGCATCTCAGGATTGGTGATCACACCTGCCTCAGAGAAAGGGCTGGATTTTATGCAGGAATAACCCGAAGGCATGAGGCGAAATGACAGTGAAGGAGAAAATAGCAGTCACTGGGCAAACAGTATTTAAGCAGTACTGAGAAAATAGTAAGAGATCACTAGTAATCAATAGTAATCGAACAGCAGCTTTGGAGGTGAAAGCAAGTCATGCTCAGTTCAAGACATTCCCTCTGCTTTTGAGAGTTTTGGATAACCTGGGAAAGAGGAGACTGGCACATCCCAGTGGTGGGATTCAAAATTTTTTACTACCGGTTCTGTGGGTGTGGCTTGGTGGGCGGGGCAGGGGAAGGTTACTGCAAAATCCCAGTTTCCTCCTGATCAGCTGGGACTCGGGAGGCAGAGACTAGATGGGGGGGGGCAGTCAGAGGTGGTATTTACGGGTTCTCCGAACTACTCAAAATTTCCGCTACCGGTTCTCCAGAACTGGTCAGAACCTGCTGAAACCCACCTCTGTGGCACGTGTACCTTAGTTTTGGGGAGTCAAGAGTTCAGCAGGACAATGAGAGAAAGGAAAAGGAGATATGAACAGCCAGGCTGATCTGGAGTAGCTAATCAGGAGAAACTGGCTAACTGCTACAATTGGCTGCAAACACCAACTCAGGGCAGCTTGTGCTTCTGAGGTTTAAGGAGGCAGCATACCAGGAGGGCTGAATTCAGCACTTTCTTGAGGATATGACTACAAATCCAAGTCAGTCGAGGATCTTGAAAGGCCCCTTCCACCTTGTGGTCACATTGATTAGGCCAAGATCCTGTCCATTAAGAAGACTTGGAAAAAATAACTTGCAAAGACCCAGAGTGACTTCAATTCTCAATTAGAGAGGCAGAGAAGAGATCATAGTAAGGGTTCAGACTGGCTTTTAATGCAATGTGCACTCAGTTGAGGGTAGTTAGGGAATGCAGAATCATCCCTTCACCCAGATGAAATTTACAAGCGGCTCCCAAGTTCTGAGTATCCTACAAATAGGCTATCTTTTTACATCTACTTTCAAGGTGATCAGCTTTGATGTGATTTGTAATCCAATCAACCTTTCAGCAGGTTGTCTTCTTTCTTGTTCTCTCCCTACAATTGCATTTTTATTCTTGCAGAAAGCATTAAATCAGGGCAACAGCTCCATGTCACTGGTGGGAGTGGAAGAGGGGATTCCACCATGTTATGAAGATGTTTCTTTCTGTAAAATCATTATTGGGCTTTCAGAACTGAGAGATTTCCCATCAGATGGGGGAATCCTTTACAACTCTCTTTGAAAAAGACCTACTGTCAGGCCTGCTCCATTCAAAACCTAAGAAAAAAACACCCCCAACTCCATTGAAGTAGAGAAGAGGTACTTTCACTGAGTTTGAAATGATAGCAGCGAAAGAAAATAAATCTGAGCCAAAAGGCTCAAAAGTTACATATCGAAAGTGTCAGAGTATGAATATTCATGGACTGGAATAGATCAGCCAATGAGGACTGAATGGAGACATGGTAACAAGGTCAGCCAATGAATAGGCATGGTAACAGGCTCAGCCAATGAGGCTTATTTGGAAACGGAAACTTAAGTCTGAAGTCTGGGCGTGGCTTAGGCAACTGAGTCTGTGCAGAAGCTTAACTGTCCTGTATAGAGGAGACGCTCTTTGTATTAAGCTCTGTGCTCAGCTCTGAAATTTATTTATTTATTTATTTATTATTGCTATTTATATGCCGCCATTCTCCCGAGGGACTCAGGGCGGCTCACAAAACAATAATACCCAATACAAATCACAATAAAATTAAAAACAACAACCCAATTAAAACAATTTAAAATTATAACAATGTACACCCATAATGGATCAGTTAAGTTGGCGAAAGAGCCATGTCTTCAGCTCACACCAGAAGGAAAGGAGGTCGGGGGCTGTCCTGAGCTTGGTGGGCAAATCATTCCAGAGGGTTGGGGCTCCCACAGAGAATGCTCTTCTCCTGGGGGCTGTCAGCCAACATTGTTTGGCTGAAGGCACCCTGAGGAGGCCCATTCTGTGGGAGCACACGGGACGGTGGGAGAATGGCTGGAGATGGTCCTGCAAGTGTCCCGGGCCTAAGCCATGAAGGGCTTTATAGGCACCAGCACCTTGAAACGAATCTGGAATGCCACCGGCAGCCAGTGCAGCTCATGCAGGAGAGGTATTACATGGGAGTATCGAGAAGCCCCTGTAACTACCCGCACAGCCACATTCTAGACTAACTGGAGCCTCCGGATGCATCCCAAGGGCAGCCTCAGAGTAAACATATGAGGTAGTTGGAAGACATATGAGGAAATGAAACAAGCCTGGGCTTGTCGGTCTGCTGAACTGAAACTGATCCCTCTATTTGTTACCATATTGAAAGAACTCTGCTATTGGTATTGTAAAATTTACTTCATCTGTTATTATGTATATAAGGAGAAGTTAGTGAATCCTACTGAATCAAATATCTGTGTGTGCTTCTGGATTTGATTTTTGCAAGAAACTTAACAGAAAGTTTCCCCAAATCCCTCGCCCCCAGGCTGAATGTCCAATCCACATCCCACATAGTGTCATGTGGGACATATCTTCGTCCATCTGGAGTTCTAGGACGGTTGGCCTTGACTGGGTATAACCAACTGGAGAGCAAACCTCCCTTTTAGTTCACATGGGCCTTCATCACACCAGCACACTTCCCAAACACCAATGCCATGCACACACCCCTCCCCGTTACTATGGCAGCTGAAGGCAAGCAAGCATCAAAGGGAAAACCCATGCTGGAGATCTGGCTGACACCTACTTCTATCTCTTTTGCAGAGATCAAACTTTTACAGGAAAAGCAGCAACGGGTTAGGGTCTCTCTCTCTCTCTCTCTCTCTCTCCCTCCGTCCCTCTCTCTCTCTCTCCCTCTCTCTCTCCTGGAGAGTCTCTGTGTGAGTCTCTCTGCTGGCTGCAATTCTGCAGCTACTTATATACTCTTCAACTGATGGTTCGAAAGTGCGGGAAACTCAGAGCCAGGGAGCTGTCCTCTGATTGGTTCATTTAAACTGTTCAACCAAACCATCAATTAGTTGCAGCAATGTTAAGAGGTTTTTCCTCTGACCCTCTTGTACATTCCTTTGCTAATACGGGTAGTCCTTGACTTACAACAGTTCATTTAGTGACCGTTCAAAGCTATGACGAAACTGGAAAAAAAATGACTTAGGACCGTTTTTCAGAGTTACCTCCTTTGAAGCATTCTCATGATCATGTGATCAAAATTTAGATGGGTGGCAACTGGTTCATGACCCCAGTGTTCTGGTATCATGTGATCCCTTTTGCGACTTTCTGACAATGTCAATGGGGAAGCCAGATTCACTTAACAACCAGATGACTAATTGATCAACTGCAGTGATTCACTCAACAATTGTGGCAAGAAATGTCGTAAAACTCATTTTAAAAATGTCCCACTTAACAACATAAATCTTGAGCTCCATTATGGTCATACGTCAAGGACTACCTGTTATCAGTATGGGAGCTCTCCTCTATTATGCAGCGACTTCTGAAAATCATCATCTCTGCACAACTGTATGTGGCCCCTTAATCAATGTTGCAGGCTCAGGTGATCCATTTCCAGAAGGAGTTGCAAGACGGAGAAGATTACCTGGACTACAGCACGAATGCATCTGTGAGACCTTTTTAAAGTTGATGGACAAAAAGGCCTTCTACCATAATCACCTCCTGCAAAGAAAAGCCATCTGCTCCTTCTCAAAATTCCATTAAGGATTTTGAACAGAATTCTCACCTCTTTATTTTTGTTTGTTCCTGTTAAAATTCATTTGACTTCACAGTGGAGCATATTACAAGGCAGCAAACAGATTGGCATGGTGCTATTTTTGGAATTTTAAATTAGGTTTGGAACTTTTGGACAAAAGCATGTTGAGCAGGTTCAGAGTGTCCTATCTTCAGCACTGAATAATCATGGCCCCCACACTCATATGCTTAAAATTAGTAGTAAAGTTAGAGAGGAGGTTTCTCAGAGAGGTCTAAGCTCTTTTGCTTTTATTACAAGTGCTGAATAATAATAATAATAATAATAATAATAATAATAATAATAATAATAATAATAATAAAAAACAAATATTCAAACGGGTGTCATAGTCAAGGTTTCCATGACCACAGCAAACTGGGTAAATCAAATAATTTTTTAGACTTCGTTATCTGACATCCTAATTGCAGTGTGCAAAGACAGAGCACTTGTTATAAGCCTATAAAAAGGGTTTGCTCTAAAATCACCATTCTCCAACCTGATGTTTCTGAAGCTGTTGCATGTGGACTAGAAATGATGGGAATTGTAGTATCAGATATTTGAAAGGACAGTGTGGCTTGTGTTGGATGAAATTAGTTTGCCCGTCATGTATTTTAATATGATACAGAAAAATGGACCAAGGCTTAAAGACAGGAGATTAAAGATGCTGAAGCAACTGGATATCTTTCTGTTTAGAAAAGACAGGAGCCAGAAGACAAAGGATTGCTTTTTAAACATCTGAAGGGCTGCAAGATGGCTAATTTGTGTTTTATTTTCAATCCATTCCAGTGTTAACCCTGATTCCAGTTTCAGCCTTGTGAATTTTGATTTGTGACTTTAATATTTTACTTCTACTATCTACACCAGCACTACAGACACATCCACATGTGCAAGACTCCTGATAACAATTCAACATTCCTGGAACTGAATGATGTAGTGAATGCAAGTAACATTGGAAAAGATGCACTTAAAAATCATTGGGCAGCTGAGTAGATAATATTGACATAGCGTCTGGACCACGGTATTAAGAATGCTGAATTATCTAATCCTGGGCCATTACTCCATGACTCAAGTACCCTGTGGTTTGAATTGTCTGTGACCCCTATTTTAATTTAAAGTACACATGACTGCAAATGACAGAAGATCAAATATGGACGGAAGTCTGCTGTTTTTAAAGTTTCGGCAGCCAGAGCACACATTTACAGGCAGTTCCAGGGGTGCTGTGTGAGCCAGCAGAATGGTGTAGATCTTCAAGGGGTTATCTGAGTAAAACAAGCCTGCAGAATGAAGCATTGGCCTGTCTCTAATAAGCAGAAGCGAAGCAGACACCCCACTTTGCTTGGTAACCACTGGTCTTGTTACTGAGCAGCTGCTGCTTATGAGGTGGATAGCTTGAGCCACAGTGGCCCAGTGGTGGAATTCAATTTATTACTGGTTCTGTGGGTGTGGCTTGGTGGGGATGGTGTGGCTTGGTGGGCGTGGCTGGGGAAGGATATTGCAAAATCTCCATTCCCACCCCACTCTGGGGCCAGCCAGAGGTGGTATTTGCCGGTTTTCTGAACTACTCAAAATTTCCGCTACCGGTTCTCCAGAACCTGTCAGAACCTGCTGAATAGCACCCCTGCAGTGGCCTCTTCTATTATATTATTTGAAGGTGCACACACCTCCAGGAAGGGAAGGGCCTCAACAAGGTGGATGATTTGCAATCTGAATTTTCTTTTCAGCCAGAGCAATCACAATGGCACCCCAAGTTAGCTTTTACTGTTATGGTATGCAAAAAGTCATGTTCCCACAAAGTGCTGAAAATTATTTTAGCATTTGGAATTAAGAGAGCATTTCTTTCCAGCCGCCCAGTTTAGGAATTGCCACAATTCCATGTCCGGTGCACACCTCTTTGTAGCTTAACAGAACTGATCCATATGCAAAAGTTTGGCAGCAATCTACCGATAGTAGATCACTTATAACCTTGGTTCCTTCTCTGTTCAGTGACTAAAAGATTAGCTTCATCTCACTCTTTTGGTCATCTTATGTGTATATGGCAATTTTCATGGAGCCAACATTAGGGCATTTTGGGAACATGATGGTAATATCTCCAATGTTTCCTGTTTCTGGTCCACAATGCTGCCTAAGCTAATTGTGTGTGAAAACTCCAGCCAGAGTTACCCTGTGGTAAGGTAGGCGGCCAATAAATTTTAGAAATAAATAAACAGCACTTAGAAATAGCATTTAAGACTTATAGAATAGAATAGATTTTTTTATTAGCCAAGTGTGATTGGACACACAAGGAATTTGTCTTGGTGCATATGCTCTCAGTGTACATAAAAGAAAAGATACACTTATCAACAATCATAAGGTACAACACTTAATGATAGTCATAGAGTACAAATAAGCAATCAAATCATATTAGGAAACAGTCAATATAAAACGTAAGGATACAAGCAACAATATACCACTTAATAGTGCTTTACAGCACTCTCTAAGTGGTTTACAAAGTCGATGTATTGCCACCAACAATCTGGGTCCTCATTTTACTGATCTTGGAAGGATGGAAGGTGAGTCAATCTTGAGCTTATCAGGATTGAACTCTGGGCAGTGAGTGGAGTTAGTCTGCAATACTGCATTCTAACCACTATACCATCTTGGCTCTTACAATAAATACATAAATAAATAAAACTGCTCTTCCGAAATAAATCACTAATGACAAACATGCTTGGAACTGAAATACATGCTGTTTATTAAAACAGAAACTTATTTTCAGAATTATAAAATGCAGTTCTTACTATTCATTTCTGTTTAACTAATAAAATCAAACCTGGGAATTTTGCAGATCTATCAAAAGATTTATTTTTTTACTAAGGTTTATTATTTTGCTCATGCAGATAAACTTGTGTGATCTTGATAACCAACTGGTGTTAGTTCCATTTTTTTTTTTTGCAATTGGATTTTGTGATAGAAAACCGTTAAAATACAACAATAAAAAAATCACAATAGATTACTATACTTAGTAGACTACTACTATGAGCCTCAGATAGCTCAACAGGCTAAATAGCCTGTTATTAACATTCAGCTATCTGCAATTATTGCAAGTTCGAGACTCAAGGTTGACTCAGCCTTCCATCCTTTCTAAGATAGGTAAATTGAGGACCCAGTTTGTGGGGGCAATAAGCTGACTTTGTATAAAAAATATACAAAATATGAAGGCTATTGCTTAACGCCTTGTAAGCCGCCCTGAGTTTCCAGAGAAGGGCGGCATATAAATCTAATTAAAAAAAAATTATACTTAAGACAAGGTGATCAATTGCTTATAGGATTTGTTATAACATGAATGGACTTGTGGGAAACTAATTAGAACAGCTCATGGGGAAACACATTTTTAAATGTGTTACGTAGCTGAGTCGGGAAAAATGGATATCAGTGCTTGATTGGAATGTGATCAGGAATGGAAAGATGAAGACATTAATTAGCCTTTGTTGCACATATATACATTCTATGCACACAAATGTTGGCCCAATGTTTAAAAGGGTTATAGCACACCAAAATATATGCAGTATGTTTAAACATGCTATAAAATAGGTACTCCTAAAACGCAGAATTACTATAGACTAAATCCAGTTCAGCTTTTTTTTTCTCATAAGCATGCACAACAGTTTACACAATATAGACCAGTGGTGGTTTAACCTAAGGCACATGTGCCACAGGTGGCATGCAGAGCCCTCTCTGTGGGCACATGCCATCGCTCCAGTTCAGCTGTGCTGCACCTCCCGCTGGCTAACTGGTCTTCAGGTCTTTGCTGTGCATGTGTGGGGGGTAAGGTGCATGTGTGGGGGGACGGCACGCATGTGCGGGGAGCGTGCATGCAGGGGGGCATGCACATGCATGTGAGGGGCACCCAAAGCCCACACGCACATACACACGCATATCCAAAATGCAACGTATGTGCACCCTGTGCATGCACATGCACAGGGTGCACATACATTGCATTTTGGATATGCGTGTGTGTGTGCATGTGTGTGCTTTGGGTGCCAAAAAGGTTCACCATCGCTGGTACAGACATAAGGTATCTGCTACACCTTTTAAGATCTCAAACACCTTTGGGCCAGTTTTTGTTTGAGGAATTCAACCCCCACTCTCAAAAAAGAGTGTCAAAATGTTTGCCCTATTTGCTTTGCGGACACTGTGACTTTCTATGTCTCTAAACCTGCCTAAGATGTAGACTACAAAAGGCTTACTTTTGTTCAAGGAACACAATTTCCCATAAGCATTTGATCCTTCCAGATAGCAATCCCTGAACAAGACAGGTGACTTCGTTCTTTCCTGAGCAATGGAATCAGGCCTCTCATTGAGATTCAGCAGTGATCCTCATTTACCAAATATTTTGATTAGTATGTAAACTATTTATAATAAGCAAAGGGATGGAGAAAGGTCTGCTGAATATATAGTAAAAGGAAGATAATCTTCAACTTACAATCACTCATTTAGTGACTGTTTGTAGTTACAATGGCATTGAAAAAACTGACTTAGGACCCATCTTTGCAGAATCCCCACATAATCAAAATTCAGCTGCTTGGAAATCAGCATGTATTTGTCATGGTTGCAGTGTTCTGGAGTCATGTGATTGCCATTTGTGACTTTCCTAGTCAGTTTCCAACAAGCAAAGTCAAAGGAGGAAACCAGATTCACTTAACAACCATGATTCCTTTAACAACCGCAGCAGTTCACTTAAGCATGGCAAAAAAAAGTTTGTAAAATTGGGTGCAACTCACTTAACAATCGCTTTGCATAGCAATGTAAATTCTAGTTCCTAATTGTGGTTGTAAGCAGAGGACTGTCAGTATATACATTTTTGCATGCTGGGAAAACTTGAGTGCTTATAAAATAGTAATTCTACAAGAATGAAAGATGCCAATTTGAGAAGAAAATAAGTGTGGCAAAAGTAGTTATGATCATTCCAGAAAAAAACAGAAAACAAAAACCTTCACTTTCAGGTTGATTCTAGATAATTAGGAAATATGTGGAAGTAGGCTATTCCCTATATAGTTATGAATTCAGCATTGGAAATAGACATAATTGTTGACACCTTTGAGGATTATCCTGGCCAAAAATATCATTCCAAAAACACTTCTGGCACAATTGGTTGAATGGAGAAATTAAGATGCAAAATAGACGCAGCTAGAACAAATCTTGAGAACTTTCCAAAAGTTCTCAATGGCTGAGTTAATCATCACAAGTGGAAATGAAGAGGATGAGCAAAGAGGAACCTGTGGAATTAATCCAGAAGCCTGAGCAAACTCCCGCCATTGCTGCCCTAAAGAAACATACAAGGAAGGATGGAAGATTAAAGTTGTTTCAACTTTAAGAATGAATAGAAACTACAGGAAAAAATTTATTCTTTTGTGTTCGATGTAGTTGATGAAAACAACTGACAAGCCATCATTTCTCAACCTCAGCAACTTTTATCAAATGTGGACTACAACTCCCAGAATTTCTCAGTCAGCATGCTGATTGAGGAATTCTGGGAGTTGAAGTCCATACATCTTAAAAGTTGTCAGGGTTGAGAAACACTGGATTAGCAAACAAAATATTATGAAGGGTTTTTAGATGACTGCCTTATTTTTTTCCAGACATGTTTTCAATTGCCTTGGCTGCTGAATTGACTGTGATATATTATATTGTTATTGCTTATAGAGGTAATTCTCCAAGAGCAGTTTTAATCTTCGCAACAAAGGAAATACGTAAGCAGTAGGCTCTCAATATTTATTTATTTAACAATTTTCATGGCTACTCATGTCAAAGCAATGACTCTGAGCAGCTTACTTCTACTCTTATTCATAGTTTTATAAACTTCTTGATTTGTTCCTTTTTTCCGGCTTCTTGAGCTAAAGACAGGATATAAATTAAAAAATGCAAGATTCAATTAAATCTGAACAGAGGTGTAGTATATCTGTGGTTTTCTGCAACATGTGTAAACTTCTATAAAATATTATTTTCTCTCCCTTTCCACCACTGGGTTTAAAAGTTTGCTGCCAAGGCTTCCAGTTACAATTGTATGCAATTACTCTGAGAAAAAACTTTTTTTAGAAATCAGAGCAATTAAGTTGAACCCAGTGAAGAATGGGCTTAGGAGTGACCACTTCTCTAAGGTGGAGAGATTTCTGACAGCAACTAACAACCAATAACTAACAGCAACTAGAATTCCTGTGCTGGAGATTTCCTCACAGCTGAAAGCAAGGATTCCATGGTCCACAGAGCCCTTCCTTCTAAACTGATTACAATCAAAGATATCAGGGTAAGTCCTGCAGGAATAAAGCATCACCTGCAGATCATTTAATTAAGTTCTTTCTTGCAATGTGTTTTTTTTTTCCTCGGGAAGTGACACGTGGATGTAGTCTTGTTCCTTTGGGGTATCAGCATTAAGCACAGAGGTAAGAAATGGGGCTACAATCCTATATATACTAACTACACCCTTCTTAAATAAATGCTCTTGGAAGCCCATGCAACGTCCTATGTTTGAGTAACAACTCCAAGCTAACACCTCTGTTGAAATTGAGCTTAACTTTGCTTTTATTCAACCTCATACTTGGAGGGGGAAGGGGAAATCACTTAACTGCAGTGATTCACTTAACTGTGCCACAATAGATTGCAAAATGGGGCAAAAATCACTTTACAAATGTCTCACTTAGCAGCAGAAATATCGGACTCCATTGTGGTCGTTAAGTCGAAGATGACCTGTAGTTTTGTTTTGTACCTGGAAGAGTAGCAAAAAGTGGAAGAGAGACTTTTGCACTTGGAAGTGATGGACTATATGCTAAAATAGTGTGGTCATAACGCCAATAGCCTCCCACCGGCCGGTGCGTTCCCATAGAGAGGGTCTCCTCAGGGTGCCGTCAGCCAGACAATGCCGGCTGGCGACCCCCAGGGGGAGGGCCTTCTCTGTGGCAGCCCCTACCCTCTGGAACGATCTTCCTCCAAAACTGAGAACAATTGCTGACCTCCGGACTTTTCGTCGGGCCCTGAAAACTCATCTCTTTCAGCTTGCTGGTCTAGCCTGACCCCGCTGAATTTTTAAGATCTGTATTATAGGGTTGGGTATTTTAAATATTTAATGGTTAATGGTTTTAATTTTTAGCCAAAGTTATATGCTTTTTTAAAGAAATTGTTTAACTTTTGGGTACTATTTTATTTGGCTGTTCACCGCCCTGAGTCCGCAAGGAGAAGGGCGGTATACAAATCTAAACAAATAAATAAATAACACACACTTGAAAGTAAATCAGGAAGGCTGTAATTGGGGAGAGTGTCTAGCAAGAACAAAGAAAGCTTATCTACAGGAAATATGCATGTGAAAATCTTGTTAACAATTCTGGGTAGTTAGAAAGCTGATAAAAGTAACAAGAGTTAGACAAGTTGCAGGCCTCATCTAAAAATTAGGAATGGTGAAGGCCTGCAGCCAATAAAATGCGTATTAGATAATTTCTGGGGCATTCCTTAGCCAAGGCTTACTAACAGGGACAGCTAGAGACCAATAGAACAAATTGTAGAATGATTACTAAAATGTTTGTTAGATGATATTTCTCGCCTTGTCCCACCTTCTCGTTTAGTGAAAATGTATAAAGCTTACTTAATCCTTTGTTCTTGGCATTTTGGCCAGGAGCCCTTTTCCTTGGAGTACTCCAATAAAAATTAAACAGGAAACCTGTATCTCATGTCTGGCATCCATCATTGGCTTCAGCACCAGGCTCAGACCTGGATTGGGGACAACAATCTGGGGGCTTGTTCTGGGATTCCATGCCTGGATTCAATTGGAAGACACCAATGACTAACAGAGGAGGGCCCCTGGATGGGTAAATGGCTGAAAGGTGTGTGAATGCTTTGAACTAGAACTCCTGGTCGGTGACCAAGACTGTGTGTTTCTGCATTGCCAGCTGCCCTCAGAGCTCATGAGTCTTTTGACAGTGATTGAGTACTCTGAAAAGCAAGGTGCGATGCAGAGATCCACGTGTCTCACTGCTGCATAGAGTGGATTGATTGAATGCAATGAGCCACTGTCTGAATGAACATCCAGCCTCGGTAAGATCCTTGTGACTTCTTAACTGAACTCAAAGGCTGAAGCTCTGAAGAAAGTGAGGAGCAGAAACAAGTACTGGTGGAAGAAAAAGAAAGAGGCAAAATATGGAGAAAAGGTAAGGACTGGACAAGAGATGTCCCAGGGGATAAGGGGTATCCGCCTGAGATCCAACCCTAAGTAAAAGGCAAACAAAGGCAAAGACTGGACAGGAGACGTCCCAGGGGATAAGAGGAATCCACCGAGATCTGGCTTTGAAAGGGGAAACTGGTAGCAAAAAGGCATCCAGTAAGGGGGGGGGGGGCGACAGAGTTGCCAAAAGGGAAGCTGCCCAAAGATTTGCCAATGGGGTTGTATTTTGCCTCATTTTGAGATATTAGGAGGATTAGATCTAGGGATCAAAGCAATGGTGAAATCCAATTTTTTTTACTACTGGTTCTGTGGGCGTGTTATGGTAGGCATGGTGTGGCTTGGTGGGCGTGTCTGGGGAAGGATACTGCAAAATCCCCATTCCCTCCCCACTCCTGGGGGAAAGGATGTTGCAAAATCTCCATTCCCACCCCACTCTGGGGCCAGCCAGAGGTGATATTTCCTGGTCCTCCAAACTACTCAAAATTTCTACTATCGGTTCTCTGAATTGCTCAAAATTTCCGCTACTGGTTCTCCAGACAGCCGTTTCTCATTATTGTATGTCTATCTGCCTCAAGTTCCCTTAGACACTCCAGCTGATTTTGGGACATTGGTATTATTGGTCTCATAATATGGGACTTATTGAGCAACTAAAAGCAATATTGCAGAAACTAAAGAGACAGACAGAGATATGATATTTGAGTTTATTTGTGAAAATTGTTAATAGTCCATTTCTGTTGGAGAAGTGTGGAGGTGGTGTATATGTGTTTCTATGTTGTGTCATTTCCAAGGCTTGGGAGAGGAGCTAGACCCTCTAATAACAATAAACAAGAAGACATTATATATTATTAAAAAAAATGCTGTGGCAGTAAAAGTTGTCTTTAAAACAAAAAGTGGAGTTCAAACTTGCTCATGAGAGCCCTGGCTAAATGCAAATGATGTGTGAACATAGGTCTCTATACCTCTTATACCTCTATACCTCAAATACTGCAGTGTTAACCTAGTAAAAAGATTAGGGCCATGTTCTCCATTTGGCTGCATTAGCCCACTGGAACACGTTGAAATCATGTTGTGAAAGAAAAAAAATAAAATAAAAAGGATTTGGAAAAATGGAACTCATTGGCTTGAGAAAGACCCCTAAAATAATGATTGGTTTGCCTGAAGAAAGTATGAAAAGAAATATTTGTATGTGGATTTTTTTTTTTATGCAAGCAGTTTGAATGAAGGATAAATGTATAAGTGTGCTGATGTGTAAATGCCCATGTGTGTTGACTCTCTATCCCCAGACTGTGAAAGGGGTTAATTATTTTGATGAAGGGTAAAAAGAAATAAGAAAAATTCAGAAGGCTCACAGAAACGCTATCTTCCTAGCAGATGCCCTTAGGCCGGAGAAGGGGGCACAAACAGGAAGAGGTAGCGAGGAGTGGGAGTTCAGGGAATCTGAATTGGTACGGGCATGGAAGAGGAAAGATCCCCTTGGGACCAACCAGTGTGCTATATGCAGGAAAGAAGGTTATTGGAAGAGTGGATGCCTGGTGGCTATAGTCATGAAAGCAGAAAAAGAAGAGTGAAGAGACCAGGGGCAGGGAGCTATTGCTCCCTCAACCTCCAAATCCCTGATGGAAGTCCAAATTGGGGGATCTAAACATAAGGTGTTAAAAGATACAGGAGCCAGTAGATCTGTCCCTAACAGACCTACTGCTCCTCCGACTACCCATGAGATATCTTTTGTTGGAGCTTCAGGAAAAGCTCTAATGTGCCTGAAACAACAAAAGCCCAAATTGCACAGCAGGAGGTTAAAAACTTAGGGCATGGCATCTCTGCAGGACAGCTGGAGACTTTTAGCCTAAGGAGGGAAGCAATCCATTAAAGCTCCTGTTAACAGAAAACAATTGGTATTCTTGGGGATGGCTGGTTTTTTATAGAATTTGGATTCTTAATTTTTGATTGTGAAGCCCCTTTATGAGGCTGTTAAAGGGGGGATGGGAAAATATTTGAATGGATTAGATAATGCCAACAAACTTTTACACAAATAGAGAGTGAGATTATGGGAGCACCCGTGAGATTATGTAGACCTCACTACACCTTTTACTCTATTTGTACACGAATGAGAAGGCATTGCAATGGAAGTTCTCACCCAGAAATTAGGCTCACGGCAAAGACCTGTGGCACTGGGATGGCTTGTGAACAGTGGCAGCAACAGCCCTGCTAGTTGAAGAAGCTCAGCAGTTAACACTATCACTTTAGCTCATAGTAAAAGTCCCAAATGGAGTTCAAAATATTATGGAAGTAAAGGATGACTGGAGGCCGTCAAGCCAAGTATTTGACCCTCTTGCTTGATTCCCCAGCCACACAATTAAGAGGTACTCAATCCAGTTGTAACTTGCCTCAGGTGGATTGCATCATGATTGTGTAGAGGTGGTGAACAGAGGAATTGTACAGTCTATGCCAATAGAGGAATTGTACAGTCTATGCCAGTACAATCTTTGTAATCAGCCTATCCCAAATGCTGACTATGAATGCTAGTAGCTTTGTGGTAGAAGACCAGAGAAAGGCAGGATATGCAGTGGTCACACCATGGGAAGTTGCAGAAGTCAACCTGTTACCAGTAAACATTTCTACCCACCTAGCTGAACAGGTCACTCTGACTAGAGTGGCCTTATAGTTGGCTGTGGGACAAACGTTACTAACAAATATGCCTTTGGAGTCTTGCATGCTCATGGAGCTTTATAGATCTCCGCACTTTCTGTGCTGGCCTGAAGACATGGTTTTTTCACCAAATTCCCTGACCGACTATGAGGCTTTTAACTTTGGGGATTTTAAATTTGGATTGGTTTTCGTATTTTATTGTTGTGGTTTTTACTATGTGAACTGCCCCGAGTCCTACGGGAGAAGGGCTCCTATATTTATTCATTATTTATTTATTATTAAATTTTAATAATAAATAAATAATGAATAAATATAGGAGGAGAGAGGATTATTAAATGCAAGAGAATCAACTGTTAAATATAGCCCACAAAGTTTAAAATTATTGGAGGCTGTTTAGCAACCAAAACAAGTAGCAGTCTTTCATGTATTCTAAGATACCCCTTTACACAAAAGGAAATTGGGCTACAGATAGAGCTGCTAAGCAAGCCGCCCTACAACACTTAGAATTACCAGCCTACCTAATTTCTATTTCCCCATACGTACTTCTCCACTTTCTTATACACCCTAGGATAGGACATGGGTCACATCAATTGGAGGCAGGGAGATGAATGATGGGTGATGGAAGGTAGAGGGCGGACCTATTCTACCAAATACACCTCAGGGGAATCATTTATAACAAATACATGCTAGCCCACACTGGGGGTCAAAAGCACTGGTAGACTTTGTGACATGCTATGTAGTAGGCAAGGGTCTCTATTCCGCTGCCTCCCAAGCTGTAGCAGCTTGTCTGATCTATGCCAGAAATAATTCAAAAGCAGCCAGGCACCTACCCCTATGAGCCCAACTTGACGGCAACTACCCAGGGGCAATTTCGGAAATAAGACTTCACTGAAGCAAGGTTTTAAGTATGCTTTGGGACTAAAATGTAGCTTCACAGAATGGCCTGAGGCTTTTGCTTGCAGGACTAATAAAGAGCATGAAGTAGTAAACATCCTACTGGAAGAAATTATTCCTAGGTTTGCGTTGCCAAATAGTATATTGTTTGATTGTGACCCATATTTCAGAGCTAAGGTTTGTATGAACAGTTAAGCACCACTTGGAAGCTTTACTCAGTCTACCACCTGGCAAGTAGTCCTATGGCAGAAAAAGGTAATGATTTACAAAAACAACAGCTAGCTAAGCTGTGCCAGGAGGCTCACCTGTCCTCACCTCAAACTTTGCCACTCATGTTAGGGCTTCACATTGCACCTCAAAAGCTAATAGGCTTAAGCCTCTTTGAGGCCCTCCCTAAAGGCAGAAGTTTATCCCACTGATGGGCGAACTGACCTTGTACCAATATATGTAAGACAACTCGCTGGTGTTATAAATTTTCTTTCCCGTTATCTGCAGGAAAATCAATACCCTGGACTAGACCATCCAGTACATCCATTTCAGGTTGCAGACTGGGTGCTTGTAAAGACGGGACCAACAATCACCTTGGATCAGAAGTGGAAGGGACCGTTTCAAGTGCTTCTGACCACCCATATGGCACTAAAAGTGGCATCTTGGATAGATCACTTCCAGAGTGAAGAAATACCCCCGATCTGCCATTCCTGAGTCTTGGACTATGCAGCTTGTGACTTCCTCAGTAGAAGAACAGAAGCAAAAACCTCTGGAACCATAGTTGTGTGAGAGGAGAACTACAATCTCCCATAGGTGTTCTCTCAATTAGAAAATTTCCCCAAAGGTATTTCTAGCTACCCACACTAGAATTAGGAGAGTTACCCAATTATTACCACTAGATCATTGGGGTGTGTGTTTGTGAAGGCTAAGATATTAGGACAAATAGACTTAACAACTGTCAGGATGAGACCATACAATTTGTTATGTAACTGTGCTCCTCCTACCCTCCTATATTATACCCACTTTACCTGAAAGATGGATCAGAAACCATAGGGACATTGAACAATCCAGAAAGTACCTGACCAACCCCTTACTTTGTTCAGTGGGCTCTGGTCCCTCAATAATGCTATGTATCATATAGAAGCAGTAGAGGAAATCCTAGCTAATGAGATGGGGGAATTTTTTTATTGCTGCAGCAAAAAAACCAAGAAGCCATTTGGAAAATGACAGTTCAGAATAGGATGGCTCTAGATATCATATTGGCATCCTAAGGAGGGCTGTGTGCACTTCTTGGACAACAATGCTGTGTGCATATTCTGGACATATCGGAGGAATTCCATATCCGAACTACACACATAGCAAGGATAGCTGCAACACCACCACCTCATGGATGAATGGAAAGGTTGGTGGCATTGACTGACAGGATGGTTGCCTGATTTCAATGTCCCTATGGTTAAAAATCTAATAATGAACCTGGCAGGCATAGTCATTGTTCTCTTAATCACTTGTTGTGCATTACAATGCCTTCTGCTTTGCCTTTCCACCTGTAAGCAAACTACGGGGTCTCCCAGTACACATGGATATTGATGTTGGGTGAATCTTGAAAATTTAAATCAAAGGTGGGGGGGAATGATGGGCTGTATGCTAAAATAAAGCCAACAAGTAAATCAGGAAGCCTGTAATTGGGGAGTGTGTCTAGCAAGAACAAAGAAAGCTTATCTACAGAAAATATGCATGTGTAAATCTTGTAACAATTCTGGGTAGTTAGAAAGCTGATAAAAGTAACAAGAGTTAGACAAGTTACAGGCCTCATCTAAAAATTAGGAATAGTGAAGGCCTGCAGCCAATAAAATGTGCATTAGGTAACTTCTGGGACATTCATTAGCCAAGGCTTAGGAACAGAGACAGCTAGAGACCAATAGAACAAATTGTAGAATTATTACTAAAATGTTTATTAGATGATATTTCTCGCCTTGTCCTGCCTTCTCTTTTAGTGCAAAGGTATAAAGTTTACTTCATCCTTTGTTCTTGGCGTTTTGGGCCAGGAGCCCTTTTTCCTTGGAGTGCTCCAATAAAAAGCAAGCAGAAAACCTGCACCTTGTGTCTGGCGTCCATCATTGGCTTCGGCACCAGGTTCAAACCCCAACTGGGGAACAACAGAAGAGTGGCAAAAAGTGGAAGAGACACGCCTGCTTCACAATTGGCCGGCATAGGAGATGCTCAACTGCAGGATCTCCAACTAGAAATAACGCTCAAATCAACGTTCTGCCTTTCCAACACGGTTCTCCAGCCGGCAGAAGGCAAGACCACGACGGGAAGAGCTCCTTCGTGTCTCGGGGAGAAATCAGAATTCCCTCCTTCGGCCTCACCTCGAACTGGGCACGGGAATAGTGACGCGCACTGGAGGAGGAGGAGAAGCAAACGAGCCTTCACTTTGAGGCGGAGAAGCAACGCCAGAGCCTGGGAAAAGGGGCGGGCAGCTCGTCCTGTCGCCCAATCAGGACCGCCCGACCCGGGGAGCTTTGAAAGAAGCTCAGCGAGCGCTCGTGGTCTTCTTGCCGGCTTTCCAAGCGGAACCGGTGGCCGCTCGGCTTCTGCTACCGTGTTGGTGGGCGCAGATTCCCGTCGTGGTGGAACTTTTTGCTAGTGCTCTTTCTTACTGTTTAGACCTATTGCTGTTTCTCTCCTTTTCTCCTTCTGGCTTTCACTTCTTCTTCTTCTTCCGACCCCGAAGACCACACAAACAAGGATCTCTTGTCCCCGGGCTCTTGCAAGCAAGCCCTCCATTCCCTTCGCCGCTGGGTCGAGCTTTGTTTGTTTGTTTTTTTGATCCTGCTCTTTTTCCAAGCCGCCAGCGAGCGCCAAGTGGCTCATTTCGGTTCCTCGGCGCCACCGAAGCTTTACCGTTGGTGGGGAGACTAAAGGCAAGGGCGGCTTTGAATGGGATCTTGCTGCTGTTTTGCGCCGGTCTCCTGCGAGGCGGCTGCATCCTGAGCATCCTTCCGAACTCGCTCCAGGTAAGGATCGCGGGTGGGAAAGCCCGCGCGCCGCTTTCTCTTCTTCACTGCAAGCGGTGAAAATCCTACAAAACGGGGTATTTATTTATTAGTTCAATTTATATGCCGCCCTTCTCCGGACACTCATATAATATCGGTGGCGCCGGTGCAGTGGTTAAGTTGCGTGCTGGTGTTTTACCTCCTACATATAGTACTCGCGAGTCGAGAAAGGCTCTGCTTGATTCCGTGGCTGACACTGATCTCCTTTCCATCGGTTCTTTCCGAGGGGGTTGGAATCCAGTACGGTCAGCAATCGACCGCTGCTTCCCATTCCGTCCTGGAGGAAGCCCGGTCCAGTCAAAGGGCGGGCGATGCTCAGTTTGCAGGGAAGAGAAGCTGCGGCGAGTGGAGGAAGCGCTACCGGGCGGCAGAGTAGGAGTTTGCAAGCCAGCCTTGGGAGCAGAAGCGTTCCTCCTTTTTCCCTTAGGGACCTGGAGAACTTGAGCTGAGCAACTTGCAGAGCTCGCTGTCCCCGGGAGCGATGGAAGAAGATCTTCGGGAGCCGGGTGGGTGTCATTTCCCACCACGCTTAGTTTGGAACATAGCCTAAGCCCCGCTGGATGTTCAGGTTGTCTTTGACTTACGACCACAATTGAGCCCAATGTTTCTGTTGTTAAGTGAGACATCGATAAGGGAGTTTAGCCTCCTTTTAAGACCTTTCTTGCCACAATTGTTAAGGGAATTACTGTTAAGTTGATAAATGAGTCACCAGGTTGTTAAGTGAATCCGGCTTCCCCATGGATTCAGCTCCTCAGAAGTTGCAAAAGGGGAAATCACATGACCTTGGGGCATAGCAACGGTCATAAATACGAACCAGTTGCCAAGGGTCTGAATTTTGATTACGGGGGATGCTGCCCAGGTCATAACTGTGAATAAAACGGCCACGAGTCCCATTTTTCCCCCAGTGCCGTTGTAACTTTGAACGGACACTAAATGAACTGTTGTAAATCGAGGACTAGTTTTGTGGCGGTGCTGACCCCTCTCAAGGTTGCTGAGTTCCTTTCACTTCAAGGTTTTACTTTAACGTAGGGCTGTCTCGATCCCCCTTTCTCCATAAACTTGACTGGGGGAGGTAGCTGCGGTCACTCGTAGTGGAGAGAAGGAGAAGGAAGGCTGGCGGACAGCCCATTGCCGGCGCTTCTCCTCCAGAGGCTTCAGCCTTACGGAGTTCCAGCAAACTTCCCTCCAAGGTGGGAGGGAAGACAGCGGCCTGCAAGACGGCGGTGTCTGGCGCCGGAAGAAACCCAGGCGCCGGCTTGGAAAGCGGAGGGTCTGAAACGCTGCTCGGCTCCCGGGGACGAGGAGCGAACAGCAAAGCCTCGGCCGCCCGTTGCTCCCGAGCCCAGGAGAGCCTTTGTTTCTCGGCCATGTGATCGGGCTAGCGGTGCCGCCCAGACTCAGCCTGTGCGCCCGCCTCTCTTGGGGTGGTTTATCCCGCGGTGGGCTTGCGGGATTCGATTGAAAAGCAGCACCGGAGTAGGTTTCGGGTGGAGTGGGTGGAGAACGAGGAGTCACTGACTGCGCCCTATCCTAGTCACTGCGCTCTCTCCTGCATGTGAGCGCAAAAGGTCAGTCCCTGCTCCTGGACAGTTAGGAGCTTCCTTGCCACCCGTGTCTCTTAGACACACGTTGGTCCTCTTTTACCTGTTGTGGTGAAATGCTTTGGCGTGCAGAGGTGAAGAGTGATCAGGGACGTTGGTGTTAATGGCTGGTGAACAAGGATCTCCTTCCCCCCCCCTCCATCTCTGTTTCAGCAAGGCTCGCTTTTTGCTTGCTTCCATACGTGCACCCTGAACCTGGTTGGAAGGAGCAGAAGGAACTGCTCTCCCAGGCCGTGATATAAACCAGGCTGGGTAAATGAGATTTCTGGTGTGGGGTGGGTTGTCCACAGCAAAACAAAGCCTTAGCTTGCTTCTTTTATAGATGTTCCTAATAGGATAAGGAGGCTCCTGCCTTTTGTTGGAAGACAAAGGAACTGCTTGGGGAAGTTTTGGTTCATTTATTCCCGGCTGCAAAGGAATAATTAGTTTTCTAAGTTACACTGTTCAGCTTCTGAAGTTTTATATTCCTATCACAACTGGGGAAGGAGTGGCTTTGCTGATGAAATACAGCCATAATGTTTTGTGTTCTTGTGATAACATATTTGTGGACTTTCCTTACAAGCTGCATCTACTGATTTAGGATGACAGTCTCATCCGACAGAAGAACATTTCTTTCTTCAGGTGCAATTGCACACTGTGTGACATGCATTCATTGAATTCTGTTGGTGTTTCTTCCAAGTAATGTGGTAGATTAAGGAATGTAATGTTAGGAACATAATCTTGAGAAATGCAGACCTCTTACAGTGCAGTTTAATGTAAAATACTTACGAATATACAACCTTCTCTTGATCACATCTTTGGTTCTGCACTCTAGTATCAACACTTCAGCATTGCAGTATCAACTTCAATATAGTTAATATTTATTGACTTTTTCAGAATGGGTTCGGAATGTACCAAGGTTTGAACCAGGATAACTACTGGTAGTTAATAATTCCACACAGTTTTCTAGGCAACGTTTTCAGAAGTGGTTTGTCATTGCCTCCTTCCTAGGGCAAAGAGGGGGGAAGGGAGAATGAGTGAGAGAACTGATCCAAGATTGCCCAGCTGTCTTTGTCTCTAAAGCAGGACTGAACCTTGGAGTTGCCTCAGTTTTTACCCTGGTGCCTTGACTTACTGGACCAAAATGACTACCATAAATAGGTTTGGCTGTAAAAGCATTTCTATCCTTTAAAGCTTCAATTAGTAATTCCTGGAATTTTTAGGTGGTCGCTTGAAGTAAGCACCACAAACACATCCAATTTTAATTCCTTGTACTATAAATACTGATATAGAATATACCAGACAGTATATTCTAAGATACGTGCTTAATAATTGCATGCATACCTTTGCACAGACATGCAAAGGTATGCATGCAATTATTTCCACATTGCTTTGACACATTTTCCCCCTTAAACACATTGCATTTACACAGCTGGTATTCATTTTCTGCATGCTTTGAAAGAGATATTTGAAGGAAAGCACCCTAAATTCATTGTTTTTAATTATAGTGCTCTACTGAGTAATCTGATTTTTCTGTTCATAGCAAGTAATCTAAATATATTATTTGGCAGAAGTAAACAGCTCTGTCACCTTGCCCACTAAACAATAGCAATATGTCTATTGTGATAACTTAAAACAACAATGATAATGAACTGTGAAGAGAGTTTGTTCCAAAGAGACCATCTGGCTGTTTGCAGGCAGTCTGCTACTTCTATGGAAAAATATTAACAACTCACTTTATCACTTAAATATCCATATCTATATATTTAGAATTTGGAATATTTTCATGACCTGGTTATCTTGTTAAAGGAGATGTCATCTGTTGAAAATGTTGAATCAGGTGTATTTTGATAACGTGTAGCATCTATATGTATCTGCTCAGATGCCTCACAAGTGTGAACATACTGCGTTAAACCAGGGCTGCTTCAACTATAACATGGTTAGTTTCTGTTTTATCATAATTTATTGAATAAAACATGCTGAACAAGATGAAACAAATTACACGATGATTTAATGTGGTACATAAACCCAGCCACTGAGCTCAATAAGGCTTACTCACATTAAACGCACATAATATTCACAACCTTGCTATTTATCAGAATCTGATGGAAAAATTTAAATTTTCCTGCAAGGAAATTCTGGAAAGAGGAAGAAAGAAAGCTTTTGTAACTGGAGACTTTCCTGATGACAACCTAACTCTTTTATGCCAAACTCCCTTAATGTTTCAACAGGTTATTGAAGTATGTTAGAATCTTAGTAATACTCTCTCCATGTTAACGCTTAGAAGAATACTTTTGCTTATAAGCTGTTGAGACGATGCCTAAGAGATGCTGAAACTTCACTTAATGGAAATCAAATCTATGCTTACATTATTAATAAGAGGAAGCGGACATCCTCTGTTGGAAACGTTCTGTACCATAATCAAAGCAAACTCAAACATGAGGTTTTTTTTTTAATCCAGTCATTTTTGGCGTTACTAGATCTAGGCTGCAGAAATCTTAATTCCACTAGAGATGGCAGCAAGAACAAGGATTTTGCTGCCAATTTCTCATCCAGATTTTTGTATCCCACAGTAGTCCCTAGCCAGTTCAGCTTTGCTCTAAGAACCTAAAGAATTTGTGTATGTGTGCATATGTATGTTTGTGTAACACGTATCTAGATGGAAATGATGCCTGTAGATTTCCACAGCAATTTTTAAGAACTTTCCTTAAAGGTGAAAATTGGGATTGCTTCAGAGGTGGTATTCAGCAGGTTCTGAGAATCAGTTCTAGAGAACCGATAGCGGAAATTTTGAGTAGTTTGGAGAACCGGTAAATATCACCTCTGACTGGCCCTGCCCCCATCTCTCTGCCTTGCGAGTCCCAGCTGATCGGGAGGAAATGGGGATTTTGCAGTAACCTTCCCCTGGAGTGGGAAGAGAATGGAGATATTACAGTACCCTTCCCCTGGAGTGGGGTGGGAATGGATATTTTACAGTATCCTTCCCTGGCCATGCCCACCAAGCCACGCCCACCAAGACATGCCACGCCCACCAAGCCACGCCCACAGAACCGCTAGTAAAAAAGTTTGAATCCCACCAGTGGATTGCTTCCTGAAAAAAGACATGTTCAATTGCACTGACTGTGTTTAGGTTTTTCCTTACTATTAAAACTCTTAAATGTCTCATTTCTCAATGTGTATGGCTGAATGTTAGCATTAATTTTTGAATCCTTGTTTCTTGGAGTTAAGTGTGCAGGAAAGAGAGAGGTGCTGTTCTTGTTATGCTACCCTGAATGTTAAGTCCCAGCTGCAGGAAGGTTTAGTTCATTTGAGTTCGATGCTTCTCAGCGAAGGCCATGTTTAAGTAGCAAAAACTTACTGTCTCTTCTGCTTTGACCTGGATCTGTCTTTTTGCCTCATTGATTTATCATTATTTTACATTTGTTCATTAACTCATTTGGGATATGAATACCTCTAAAGACAGCAAGTTGATGTGATCAAATACAGGTACTCCTCAACCTATTATGACAACTGAGTCCAAAATTTATGTTGCTAAGTGAGGGATTCGTTAAATTGAATTTTGCCCCATTTTTACAGCTTTCCCCGCCACATTTGTTAAGGGAATCACTGCCGTTGTTAAATTAGTAACACGGTTCTTAAGTCAATCTGGCTTCCCCATTGATTTTGCTTGTCAGAAGGCCGCGAAAGGGGATCATATGACCCCGGGATACTGCAAACGTCATAAATGTGAGTCAATAGCTAAGCATCCGAATGCAAATCACGTGACCATGGGGATGCTGCAACGGTCATAAGTGTGAAAAATGGTGATAAGTCGCTTTTTTGAGTGCTGTTGCAACTTTGGTCATTAAATGAACTGTTGTAAGTTGAAGATTTCAACCTCTATTTCACTTTCCTGGCTAGGAAATATGCTGTAAATGTTAATGGTATTTTTGTTATTATGATTTGTACATTGGCCATCTTCAATACTTTTTTGTTTTGATTATCTGCACAGCCCTATTTTTCAGACAATTAAATTGTATCTGTGCTGGTTGATTCTTCTACCTGATGTAAAACTTCATGGGATCAAGCAAGGGCAATGAAGAGCAGCATCACTGATGATGCTTTAGAGCAGCTTGCCCTAAGTCAATGTCCTTCAGGTCTGCTTTTTCCTTGAGAATGGGGGTGCATGTTTTTGTTCACTGGGACTATCAGTAAAAACCCGAGAAGGGGTGCTGAGGAAAGGCCAGAACAACTTGGGTGGTGGTTAAGGTGCTGAACTAGATACTAGGAGACTTGCGAGATCTAGTTTTTCCTTCAATACAAACTTAGGCCAGGTGATTTGGGCAAGAGTCTATCAACCCCCCACCCTGGTGGTGGAATTCAAATTTTTTTTACTACCGGTTCTGTGGGCATGGCTTGGTGGTCGTGGTGTGGCTTGGTGGGCATGGCTTGGTGGGCGTGCCAGGGGAAGGATACTGTAAAATCCCCATTCCCTCCCCACTCCTGGGGGAAGGATACTGCAAAATCCCCATTCCCACCCCACTCCAGGGGAAGGATACTGCAAAATCCCCTTTCCAACCCAACTCTGGGCCCAGCCAGAGATGGTATTTGCCCGTTCTCCGAACTACTCAAAATTTCCAGAACCTGTCAGTACCTGCTGAATTTCATCCCTGCCCCACTCCCTCAATGGTTATGGGCAAAATAGGAAGAGATAGCATTATATCCTCTATTTGGAGCTGTATAGGTAATAAAAATGGGTTTTCGCGGGTGTTTGTATGTAGGTCTTTGGTTATTCGGGTCTTCTCCCGCGTAAAATTGGAAGTATCTTGGCGACATTTCGACGAAGTCTCATTCGTCATCTTCAGGCTGGTGTTCTCGGCTTCGTGCTACGAAGCCGAGAACACCAGCCTGAAGATGACGAATGAGACTTCGTCGAAATGTCGCCAAGATACTTCCAATTTTACGCGGGAGAAGACCCGAATAACCAAAGACCTACACACACACACACACACACACACACACACACACAATATAATATAATATAATATAATATAATATAATATAATGTAATATAATATAATATAATATAATATAATATAATATAATATAATATAATATAATTAATATAATATATAATATAATATAATATATAACAACATAACATAACATAACATAACATAACATAACATAACATAACATAACATAACATAACATAACATAACATAACAATATATATATATAATACATTTAGAGTTGGTTATTGGTGAGATGGGCAGCATATGATATTAACAAAATAAATATTTTGTGACTAAACCAAGCCACTTGTACATAATGCAGTAAAAGCTGGATTTGGGAATATTCATAGCCTAATCTATTTACCAAGCCACCAGGCCAGAATATATGAAACAAAATTGTTCCTCCCCCCCCCCCCCCACCATAGGGGTAGGGCCTCCAAATGTTTTGGGTGACAGTTCCCATTATCTAGCTAATATGGCCAGTGGTGTGGGATTGTGGAAGCTATAGTTCTAATATTTGCAGAAATGAATAAAACCTACCAGAGATTGAAGTTGCCTACTCCAGTCTTTGCATACAAAATATATGAGGCCATTAGACTTGTTTAATCCAATTAAGGAAAGTATTTTCTTTGGCAGCTTGCATGGATAGGTGCACATTGAAACAAACTCTGTAGAAAAGGGTGGCCAGTGAATTCCTTGATGTAATTTATTTGTACTTGTGTATAATTTATTTTCAGTTGGCCAGGAAATGTTCATGAGTTGAATTAATTTAAATTAGAAAATAGTAAATAACTTTTTAATTATCATGGGAATATTCAAATAAGCAGAATATTAACTTTGCTTGATATGTAATTCCACTTTTAAAAAGCAAGTTAGAAAATGACATTGGCACCTGTTGATTAAGAAACTGCTAGGGAATAAAAGAAACTTATAAGCATTCTAAGTTAGTTTTAATTGTTTAAATTGTGTTTAAGGTTCTGTCCTATTTAAATTTGATAATTAGATTTACATGAAGAAAGCAATCACGTTGATTACAGAAAATAGGAACTGTAGTTCAACACATCAGCAATTAGGCAAGGTTAAATACTGGAGCAAGGAATCATGAGTTGGAAGAGGCCATTAAAACTAAGGACTAAATGTGTGCCTATAAAGATCCGGATTTAAAACATTAAAAGATGGTGAGCATGCCCATTTCCCTTTGTGACTGATACTGCTGTCAGACTCTCTTATTGTCTGGAGATTTGCTCTATATTCCAGAAGAATCTACCTTCCTATAGTTTAAATCCATGATTCTACATCCTGAAGTGTCAGTCTTCCTCTGTGTAGCACCTATTCTGAAGTGTTATCATTTGCCCTTGATCTTTCTTGTGTCTTCCAGTCATTACTGGACCAACTTCCCAGATCCTTCAGCAGATATCAAGCTAAAAGTCCATTCAATCTAGAGATCACTTGTGAATCCCATCAATTGTCTTAATAGAAAGTACTAGATAAAAGTAAAGACATTTTGACATTTTTGTCATCCACCTGTAAATGCATGAATGACCTCATTGTTTGGATCTTTTTTTTGTTAACTTTTTAAAATTAACTTTTGTTAACTTCAACTGTCGGAAGATCCAATATTATGATTTCAGAACTGGCTTTGTTTTTTTATACTGCCTCTAATTGTTAATCTCCATGATGATCAGTTAAGAATGAAAAGTGCAGCTTAGAGACTTGAGAGGGGAGACTAAATATAAGAACTAATAATTGTATTAGTTTTGTTGGAAGAGATATCCATCTGGTTCAGTTCCAAGCTGGGAGAAAGACACTGGAAATATGGAGGCTGCTTGGAAAGATGGTTTAATGATTAAGCAGAACCACCAGCAGTTTTGGGTTCTGGGCAGCTGACCACGTGGAGTTGAGAGTGAGGGTTTTTTATACTTTCTCTTGGGCTTTGAATTTGAGCTTCCTGTTCCTGTGCAAGAACATGTATTCTATTGGCTGTTGTCAGACTCCAGTGGGGCTATGTAGGGGTCATAGCTGGCTCTGAAAGTTGTCTGAGCTAAGTCTGGTTGATGTTTGGAGGGTGATGCAATGTCCTTAGGAGATTATGCAATCTGGGGAGCTCTGTTGCTAGACGGCAGTGGGTTAATCCTGTTATGTCCTGAAGGGTCATGTCTTAATCCCATCACCCTGGAGCTGAAGGTCTTTTGTAGATAGGCTGGCTCAGTCTTTCTCAATGGGCACAAAATATCGGCTGGGGAGTGGGAGGGAGATTGAGTCTGCTTTCTGTCCTTTAAGAAAAACATGTTTCTCCACTTCTCCCTTTGGGAAATACAATATTTTGCCTTTTTTAATATTTCCTAAAATATTTCATTTTTCTAGGAGAGGGGTGAGTGCTAACTTTCTACAGTTTGCATCTGTGACAAATAGGTACGATAAAGCAATTGGAATTTTGTAAACAGCAGAATGATAACGAATGTGAGAAATACTTTCCCGGTTATTTCAGTAGTTATAGAAGAGCAAGGTTACTTGTCCTGCAAACAATGAGTAGGCTGGATTTCATTTATTGGTAATTTTCTAGGTTAAATTGCCTTA
The DNA here is from genome assembly GCA_030761175.1 of Masticophis lateralis. Taxonomy (NCBI): domain Eukaryota; kingdom Metazoa; phylum Chordata; class Lepidosauria; order Squamata; family Colubridae; genus Masticophis; species Masticophis lateralis. The sequence continues at coordinate 42,732,149 of JAUDYJ010000002.1, read as the reverse complement.
GTTATTTTGTATTCCTAATTTCTTCTAGCAGGAGGTAATTTGGTCATTAACCTGAGATTTACAGGGCTTTTTTAAAAAAACAAGCCATGTACTCTCTGTGAAGTCAAAGCCCAATCTGTACCTTTTCTTCTCTTCCCCCTCCCCCTCCGCTTTCAAAATGTATGAAGGGACCCAGTGTGGCTAGCCAAATGGAATGGAGCATATATAGCCAGTCCCTGATTCTAAGGATAAAGAAAGGTTCATTTAAAACTACAGAGAGAAACCAGAAGAATTAACATTAGAAAGAAAAATGGGTCCTACTGGAGATTTATTATCTTGATTTATACGTACATTTCTTATTTCTAATGTCATGCCCATATCATAACAGCTTAAAGCCATATCTGTCTTCCATTTATTTTTTGAGAGAGAACATGACATGTCATATTTCTTACAAAATCTAGACAGCACAAAACTCAAGTCGAGCACAGAATGACATGCTGATCTTTCAGGTCTTCAGAATGATTTACCAGGGATAATTGTAAAGCGGCAAGTAACAATGAAATACAGGTAGTCCTCAACTCACGACCACAGTTGAGTTCAATATTTCCATTGCTGAGCAACAGAGCTGTTAAGTGAGGTTGCCCTATTTTATGACCTTTATTGCCATAGCAATAACAACTGCAGTTGTTAAGTTAGTAACACAGTTGTTAAGTGAGTCTGACTTCCCCATTGACTTTGCTTGTCAGAAGGTTCAAAAGGTGATCACATGACCCTGGGATACTGCAACCGTCATAAATACATGCCAGTTGCCAAGAGTTCACATTTTGATCATGTGATCACGGTGATACTTCAACAGTGGAAATATAAAAACTCATCATAAGTAACTTTCTTCAGTGCCATTGTAATTTTGAACCATTACTAAACAAATGGTTGTAGTCATCCAACTTTTATCCCTATTCACTCATCGTTGCAGACAACAATGCAATACATTAATTCATCAAAGGTTCAAAATTAGCCATCTTATTTCTGGCGCTATGGTTCCTGCTTTTTTCCCTGCTATTTTATCCTATTAATCTTTGAACACTATCCTTCAAGTTATCTCTTTGTCTTCTCTCTTCCTTTCCAGCAACAGTGACTTCATAGTTTATTTATTTAGGTCCTACCATTATTATGTTTATTAATAACTCAAGGTGACAAATAGTTCCCTCCTTTCTGTTTGTGTTGGGTTCCTCTTTTTTATAAAAATATACTTCTTGGGAGAAAGAAAGACAATAGGACAGCTGAAAAACTCTTATTTTTCCATTGCCCAATGTAGTAAAATTTATATTACTCACTTTAACATAAAATGGTTAGAAAATAATTTAAAAATTGGCCATGAGTGGATCATAAAAAGCTGTGGACTGTAAGAGATGTAAAAGTTTTTTAGGCTGAGAACCACAGTTCTTTGAATGATATATAAAAGCTTCAAAGTGCCAGATCAGCAAGTACAAAGAATTGGGCAGACAGCAAAATACTGAATGTGTTTGAATTGAATTTAAATATAATTAAACTAAGAGTTAGTTTACTATTGACTTTCTAAGCACATAATGATTACTCTCTTTTGTCACTTAGTACATGACAAACTTGTGATGTCTTTTGCAGGATTTCTGGGCATGTCATCGAAGACTTTCATGAGCCTACTGGCCTGGGGTTTCAAGTTATATATTCCACTTACAAAAAAATAAGTTTATTTTATTCATCTGACTCTTATCAGTAAAAGTCAGATGGATACGTGCCCAAGAGAACACTAAGAGAAGGGAAAATTGAAATTAATAATATTATGGGGAAAAAAATAGATTACGTAGAATAGATATTTGCAAATGAGGAGAACCTTTGCAAAATGAAATCCATTTTTTCCCTTTTCTTTATTATGGGCAGAGGGAGCTAATATGCTATAACCAAATCCAATTTCACCGGTTTGTATTAGTGAAATCCAAATTTTTTTACTACCGGTTTTGTGGGCATGGCTTGGTGGTCATGGTGTGGCATGATAGGCATGGCTTGGTGAGCATGGCAGGGGAAGGATACTGCAAAATCCCCATTCCCACTCCATTCCTGGGGGCAGCCAGAGGTGGTATTTGCCGGTTCTCCAAACTGCTCAAAATTTCCGCTACCGGTTCTCCAGAACTTGTCAAAACCTGTTGGATTTCACCCCTGGCTATAACCATGCAGACATAGCACAGTAGGAGGTCACATTTCAATTGGCCTCTCACTGCTGCTACAATGAACATAATATATTAATAACGTGATTGATTTAAGATTTACCTGTTTTAAAAAGATGTGCAATGGCTGTGAGTGATCCTACCGCTCACCGTAGCGGAACAATGAGAATATCCCAGCAGGGTAAGTTGCTAATACCACACACAGAAATTAATTCTGCTTGCTTCAAGCATTAAATAATTAGAGGCAGTCATCAAACTAACTTCATCAGTGCATCTAAAAAGGAGAAAAATGACAATCGGGTTTTTGTTCCCTTATCTCATCTAACATTCATAGTGATAAAATTCAAAAACTCTCTGTGATTTGCTCCAGTGAATTTCCACATTTCCAATAGGAAATGTTAGCCTGCCAAGCTTCCAGATTTGGCCTATACCTCCAAGGGTTGACAAACACTTTCTTTCTTGGAACTTGTGTTTTAAAGCTCACTGTCTCTCCAGAGCTTCAATTGAGCATGTGTGCACACATGCACACACTTTTTTTTTAATGGAAAAAGTGTGTGTGTGTCTATGTGCATCACCTCATCTGCATTCTCACCAGGGGTGAAATTCAGCAGGTTCTGACAGGTTCTGGAGAACCGGCAGTGGAAATTTTGAGTAGTTAGGAGAACCGGCAAATGCCACTTCTGGCTGGCTCCAAAGTGGGGTGGGAATTGAGATTTTGCAATATCCTTCCCCCAGGAGTGGGGAGGGAATGGGGAGTTTGCAGTATCCTTCCCCTGCCACACCCACCAAACCACGCCCACAGAACCGGTAGTAAAAAAAATTGGATTTCACCACTTCAGAATTTATCAATAGATGGAGCTGTGGAAAGGGAGGAGTTGTGATCCTTTTTTTCCAACCTCTGTAATCTAAAGAATAACATACATCATACCATACTCATCCATGTATATCTCCTCTATATAAATATATATCTTTTGCATAGTGACAGACCAGTTAGGTGCGCTGTAAGTTTGGTTGAAGTGAGATACAACAACTGTCCAATTATTCCATAAATTTCCATAGCTCAGGTTACACTTGAACCTGAGAACTCACCCTTATTCAATACCCTAACCATTGTACTGTTCTTGCTACCCCTGAAGTTGGATGAAATTGATAGTATAAGAATTTATTTGCATTTGTGTTTGGTTTAGCTCTTGAGTTTAACAGCACAATGCTTTGCCAATGCACAGCACAATGCTATGTACTTTTGAATAGCAATTTGAAGGAATTGTCTTAGAGATTCCCCCCCCCCCCCATAAAAACCTCACCATGTTCCAAAATGGAATTGTTCATTGCACAAACAGGTGTGCAGTTTACAGATCTGTTGGTATATCTTCCCATGTTTCCGGACTCAAACCTGTACAGATTTGGAGAATTCTGTACAAAGAAGTAAACATTTAGGAAAGCTGAGCAGACACAAAAAATATTTAGGAAAGATATCTGAGTTGTAGACTTTTGACAGCTTCTTTATTCTTGCAGATAATTCTTATAAAATTTGACAGAACTGACAAATTACTAAGTGCACACAATATCGATATGTGGTTCTGATTTTTATTGATCTGCACATCAATGAATTATCAAGTAGAATATACTTCCTTGCTTAAGGAAGTATTTTGATCAGAATAAAGAAACTTTTCAATACATTGCTTGATGCTGTTGTCGGAAATATTGCACAAAACCCCCTATATGAATCAAAACAAAATTTCAGGAAGGAAGCATAATGCTATAGTGAAAAGTCAACTTCCATGAAGAGAAGCTTTGATTTTTCAGTTATAGAGGCAAATGCATAGATGAGAAGGTAGCAGACGAGCAGACTTTATATAGCCTGCAATGTTAGAGAAAAAAAAATGCAAGAAAGGAATTGTAAGACAGTAGATCTCTAACAAACTTTATTAGGTCAGAATATCTAATTGCCTGGAGTCATTTTGTATGAGATTGGTTATATTTCAGTAGGTAAAAGAACATTTAATTGCACTGCATTTTACAGCTTTTTCCTCCCACATTTTATTCAATATCTCCATGAAATCTCTCCATGAGTACGGGGGGTAGTGGTGAGGGAAACTCAGTTGTATATCTCTACCAGGGGTGGGTTGTACTTACCTTTACTACTGGTTTGCAACAGGGCTGTGTGCATGCTTCTGTGTATGCACAGAATCTTCCTGATGACGTCGGGGTCGGGGGTCGGAGCCTCCCACTGATTTTACTACCGGTTCTTGCGAACAGGTCTGAACCAGGGGCAACCCACCACGGATCTCTACCCTAAACTCAGTCAAAGATTGTGGTGCAATCCTAATTCAGTGTCTAAGGACAGTTAGAGAGAAAGGCAAGTACAGATTCAACCAAGCAAGGTAGAGTTGTTCAAGGACTGTTCCATTTAAAAATAGTTGTGGAATCTTTTTGTGCATGGTGCATGGATATGTGTGTGTCTTTCTAGACTTAAGGCTTCTGCCACAGTAAAAGAGCATGGAAAATGTGTGATCGGGACAGGCTTCGCCCAGGTTTCATAGGTATGCTAGTTGCCACCTTTCCTGGAATTAAGAGCACTTCATACCTTTTCCAGCTCTTGATTGTGCTATTATAATTTGCTTTATATGGAGCTGACCTTGAAAATGATCAATACAGAATTCAGTTTTCTGACGTGGTCATGGTTCAGACTCAGAATAATATTACACAATTTGCACTGGTTATCAATAGGTTTCTGGGTTGTATTTACAGTTATTGTTATCACCCCAGTCTGGTTTTTGGAAGCTGGGTATCTCTGAAAGTTCTTGTTATAGGTAGTCTCTGACCCTACATTTCATGCAAGTCAAAAATGCTGAGAATTGAGATGTTTGGTGAAAGCAGGCATTCTTTCTAGGAGTTGTTGGGACATGATAGTACTTTCCCTTTTGGCGTGCCTGAATGCCTTCCAGGAGTAGCTGAACAGTATGTTGTTTATTAAGTTAATGGCACCATCTAATATGTTACTATAATCTAATGTATTGCATCTTTTTATTATTATCTCATTGTAGTTTATTGCGCTACTGTAAGGTTATATCATTGTAAATTTTGAGTACCACTGATAGTCTATCATGACTCTGGGACATAAATTTCATTGATATATACATATGAATTGTATATATGTATGTATATACGAATGAAATTGAAAATGTACATATATATGAATGTACATATATATGAAAATGAAATTCATATATATGTACATACATTTGTATGTACATATACACATAGACATACATATGTATATGTATACATATACATATAAAGTTCATATGCATATATGAATACATACATATACACACATGTATTCATATATATACATGAATACATATGTATGTGTACAGGTATACTGCATGTATACGTATAAAGTTACATAAATACATAAATTTATATAGATTCTCTCTTTTTTTTTTACTTTTGATGACTGCCTGCAGTTTTCTTGACAATTTTGTTTAGAAGTGGTTTGCCATTGACAGTGCCAGAGTGACTGGCACAAGGTTATCCAGTGGGCCTTGTGACTGAGACACGACTAGAACTCCTGATTTAGTCTCCCTGTTTCTAATCTAATGCGTTAACCACTCTACAGTTTGATATACAAACAAGCCTGGTAGCTCAGCAGACTAAAAGCATTGTGATTAAAGACCAGCTGTCTGCAATTACTGTAAATTTGAATCTCACCAGGTTCAAGGTTGACTCAGCCTTCTATCCTTTCTAAGGTAGGTAAATTGAGGACCCAGTTTGTGGAGGCAATAAGCTGACTTTGTATAAATATACAAAAGTATGAAGGCTATTGCTTAATGCATTGTAAGCCACCCTGAGTCTCCGGAGAAGGGCAGCATATAAATCAAATTAAAAAAAAAATATTAAAAAATGTATTATTTACTTACGCACAATTCATGAGTGTAAATTATATTGGGAACCTATTAAGAGGAATGATTTAATGTGTTCATTTTATTTAGAACTACACTAGGGCATGCAAGTGCCATCCTTTTAATGGAAGAAACAATTAATATGCATATTTCTGGGATTGCAACCTAGCCTAATTTTGGGGAAAATGCCTGAGGTGAAAAAAAGTTAAGTGGGTCCATCTTGTCGTGCCTGCAAGTAGCCCATTTCATTTTTGCACCAGTGATCAAGCCATGGCAGCCATGTTTTCCTTCAATTCCGTAGAGTAGATGGCAATGGCAAGGAGAGAAAATCCCAGTAAATCAGCAGTGGTTCCTATATATGGGAGATATATTGGAAGCTAGATATTCCTCCAGGGTACGAAGGATGAAATTGTCAATAACCAGCTGTAATTTAGCACAGAGGGGGAATTGTGTAAACCAGGGACAGTGGGGAGAAGAGTATTGAGTTAAAATTCAGCAGTATAGACTGAATTTTGTCAATAATCTTTAACTATCAAAAATTAGTCCAATTATTTGAATTGTTCCTAGGGCGCATTAAGGATGCTTTACTAGTCTTGCCTTCTTGAGTGTATGAGAAACCTTCAACCAGGTTAGAGCCAGTCAAATGGGGAATCTTAACACTGGCTGATGAGCCAGCAGTGTTCTACAGCTGCCAAAAAAGCCAACACAATTCTAGGCTGTATTAACAGAGGGATAGAATGAAGATCACATGAAGTGTTAATACTGCTTTATAATGCTTTGGTAAGGCCACACTTGGAATACTGCATCCAGTTTTGGTTGCCACGATGTAAAAAAGATGTGGAGACTCTAGAAAGAGTGCAGAGAAGAGCAATAAAACAGGTGACTGGAGGCTAAAACATATGAAGAACAGTAGGGGTGACATGATGGCAGTGTTCCAATATCTCAGGGGCTGCCACAAAGAAGCGGGAATCAATCTATTCTCCCAAGCACCTGAAGGCAGGACAAGAAGCAGTGGGTAGAAACTAATCAAGGAGAGAATCAACTTTGAACTAAGGAGAAGTTTCCTGAGAGTTAGAACAATTAATCAGTTGAACAATAAGTTGTAAATGCTCCAACACTGGAAGTTTTTAAGAAGAGATTGAATAACCATTTGTCTGAAATGATATAGGGCAGTGATGGCTAACTTTTTTGCCATCATGTGCCAAAAGCGGGGGAGCGTGGTGGAGTCACACACACGCATGCCCACATCCATAATTCTAGGCCTGTTTTTCGCTTGATCCAGGCTCCAGAGCCTTTCTAGGAGCCTGGGGTGTGTGTGTGAAAACGGCTTTCCCCACCCCCACAGAGGCCCTCTGGAGGGTGGAAACAGTGTGTTTCCTGACTTCTAGTGGGCCCAGAAGGCCCGAAAATCAGCTGGCTGGCACACGCATGGGTGCTGGAGCTGAGCTCGTGTGCCCACCAATATGGCTCTACGTGCCACCTCTGGCACCCGTGCCATAGGTTCGCCATCACGGATATAGGATTTCCTGCCTAAGCAGGGGGTTGGACTAGAAGACCTCCAAGGTCCCTTCCAACTTAGTTATTTTGTTGTGTTCTGCAATGCTATCAACATCTGGAGGATGGAAGCAGGGGTTATCTATATAATTTATCACAAAGGAATTGCGATGTTTAGGATGGCCACCTGTTCCTTACAAAAAGAAATGACGCTTTACATAAAATTTCCATGTATTAATTGATATGTGCAGATGCAAATGTGGGAATAATTGCTAGAATTTAAAGAGATGCAGCAAAGGGGAAGACTCCAAGGAAGTGCCTGATGTGCTTGCTTAATTTGCTGCTTGCCCAGGTGCTGCCTGTTGGTGAGAATGTTCAAGGTCCTTATTGTTTAAGTCTTATGGATAAATTGTCCAACTGGAAATCCCTTCAAAGTCAGATGTTCCTCTGTAAGATACAGTCACTCTACTAATTTGGTTTGTTTTCATTCAAACTCTGGCACATTTCTTAGAGTCTATTATTGTACTCTGTCACAACATACCATAGTATTCCTCTAATCTGAGGTGTCAAACTAGCGGCCCCTGGGCTGGATGCATCACATGCAGGCCATGCCCACCCCACTCCACAAAGAGAAAAAAGGTCACGATACATCATGTGACGGCAACGTGATGCCATGAGTTTGACACCCGCGCTGTAATCCTTGTGTCATCTGTATCCTGACTTGGCATCCTTGAAAGGGCTGACCTTTGGCCACAGACAAATGGCCTCTATCCTGCCCTGTACTGTGTGACAATTTGTAGCTATTCCAGGCTGATGTTGTTAATAGTCCTGAACCTGTCATTGCTTTTCTCTTTTTCTGCTTTCCTCAATTTTCATATTCTAGCCCTGGGGTGTCAAACTCGATTTCATTAAGGGCCGCATCAGGGTTGTGTTTGACCTTGGAGGGGGCGGAGGGGGCTTAGCCAGCTTGACATCACTTGTGTCAGAGGTGCCTGTGGTGGCCCGAGCACTCTGCCAGAGAAACCGGGCTCCTGAGCTCCGTTTTTGGCTGCAATGGCCTCCTGCAGTGAAAATGGAGCTTGGGAGTGCTGCCTGTGGCCCTCCTTAGCTCTGTTTTTGGCTGCAACACAGTGGTGAAATTCAGCTGGCTCTATCCGGATCGCACAATCCGGTAGCGCCGGCTCTGGGAGGCTCCACCCACCTGCCCGGACATCATCACATCCCGTTTTTGACTCTCTGCGAATGCATGAAGGAGGCATGTGCTCACATTTGTGAACTGGTAGCGAAGGTAAGTGACTATCACCTCTACTGCAATGGTCTCCTGCAACCCGCTGCCAGCGAAAACAGAGCTCAGGAGGGCCACCTGCAGGAGGGCTGCCTGCTGTTTCCAGGGTGGCCCCACAGGCTAGATCTAATCACCCTGTGGGCCGGCTCCCAGATCAGGCCCCCGTGCTTTGAGTTTGACACCCCTGTTCTAGCCCATTTTCTAATCATTCATGTATTTGCATCGTCTATCCACACGTACCTCTTATTAATGTGTGTTTTGCTTCAGCCCTAATGATGCTCTTCTGAGTTTTCCAGTAAGCCTAATTCATTAGTCCTCAATTAAACACCATTCATTCAGTGATTGTTTGAAGTTACGATAATGTTGAGAAGGGAGACTTACAACCAGTTCTCAAGATTCTGGCTGTCACAACATGCCCGACAGTGGTGGGTTGCTCCCCGTTTGCCCCGGTTCAGGAAACCTGGTAGTGGCAACGGCGGGAGGCTCCACCCACCCACCCAGACATCATCAAAAACGCTCTGTTCATGCGCAGAAGCGCCACACTCACAAAGCAAGTGCACCCGCCTGCCTGTGCACTACCGATAGCGAACTGGTAGCACCGGGATTTGAAACCCACTATTGATCCCCGTGTCATGTGATGACAATCTGGGCGCTTGGCAACCAGCTCATACTTAAGATGGTTGCAGCAGCCCATGGTCACATGACCATTATTTGTGATCTTCCTTATTGGCTTCTTGCAAGTAAAGTCAATGGGGAAACTAGTAGGGAAGGTTGTAAGTTATTATGGTAAGGCACTTGCACCCTCTCGCACCCAGCAGCAGCCAACCCTTGCACCGCACCTCATGGGCCACTCTCGTATCTTCCTTTGCTTGGCAGCAGCCGCCTTTGACTCCACTGTGCAGCTAGCAGGCAAGTAAGGCCACGTGTAGTGCCCTACTTGCCTGCTAGCTGCTAGAAATCCAGAATCCTTGCCTAATAACAACAGTGAGTAGTGCTGGTATTGCCATCACTAAGTGACATAATCATGTGACATTATGCTTTACAATCACATTGCTTAAGATGGATATTCTGGTCTGAATTACTGTATTGTCATTTAACTATGGATTACCTGTACTTAGTTTTTATTGTCAGAGACACACTACCAGCTCTTTCTTGTATCTTGGTGACTGTCCCCATGATGGAATGCATTTTTGTGGCAGGTGCTGAGAGCTTTAAAATATCTGTTTAGGTCTACATTTTATGGGTATAAAATTGTTGTGGTTGTAGCATTGCAACAGTAGTTACACTTTTAGCTGCTTGGCATTAAGGGTTGTTTTTGCATTCCAAGATCATTTTTGTCAAATAATCCTATTGCCCAACTATCCCTGCTTAATTTTATTTTTAGAATTAATATTCGCTAGCTGCAAAAACTTAAGAAAACCATATTTTGCTTCTACTATGGCCACAAATTTAACTATATGGCTGTTCTACTTTTGAATGTGACTTCAGTAATGAATAAATTATCTAAGCTAATTTGGAACTATATAGTAGATAGCAACAATGCTAAAAGATTCTCTTGCCATATATTTCTTACCACAAAACACAGTCTTGTTCCTTTGCCTTTTTTTAATTCCTTACTAGTTTTAGCTAAATTGCTTTACTGAAGATACTTTTTTTTTAAAAAAAAACCTTTATGGATTTGTTGAAAGTAGTGCTTTGCTGTTTGCAGGCTTCAAGCAAAAGATTTCGCAGAGGAAAAAGCATATTTTGAATCTATTCTTGGGATGACTACTGTCAATAAGGTTAACAAAGTTTACGTCAGAAAAATGGATATCTAGAAGACTTCGCTTTCAATAACAAGTTTGCCTTTTATGGCACATTCTGTAGCTGATAATACAGAAGAACTTGTTTATGCTGCTAATTGAAATACTAACTATATACTGTAATTGCCTAAAAGAACAAGAGAAGGTTTGGAAGATATTGAGATGGTGTCTGGTGTCTTAGTATCACAAACAGGAGTTGGTTCACGTACTGACAGAAGGATACTTTACCATCCGCTTAAGAAATAGAATTAGGGATTGATCTGCTTGTTAGATCAAAGACTTTCATAAACACGGCATGTTTATTCATTATAGTCATTACTTTGTGGGAAGTAGTTGTGCTGATAGTAATGCAAAACGTCGAAGTATTGAACTGTGCTTGAATTTTTTTTTGCACTGATTGACCCCTTGTGTGTGAATTGTATCAATGTACACTTTGTCAGAATACACATAAATATTGCCAAACATTATCAGTTAAAGGGGAACAGATTATAGCATCTTTCCCCCCCTAAACATTAGTCAATGTTTTGAGATGTACATATGGAAAAGCTTCCTTCTGAATTGTGTTAAACAGTGTTTTAGAATAAAAATATGTAGAAGTGTGAAATTACAAAGACTTACAAAACCACTGTGGCACTGGTAGAAAGTGAGGGAGAAAGAGAAAGGGAGGGATTTTCTCTAGCGAAGATTAATTGATTATTCATTTGGAATAAATGAAAATCAGTTTAAATCAGCAATAGTCAATAGCTTGGTCTTTTTAAAAAATAAATGTATGCTTTTGAACAGATTTCTGTCCACTATATTTTCCAGTGTGCTGCGTCTACACTCCATGGCTGGGACCAATCCTCTTTTTCTGACAGCAACTGAGAGAACTTTTAATCAATTTCCTTCCTGCTCTGTGCTCTTGCCACTCCCCTTTCCCAGGAATCCCCAGTCTTTCTCTCAGTTGCTGACAGACTGAGGTGGATTTCTCTGTGCTCTTGAGTGTAGTGCGATTAGGCCTTTCTTTATTTTTGATTAGCCAATTTTTTCCCCTTTGTTCCCTTAAACCTTTTATTTTTCCCTCTCATTATTCCACGGTGGAGAGTAGGAGTCCCTTATTTACAGTTGCCTGCCTGGCTGCTCGTTGCTGGCTCCGTGCCTGGTTCCCAGGTCGGGCCTGCCTAGGCGCTCCAAGCGCTTGCAGCCGCCGTCTCTGACCCCGCGGGGCAGATTCGGCTTTTCTCTGACCGCCGGTGGATTGGGGGCTGGGCGGTTCGCCGTCGTAACCCCCCCCACCCCATCGATCGTTACCAGGAGAGGCGGTGGCAGGGCATGCGATTTCAGTCGGAGGCCTCTTCCTCCGCATCTCGGCGCCGACTGCCGTTCCGCTAGCTCGCTACGGACGGAGTCAAAGGGAGGAGCCCCGGGAGGCAGCAGCTGACGCCAGTCGCCATTCGGGAGGTCTGGGCGGCGTTCCATCGCGCCAGCCTCCGGCAGAGCCTTGAGCTGCCCGAGCCCGACGCCTCGCCCGAAAGTTGCCTGTGGGCTGGTAAGCGGGGCGGCCGCCATTAGAGCGGAGGAGCGGCGCCCGCCATTTTGAGAAGAGGGGGGGGAGCGCCCGCCATTTTGGGAGGCTCCCTGCAGCGCCGCCATTGAGGCCTCTCCCTGGAGGTTGTTAGCCGAGCCCAGCGCTTGTCTTCGTGAGGGCTACCGGCTGGCGAGCGGGGCGGCCGCCATTGGCATCGAGGAGCGGCGCCCGCCATTTTGAAAGAAGGGGGGGTGGCGCCCGCCATTTTGGAATCACCGCGGGAGCGCCCGCCATTTTGGAGCCCTCCTTGCCTCCTGACGGTTACTGTGCTGGAGAGGGCGCTTGCCACAGGGCCATCCTCCCAAGCTGTTCTCGCCTTGACTCTTCCTGCCACTTCTGGCTGACTTGGGCGATTTTTCCTGCTTGGCCTTACATTCGCTGAGGCCTGCTGTTCAGATCCTATAGCTTTGGCCTGAAGAGGGGGGGGAGTCCCCTGGCTGGCTCCTGCAACCTAGAAAAAAAAAAAAAAAAAAAAAGGAAAAGAAAAAGAGAGAGTGAAATAATAATAATAATAATATTGATAATAATAATAATAAAAATATATATAGATACCTATATATATATATATATATATATATATATATATATATATATATATATATATATATATATATATATATATATATCTACAATAATTAGTCCTCCACTCGTTGACTGGCTATTACGTTGAGGTGGTTATGGCGGACTCTTCCCTATCATCTGATCTGGAGCTGGAATCGAGCCCTGCCAGGTCCTCCAGATCTTACCGGAAGAAAAAAGACAAACGTCCTGCCTCCTCGGGACACAAGTCGCATCGTTCTAAAGGCTCCTCGTCTAGTGACAAAGATGCACTCCGCAGACACAAGGCCTTTGAAAGACAATTTGAGAAGGCCAGGCAGGCGGCCGCCTTGCTGGCCAATCCGGCCTTGAGTCAACATCAGACACCTTCTCTGTCCCGGGAGAATCCCTCCCTGACACATGCCTCTTTGAATCCATTGTCATTATCCAAGAGGGTGTCGCAATCCATGCCAGATGTGTCTGTGGCGGGAGCGGATACATCTCTGCCGGTGAAGCAGGCACCGTCAGCCACGTTCACACCGACGGCTGCGGGCCTTCGTTCTCCTGAGCCAGTTCCTGCCAGCTCGCAACCGGACTTTCAAGCTATGCTATCCACGGCGCTGGCCACCATCATGGCGGCAAGTGCCCAACAAGCTGCTCACGGATCTGTGTCGGGAGCACACCAGGAGACCTTGTCTTCCTCTCGGCCACACAGATCCCGTTCCCCCCTTCGGCGAGAATCTGACTCTTCTGAGTATTCTGATCGGGAGGAGGGGCCACCGGAAGATCCTGAATTTTCCGAAGATGAGGGACTGGAACCTGACACCCCGGCCTTCACAGGTCTTTTTCGTCCGTCTCTATTCAGGTCCCTCCTCCACAAGGCTCGCCTTACCACTAACCTGGGATCGGTGGGGGCTCAACTTCCCGAGTCCCAATCTGAGGCGGGACCACATGATGCGCTATTTAAACAGACCAAACGGGAGAAGGACTTTATTCCGTGCCCCCAGCTCTTCACGGATGTATTGCAAGCCCCGTGGGGCCAACCCGGGTCCCTTACTGCTCCTTCAAATCAGGACAAGAAGTTGTATTGTTCCGCACCAGAGTTGGATGAGTTGCTGACCTTACCCACAGTGGATGGCCCCGTATCGAGCCTCACCACACATTCCCTGATCTCCTCTGACCCGATGGAGGGTCTCAAATCTGAGGACAGGCGCACTGAGTTAGCGTTTCGCAAGTCTCATCAGGCTGGTAGTTGGGCTGTGAGGACGGCGACGGCTACGTCCTTTTTCAACCGCGCCTCTTTAATTTGGCTCCGTCAACTCCAGGAGCGGCTTCCTCCAGAAGAAACCCGCTTACACCAAGACGTCAATAAAATCATAGCTGCTACTGAGTATTCGGCGGATGCCTCCTTAAATTCTGTAAAGTTTACGTCTCGTGCCCTCGCTTCTTCGATCACGTCTCGTCGGCTCTTCTGGCTGCGTCCTTGGAAGGCGGACGTGAAGACAAAATGGAAGCTGGCCTCGGCCCCGTTCAAAGGGCCTAACTTGTTTGGGGCAGCCCTAGAGCCGCTTCTCGTAGAAGACAAGGACAAGCGGAAAGTGCTTCCTTCGTCCTTTCGTAGACCAGACAGACGATATACGCCTTACTCCCAGCGGCAGCCCTTTCGACCCTACTCTGGAGGTGGCGGACCCTCCTCCTACAGGCAGTCCTTTCAGCCAGCAGACCGCACCTCCGACAGACAGAGGTTCCGGGACCGGGCCAGACAGCAGGGCCCTCCCAGACGCCCTTACCGCGGGGCCGGCCCCAAACCATTCAGAAGGGGCAAATGACTTGTGGCCGGAAGGGCCGGTGGGGGGTCGCGTCCGGTTCTTCCATCAGCAATGGTTCCAGTCGACCTCAGACAGTTGGGTACGGCGTACGGTCTCCGAAGGCCTCCGGATCGAGTTTGTGGATCGGCCGCCACAGCGGTTCCTCAGGTGCCCGGTCCCATCTTCGTCACTCAACCGACGGCTCATGCTGCTGGAGATCTCACACCTCCTCGAGATCAACGCTATAGAACAGGTCCCTTTGGACCAGCGGGGGAAGGGATTTTACTCAATCTTGTTCCTGGTCCCCAAAAGTTCGGGGGGTGTCCGGGGCATCCTCAATTTGAAGCAGCTCAACCTAGCGGTGCGCTATCGCCGCTTCAAAATGCATTCGTTACGTTCAATCCTGACTTCTGTTCGCAAAGGGGATCTCATGCAGTCTGTGGATCTCCGCGAGGCCTATCTTCACGTACCAGTCTATCCTGCCCATCGCCAATACCTACGGTTCGAATTTGCCGGCAGGCATTACCAGTACTGTGCCATGCCCTTTGGACTTTCATCTGCTCCCAGAGCCTTTACCAAGCTGGTGGCAGTCGTCGCTGCAACCCTGCACTCGATTCCAGTCCGGACCTTGTGTTACCTGGACGACATTCTAGTTCTTTCGTCCTCCAGGGATCGAGCTGCACACGATCTGAGCCAAGTCCTTTCCGCCTTCAGGTCCCACGGCTTTTCCATAAACAAGGACAAGAGCCATCTCATTCCGTCCACGTCCATACTGCACCTGGGTTCCGTGATAGACTCGGCGAGGGGTCAGGTGTTTCTGTCTCCGGAGAGAATAAAGAACATTACAGCCTTGCTCAATCAGGTTCTGACCCTAAGGTCAGTGCCCCTGATGACACTCTCTCAACTGCTGGGGAAGCTGGTGTCGTGCTTCCAGATAGTGCCTTGGGCTCGCAGACACTCCCGAGCATTGCAATGGATGCTCCTCCCGTTTCAACGGAAGGGCGTGGCCAATACGTCGAGAAAGGTGTTCGTCCCTCCTCAAGTCCGTCTTTCCCTTCGTGGGTGGACGTCGCCGGCCATTCTTCGCGGCTGCCATTTCCTAGAACTGGACCGGTTAGTGATGACAACCGATGCGAGTCTCCAGGGTTGGGGCGCCCACCTGGCGACCCAAGTGGCTCAGGGCCGGTGGTCTCGTTTGGAGCGTCGTCACAACATAAACCTTCTGGAGCTCCGGGCGATTCGGCTGGCCCTTCTTCACTTCGAGCAGGCAGTGCGGGGCCGTCACGTCCTAGTTCTCACGGACAACACTTCGGCAAAGGCCCATGTGAACAGGGAGGGAGGCACGAAGTCGCGATCCCTGATGCTGGAGTCGGAGAGGCTGTTCGGCTGGGCAGAGCAACATCTTCTGTCGATCCGAGCGGATCACATATCGGGGTCCGCGAACGTTCAAGCAGATTGGCTAAGCAGGGAATGGATAGACCCGGCCGAGTGGCAGCTACATCCGAGACTGTTCCAGGAACTAGCTCTCCGGTTCGGGAATCCGTTGATCGACCTGTTTGCCAGCCCTTCGAACGCGCAACTCCCACGGTTCATCTCACGTTATCCAAGCCCCAGGGCGGAAGGGGTAGACGCCCTAAGATGCCGCTGGCCAGCGGGTCTGCTGTATGCCTTCCCCCCCGTGGCCCTGATTCCCCAGGTGGTTCGGAAGATGGTGGAGGAACAGGCGGAGCTGCTGATGGTGGCGCCTTACTGGCCCCGTCGTCCTTGGTTCGCCGACCTGGTGGAGCTCTCGGTCAGCAGGCCATGGGTGATTCCGCCTCATCGAGTCGCTCTATGCCAAGGGGCCATTCTTCATCCAGAACCTCAATGGCTCCAGTTGGCCGTGTGGCGTTTGAGCGGCTCATTCTAAGAAAGGGCCGACTGTCGGAGGGTGTTATAGGCATGATCCAGTCTGCAAGGAGACCTTCTACGACCCGTATTTATGAGGCGACATGGAAGGCGTTTTGTCGTTGGGCAGCTGGACATCGCGTGGACCCTACTTCCGCTGCCTTAGAGGACGTGCTGGACTTTCTGCTGGCCGGGTTCAATAAAGGCTTGGCTCCGGCCACGTTGCGCCGTCAGGTGGCGGCTCTTTCGACAGTCATATCTTGTCCTCCGCATCGTTCTCTGTCGCATCACCCGTGGGTTCGGGAGTTCCTCCATGGTGCCACCAATCGACGACCTCCAACCGTTCATCGTTATCCCACCTGGGATTTGTCCCTTGTGTTGCAGGCTTTGACTGCTCCCCCGTTTGAGCCGTTGGGTTCTGTGTCCCTCAAGTTCCTTTCACTTAAGGTGACGTTCCTGTTGGCGATTACGTCCGCGAGGAGGATTTCCGAGCTGGCTGCGCTTTCCGTAAGGAAGGACTTATGCATCTTTCACCCTGATCGAGTGGTGCTTCGTCTCGACCCTGCCTTTACTCCCAAAGTTAACACGTGGTTCCATCGAGCCCAGGAGGTGATATTGCCGGACTTTTGTCCGGAACCAAGACACCAACGGGAGGTCCTTTGGCACACCCTCGATGTTCGCCGGGCGTTGCGGCGTTACATTCGCAGGACTGAGTCGTTTCGGAAGTCGGAAGCCCTGTTGGTCTCGTTTCATCCGGCCACTATGGGCCAGAAGGTATCTTCAGCGACGGTGGGTCGGTGGATTAAGGCCTGTATAGCGTCGGCCTATGAACATCAGGCGCGCCCTGTTCCTTCGAGGATTCTGGCCCATTCGACTAGAAGTGCATCGGCTTCCGCGGCCTGGGCGACTCAGGCTTCGGTGCTGGACATTTGTAGGGCCGCTACTTGGACTTCATTGTCCCCATTTATTAGACATTACCGGATTGATTCGTTTGCTTCCGCAGAGGCCTCCTTCGGGAGGCGGGTGTTACAGAGAGTTGTGAATGATGAATCTGCGGGGAGCAGCCAAGATCCCGCCCCGGTTCTCTGAGCTTGGGTATGTCCCAGCCATGGAGTGTAGACGCAGCACACTGGAAAACGGACGTTGACTTACCTGAACGTCCATTTTCTGGGTGCTGCGGATACACTCCATTCCCTCCCATTCCTTGGCTGCTTGTGGTGTAGTTGTTGTTATAGTGTTGAGTTATGTTGTTAATAAAATTGAGTTGTACCTTGAGCTGTGCTGCACCTTCGTTCAAGACTGGGGATTCCTGGGAAAGGGGAGTGGCAAGAGCACAGAGCAGGAAGGAAATTGATTAAAAGTTCTCTCAGTTGCTGTCAGAAAAAGAGGATTGGTCCCAGCCATGGAGTGTATCCGCAGCACCCAGAAAATGGACGTTCAGGTAAGTCAACGTCCGTTTTCTAATATATAAAGAAGATAAATAATCATTACACCAAAAGGAATTGACTGTCAGCACATAATCACCTACCCACAAAAATTAAAAACCATGCATTTTAAAAATGTGAAAGTTAAAAGTCACCCTGAAAAGATTATTTGCAATGGTTAGGAAGAAAAATGAGGGGGGCGGGGGGGGGGAGAGAAAGAAACCCTAGCATCCTGAAGAAACTAGGATTCAAAGTTTACTTTTTTTATATAGTTACAAAGCTGAAGAATCCCAAGTGTGAAAAACGCTGTATTTGGATGTGCAAAGATTGTTAAATTCTATGTGGCATATAAAATGAACATGAGCTTTTAAAAATGGAGAAGAGTTCCTTTTGGTTTGGTTTTGTACCTTTTAATCAGTGTTGATTCCTGGAGACTTCTTGAAAAGATCCCTGCAGTTTTCTTGGCTGTATTTTAGAAGTCACTTGCCCTTCCTTCCTTCCTCCCTAGGGCTGAGAGAAAGTGACTGGCTCAAGGTCACCTCATGTTTAAGGCGGAATTAGAACCCCCATCTAGTTTGATGCTTTTAATCACTGCCCAAAACTGGCTCTAAGTCTATGACGGCCAAAAAAACTGCAAACAAACCAGAATTTGTAGCACATTACAAGGTATAAGCTTCCCTGAATTGCATCATTTCATTAGATCAGAGGACTTCATACTTGACAGCTTTAAGACTTGTGGACTTCAACTCCCAGAATTCTCCAGCCAGCTGGCTGGAGAATTCTGGGAGTTGAAGTCCACAAGTCTTAAACCTGCCAAGTTTGAAGACCTCTGCATTAGATGCACAGAACGGCTGATGTTTGATTGAAACTGGGGGGGAGGCTCTGTGTGTGTGGGGGTGTGGGGGTGGTGGAGGAGGGGAAGATAAGTTGGTTATACAGATGCAGGAAATACAATTGTCACCTAACTGATGGGAAGGGACGCCTTTGAGTCAGTCTTGACTCCTGGGATTTACATGAACAAGTCCCTGCAGTGTTCTTAGCAAGATTTCGGAAATGGATTGACATTTCCTCTTCCCTAGGGCTGAGAGAGAGTGACTGGCTCAAGATCATCCAGCTGATTTTGTACTTTGGGTAAGAGTTGAACTCCTGGTCTCCAGGTTTCTAGTTCAGTGTCTTAACCACTGTGACAAAGTGGCTCTCTAACTCATATTAGTTATTAATTAAAAGTTATCAGTGATAACTGAGCTTTACAAGCCTTTTTTCTGGAAAACTTTGGTAAATTTTGCTGTATTAATATAGACCAGGGTGTCAAGCTCGATTTCATTGAGGACCACATCAGGTTTGTGTTTGACCCAGTGGTGGATTCCTCCCGGTTCGGCCCAGCCGGTAGCGGTGATGATATGACGTCACTGAACCGGTTCTCTTTGTTTGGGAGCTGGGCCGTCCCACCCCCCCACCTTATTCTTGCCTTTTATTTGACCCCATCCCCAATCTATTGCTGCCTCCCGAGTCCCAGCTGATCGGCTAGAAGGAAAAAAACTGTTTAAACTCTTGCCGCGGGGCTTCAAAGGGCCACCCTACAGCTGATCAGTGTTAAAAGGCAGTGTGGTGGTAGACCGGTGCCTCCAAAAACAAATGGGTAGACCGGTGCCTCCAAAAACAAATGGGTAGACCGGTGCCCCCAAAAACAAATGGGTAGACCGGTACAGCTCTGCACGCTGTTAAAAGCCTGGTAGACCAGTACCTCTGCTAAATCCTAAAGAATTGTCACATGACCATCAAGCCACGCCCACAAAATAAGCCATGCCCACAGAACCGGTAATAAAAATTTTTAGAACCCACCCCTGGTTTCACCTTGTGGGCATGGCCAGGTGGGCATGTTTTTTTTCTTTCAAAGACCCTGTAATCCCTTGCATCAGGGTGGAATCGGGGTGATTTGAATGGAGCTGAGCATTTACTGGCCGGATGCCCTTCCTGACGCTTACACAGAGCTCACAGCAGATATATTCTCTTTGCACCCAGAGAGACAAATATCTGCTGCTATCTAGGATCAAACTCCCAGCCTCCTGATCATGAGGCGAGAGCTCCACCTCTAGGCCACTGCACTACTTAGCTGGGCAGCCTCAGTACTTTAACTGGTTTGGGTTATGTGGTTGATCCTCCTTCTGTCTATGTTTTTTATTTTGTCTTTGTTTGTATTTTGTTATAAACTGCCTTGTGGATTCTGAAGTAGGGCAATATAAAGATCTGTATAAATAAAGCCACAATTTGACTGAATAAGTACCTTTTTCCTGCTTTTGCAATGGGATTTATCTTCCCTTACACCACTCTATAACCAGCCATCTGCTTGGCTGGGATTTTTATCTTAAAAAAGATAGCCATTCAGCAGATGGAAAGGCATCATTAGATGAAATGTGACCAAAAAGCATGGCACATGCTGGAAAATATGTCATTGGCATCCACAATAAATGTAAATCTGTCTTCTTTTCTGAAGGTATATATGATTATTAGCAGGGGCTTCCAGTATATAAACAGACTCTGGGTCTGTAGCATTTTGTATGCATATGCTTCGTGCACATGCTTCATTTTTCTCCTGCTACGTTGTGCAACAACTTAAGATGTCAGAAGATACGATTATGTTCTTAAACATCAGCACAGAAATGGGCTCTTAATTGTGAATTTAGGGGTTTGTGTTAGAGCAATAAAGCAGATTCAAATTAATTAAGGCTGTTAAAATAATCAAATATTCTTTAAATTACTTGGGAAATAGGTTTAAAGGAAGCCAGTGCAGAGTGTTGCACATTGGGGCAAATAATCTGAACAATAAGATTGAGGTCCATATTTTTTATGGAGATTCAAGCTACCAGATAATGCAGAGGTCTTCAAACTTGGCAGCTTTAAGACTTGTGGACTTCAACTCCCAGAATTCTCCAGCTAGCTACTCTGGGAGTTGAAGTCCACAAGTCTTAAAGCGGCCAAGTTTGGGGACCCCTGAGATAATGTGGCCAAAATGGAGCATTTTCTGTATGACTTTGCTGCCATCTAGTGGTCACCTGGATTTTACAGCCCTGGATCAAAAAATCATGCTTTGAACAAGGGAACTATTTTATGCTTCTTTTCAACTATACTGACAAATAAAATGCCCAATACCCGAGTGCCCAATGCTGTAAGAACACTAGCATTTCCACTTTGTTAAAAGTATGCAAGAGGATTAGATGCCTTTCAGGCAAATTCTCACTTTGAATGATGTACTCTTCTGATTTAGGAGATTGCAATAAGGCTACAGGCTCTGAAATTATCATAAATATTAGAGAGACCACTGGTTTCTGCCATAGTTTAAAAAAAAGGGGGGGGGTTTGGCAGACTGATGCACTTGGGGAAAATATCATGAAAGATCTATGAAATGCTGTGGTGTAGTCAGTGGTGAAGCATGCTGGGAATTGTAGTTAAAGTTACCCAGTTAATTCATTGTGTGCATTGTTGTCAACCATCTGGTTATCAATGAGATCACTATGCAGGTAAGGAAAAGAATAAATATTTCTGTTTTTTTAAAAATTCAGTCATTGTTTGTTCTTTGTTGCTGTTTGTTCTCTCTTTTTTTTGTTTTTCTTCTTTTTATTTCTGGCACATCTCCCAGTTCTAATTTTGATTAAACATATATTTGGTTTCACTGCAAAGAAGTTATAAACACCTGCTACTTTAATAAGGCTTTAGCTACAGATGAAGCCAACAGAATGGGAGGTGATGTTTTTAGTTTAAGAAATGGAAAACTATCAGAATCAAAGATGTAAATAAGATCTGCTGAACATTTTGTAAACCTGCCAGATCTAGTTTGTCAGCTCCCTCTCCTCCAGTTGTTGAAAACATGGCTTCAGAGATAACATTGGCAAAGTAATATAATGAGAAAGTCCTCCTTTTCAATAAACCTGGTAGTTTATGGGAGAAATAATTGTGTCATATTAAAGTAAAGAAAAAATAAAATAAATTAGAAGCTGTTTAAAGTCTGTCTAAGTTGATTAAAATTACAGGTGATGAATTTAAAGTCTTGGTAGCTGATAAGAATAGTAAATTAGCTTAACAAATTGCAAAAATTTACACCACCTTACTCGATAATCCTGTCCATATTTGCTTGGAAGAAAGTCTTGCTATATTTAGAAGTGTAATATTGTTCTCTCCCTACTAAATCTGTTTAGGAAATAATCTAATGTGCTCTTATTTTGTGAATTATTCTTGCTAATTTGCTGTGCTATCATGCTTCAACTTCCTCTTCATTAATTAAGGCATAAAGTGTCTGTAGCCATTTAATAATATGGAAAGTAGGAGTGTGGAAAAAAGGAAACATCTTTCAGTGTGGAAAGAAGGAAACATCTTTTCATAGAAACAAAGAATTGGAAGGTATCTAAAAGGTCATCAGGCCCAACCCTCTCTTTACACTGCGGGATTCACTACAACAAAATTTTCTCCCTCTCTCTGTCTCTTGGACATAGATCCTGGTATAATTTCTGAGTCCTGGGTTGATCGAGCATAACTGGATGTTGTTCTGGCCCCGTGCCCAGAAATAACCTCCCCTCAGACAACCAGAGGCTAATGAACTGGCAGGCAACCAAGTAAGATGATAACAATGGTCGGCAGCAATCCGCAGCTGCTTGCCAACATCTTTATTAAAAGGTCCGTCACATACACAGAAGCTGAGACGCAGGGCTGATTCAAAACCGGGATCCACGAATCTTTGTTTTGTTCGTCACAAAGATATGGCTACAATCCCTCTCTTATATAGTCTGGGAGGAGGCGTGGTCCACCAGCTAATCACGACCACGCCTTTTCCTCTGCTGGGCTCTCCTGTCTCTCCGACGCTGGCGAGGGTCCAACCAAAACTCACTCCCCTCGTCAATGTCCTCCTGTGGCTGCGGGGACGAGCTTGGCTCTGGGCCTATCTCCTGCCCTTCGGTGTCCTCCGGAGGCATTGCCAGAGAGGAGAGTCCTGGAGAAGGAGGCCTTGCCAACTCCTCTCCCTCACTCTCAGAGTCCTCCCCTGCTGATGACGCAGGCTCAGGCAACGGAGCCACAACAGATGTGATGCTTCCTGCAATGCATTTCCAAAGCTAGCAACTGCATCCCTTCTGTTGCCACCTGATCATTTTCTTATTCAGATATTTTAAATAAAAAGAATATGTGGAAATTCAGCCCCTTTGAACTTTGACCATAAAACCCCAATAGAATAACTTAAAATATAGTAAATTAGATACTTTTTTCAATCTTATTTGTTCTTGGAACTGTAAATGAAAAAAAGAACTATCAATACATGATGTCTAACTTATACAACACCACAAAAATACTTATAGGACAGACGTTGGTGACTCTCAGCCTTTCTCAATCTATTGGTTTTCTTTTTTCTTTAGGTTCTTTTAATTAAAAATGTAAACGGGTTAACAGTAAAAAGCCTGTTCCTGCTGTAAGAATTGGAGGAAGCTTCTATTAAGCAGCTAATAATTATTGTTGATTTTGAAAACAGCTCAGCACACTCAGATCTGGTTAGTAATTTGATGGAAGACCACCAGAAAATTCCTAGCTATAGGCTGGAGGAAGGTGACGATAAACCAAGAAGACAAGGTGGATGAATCCATGTTGAATATTTAGAATGAAATGGAACAGAACAGTACAGTACAGTATACTATAGTATGAGTTGGAAATGGACCTTGGAGGTCTTCTAGTGCCAACGCCCTGCTCAGGCAGGAAACCCTATACCTTTGATGGCAAACCTATGGCACGTGTGCCACAGGTGGTACGCGTAGCCATATTGGTGGGCACTCAAGCTCAGCTCTGGCGCGGTCTTCTGGGCCCACCAGAAGTAGGGAAACAGGTTGTTTCCTGCCTCCGGAGGGCCTCGGGGGGTGGTGGGGAAGGCCCGTTTTTCTCTCTCCCCAGCCTCCAGAGCCTTTCTAGGAGTCTGGGGAGGGCAAAAACAGCCTCCCCCCCACAAGGCCCTCTGGAGGCCAAAAACGGCCCGTTTGCCAACTTCATTATTTTTTTATTAACACTAGACAAAGCCAATGTGAAAGAGATTTTATCCTCTGGAAGTAAAGTTTCTCAGTGTTTTATCAAGAGATCTGTTAAATGTAAGAGGTCTTTAAAAAAAATGGAAAGCCCTTCATTCAGGATTGAAGAGCCTGGAGGTGCAGGGGACTAAGTGCTGTTAAAGTAGCACTTAGTTGCCAGCTGCCTGCAGTTACTGCAAGTTCAAATCTCACCAGGCTCAAGGTTGACTCAGCCTTCCATCCTTCCAAGGTAGGTAAAATGAGGACCAGATTGTGGGGGCAATAAGCTGACTTTATATAAAAAATAGAACACTGCTTAGGGGGGCCCAAAAGCCCTAGTAAGCAAGTATATACAAAAGTATGAAGGCTATTGCTTAATGCATTGTAAGCCGCCCTGAGTCTCTGGAGAAGGGTGTCATATAAATCGAACTAATAAATGAATGAATGAATGAATGAATAAAACCTGACGTTTCTTTCTGCGTTTATGTTGCTCCATGTTTTAATAGCAGCTGCTAAGGCAGTTTAACATAGGCCTCTTCAGATCAGTGAGGGGCTTTCCAATGTTAACATGAGCAACGTGTTTGTTGAATTGGTTTTTGTTGTCCCGAAAATAAAACTTGGTTGTAACTTTGCTGAATTGTACTGCTAAACAGTGCTACCCATGTTATAAACTTTGTGTCTGAATCAGGAACATCTGCTTCTGGGTGTTTTTAAAAACAAACACCCCCCCCCCCACCTCTTCTTGCAGAACTTGAATAGTGAAGGGAGTTCAGCAGAGAATCACTGGAACGTGTAAAGGTTTCACTTTTACGTCCCACCGCATCAATCATTAAAGGAGACTCTGGCAGGTTAAGCAGGCCTAATTGGCTGATTTACAAGAAGAATCACTTTCAGAAGAGGGTTGCAGTTCATTTGCAGCATGAAATTAAAAGCAAAACTCGCCCCCACACTAAAAGTTCTCATTGGATGGTAAATTAATGCTCATGTTTGCCCCTCCTAATGAGAGCATCAGGGCCTTAAAAACAATCTCATGCTTGAACTGGAAAGCTCCCTAAACTTTCAAAATCTTTGATAAAATGTCCTAGAGGATATGGGGAAAATAGTGCATTATGAGTGATTTTTTGTTTATGAAATTTCTCCTCTTAGAGATGCTTATGGATCAAGAGCTGTCAAGATATTTTTCATAACTTTCTGCAGTGCTAATGAAATTAATAGCAAGTCGGCATAATATGAGCCCACAAGATTAACCAGCAGCTATGAATTGTGACTTTAAGACTGTCCAAATTGCCTTTTCGGCTTGCTGCCTTATCTGCATTTCAGGGTGGCCAAAATTATTTTTGGAAGTCTACGAAGTAACAAAAAGTGGAGCAAGTATGTGGGGAGAAGTTTACTTTCTCCCAAATTAAACAGGCTGGTAATCAATTCGTGAAAGATTATAAGCTATGTAAGCTTTAGCATGGGAACTTCTTTCAAAGTATACGTAGATGCAAATGTTGCACCTGTTTGCACTCCTTTAAAAAAAAAAAAAACATCTTTTCCTAGGATTGTGAAGGAGCCACACAGATTGTTGTGGTCCACCATCAGCCTGTATAGCTGGCAGCAGAGTCGGACGGTGAGGAGGCTGAAGACGAACATGGGCCAGTTCTGGAGTCTGGGAAAGGCTCAGACAAGGGCTCTGTGTCAGAGACAGAGAAAGGGCCATCTGGGAAGTACGTGCTACCTCCGGAGCCTCAGCAAGGCAGAGGGACAGGGGAGACTGTTCCCAGTGCACGCATGCGCAGAGCTGCCAGAAGGCAAGAACAGTTAAAACAAAAGGGACGACTTGGGAGTAGGGCTTGGAGATGATTGGCCCCTCTCATTAGACTTAAAAGAGGAGCAAAGGCATGCAGGCCTTTTCAGGAAACAACCTTGTTAATTCTCGTTGTCCCTGGAGCCAGCGGTCAGGATTGGGTATTCCAGCTTCGATATGCAGGATTGAGTCAGGAGATTGAGAAGCTCCGCCCACCTTCTCTCTGCTTCCCAGTTTCCTGACTCGATCGAGCAGGACACGCTGAGCTGAGCTCCAGCAAGACTTTGCTTGCCTTTTTGAATTTCCCAGCTTTTGCTGGTGATTATAGCAGCGCGAAGGGGTTCGCTCCCGAATCCGCTGCTGTGAGGCTGTAGGTTCCCAGCTGGTTGAGCCTGGCCTCACATTGCTTCTAAAGAGCTTCTTTAGCTCACAAGAGCTCCAGCTAGGAGGATTGTGCTGGACGGGGCCCCGCCAGCCAGAACCTCCCTCCACTGCCACTTCAAGCCTCCTTTGCCAGCAAACAGCCATTACCACTGCTTCTCCCAGCTCTTCAGGTCTGTATCTGGGACCTTTCTGGCGTTGGGGGGGGGGCTCTAGGATTCTCAGCCCCTGCCCTTTCATCTGGCTAATTTTGGGAGGTTGGGAGTCCTCCTCCTGGCCGGGCTCTGGATGCGAATCCTCCCGGCCGCCATTTTGAATGTTCCGGTGGCCATTTTGTTTTCAACCTCGTGGCCTCCTAGGCCCTTAGTTGCTGGCTACCATTATTGTAGGCCTTTAAGCCTCCCCTGGCAGTGGAGACAAGCCTTTTTGGGCGTTTTTTGCCCTTGGTTCTCTGGCCCCTTGTTTCCTGCGCAGGCCCTTCCAGGCCTTGGGTGGCCTCCTCGTGGCTGCTCTGGCCCTTGGTCTACAGGGCCCAGGATCCTCCATTCCTCCTCCCTGGCAAGGTTTTTCCTTTGGAGGGGGGGGGCCTTTCTGCACACCTTAGGAGGGTGTTGTTTGTTTGAACATGGTGGAGATAATTAATTCGGGTTCCCTTAATTGTAGGCTTTTTGCAGGCCTCTTCACCTTTGATTGAAGCCTCTTTATGGTATCCAGAAGGAACCCTAGGTCCTCTTCCCTCCGGAGCCCCAGGGAATCATCTAAGGAGGCTGATCCTGTCCCTGCAAAGAGAAGCAGAAAGACTCACCATACTTCCAAGGCCTCTAAGGCCTCTCAGCCTAAGCCTCTTTCTAAGGAGGAACAAAGGAGACAACTGGCCATGGAAAAGGCCATCCAAAAGGCTCTCAAGTCTGTTTCATTTCAAGAAGGGGTGTCTCTCAGCCCCCAGCCTTCCTCAAGATCTGATCTCCCTGAGCCTGTTGCTGCTCCTTTGGAGCGCCCGGCTGCCAACAAAACTATTTCTCCGACCCTCTCACCAGATAGGGAAGGCCTCTCCCCCAAGGTGCTCGAGAGGGTTGATGAGACTCTTTTTGGGACCCAATCTGATCCCCCCCCACCCCTGGTGGGAATCCTGCTGAGGATCCCCCTACCTTGGCTGTCTCTTCCTTGGCCCCCCCCTCCTCCTCCTCCTCCCACTCCTCCCCCCCCCACTCCTCCTCCCCCCTCCTCCTACTCAGCCCCTTGGGGAAGCAGGTGCCCCTGTGCCCGCTGACCTGGCTTCTTATATCCGGGAGGCTATAAGGATGGGTATTAGGCAGGAACTCCGTCACCGAACTTCTTCATGGGGTTCTAGTCAATCTCAGTCCCTGGTAGATGTAGAGGGCTCTGTTCTCTCTGAAGGGGAATGCCTGCAGGAGGATCTCACTGAAGCTAGGTCCCACGGAACTTGTTCACCGGATCGCTCTATAGGCGATTCCATCTCTATGCCTGACCCTCTGGATCAGGAAATGTCAGAGGATGAAGACCTGGGACCAGACCAGCCGGCCTTTGTGGGTCTCTTCAAGCCACAATTGTTCCGTTCCTTGTTACACAAGGCTAAGATCACCACGGGCCTAGGGATTAGCCCCCCTGCCCCATCACTTCAGCTGGAAGGGGCCCCTTCCGCTTCAGCCTCTGTCCCTCTCTTTGAGGTCCCTACTGTGGAAACGGAGGAAATTCCTGGCCCTAAACTTTTTAGAGAGGTTCTTTTACGACAGTGGTCTCTCCCGGCTTCGGGCCCTTGCCCTAATGGGTTGGATAAGAGAATTTATAATTTGGCGCCCGAGTTGTCTTCTCTTTTGCAGATACCTTCCATAGATCAGCCAGTGGCAGAATTGTCATCTTCCTCTCATCTTACGGGACCCCCGGAAGAGAGCCTCCGCCCAGAGGACAGGCGCATGGAGCATTCCTTGGTAAGATCCCACCAGGCCACTGCCTGGTCGGTCAAAGCTTCCATGGCGGCCTCCTTCTTTAACAGGGCCTCACTTCTATGGCTTAGGCAATTGCAGGCGAGGCTCCCCGTATCAGATTTGCGAGCCCAACAAGATATCAGTAAAATCATTGCGGCCTTAGAATTTTCAGCGGATGCTACTTTAAATTCTTCCCGCTTCGCTGCCAAGGCCATTGGTTCGTCCTTAAGTGCCCGCAGGCTGCTCTGGCTACGCCAGTGGCAAGCGGATGCTAAATCTAAATGGCGCTTAGCATCCTCTCCTTTTGCTGGCCCTAACCTTTTTGGAGCCTCCTTAGAGCCTCTCCTTGTGGAGTCTAAAGACAAGCGCTGAGTTCTTCCGGCCTTGTCCCGGCGTTCTGATTTCAGATCCCGTTCCTCCTTTCACCCCTTCAGGAACCCTGTCACTTCCTATTCTGGAAGCCACAGAACACGTTTTCCCCCTCCCAGACAGTCCCTGCCTCTGGACTGCCCGGGCCCGTCCTCGTCCAGGGGGTTTTCCCGTCGGCCCTTTCGAGGCAACAGGGAGAGGGGTCCCCGTAGGCCCCGCTGACGGTCTGGGTCTGCTTCCCATTGGTGGCCGCCTGGCGTTCTTCGCCAGCCAATGGGAGGCTACCTCATCGGACGCTTGGGTGAGAGAGACTATCAGGTTTGGCCTCTCTCTCGAATTTACCTCCATTCCCCCAGACAGGTTCCTTCGCTGCCCCATCTCCCGGAACAAAACCTCGAGACTTCTCATGGAATCCGCCATAGGTCACCTCTTAGAGATTCAAGCTATCGAGCCTGTCCCTCCGGGACAGCTCGGACTCGGCTTTTATTCTCGCCTGTTTGTCATCCAAAAGTCTTCGGGGGGATGGAGAGCAATTCTGGACCTCAAGGCCTTGAACCGCCGGATCGTTTACCGGCGGTTCAAGATGCAGTCCCTCCAATCCATCCTGGAGGGCATCAGGCAGGGGGATTACCTCACGTCAATCGACCTGACGGAGGCATACCTCCACGTTCCCATCCTCCCAGAACACCGGCGGTTCCTCAGGTTTTGCTTTGCGAACAGCCATTACCAATACCGGGCTCTCCCATTCGGTCTCTCCTCGGCCCCTCGTGTGTTTACAAAATTGATGGCCGCTCTGGCGGCCCACCTCCGGACTCTCCCGGTGAGGATGCAGTTCTACCTGGACGATCTCCTCATCCAGTCTGTCTCGGAACAGCTAGCGCTCCAGGACTTGGCTTCCACTGTCCAAGTTCTGGAGAGCCATGGGTTTTCAGTCAACTGGGCCAAGAGCCACCTGGTTCCGACCACCCGCATTCACCATCTGGGCTCCATCATAGACACGGCTGTCTGCAGGGTCTATCTTTCTCAGGACCGCCTGACCAGTCTGCGGTCTCTGGTCAGGTCAGTGAAGGCAGGGAGGGGCTCCTCCCTGGCCTCACTCGCCCATCTCCTGGGAAAGATGGTGTCTTGCATAGGCATTGTCCCCTGGGCTCATCTTCACTGCAGACCCCTGCAGTGGTTCCTCCTTCCGTTCCAGAAGCAGCGATTAGGCTCCTCCGCCCGGGTTGTTCCCCTTCCAGGCGAAGTTCTCCAGTCTCTCAAGTGGTGGGTCTCCCCAGCAGTGCTTCAGGGGAGGGAGTTCCATGTGTCCCGGAGGGTGATCATAACCACGGACGCCAGCCTCCACGGCTGAGGTGCTGTCTTGTCCTCCTCCCTAGCTCAGGGCCGCTGGTCCAGGACCGACCTATCGCACAATATAAATTGGTTGGAACTCCGAGCCATTCATTTAGCCCTTCGAGCATTCAAGGACAAGGTTCAGGACAAACACGTTCTTGTCAGGACAGACAATGTGGCAGCCAAGGCACACATAAATCGTCTAGGGGGTACCCGCTCCAGCCACCTCATGAGGGAAGCTCAGGGCTTGGCCACCTGGGCCGAGGCCAATGTGAGGTCCATCCAAGCGGTTCACATATCCGGGGTGGACAATGCACAAGCGGATTGGTTGAGTCGCTCGACCCTAGACCCCGGGGAGTGGTCCCTAGATTCAGTCCTATTCCAGGAAATCACAGCTCTCCTGGGGGTTCCCTTAGTGGATCTCTCCGCGACCAGGGCCAATCGCCAGGTACAGAGGTTCTTCTCCAGGTTTCCGGAACCAGAGGCGGAGGCCATGGATGCTCTCCACAGTATTTGGCCTCCCGGTCTGCTCTACGCCTTCCCCCCCCCTGCCCTTGATGGCCAAGGTCATTCGGAAGCTGATCCTGGAGAGAGCAGAGCTGATCCTCATCGCCCCTCACTGGCCTCGACGTCCCTGGTTCGCCAACCTGATGTCCCTGTCTGTGTGGCCTCCATGGCGGCTCCCGGCAGCCAAGGTGATACTTCGTCAAGGGTCCATTCTACATCCAGACGCAGAGTGGCTACAACTAACCGTCTGGAGGTTGAGCGGCGACTGCTGACCGACCGTCGGCTTCCTCCTTCGGTGATCTCCATTATTCAGACGTCTCGTAGACCTTCCACGACACGAATCTACAACTCCACCTGGCGGACCTTCTCTTCATGGTGCAACGAGAACTCCGTTTCCCCCGCCTCTGCATCTACAGAACACGTCCTGATATTCCTCCAAAATCGTCTGGAGGCGGGCTTGGCCCCCAACACCCTTCGTAGGCAAGTGGCCGCTCTGTCTTCTATCCTCTGTTGCGGGGCTAGGCGACCCCTCTCTTCCAGGCCTCTCATTAGACAGTTTCTCAGAGGGGCTTCCAACATTCGCCCACCCCCTGTCCATCGTTATCCCTCCTGGGACCTCCCCAGGGTGCTAGACTCCCTCACCAAGCCTCCCTTTGAACCCCTGCGTGAAGCTGGGCTAAGGTTTCTGACTTACAAGGTGGCTTTCCTCTTGGCCATCACCTCTGCCAGGAGAGTCTCGGAATTGGCCGCCTTGTCCATGAGGGAAGACCTGTGTGTTTTCTATCCTGATAGAGTAGTTCTTAGGTTGGACCCCACCTTCCTCCCCAAGGTCAATTCCCCTTACCACAGCTCTCTGGATCTAGTCCTCCCTGATTTCTGCCCTCACCCTTCCCATCCGAGGGAACGGGTTTGGCACTCCTTAGATGTTCGGAGAGCTCTTCGCATCTACTTGCGAAGAACCTCCCCCTTCAGACATTCAGAGTCTCTCCTCGTTTCCTTCCTGCCAGCTTCTCTGGGCCGGAAGGTATCTGCCTCTACCATAGGCCGCTGGATTAAGGCCACCATCGCCAGGGCGTATGAAAGTCAGTCACTCCCGGTGCCCCGTCATGTCACTGCCCATTCTACACGTAGTGCGGCCACTTCCGCGGCCTGGGCTACTCAGGCATCCTTAGAAGAGGTGTGCAGGGCTGCCGCCTGGCAATCCCCTACTCCTTTCATCCGTCACTACCGTCTTGACC
The DNA here is from genome assembly GCA_030761175.1 of Masticophis lateralis. NCBI lineage: Eukaryota > Metazoa > Chordata > Lepidosauria > Squamata > Colubridae > Masticophis > Masticophis lateralis. The sequence goes on along the minus strand of JAUDYJ010000002.1, from coordinate 42,700,663 downwards.
GTTTCGCCTCTGCGGAGGCTTCCTTTGGCCGTAGGGTCCTGCAGCAGGTGATCCATGCCCCACCTTCCCCGGCTCGGGCGGGTCCCTCCCTGTAGGTTATGCTTTGGCATGTCCCAATCCTGACCGCTGGCTCCAGGGACAACGAGAATGGGCATTGACTTACCTGAATGCTCCTTCTGGTTGTCCTGGAGACAGCGGTCAGCCCCTCCCTGTTTTTTGGCCCTCGCTGGTCAGGTGGTTCCTGCGGCTTTCCGTTCTATCTTCTCAGCTCAGCATATCAGTCAGCACTATCGTATTTCATCAGAAAACTGGGAAGCAGAGAGAAGGTGGGCGGAGCTTCTCAATCTCCTGACTCAATCCTGCATATCGAAGCTGGAATACCCAATCCTGACCGCTGTCTCCAGGACAACCAGAAGGAGCATTCAGGTAAGTCAATGCCCATTCTGTGCAGTTTAAAGTCTGTTTGATTCTGGACTCCGTGTGGCTTTGCCAATTAGGTCTTTGGCAGCGTTTCAAGGGAGATAAAGGTGGGTGATTATCAGCCTTATCCCGAAGGACTCTTTACAACTATTTGGGATTCATTTGTGAATGAACAGAATTCACAGGTGTTAAAATAAAACAGGTTTTTGGGACTACTCGTGGGTTTTACTGACTGAGGAGGCCTACGTCAGAACACAGATGTGGGAAAAGATAAGGCTGTTTTAAGGAGTTCTGGAAAGACAGTTCATTTGTAGTTCTGTGCATTCCAAACTACTTTTTCCCTCTTTCATATCAAAAGCTCCACACAGCTCTTAAAGAGATCATCTCCATTTAATGACCTCATAATCCCTTGCAGGATGGAGTCTGGGCAACTGAATGGAGCTGAGTGTTTACTGGCTGGATGCCCTTCCTGTCGCCACACAGCCCTAAGAGATAACCAGTAAAAATGTACTTTCTTCACAGATAGTCCTCGATTTACCGCAATTTGGACCAGCATTTCTGTTGTTAAGAAAGAGGTTGCTAAGCAAATTGTGCCCAATTTTATGACCTTTTCACCACAGTTGATAAAAAAATCATTGTAGTTGTAAAGTGAATCACGTGGTCATTAAGCGAATCCGGCTTCCCCCATTGATTTTGCTTGTCAGAAGCTAGCGATCATGTGACCTCAGGACGGTTGCCAAGCACCCATATTTGGGTCACGTGACCATGGAGACGCTTGCATTGGTTGTAAGTGCAAGGGCTGGTTATCAGTGCTGTTTTAACTTTGGCCAGTCACTAAATGAATTTATTGGTTTGATTTATTGGTTTGATTTATATGCTGCCCTTCTCCGGAGACTCAGGGCAGCTTACAATGCGTTAAGCAATAGCCTTCATACTTTTGTATATACCTGCTTAGTAGGGCTTTCGGTCCCCACAAGTGGTGTTCTTTTTCTTTTCTTTTTTTTATACAAAGTCAGCTTTGCTGCTACAATCCAGGTCCTCATTTTACCTATCTCGAAAGGATGGAAGACTGAGTCAACCTTGAGCCCGGTGAGATTTGAACTTGCAGTAATTGCAGGCAGCTGGTGTAGTTAACAGCACTTTAATTTGCTGCGCCACCTCATTGTAAATCGAGGATTACCTGTATTCATTTCATAGCAAACGCATGAGAACTGCAGCCATCATTAATAACAATTTCGTGAGTTTTTAGCCATAATTAATAACAAAATGTGAGTTTTTAGTCTAGTGCAATGGTCTCCAAACTTGGCAACTTTAAGATTTGTGGACTTCAACTCCCAGAACTTCAAGCCCACAAGTCTTAAAGTTGCCAAGTTTGGAGACCCCTGGTCTAGTGGCTAAGGTATCAGGTTAGGAAGCAAGAGACTATGAATTCTAGATCCACTTTAGCTATGAAAGGTGGCTGGAAGATTTTGGACTAGTCAGTCTCTCTCAGCTCATGCTATCAGGCTCGGACAACAAGCTGGTCAGTCGGTTTCTGTTCCAATCAGTGAATAAACCCTTGATTGATCTGAAAAAAAGTCAAACCTGCACCTGTGGAAAAACGCTATGAAGAAAAACAAGGTCAATTATAAATAGGAGGAAATGAGTTTTATCTTCACCTCGAATTGCTCCAATTCGACATCCATCTATATCTAATACACATAATAATTTAATCCACAATATAAAAATTTGCATATGTATTTCATCCTGCTTTGCAGCAGTTGAAATAAACTGCTGCAAAGTTTATTTGCAGGTCAAATAGAAGTCCTGCAGGTCAAGATTTCTGTCATTCATCTATACCAGTGGTGACAAACTTTTTACTCACCGAGTGCAAAACAGGTACATGCTTTGCGCGATTTGCGCTTATGCGTGCCATCCATGCTAATGCATGGCTCCTCCCCCATGCGCAGCGCATAAACCCACACCATGCCGACAGCTTTCACGCATGTGCCCCACCATGCGCTGTGCACACAATTGCACCATCTGCGCATGCACGCAGGTTTCACAGGGCTGTCCTATGTGCGGTGTGTGAAATCGCACCATCTGTGCATGCATGTTTTTGCCTGCACAATGCACATGCACGAACACCGTCTGTGCACCTATACTTAGGTGTGCGCATGCATAGGAGAGCTTCGAAGACCAGCTGGGTCCCCCAAATTGCGTGCATGTGCACCTGAGGCCCGAAGACCAGCTGGGGCGTGCGCATGCATGCGCAGCTACAGGTGAGTTAAGCGACAGCTCTGCGTGCCACAGGTTTGCTATCATGGATCTATACCATTGCAACGGTTCAAAGCATGGCAAAATTTGTGGGGGAGTTTCCTGCCGGTTGAAAAGCAGAGTCTCAGGAATGAAGTATCTGGGAATAGTTACACCCATAGTATCCCATAGTATCTGGGAATGAAGTCTCCAAATTTTCATTGGCTGGTCTCAGTGGTGATACTGAAACTCTCCATAGAACAGAACTGACCCCTATGTTAAGCTTTCGTTTATCTTACAGAATTTACCATGAGGAGAAGCTGTAATCTTTAGGCTGCTTTCCCAAAGGTGGTTTTTCAAGAGGCAGCTGGACTATCATTGCGTTTTTATATTTACCAGCAGAGCTATTATTTCTGGACTATCAGACTTACCGTAGTTATATTCCTTATCAGCACCTACTACACATGTCATGCATTCCTTTGTACTTCTTCTAGAAACTTTCCTTTGTTCTCCAGCCAGCTAAGGTCAGGCTGGGGATTCTTTGCCAACATGTAATCTAATTTAGATAGTGAGATGTTTTTATTTTCTTACAATAAATATGAGTTTAATTAGAGAATGTTTCTTCGGTTTTATTGATCAAAGTATGCAGCAGGATAAAAGCCACGATCCAACTCAAAATGAGGGCAATTACCACACGCAAGGTAATGGGGCTGATTGCCGCTCTGACATGGACTTCCTGGTTTTTCTTTGAAGATGTTTCGCTTCTCATCCAAGAAGCTTCTTCAGCTCTCACTGGATGATGAAGAATGGAAGGATTTATGTGGAAGTCAGAGCTGAAGAAGCTTCTTGGATGAGAAGCGAAATGTCTTCAAAGAAACACCAGAAAGCCCAGTTGCCTCTTGAAAAAGCACCCAATTTGGGACAACCATGACTTGAATGACTGAGAATCGGCTTCTTTGCTTCCCTGCTGTACTGGGGACATCGGACCAAAGATAAAAGAAGCATGTAAAGACATTTTAGCATTTGTATTCATTTGGGTGACCTTCCAAAATGTATGCTAAAAGCAAGAAGGTCTCCCTGAGTGCAGTATTATAAGACCAGATAACAGATTTGATCTGCCTTCTTTATACGCTCTAATCTTACTTAATGTGCACCTTATCTCATGTAAAGCTAATCTTGTGTGGAGATTTTGAAAGATATGATTTGATATAGTACTCAAATGCTTGGATTCTCAAGGTGACCTGTAAAAATGACATCTTCCAGAGAGGAAAGATTTCTCAGTCACTGCTAGCCATAAGGAGTTATATCGAGTCTCCGTGATTAGAGGCAATGGATGCTTGTTTGCAGTGAGCCAATAGTGACAGCAGCTGATGCATTCCATCCAGTTGCCATTGTTGGGAGATCAACTGGATAATAGTTCAAGACGGGGGGTTATTTTATGTTCCCCAGCCAGAGGGATGAATTAATCTTGGACTGCGTACTACCGTGTTTCCCCGAAAATAAGATTGGGTCTTATATTATTTTTTGCTGCAAAAGTTGCATTAGGGCTTATTTTTCGGTTGGGTCTTATTTTTGGGGAAACAGGGTAGTAGTGGAAAAGTCTATGCCAAACTAGGGAGGGAACGCTCTGTTGAAAATAGGTGGAGCCATTGATGGCACATGCCACTTAGTCACTTTTTCTCTCTCATGGATGTAGATACGTTAAAAGGGTCATGGAACCTGAGAGATGGATTAATATAAGAAATGAAATAGCTGGGACAGAGGTCAGGTCCCATGTTAGAAAGGACTATTCTCTCTCTCCCTCCCTCCCTCTCTCTGTCTGTCTCTCTCTCTCTGTCTCTCTGTCTCTCTGTTTCTCTCTCTCTCCCCACACACATTACTTACCCTGAAGGAAAACTCCAGTTTTTGTAAGATTGGATCCCGCAGCATTATCCCGGGACACGTATATTCGCCTTCATTCTTGTAAGAGATACATAGAAAGTGAAATGAATTACAAAGTACAGGCAGTTCTTGACTTATAGCCATAACTGAGCCCAGTTGTAGTATGTGCTGGTCATAAAGCAAGTCATTATATGACTGATTTGATTTTATGACATTTATTCTGCAGCGGTCATTAAGGAAACACAATAGTTGTTAAGAAAACCCATTGTCTGCTGTGGGGTTTTGTGGGTTTTTTTTGCCTGAAATCAGAAGTAATTGTTGGTTTCTGGAAAAAAAAAAAAGGTTAAAAACCCTAAATGCAATTAGATTTGTGGGGAGAGGGGAGGCCGAATCCAGTTTGTAAGTTTCCTTTTGGGGAATCCTTCATAACTTTGAAGAAATGCTAAATGACCAGTTGTTAGGCAAAGATTACCTATAGACTGTTTTGCGTGTATATGTTTTTATTTTTCTTCTTGTACCAAAGGTGTTCTTTCAGGAGGCAACTGAACTTTGTTTTTCTTCTTCTTCTTCTTTGGTTCTTCTTCAAAACTGAAGAAGCTTCTTGAATGAGAAGGGAAACGACTTCAAGGAAAAACAACGAAAGTCCAGTTGCCTTGAACATGTTTCACTTCTCATCCAAGAAGTTTCTTCAATTCCGAAGAAGAACCAAAGAAGAAGAAGAAAAACAAAAGTCCAGTTGTCTTCTGAAAATGTACCTTTGGGACATGACCCGGTTGACTGAAAATCACCATAGACAATTTTTTTTCTTGTGGTGAATTTTAATACATACCTGATGTTGTGATCTGGCTGTGACATCTGTCACTCTAGGATGATTCAGTTGATTTGACTGGCTAGGCCTGTGTTTTCCTCTCCCACTCCCCAAAGCTGTGGGCTCAGTGGAAAAAGATGACCATCCTAAATAGTGTTCTTCAGCCAAGAATATATGAAACTGGGTTCTCCTTGATAGAACCTCCAAAAAGCCCAGGGCTCACTTGTTAGGAAAATATATGATGGTTAACCTAAATGTATATGATGCCATTGTGAATATTTATGAAACCTTTTAATAAAATAAATACTTTTTTCAGGGTCTCATGACATTAATTTGTAAAAGACTTTGCTGATATACTGCTTTTAAGTATCAGGATGTATTATACTTGGATGGAACAATATACTATTGATATAATTTCAAGATGATTGTTAAGATATTACCTCAATATTATACCTATTAGCAGTGGTGGGATTCAGCCAGTTCGCACCTATTCGGGAGAACCAGTTGTTGGAAGAAATCTTATTTTGTTTTTTTCCACTTTACAGGGCTAATCCTGTAAGGAAGGCAGGAAGGAAACATTCTGGTGTTGTTTCTAGCCTAATCTTTATTGCCCTGCTTACAGAAACTGCCTTTCTGGTTGACCCTTATTACATTGTAACAGCTAAAGCGAAGCACCCATCGACATGAGTGATGTTGAGTTGGCCACGCCACACAGTCACATGACCACCAAGCAACACCTACCCAGCTGGTCATTAGGGCAGAGAACTTGTTAAATTATTTGAATCCCACCACTGCCTATTAGGATCATTTAACATAGTGGTAGGTTTCCAGCGGTTTGCTCTGATTCAGGCAAACTGGTAGCAGTGGCAGCAGGAGGCTCCGCCCACCTGCCTGGATGTCATCACAGGCACTCTGCACATGTGCAGAACCTTTTGTGCCTGTACAGAAGTGCTGTCTATGAGCGAAGCACACATACGCTCATAGTTAAAAACCGGTAGAGGAAGTAAGTGAAACCCATTACTGATTAAACACCTTTCCGAGGTCTTGGAAAGGGTCCTGAAATTAAGCCCTGGATTTTCCCAATGCTGAACTTTAAAAAAAAATGTCAAAAGAGATAGAGGTATCTAGGCTATCAATATTCAGTGTCTGGCCTCCTGCAGTAGAGGCCCGGCGGGAAAAAAATCAATGCTCCAGTGAGCCATAAATTTTGAAAGCACTTGTGTAACATCATCTATAGTTGCCCTGTCTGATATTGGTAAACCAGAGGTAGATAAAGATACGTGGGAACTCTTTTCTGAATGTATTTTAGCCACTTAACTAGGAAAAAGATTGGATGAGATTGGGTTAATCTTTTAAGTGCAATTATTTATTGATCAGGCTTTGAATCATCACACTGGTACAAATGCCTCCGTAGCCTCTTACCTGTGTTTTGCTTTCAGTCTGTGAATTATAGAAAATGAAGAGTGACATTAAACATGCCATCTTCGGGAATAGTTACCAGACTGCGGCAGATGAAGAAGTCATGGAAATCAGCGCCAATGTTCTCCCATTTTAGAAGATGCAGAGAGGGAAAATGGCATTTTATACTTTCAAGATAATTTTAGAAAGGCATTCTCTGAAATGCATGTAGTCCTTAACTCTAGAAAGAAACACTTGCCAGTGAGATCAATGCTTCTCCTAAAGAAATAATTTAGAACAATTCAGGTTGGAAGAACAAAACAGAGACATATTCTTTCATCATTTGGCTAATTAGCCCTTTCCTCCCACTGAAAGTAAGTTGTGACTGCTTGAGCCTTCTTTGTATTGTTGAAGAGCACATATCTCATTTGAAGAAAAGAATGTGTTGTAGCTATATTTAACTTATTTGATATATTTCATAAGTATGTCGCTTGCAATCTCCCTTAAATCCAAGAAAGCAAAATGTTTTTGCTTCATCATCAGTCATCAATTCAGTGTGATGCCCAGTGTATTAGTTATCCTGTGGTAGATGACAGGAGCAATCACTGAAAAAGTACATTATTTTGAGTGAAGGTAAATTTAACTCTAATTTTATATAGGTTTTTCATTAAGTTGGATTGTCTTAATAATTTTACACGGGTATTTTTTTTATTTATTCTTGCAAGAGCCCAGAGTTTTCTATTCCATCTGCTTCCCAGTGCCCAGATAATAATTCATAAGGAAAAGGTAAAGGTGATTATGGAATGACTATGTGCTAGTCATTCTCGACTCTAGGGTGCGGTGCTCATCTCCGTTACAAAGCCGAAGAGCCAGCGCTGTCTGAAGACGTCTCCGTGGTCATATGGCCAGCATGACTAAATGCCAAAGGCGCATAGAACACTGTTACTTTCCCACCAAAGGTGGTCCCTATTTTTCTACTTGCATTTTTTTACTTGCTTTCGAACTGCTAGGTTGGCAGAAGCTGGGACAAGTAACGGGAGCTCACCCCGTTATGTGGCACTAGGGATTTCGAACCACTGAACTGCCAATCTTTCGATCAACAAGCTCAGTGTCTTAGCCACTGAGCCACCGTGTCCCTTGTAGTTAAATCACTTGCTTTTTCAACCTGTGGTTCCATTGTGTGTGGGAACTACCAGAATTCTTAATCCTTCTGCCATTCTTCTGCCAACTTAAGTTTCCCTTTGGAAAATTGCACCCTAATTTGGCAAACAATTATTAGAATATAAACCTGTTCCCTGGTTTCAGGCCAAGTCTTGAGAGCAGGCAGCCACTTCTATTTGTGGTTTTTGAAGTTTGTGATGGACCTAAAGCACAAGAATCTTTCTCTGTAATGAGGATTTGGTTGATGAATGTAGAAGTGAAATGGTTTGTCTTGTATGCAGCTCTAAGTATGATAAGAATTGTTTATCAAGATATGCTTCCCATGTCTATGGCATAAGGAGTGATTGAGGAACTTGTATGGATTAACATTTTGACTTTCTTCTTCTTTAGAGGTTAGGAATTTAGAGATTAGTAGCCTAGGTTCCATGGATTATCCACAGGGCAAGTTTTTAGCTCAGAGTGGGATAAAATACCAAGAAAGGTAGTTAGTGAAAACAGCATTAGAGAAATGTACTACAGGTAGTCCCCCAGTTAAAACAATTCATTTAGTGATTGTTCAAAGTTACAATGGCACTGAAAAAATGATTTATGGTTTTTCACACTTACAACAGTTGCAGCATCTCCATGGTCACCTAATCAAAAGTCATAAGATACTTAGAATTTTGCTGTGTCCCAGGGTCATGTGATCAGCTTTTGCTGTGTCCCAGGGTCACGTGATCAGCAAAGTCAAATGGGAAAGCCAGATCCACTTAACAACCATGTCACTAGGTTCAGAGATTCCCTTTAACAACTGTGGCAAGAAAGGTTGTAAAATGGGACAAAACTCACTTAACAAATGTTTCACTTAGCAACATAAATTTTGGGATCCGTTGTGGTTATAACTTGGGGACTCCCCACAAAGAAAATGGAAAAACAGGGTTTTTATATTGTAGTGAAACTATTGCGTCAGTTGGTTTTATGCACTGAAATTTAGGACTTGTGTTAAGTTTATTTGCCACTGAAAATGATTTGTTTTATCATTGTTTTGGCATTTTTTTTACACATGATATTGAGCCACAAATCTAGGCTGCAAAGGAGCCCCTGACAAGGCAAAGCTAGAGAATTGCATGATGGTTTAACATGTTGTAAATTAGCTACTATTTCTTTAGTTGATTGTAATGCTGTTTGATTCCAGTGTGTTCAGTTCTGCTTAGTAGCTTAAGACTGAAAGCCAGATCGAGATTGGTGGGTCTGTCTGACATACTCATCTTCAGCCTCCGTTCACACACTTGCAGAATCATAGCTACTAAAGGGTTGGTGTGTAAATTTTTGGACGGATTATCCCTGTATATTTCACCACCTTGCTTAGCAACCGGATTCTGGTCCCGATTATGTTCATAAATTGAAAATTATCTGTAGTCAAGAGTTCTTGAAACACAGCAATCTTTCTATTGCTTTTTCAAGTGGCTTTGTTTTAGTAAGTAAGTCCATCCATAGAGATAAATACAATTTCCCCAGATGAAATGCTACCGTTAAGTACAGAGATACAGCTCAAAGTTTATTTCCAGGTCAGATTGCAATTAAGTACATAACTTTGCCTTGAACATTAATTCATCTTTCACCAATGTGTAGAACTGACAACAGACCAGGAAATGCAAAAGGCGAGTTATTTTTAAATGCAAAATCTCTGCCTAGCTGACTCCTTAAAACAAGAAATGGGCAGGGGAATATTTATCACCCTTTCTGACTTTCTTGATCAATACAAGCGACTAAATAGCTGCTGCTTTCAGCTTATCAGGATTGGGGAATATGTATATAATTATAATAGCATCCCTGTTGCTACCTGGCTCCTATGATATATATGAAGTTACTTTCTACGAGTCAGAGTATCGGCCCAAAATAGTTTTCAACTGTGGTATCAGTAGCTGTAGCTAAAATGCTTACAACCGTCTCACAACTCTCAACGGTATGTCACTTTACAGCATGTGCTCCCTACCTAGAATAAAATTTATGAAATGCTGTGACAACCTGATAACAGCGAAGATCCCTTGAAACAGTATCTTTAAGCTTCAGAACTGGCTCAGGACATTTTGGTCACTGAACTGATGACATCCTGCGCATAGGATGGCAACTGAATCGTATTTTGACAGGCTTCTGACCTAAGGCCGACATACTAAGTTAGTGCAAGAAGGCTGTGTGACAAACACACAGCATCCAACAGCTCATCCAACTACTTTGTGCCTCATGCATTTACTTCGGGTGGGAGGGTCTTAGACCATAGAACATAGGGTAATAGGGTTGGAAGGATTTCTTCTAGTCCAACCCCTGTTTCACTCTGCTTAACGAAAGGACTTGCTCTGCTTAATTTCTTAGGAGATAGGAGGCACTTGAGGATTTTGGCTTTTTCTGTTAGTGGTCCACGGATATACAAAGATGAGTGGCAGAATCATGATATTGGACCCAATAAAGCAGGAATGTCAAACTCAAGGCCTGTGGGCCGCATCCGACCCATGGGGTGATTAGATCTGGCCTGCTGGGCTGCCCTGGGAATAGCAAAGGACCAGCCTGTGGTACCTCTGCCAATGAAAACGCAGCTTGGGAGGGCTGCACCCAGCCATCCCAGGCTCTGTTTTTGGCCACGATCGTCTCTTGCAGCCCACTGCCAGTGAAAACGGAGCTCGGGGTGTGTGTGCGTGGCCCCCCCGAGCTCTGTTTTTGCTGGAAGAGGGCTGTTTTTGCTCGCCCAACACGAGTGATGTCGAGCTGGCCATGCCCACCCAGGCTATCATATCCACCCGGCCCCCTGAGGTAAAACATAACCCAGATACAGATTGAAATTGAACTCAATGCAATTGAGTTTGACACCCATGCAATAAAGTGATTTCTCTGCTGATACATTGACATTGGGAATGGACCGTGCTCTTGGCTCCCATTCGACATCTGGTGAATACAGGTAGTCCTCAACATACGACCACCATGAGCCCAATTTTTTGTTGTTGCAAAGTGAGACAATTGTTAAGTGGCAGTTTTGCTGCAGTTGTTAAGTGAATCACTGATTTGTTAAATGAGTACCTCAGTGGTTAAATGAATCTGGCCAGAAGGTCGCAAAAGGTGATCACATCTCCCCAGGACACGGCAACCGTCATAACCGGTATAGCCAACTGGCTCCATTGCTGACTATTGGGAGGGGAGATCTTGGCCCCCACAGAGAGGGCTCGCAACTTGGGTGTCCTCCTGGATACACGGCTGTCTTTAGAAGAGCATATGACGGCTTTGGCCAGGGGGGCTTTTTATCAGGTTCGCCTGATCTACCAGTTGCGCCCGTTTCTGGACTGGGATGCCTTGCGCACGGTCACTCATGCCCTCGTCACTTCCCGTCTGGACTACTGTAATGCTCTCTACATGGGGCTGCCCTTGAAGAGCACTCGGAGGCCCCAACTGGTCCAGAATGCGGCCGTGCAGGTGATTATGGGTGCGACTCGACGCACCCATGTAACAACTCTCCTGCGTGAGCTGCACTGGCTCCCAGTGGTCTTCCGGGTGCGATTCCAGGTGTTGGTCACCACCTTTAAAATGGCTTAGGAACTGGGTATCTATGAGACCGCCTTATGCCACTGATAGCCTCCCACCGGCCAGTATGCTCTCACAGAGGGGGACTCCTCAGGGTGCCGTCGGTCAAATTATGTCGACTGGCGACCCCCAGGGGGAGAGCCTTCTCTGTGGGGGCTCCCGCCCTATGGAATGAATAGGATCCCCGACCTATGGACCTTTCACCGTGCCCTCAAGACCTATTATTCCAGCAGGCTGGGCTAATGAAAGTATGATTTCAATTGGGTATTTTAGTTCTGGGGTATTTAATTGGTTATTTAGTTTAGTTTTAGTTTACTTTTTTAAAAAAAGTAAAATAGGGCCAAATTATGTAATACATTTTAAATTGTTTTTAAAGTTTTATGGTACATGTTGTTTTATTATGGCTGTACACCGCCCTGAGTCCCACAGGAGAAGGGCGGTATAAAAATTTAATAAAATAAAGAAATAAATAATAAGTAAGTAAATATGAACCAGTTGCCAAGCATCCAAATTTTGATCATGTGACCGTGGGGAATGCTGCAATGGTCCCAAGTGATAAAATCACTTGAAAAAAAGTGATAAAATCACTTTTTTTCAAGTCCGTTGTAAGTTCAAATGATCATTAAACGAGTGATTGCAAATCAAGAACCACCTCTACGTGTAAGTTTAGTGGTAGTCCTCGACTTACAACTGTTCATTTAGTGACTGTTTGAAGTTATAATGGCATTGAAAAAAGTGAGTTATGACCATTTTTCACCTTACAACCATTGCAGCATTCCCTTGGTCACGAGATCAAAATACAGATGCTCGGTAACTGACTCATGCCTATGACAGTTGCAATTTCCTAGGGTCCTGTGATCCCCTTTTGTGACCTTCTGACAAGCAAAGTCAATGAGGAACCCGGATTCGCTTAACAACCATGCCACTAACTTACGAACTGCAGTGGTTCACTTAACAATTGCGGCAAGAAACTGCAATAAAATTGGGTAAAATTCACTTGAGCAGCGGTGGTGCAGTGGTTAGAGTGCATTACTGCAGGCTACTTCTGCTGACTGCCGCTGTCTGCAATTTGCCAGTTCGAATCTCACCAGGCTCAACGTTGACTCAGCCTTCCATCCTTCCAAGATCGATAAAATGAGGACCTAGATTGTTGGGGACAATATGCTGACTCTGTAAACCACTTAGAGCGGGCTGGAATGCACTGTGAAGCGGTATATAAGTCCAAATGCTATTGCTAAATGCTATTAACAAATGTTTCACTTAGCAACAGAAAGGTTGGGCTCCATTGTGGTTGTAAATCGAGCACTGCCTGTACTTCTTAATGATACGAAGGCAGGGCTAGCATTGTTCCTCTTCCCAACCAGTTCCCATAGAACCTGCCCTTCTCTGTAAAAGGAAAAAATGATTTAATGGAAGGAAAGCAGCGTAGGCAGGTGGGCTAGAGGAAATCCTTCCCTGAAAATGGAGGTGTGCCAAAGTAACCAACCGCTTGATACTTCTGAGGGGAGGAGCAGGACATTCCATTACATCTGTTCAATTTTCTGTCCGTGCACAATCGTGAGCAGACAGTCAGTGCATTGACAGTCTTGAGGTCAGGATGTCCTGGACCTTATTTACCAGTTTTGTAGCTAGCTATCATCGCACAGCAGCTGTGTGGGGTTTCCCCCTCTGGGATCACAGGTTCCTTTCTGGCATCATGTGCCGCCTTGGTTTTTGATTGAGGGTAAAAGGTGAGTTGCTGGAGGGAAGGCCGCTGCCTGGTTGTGTAACTTACTCAGTTTATTGCTGAGGCCAGTTTGCCTCCACGAAAGGAAAATAGGATAAAGCTCGGTAACTCTGAAAAGGAGCGAGAACTCGACTTTCAGGAAATAGTCTCTTGAGTGATCAGCCGCGGTACATCTAGCCAGAATAGGGAATAAGGTAGGCACATGTGCTAGTGACTGGGAAGCTTCTGTCTCAGTGGCTTGATATCTGGGACAGTGCAGAAGGAAAAAGATGAACGGGAGACTGTGATGGCCCTGGCACATGAATATGAAGAACGACGCAATTTAATTTTCATAGGTGATTCATATCCGCACAAAGGAGAATTCTCAGATTAGTAGCTTTGCAGCAAGGGTGGTTGGCTTTGAAAGGATTTGTCGGAGGGCGAGAAAGAGTAGAGAGAATGGAAGAGTATGGCACAGCAATTCTATGAAATGAGTGGTAATGAGATTATGGCCCAACTTAGAAATATTAAATATCTTTTTATCGCTGTAAATTATAAGAATATAGTTTAATGATCTACCTTCACTTCCCAGAAGGCAGGAATAATTTAATTGGACTCTGAGACGAGGATAGATTTCATTTAGACCTTTTCTGATTATTTTTAAAGCACCACTGAAATGATAATGAAGTGTGCAAGCCACAAATGGCATCAGCTGCTGTTGCTGGGGCTGATCTGAGGATTCTGTTTTAGAAAGCCACAAGAGGGCAACCTTGTAACGCTCAAGTCAGAAATTCACACCATAAACTTGCAGAGTTCATGCTAAAATGCTTTATATACAGGTGCAGTTAGGCTGGCTCAACCTTTTAAGCTGATCTTTTGCCAAAGGATAGCTTGAATCACTGATGTTTGTAAACTTCATGGATTTTCTCTAGGAAGTTTTTTCTGTCTGTCTGTCTGTCTGTCTGTCTTGTCTATCCATCCACTCATTTACCCACCATCTACAGTCTTATTTCCTATCTCTCTCTGTCTATCTATCTTTCTCTCTCATCACCTGTATCTGTGACATCTATCTATCATCACTTGTCTGTCTGTCTGTCCTATTTATCTATCTATTTATCTATCTATCTAACCATCCATCCATCCATCCATCCATCCATTCCTACCTACCTACCTACCTACCTACCCACCCAGTGGTGGCTTTCAATTTTTTTTACTACCAGTTCTGTGGGTGTGGCTTGGGCGTGGCTTGGTGGGTGTGGCATGGAAAGGATACTGCAAAATCTCCATTCCCACCCCACTCCAGAGGAAGGATATGGTAAAATCTACATTCCCTCCCCAATCCAGGGGAAGGTACTGCAAAATCCCCATTTCTTCCCGATCAGCTGGGACTTGGGAGGCAGAGAATACATGGGGATGGGGCCAGTCAGAAATTTTACTACTGGTTCTCCGAACTACTCAAAATTTCCACTACCGATTCTCCAGAACTGGTCAGAACCTGCTGAAACCCACCTCTATACCTACCTACCTACCTACCTACCTACCTACCTACCTACCTACCTACCTACCTACCTACCTTTATCTACCTATCTCTACCTACCTACCTACCTACCTTTCATCTATCTATGGTATTTTATCTATTTGTCATCACCTATATATGTGATTGTCTGTCTATCATTTATCTATATCTGTAGCTATTGTCTGTCTGTCTGTCTGTCTAGCATCTCAAGGGTGTTGGACTAAAGCAAGTGGCAGGAAAATCCCAGTATGCTTTGTGGGAATTAATTCAAGAGCAGAATAAGAATTCAGGCAATAGCAACATGCCATGGGTTGGGATGAGAACAAGTGAGAAAAGATAGCCCATGGCTTTTCTTCCACAGAGAATCATTTCTGTAAAATGGTGTGAAATATTTGATGGATGACTGGGTTATGCATTTTATAACGTTCCTCTTGCTCAGATGCTGTCAAGGGTCTGTTGTACCTGGTATAAATGTTTCCTAACCAAGCAGACCTTTTCTCTGGGGAGGGCATGACTCAATCTATACCTACTAGATGCAGTACATAGTGTGCATGCTGAACCTTGAACACATGGGGTTTTGCTCCTGCAAAAGTGCAGCAGGAGGTCAAAGTGATAACCGTTTAGTCTTTGCTGAATGTTAATTGACTTGGTCTGTTAATTACTTGGTCTGTTGTGTGGATGTTTGGGTGGTTTAGGGGTGGGGAATTTGTGGTGGATGGGGGGGTGTTTGGGGATTGTTATGTGTGTTGGACCTGATCTTTGGGTGTTAAGTGAATTTCATTGTATACACGTACAGTGACAATAAAGTTGTTGTTGTGGTTGTTATTATTATTATAAATATCCCTGAGGATTTATTGTGTTTTTTTAGAAAGTGCAAGTTCCTCAATTTTTTATTTTTTTTTGGTAGAAGGTAATTTGTCATTGATCAGCTCGGTAGTGAGGAGCTATGGTACCACCAGTGAGCCTAAATCACTGTTCAGACTTGGAAATTGGAGTTAGTCATAACTGAATAATAGAAAATCTGTTTTGTTCACAGATGGTCCTTGTCCTATTTATTTGCAATGCTCATATAGCATCATATTTCAAAACAACTTCAGCGGATCACATAGAAAACTTTAAAACAAAATAACCAAGAAAAAGGCAGTTAAAACAATTCCATCTAAATCATTATCATCATCGTCGTCGTCAATCATCTGTCAACGTCCGAGACAGCACGCTGTTCAAAATTGCCACAATGCGCCGTTCTAGAGTTGCCACACATGCGCAGGGGGAGGGAGTGCATGGGGGCCACAGATGGGTGTTGGGTGATGGGACTCATGCTGAGAGAGGAGCCAGGAAGGCAAGCCAGCTGTGGTTGGTTCAGAAGCCATCCACGCCTGAAGAGTACTTGCTGGAGCTGGCTAGGGAGCAACCGGGCTCAAAAAGTACTTGCTGAAGCCAGATGAGAGCAACTGGGGACAGGAGGGCTGGGCATGCTGAGTCTGTATAGCCAGCTGGTTAGAAGAAGCCAGTAATGCTGGCTAAAAATCCTTTTACTTGTATTGTTCACCACATGCTAAGCTGAGACTCCAGTAAAGAGACCCGTTCTACTCACAGTGTGGCCTCTTCTTTTGCTAGCTTGTTTTGGAACTGTATCATCACGTTGTTGTTGTTGTTGTTGTTGTTGTTGTTGTTCTTCTTCTTCTTCTTCTTCTTCTTCTTCTTCTTCTTCTTCTTCTTCGTCTTCGTCTTCGTCTTCGTCTTCGTCTTCGTCTTCGTCTCCTCCTCCTCCTCCTCCTCCTCTTCCTCCTTGCTCATAACCCTACTGATAACAAATCAAATCTCTAATTAAAAGAGATTTAAGGCATAGTTATAGAGAACTAGTAGTCCAGGGTGTCAACCTTCTGAAGTAGCTCAGATAGGAAACAAGATCAGATGAAACTAATTCTACTTTATTGCAGAAGTTGCAAGGCTTATGAGCCTTGATTTAAAGAATCTCATAAGTCTGAAAGCACAAATGTCTCACCTTCTCTTGTTACAGCCTGATAAGTTAGGGAGGACCCCGAATTTCTTTCTGTTATGCAGTTTTGGGCTCTCCCCCCGCCCATTTATCTGATTGTTCCTAGGCAGCAGCTCTTCTTCCCCTCTCCCAAGGCCATTCCCACATAGCACTACACGGGGGTTAAATGAGCTCCAGCAGGAAAGTTGCACATACAGTAGCTGCCTATGAATTCCTTGGTACTGTCCTTTATCCAAATGCTTTGTATCAAAAAGAGAGAATGGATGGGTTTTTTTGTTCTCCAGCACACTGCTTGGGGAATCCAAAGCTTCGGGTTATTCAGTAGTCTAGTAGCCAGAATACTAAGTGTGTTCCTTTAATTTTCTTCAGACACACCCACTTGCTCGTCTGAGCGTCAGTTTTATTCACTCAGTCAAGCCAGTGAGACTGTCTTTTTTTGCTCTGGTGTTCTGTTAGGCCATTGAATACGAAGCTTTGGAATTTCTCCCTTGAATGTTTCGTTTTATTTTTTTCTTCGATTTATGTTGGAGCTATGTCATATCTGAGACTGTTTATCCTCACTAAGCTGCCGACGGGGTGAGGCGCCTGGGGCTCCAGGCAGACCGCCCGCTTGATCTTTACGTAGCATTTAGGAGCTCTGTCAATTCTACTACACCGCTGCTCATCTAGACATGCCACCGGCATGTGGGCTGGTTCCTCAGCTTGCTGGCAATACCGCCCCCGCCTCGTAGCTCCACATCACTGTTTGATGACCATGAGTCCCTGCCCTGCTCTCTGTGGCATACTCTCTGTACATTTATCTCTGTTTTGCTTGGTTACAGCGCTGGGAGCGCTTCTGAGTGCTCACATGCTCCTGAACAGTAAGAAAAGCTGTGGCGAAGCTTCCGACCAGCTTTGTTTAATTTTGGTGCCAATTGCCTCTCCATTGCAGTTTTGGCCGCGCTGACAGCCCCTTGAATGTAACGGACGGGCTTTTCTGCCTGGCAACAGCACTGCGGCTACGCTATTGGATGGGAATATCCCAGTGCAATTTTGACAATGGGGGAGGGGCTACGTTAGGAGCGTCTTGCTGACAGCCACCCCTCCTCATTCATGGCTGCTTAGAAGGAACTTAAAGAGCAGCTATTCTCCAGCTTTCCTCTCGACCTTGTTGGCATTTGCTTCGCACCTCTCAGTGACGGGTCAGGGCGAGCTGGGACCACGCTGGGAGTGAGTGACTGATCTTGACTTGCGTGTCCCCCCCTTCTCCCCTCTGCTCCTTAAAAAAAATTCTATAGTAAGGACCTAACTATTCTATAGTAAAGACCTAACTATTTCCATTACACCTGTGGAAAATGGGACACGCCTTGTCAACATGGCGGAGTGGGAGCTGTCTTCTGACCTTGAACACAGCCACAGCTCTCCTGAGGCATAGCCTTTACCTGCTGTGGCTCAAAAGGCCACACTTCTTCTGCCACAAAAACTCCATCAGACAGGGGCTCTAAACGATCAGCAGCTGCTGTCAAGGACACCACCGGGAGGCACAAGGCCTTGGAATGTCAATTTGAAAAGGCGAGGAAATCTACTCACCAGACTCAACCTGCTTCTAGTGACCAGCCCACTGCGGTCTCAACTTCGCGCCATCCACCACCACCTGCAGATGGCCCAAGCGCCCTATCAGAGTTGACCCCTACTCTGCAGTCGCAGTTGGCGCAGGCCTCCAAGATTGCATCCATCCCATTTGTGGGTCCTGTGGATCTCTCTTGTTCTAGCTCCCAACCTCAACGTCCTCCTCCTGAGGCGACTTTTACTCCCACAGCTGCGGGTTTATGCACTGGGGAAGTTGTTCCACCTGCCTTTCCTTATGATATTCAGAGATTTATCTCTGAAACCATTTCCAGGACTCTAGCGGCTAACGTTCAACAGCCTGTGCAGTATGCTAATTTGTCTCAGGTTCATCTTCTTCCTCCCCTTCCTCCTCGTCCTCTTCATCCAGCCCTGCACCAGTATATTAGCACAGCGCACCATGAGTCTTCTCATCAAGACCATGGGCATACTGAAAAGTTGTAAGTAGAGGATGATGACGATGAACACCGTGAATATAGAGTTCTCCGATGATGAGGGTATGTTGCCGGACAAACCCGCGTTTTCAGGCCTGTTCCGGCCATCTCTTTTAAAATTGTTATTGCATAAAGCCAAAATAACCACTAATTTGGCTGAATTGGCTGCACAGATCGATCAACAAGAGACACCACAGCCTCATGTTGCCTTGTTTACTGCACCTAAGGCTGAAAAAGATTTCATTCCGTATCCTCAGCTCTTTACGGAGGTGATCCAATGCTCTTGGACCTTACACTCTTCTCTGCCGGCCCCCATGGGTCTGGACAAGAAGCTGTACTGTTCACCCCTGGCCTCCAAGACCTTCTACAGTTACTAACAGTGGACATGCCTGTGGCTAACCTGACCTTCTCGACCGTACTGTCGAATGACGTTGCTGATGGTCTACGGATGGAGGATTGGAAGGTGGAACTCACCTTCTGCAAGACATAATGCTGCTTTCTGGGCCATAAAAGCAGCCACCTCAGTGTCCTTCTTCAGTAGAGCATCTCTAATTTGATTCCGCCAGCTTCAGGAGCGTCTGCACCTGAGGACATGAGGCTACACCAGGATGTCAACAAACTGGTGGCGGTGACGGAATACACATTAGATGCTTCCCTTAATGCCGCAAAATTCGCATCTCGCACCTTGGTGCCCATGGTTACATCTAGACGCCTACTTTGGCTGAGGCACTGGAGAGCTGATGTGAAGTCCAAATGGTGGTTGGCTTCAACACCGTACAAAGGATCATGACTCTTTGGAGAAGCTTTGGACCTGATTTTGATCAAGTACAAGGATAAATGCAAGGTCATGCCTTCATCATACAGGCAACCCGATCACAGGTATTCCCCTTATGCTCCCAGGCAGCCCTTTCGTACCGAGGCCAGACCCTCCGGGTCCTTTTCCAACCAATCTTACACCCGATCTTACACTGCACCTCTGATAGAGTTGCCTTCAGGGATCGAGGCAGATGACCCCCCATTCCCCGGCTAAGCAATCGTTCAGAGGGATGGGGAACTGTACCTTCCAGAGGAGCAAGTGACTCCCAGCATTGCCTTCCCATTGGCGGCCGTCTCCATCATTTCACCGCCCAATGGGAAGCCTCCATGACAGAGGCCTGGGTCCTGCAGACAGTGCGGCTGGGCCTCACCTTGGAGTTTCATTTCTGCCCCCCCCCCCAATTCATCCAATGCCCGATGTCGTCCAATCCAAATGAATGGCAGTTAATGGAGGCAGAGATACACCACCTTCTTGAGATCTGTGCCATAGAACTGGTTCCCACAGAACACCATGGGACCGGTTTCTATTCCTTCTTTTTTCTTTTCCCCAAAAGCTCGGGGGGTTGCAGAGGGATACTGGACCTCAAAGAACTGAACAGGTTCATTACATATCACCAGTTCAAGATGCAATCGCTCTGGTCCATCTTGGCTTGCATTCGCGAAATGGATGGATGACCTCCATAGACCTGAAGGAGGCCTATCTTCACATCCCTATCCGAACATCTCGACGATTCCTTCATTTCTCGTACCACAACTGACATTTTCAGTACAGGGCCATGCCCTTTGGGCTCTCCTCGGCCCCCAGGATGTTCACAAAAATCTTGGCAGTGGTAGCTGCTCATCTCTAACAACTACCGGTCAGAGTCCTTTGTTATCTGGACGATGTGCTCATCCTGTCGCCATTACAAACCCAGGCCACGCGGGACCTAGAGGTAGTGTGCCACTGTCTCCAGCAACATGGCTTTTCTCTCGACATGCTGGAGAGCCACTTTCAGCCCACTACACGCATTCTTCACCTGGGGATTATCATCGATTCCATGAAAGGGCAAGTCTTCCTGTCTCCGGATCGTTGCCTAAGCATGACGTCCTTGATCTCTCAAATCCTCATGCTGCAGAAGGTGCCCCAATTCTCCTGTCCCATCTGCTTGGGAAAATGATATCGTGCATCTACAATGGTTCCTGCTTCCATACCAGAAGTCCCATCACAGCAACTCCAGTGCTCGAGTTCTACTCCCACTGGACATTTGCTGATCCTTCAAATGGTGGTCATCACAAGCCCTGCAGAAAGGCTGTTTCTTTCAGGAACCTCAAAGGCTCACAGTAATGACCGATGCCAGCCTGTTGGGCTGGGGCGCCCGTCTGCTCTCCCAGGTTGCCTAGGGCCTGTAGTCACCGGAGGATCACCAGAACGACATCAACTGGCTGGAGCTCCGCGTGATCCGTCTGGCCCTGCTCCAATTTCAACCATCTGTGACTGGCCAGCATGTTCTCATCTGGATGGACAATGTGACCGCAAAGGCCGTGTAAACCATGAAGGGGGCACTCGTTCGGGTCCCCTTATGGATGAGGCAAGGCAACTTCTGACCTGGGTGGAGCGTCACGTCCTGTCTCTTGCAGCACAGCACATCTTGGGGACAACGAATGTCCGGTGGATTGGTTGAGCAGACAGCAACTCGACCACTCCGAGTAGTGCCTCCATCCGGACCTGTTCCATGAAACATTCGGCCTGCCCGTCCTTGACCTGTTTGCCTGTCGGGACAATGCCCAGCTCCCTCGGTTCTTTGCCAGGTATCCTTGCCCCCATGTGGAGTGGGTTGACGCAGTCTCCATCCCTTGGCCTCGAGGTCTCCTATATGCCTTCCCCCCTCTCCTGCTCATACCTCAGCTAATCCGCAAGATCTTAGCAGAATGGGCCGACATCCTGCTCGTCGCACCCCATTGGCCGCGCCGCGCCTGGTATGCGGACTTACTGAGCCTATCTGTTGCCCACCCCTGGAGGATTCTGGAGGAGAGGATCTCTCTCAGCCAGGGGGTCATACTGCACCCAGAGCAGCAATGGCTCCAGTTAACTGTTTGGCACTTGAGAGGATCCTCCTGAGGAGGGACAACATCTTTGGGCGGGTGATTCCCACAATCCAGGCATCCAGGCGTCCATCTACATGCTGAATCTATAATGCAACATGGATCTCCTTCTGTTCCTGGTGTTCCAGGGCCCACGTTGATCCTACTTCTGCAACCGTCTCTGACGGGCTGGACTTTCTTCAGGACGGGCTTGAAAAAAGGCTAGCCCTGAGCACGCTACGTCGCCAGGTCACAGCTTTGAGCACTGTTCTGTCCTCAACTCATGGTCTTCCACTCTTGCAAGATCCAAAGATCCAGGGCTTCTTGAGGGGGGCAGCTAACCTGAGTCCGCCGGTAGTTCACCGCTACCCGACTTGGAACCTGCCCCTGGTTCTGCAGGTCCTTATGCATTCCTCCTTTGAGCCACTGGGGTCTACCAGCCTACGTTTCCTGATGCTCAAGATAGCCTTTCTGATGGCGTTAACCTTAGTTCGGCACATGTCTGAACCTGCCGCTCTGTCAGTGAAGATGCAGAGGACCTCTGCATCTTCTACCCAAACAGGGTCGTGTTAAGGATGGACCCTTTGTTCCTGCCCAAAGTGAATACCCTTTACCATCGACCGCAGGAGTTGGTCCTCCCGGATTTCTGCCCAGAACGAGACACCCGCAAGAGACTGACTGGCACATCTTGGACGTCTGTCGGGTGCTGCGCAGATACATTAAGAGGAAGCCTTATTTGTTTCCTTTCTACCTGCAACAATGGGTCGAAAGGTGTCCTCTTTGACCATTGGGAGATGGCTGAAAGCCTGCATCTCCAAGGCATACATGCTTTGGAATAGGCTGGTTCCTGCCGGAATTCTTCCACACTCTACGAGGAGCGTGGCTACCACAGCTGCTTCGATCGCTCAAGCCTCTGTCTCCGACATCTGCAAGGCAGCCACCTGGACATTGTTGACTCCATTCATTCGTCACTATAAGGTGGACTCGTTTGCCTCGGTGGAAGCATCATTTGGCCGACGGGTCCTACAATCTGGGTGTTGTTCTTAAGCCACTGTGGAGCAGCCTTCATCCCTCAATGGTCATAAGTGTGAAAAATGGCCCTAAACCACTTTTTTTCAGTGCTGTTGTAACTTTTAATAAACGAATGTTTGTAAATGAATGGTTGTAAGTCGAGGACTAACTGTATTGTGATTTTTTTTTTCTCATCTACATTTTCAATGTGCTTCCCTCTTCTCCCCCAATTTCTCCCTTTTGTATCATGCTATAAATTACCCCGAGGGGGGGGCAACTTTTAGTGGAATTTAGGAGCATTCAGAAGGACCGCTCTGACCACGGGGGTCTCCAATTGTGCAAATCTGTCTCAGTGTTATCAAATTAAGAGATTTATTAAAAATGGCAACAGCACTTTAGATCGAACATATTGGAGAGAAAATTGCTCTGAGGCTGGAACATTTTATACCACAAATGTAACTGTTAAAAACACCTGTTAATACCTACTGTTCAGAGAGCTGGTAGGGCTGTAGATTCCTGACAAACTGACAATTCTACTGTGGTGTCAGGTTGCTCAGAATTTATTTCAAAAGTTTATGTCCTTCATTGAAGGTCCATATAGTGGATTTTTTTTTAAAAAAATTCATATGAAAGTAAGGATCAGAATTATAAAGAAAATGCTGCATTGTATGCATAGTGGCAATTACCCTGTACTCTTAGCAGGCTAAGCATGTACAGCAATGAAACACGGTGTGGAGACAAATGGAAGCTTCTGAAGTACAGGTAGTCCTCGACTTACATCCATAATTGTAAGTTGCAACCAGTTAAGTCGGTTTTTAAGAGAATGATGTAATGGTTAAGCAAATCTGGCTTCCCTCAAAAGCCAACTGGGAAGGTCACAAACCAGTCTGCAGCCAATGTAAGCACATGGTAGTTTCCAAGCGCCTAAATTTTAATCATGTGACCATGGGTATGCTGCAGTGGTCATAATGGCAACGACCGGTCATAACTTTGAACATTGCTAAGCAAATGATTGTAAATCAAGTCAAGTTGTGAATAATCCTGTAGCTGATTTAATTATTAAAAAAGAGCTGCTTCATATGGGGACTGAAATATCTCTTTCTAAGGATTTGCATAGCCATACCATCTTCGTCTATTCAGCTAGATAAGAGGTTTCTACACACATAGCATTCTCCTCATCAGAAATCTTGATTTTTTTGAAGAAACAGAATAAGGATGACAACAGTCTGGAGTTGGTAGGCATATTTAGACTGGATTATGTCAGGGGTGAAATTCAGCAGGTTCTGGCAGGTTCTGAAGAACCGGTAGCGGAAATTTTGAGTAGTTCGGAGAACCAGCAAATACCACCTCTGGCTGGCCCCAGAGTGAGGTAGGAATGGAGATTTTGCAGTATCCTTCCTCTGGAATGGGGTGGGAATGGAGATTTTGCAGTATCCTTCCCCTGCCACACCTACCAAGCCATACGACGCCCACCAAGCCGTGTCCACAGAACTGATAGTAAAAAAATTTAAATTTCACCACTGGATTATGTATATTCCCCAAGAATGGCAACCATTGGCAGAGATGGCTTCCCAAGATGGCTCCTTTGGTAGCTCTGACCAGGCAAAATAATACTTTGTTAAAAGCTCGGTTGATGAAGATGTTCTCTACTTCCCAATATATGCTCTGCTTTCTTAGCTTAGTCTTGTCATTTTCTTGGCCAGGGGGAGAGACATCTAAATAAGATTTATTTAGCCATAAGGTTATGGTTTGTATCTTCTAAGTTGGCATATGAAACCAGGCCGGGCTACAAGCTCTCTTAAGAATCGAGAGACTTCAAAGGCTGTGACTTCCCCTTTGTAGGCAGCACAGCTTCCTATTCAATTATTATTGTTTTTAATTAAAGCGATATTTTGAAAATGAAAATTAAGGAAAGAAAACCTGGCATGTGTTGAGAGGATGTGTTCATGGGTACATAGAGGTTTGGACACCTGCTGGGTTTTTTTTGGAGCTCCTTTCTCATCCTGCCTGGGCGATTCCTGGAAATCCCTTGGAAGCCTGTAATTGTGACAAAGAGATGTTAATGAAAGCAGCAGGACAAATGAAGATCATCTTAATTGATTTGGTCATGCCCTCTGGTCGTTCTATTTTGATTGAATATCCTTAATCAGGTTCAAGGATGAGATTTAAAGATTTAATTAATTGTTGAATTATAGTCCTCCAAATTTGGAATTATCTGTTTACGGAGAACTTTGGATCTGTTGAATATTGCAAAAAGACTGTTAACGCAGTGGTGAAATCTAAAATTTGTTACTACCGGTTCTGTGGGCGTGGTTTGGTGGGGGGGGATAATGTGACTGGGTGGGCGTGGCCAATTTTTTTTTTACTTTTAAACCCATTTTAAATCCATTTTTCGGCGAAGAGGTTGTAAAAAAATGCTTTCAAAAGACTCTGATGATCTCAGCTGAGTTGCCTGATCGTCAGAGGCATTTTTTCTTTTAAAAGCCTCTGCTGATCAGGCAACTCAGCTGGGATCGTCAGAGGCTTTTAAAAGCTTTTTTTTTTACAACCTCTTCAGCAGAAGAGGTTGTAGAAAAAATGCTTTTAAAAGACTTTGACGATCCCAGCTGAGCCGCACAATCATCAGAAGCTTTTTTTTTTAACTTTTAAAAGCATTTTTTTGGCCGAAGAGGTTGTAGAAAAAATGCTTTTAAATTTTTTTTAAAAAAAAGCCTCTGATGATTGCACGGCTCAGCTGGGCATGAGGGGAGGGCAGGGATTTTTGCTACTGGTTTTTTGAACCACCAGTCTCCATCGCTACCGGGTTGGGTGATCCGGTCCGAATCGGGAGCATTTCACCCCTGTGTTAATGGTACATGTTCTTGGAAAGACATTTATGCACCAGATACCAACGTTTTGGTTTGATGAAATGTATCATCAAACCCTCAAATAGTTCCTTCATTGACATAATGAAAGACTGAACAGAATGATTTTGGAATAGTCAAAGTTTAACCTGTCATTTAAAAATAGAAGTGTCTTTACTTTGTATATATCTTAAGTTATTGTACTTTATTATTTTTGTGGGTTTTTCATGTTTTTTTAAAAAAAAATTATTAAATTTCCAAAGTTTAAAATGCACAGTACAAAAAGAAACACAATACCCAAAAAAGCAAGAAACACATATACACACACGCTCATACAAAACAAAAATATAAACAACAAAAAACAACATATCAAAATTTCAATACTAATAACAACTTTTCTGCATCGGTATCTCTAGCCTATTTAACCTCTTTAAGGATTTTTCATGTTTTATTTGTGTGCATCTGTATGTACATTTGTGTTCTGTTTTGTTCTTCATCGTTTCAGTTATATTAAAGCACTTTTAAAATACATATTTCTATTAATACAAATAAGAAGTACTATTTTTACTGTAAGATTACATTAACAGAATCTTGCAAATCTGAAAGTACAACTCGCCCCTCCCCTTACCTTTACAGTTCAAGAAACTAAAGAGGGTACCATCTGAGATATTTGCCATGCTCACTTTCCTTCTGTGGATCCAGCTGCTGCTTATCTGACCATTGTCTAATTTGTGGCTCTCCTCCTGTATCCTAAAGTCATTTTCACATGCCTTTACACGCATTCATGGGAGAGATATATATATATATATATCTCCCATAAAAAGAGAAAGCTAAGGAACCCAATCATGATAAGTCAAGATTCAGGTGTTGGTTTTTTAATTTTTATTTTTTCACATTCAGGGAAATTTGTTTGCTGTACATGAAGTTAGGACTAAAGCACAATTTTTTTTTTAAAAAAAATGGTCCAATTGTTTAAAAAGGTAGAACAGAAACAGAGCTAATTGGCCTATAGGGATTTGATGTTAACTATCCATTACAGTTCACATTTGTTTAGGCTATTAAAGGACAGTCTGACTTGGGCAGCAGATTATGTTAAGGATTTGGTAAGTGCATTTTTTTTTACTTTGTTATTTTTTTTTGCTTTGATGATTTTTAAAGCTACCTGAACAATAGTACCTGCCTGAATAATCCCTGTGCTTGTGCTTTTTCTAATAATTCTTGGAAAATGTAGTTCATTTACATAACATTTGGTGATAATAGATTTTTTCTCAGCTGCTTTTTAATAGCCTTCATTTTGTAAACGTTGCAAACATGGTATACTTGTTTATTTCATAGTTATAAATGTTACACAAGCACTTCTTAAAATGGTGATACTGTAGAGGGAGTGAGAACAAGCAGTGGACTGCTTATTTTAAAACATGAAGAGAAACTGGGGAATAATTCAGATTAAATCCACATTCATAATTTAATTCATATTCAAATCCACATTCATATTTAATTGCTTGGCGTATGTCTGGGTAAAATATCCCACCCATTAAACAAGATGATTTGTGTGTGTGTTAATGTGTGTGTGTGTGTGTGTGTGTGTAAAATTGCATTGAGAATAAAATGATTATAGAGGGCTAGAAAAGGCATTTCATAATATATACATCGTGGTGGGAAAAGCAGCAATTAGCTTTAAAGAATGTTGTGATTTAGAAAGTCACTATAATCAAAAGGTAAAATCCCCTTCTTGAACCTTAAGCCCCAAATAATTTTGTTGCAATATTAGCGCTTCCTGGGTCAAATTGTTCATTTTAAACCTTCAAGTTTATGTATTGCCTGAATCTGTGCAGCTTCCTCTTAGTGTGTCGCGTAAATAAAAACTGATTATGAACGATGCTGTCAGGACTATAATACATTTGGTGGGGAGGCCTAACAAATAAATACAAGAACGATTCAGAAGATTCTATAGCAGGGGTGTCCAACTCCTCAGGGGTGTTTAAATCTGGCCCATGGGGCCCACCTGAAAATAGCAAAGGACCGGCCTGTGGTGCCTCTGGCAGCTAAAATGGGACACAGGGCCCCCACACACGTTCCCCCCCCATCGTGCCCTGTTTTTGGCCTGGACTGCCTCCTGCAACACTCTGCTGGCCAAAATGGGGCACAGTGGGGGCATGCCCGGCCCTCCGTGCCTCATTTTCAGCCTGGATGGCTTCATTTTGATCTGCAAAGTGCTGCAGGAAGTCATCCAGGCCAAAAATGGGGTGGGTGGGCTGTGGGTGTACGGCCTGTTTTGGCTGGCAGGATGCTGCAGGAGGCGTCTGTCCCATCTCTCCCACCCCCTCCTCCTCCCCCCGGCCAGCCCACGGAAGAGAACTACAGCGCTGATCTGGCCCTCGAAGAAATCCAGTTTGACACCCCTGTTCTACAATCAATCCTATCAAAGTAACAGTTATTCTATTTACACCAGTAAAAGGATGAGACTCACTGTTGTGTCTTTTAACGTTAGAGTACAGGAACAAGAACTCAACTTGGGTAAGCTGTCAGGTTGCCTCTTTCTGCAGGCCACACATTTGGGGGAAGGGCCTGTGCAAATCATCGAAAACATAAACATGACTACTAATTAATAACTTTATTTTACCATCACACCAATGCTCAAGGGACTGGCTGCAGTTAAAACCCTCAGTGCTCCGGAAGGTCAGGAGAAGATTGTGTTGTTTATGCTATGTGTGGGAGTCATTACAGGCTTTCCCAGAATAGCCATGTCTAGTGTAAGTGGTAGTCTATCCAAAAAAGAAACAACACCACCTCATCTAGCAGGACTTTCCTCTTACACACATGCTTCTGGTCTTATTCTGAATGCTACCCTTTTTTACTTTAGGTTTCCTTCCATTTGGAGATTGTTTAAAAAACAAACAAACCAGTGAATATGTGGGTGGGGTACAGATTTTATCAATACATGTAGCAAAATCAGGCATTCCCTTTTCTGCTCCAAGCATTTATGAAATACTTATTTTTATACATTTTTCAGGGCATGTTTATCCTTAGGAAGAACATGGGTGTTGTCCTTTCCCTAGCGGAGAGGTAAAGAAATGTCAAGAAGGACAAGCAATCGTGTTGCATTATTCAGTTTTTTCAAGTTTTATTTTGAGGGTTGCAGATTTTTTTTTACCTTGTTAGACAACATTGGTGAAGATGTTTTGAAGTGAGTTTTTAGTTGCCCTCCTCCCTGTAGGCTCATTCACAGTTTTTACTTATCAGCTCCAATCAATAGAACTTGGATCTCAAGGTCGGATATCTGTCTGTCTCTGTCTCTGTCTCTGTCTCTGTCTCTGTCTCTGTCTGTGTCTGTGTCTCTGTCTCTTTCTCTCTCTCTATATATATACATATCAGGGGTCTGCAACCTTAAACACTCAAAGAGCCATTTGGATCTGTTTCCCACAGCAAAGAAAACACCGGGAGCCACAAAACCCTTCCTGTGCCTGACTATTTCTTAAACGACCACAAAACTAGCATATGTATTTGAATTAAACATTCTGTTTTCTTCTAAAACTTTTCTTTTCTTGAATTTATCCATAGTTGGCCTACCTGGGGTTGAAAAGCTCAATAAATCACATGCTGGTGGATGTCACACATTGATGGTTGTGATGCATATTTTGAGTGACGGAGCCAAAGCAGAGGGGTGAAAGAGCCATATGCGTCTCCAAAGCCACAGGTTGCTGACCCCTGCTCTATATCTATCTATCTATCTATCTATCTATCTATCTATCTATCTATCTATCTATCTATCTATCTATCTATCTATCTATCTATCTATCATCCATCCATCCATCTATCCCAGAACAATTCTTGGTGGTGTATAAATTAAAATCATAACTTAGTACTGTAAAACAGATAAAAGAATTCGATAATCACAGAGCCATCATTCTCTACTAACGCACGTCCACTCAGGGAGCACATATACTACCTATTTGGCCATGTATCTCTTACCCTCTCTGTTTGAGACTCGGCTCAAGCTGTAGCTCTGACTGAAAAGAGCCAATTACTGTATGTTGGGTTGTTTCATGGAAAAAAAGAACCAAGTTTGTTGGTGGTGAAAAAAGATAAACAATCACTACCCTCAAATTTATATGAGTGGTATAAAGGAAAGGAAAGGAAGAAAAGAAACAGCATGCATTTCCGATGCCTCTGCTATTTGTTTGGCATGGTTTGAGCCAAGATGTTTGAGAGAGAGAAGAAAAAGGAAAACGGAGAACCTCTTATGCAACCCGGAATGCAGGATCAGTCCCTGATCAACCTGACCTACCAGTGTTCGTGCTTCTGCTGTGCACCTCCCAGATATAATTGATCAGGTCAAATAAATCAAAGCCGCTATTCCATTTATCAGGAGCTGAAGTAGCAGGATGGGATGTCATATTTCCTGCCTTGGCAGTCCTTCACATATTCCCCAAGTGAATCCTCTTGTCTTCTCACTTCATCTCACACTGCCAATCCAATTTAATAGGCAGTAATAAAATGGGATGCAGAGTAGGGACCTTAGTGCTTTCTATTTATGTGGGAAAAGTTCAGGTAGCGGATGCACATCTGGTCATGCAGGTGGTTCAAGATAATTGCCAGGGGGGGTCTTCCGAGTTACATTGGATCAGTGTTTCCTTGAACCCCATTGCTCGACTTCCGTGCAAGCAAGTCTTTGGTTTGGGAAATGGCTGGCAAAGAAGTCCCAGTGGTCCTTACTGACATATGTCCCACAAAATAATGAGCCAGCAAAGCTCCTTCCATCTCATAGAAATGCAGAAGCTTTTGTTGCAACTGTTTATTGTTCCTCCCTCTCCAGTCCCTGGGCTCAACTTGACCTTCAGCTACCAGGAGCTCAATGCAAGCCAGGCTTATAAAAATGAATTATACAGTCCATTCCCCCCCCCCCCCAAATAGTTACACACATTGGCTCAGGAAATAAACATGACAGAATTGTCTCTCTTAATGAAAAGTGGCAACCAACCTGTTGCATTTCTCCAGCGGTCATAATATAGTATAGGTTGGGAATGACAGGTTTTAATTGCTACTTTCCCCATGCTACTTTAGGCTATTTAAGAAAATGTATTATGAGATGGGGGAGAGTGGGGAGATTGAAGATTTTATCAGTATTATATGCTTGGAGAGGAATGCATATGCATGGCACTTTGGTCTGGGATCACTTTATTATTTATTTTATTTATTTAGCATACGGCATACAATGTCAGGGAAATCTACAAATGCTAGATACAATACAGCCTAAATTGCTGGCTCATTCTGTTCAGCACTTGCATGCCTATCCTTGGTGCACCTTGGTTACACTGTTTGACTAGTGGCACTCGGGTTGTTGGCTCTTTTGGGCTACTCTGCCTATCTCACTTCATGTTATGTTGTCTTGTGTCCGGTCAGGTCCAATGGTGGCTTCTGATCTTTCCTCACACATGAACGCAGCTAGGGATCAATTTAGAGAAGATGGATTAGGAATGTAGAAGAAATCTATTGCTGATTCTAATGGAACACATGTAGATGTTGCAGTACAGTGCTACTTACAAACCTATTCTGGTAGCATCCATACTTCTCTAAAACTCATCTGAGAATTCTATGTGGGATATTGCATGGATATACATCTTATTTGTTAACTGGCCTATGCAAAAGAGCCTGCTGTTGATCGACTTTAGCGCTTGAAGGAAAGTGTTGGAGGAGGTCCCTAAAAGTTGAGTCAGAGACAGGCCACCTCACACAACCACTTTGCTTCGAGGCAAGTGGCTTCTGTGCATACAGAGAATGCAGACACACAATCAAAGTGAAGTGAAATGGTGCTGCTGTGATCTAGCAAGTAGAGTATTGCTTCAGTTTTCATCTTCAATGGCTCCAACACATGGCTTAGTACGTCGTTATGACTTAAGCATAATGGGTGACTGAAAACTGAATTCTTTTCTCTGTGGAGACACAAAGAAGAAACATCAGTACTTCTGGAAGTGCACCTCTGATTATGGAAGAGCACATGGTCACTTGGGCATTCAAAGGAGTTTAGCCTGAAGAAGACACATGGATTGAAGAATCCTGCAGGTACAATAACCTCTATAAGTCTCTACAGTAATGCAGGCAGCAGAATAGCAAAATTAATAATTCTGAAAAGATTTGGCAGCATAGAAACTCATCTAGCGGAATAACTGAGGCAAAGGAAAGTACCAATAGTGTTGAGTGCCTTGGGTGCAATCCCAAAACATCACTTGAACACCGTCAGCAGTGATAAAATCACCATCAGTCAATTGCAAGAAACCCCCAGCTTTACGCAGAACAGCTTACATCCTGTGACAATAACTTTAATCTTATTAAACAATATCTGGATATCCCGGGTCCTTGGGAAGGATTCTGTAGGTATATAAAAATGCCAGATTCAATCTAAACATCTGGTTGACTGTGTGACAGACCCTAATCATCATCATCATCATTATCATCATCATCATCATCATCATCATCATCATCTGCACATTGACAAAATTTCCATCTCTCAATTACAAAAGACTATACTACTAAGATCTGCACATTTACTAAACCACTACATCACAATATCCTAAATTCTTGGGAAAAACTTGATGCATATGAAGGCCAACATCATCTAAAGATCTGACACCTGTTTTTTTTTGTGTATGTAATAATAACATGACCTTTTATACTCTTGTCTAATGCGTTGTTCTTCTATTTTATTATAGTTAAAATACAAATTACAGTAGCGTTACCATCTCTAAATGTTAATTCGCATAGACAAGATAGATAAATAACTACAGAAAAGTGCAGAATTTATGAAAATATGTATCTACTTTCTTGCTGATGTCTGTGGCAACCATTTTATTGGAAATTTTCTTGAATGTATGCCTTGAATATGCCTTGAATGCTAGTTTTCAAACAGTATTTAACACTTGGTTAAGAGAACAAGGAGATTGCATGTATGGATTACAGAGTGCAAGGGCATCTATGTAAGGGTGTCGTATGGATTACAATACTTGCCTTAAGTACAGGTGTTGACCTCCTGCAAATCCCACTACTGATACAAAACCCAGGCATAAGGATGTCAATATTCTCATCTTAAGATCTTCTGAAAAGTCCCTGAAATTTGGCAAGATGTTGAAATATTGCAAGTTTAGACTCATTTCATTTTTAATTGTTAGGAGGCTAGGTATATTTCTGGCTCTGGAAGATGTATCACTACCATGTTGTGAATACTGTTCCTAAAAACGTTATTTCATACCTAGATCTGGAAGAATCATGTGAATAATGTGAAAAAGATTGTTATACCTTTCTTTGGTAGGCTGCTGTGCAGTGGTGAAATCCAAATTTTTTTACTACCGGTTCTGTGGGTGTGGCTTGGTGGGCGTGGCAGGAAAAGGATACTGCAAAATACCCATTCCCTCCCCACTCCTGGGGGGAGGATATTGCAAAACCTCCAGAGGTGGTATTTACCGGTTCTCTGAACTACTCAAAATTTCTGCTACTGGTCCTCCATTATCCTGCTGGATTTCACCCCTGCTGCTGTGTAACAATGGTTTTAATTTAAAAAGTTTCTCACTTAACCAATCCACATCGTCAATAATAACTCAGCATTTTCCCAATCCCGTTTCTTCTCTAGGCTTTGGATGTGTAGGAAAATTTGGGTGCAGAAATGCTCGGATATATTTACAAATGGGAATCTGCATTTCTGGCAGAAGGTACCTGCTGCTAAAATTGCTGACCTGCAATAAAAACCTGGAAAAACTACCAAGGTAAGAAGTTCCCCCAATCCTTTAAACAGATCCTGAGATTTCTGAAATATTTGATGACAACATAAGCTTAACAAAGTTCTTTGAAGTATTTGCCTCCTTCAAAAGCAGATGTCTCCAAACTCTTTAGCTCATTGACCCCTTTATGACATTTCATTAACGCCCAAACATTTATTATATGACAATAATTTAATAAATACTATTTAACAGTACTATGAATAATAATAATAATAATGGGAACTGAAACCCAGTTTCACTGCTGGCTGACTATTTAATGCTGAGCAAGGTTGTCTTATCAGTAGCTACCTTACCTTCAAGATTAGGGACTGGCATAAAATTCTACAGAGGCCCCAAAAGATTAATTGAGTCCAATGAACTTTCCATCCTTATAAAAAAAAGGGTGAAAGATTTATACCTCCCATCATTATCAACCCCACTTATTGACACTCAGGCTTACTAATCCCCTTGACCCACAGCCATTTATTAACTACTATAGGCCCTTTATGAACTGTGTACTTCAACTTCCAGAATTCCTGAGCCTTTAGTGGGGCCACAATTTATGTGGATGGAGGTATGGAAGACTAAGTGAGCCTGGGGATTTGGGGAGTGGGGATTTTGCAGCTTATTTTTGAATTGGGTAAAGGTAAAGGTTCCTCTCGCACATATGTGCTAGTCATTCCCGAGGGGGCGGTGCTTTTTTAAAATTTATTTTATTTTATTTGAATTTTGAATTATACTAATGTTATTTTAGGGCTAATACTTTTAATTGTGCTAGGATTTTGGCCATGATCAAAGAAGGCTGGAGAAGTGCCCGCTAGTGCCCACTTCTGCCCACAACATTGTTTGTTTGGGTATTCTTTCCAGAGGAGTTTACCTGGGTTGGTTCTGCAAGAGAATGGAGAGGCAGGAAGTTAGCGGGATGGTGGGAGGAGCAGAAGAGGGGCAGGCTGCAGCATCTAGATTGGGGGCCTCTACATGTTTGTTGGACCCTTGTCCCTCTGGCTTGTTACGGCAACCAGAGAGGTGACTGGAGACTGGATCCAGGTGATTATCAATGCTTCTCTGAGGGATGGGGTCTTCCCTGCCATACTTAAGGAGGCGGTGGTTTGTCCCCTCCTCAAGAAGCCTGCTCTGGATCCAGCCTCCTTGAACATCTTCCGTCCCGTCTCCAACCTTCGCTTTATAGCAAAGGTTGTTGAGTCTGTGGTGGCATACCAACTTCCACAATTCCTGGAGGAAACTGACTATCTGGACCCGTACCAATCAGGCTTCAGGCATGGGCACAGCACGGAAATGGCATTGGTCACCCTGGTGAATGATCTCTGGCAGGCCCGGGATGGGGGGTTTTCTCCCATTCGGGTGCTACTTCACCTCTCAGCAGCTTTCGATACCATTGACCATGATATCCTACTGCGTCAGCTCCGGGGGTTGGGGGTGGGAGGCACAGTTGTTCTCCTATCTCTCGGGCCATACGCAGTTTATTTGGGTGGGTGGGGGTCAGAGATCCTCCCTGAGGCCCCTCACCTGTGGGGTGCCACAGGGGTCGGTTCTCTCCCTCCTGCTCTTTAATATCTATATGAAGCTGCTGGGTGAGATCATTCATAGTTTTCATCAGTATGCTGATGATACCCAGCTCTACATCTCCACCCCAGACTAACCCAGGGATGGATGCCCTTTCCGTGATGTCCCAGTGCCTGGAGGCGGTACGGATCTGGATGGGTAGAAACAGGCTCAGACTCAATCCCTTCAAGACTGAGTGGCTGTGGATGCTGGCATCTCCTGAGCTAGCTGCCCCATCACTTCAGATGGGAGGGGAGTCTCTGGCTCCCTCTGGAAGGGTTCATAATCTTGGTGTCCTCCTTGATTCTCGGCTGTCCTTGGTGGATCATCTGATGGCCGTGACAAGGGGGGCTTTTGCACAGGTTCGCCTGGTGTGCCAGTTATGCCCTTTCCTAGACAGGGATGCCCTCCGTACAGTCACTCATGCTGTCATTATTTCTCGCCTGGATTACTGCAATGCCCTCTACATGGGGCTGTCCTTGGGATGCACCCGGAGGCTCAAGCTAGTCCAGAATGCAGCCACGCGGGTTGTTACAGGAGCTTCTCGTTACTCCCGTGTGACACTTCTCCTGCGCGAGCTGCACTGGCTGCTGGTTGTTCTTCGGATCCGCTTCAAGGTGCTGATTCTTACCTATAAAGCCCTTCTTGGCATGGGCCCAGGATATTTGCAGGACCACCTCCTACCAGCCTCCCACCGCCCTGTGCAGTCATATAGGGCAGCCCTCCTCTGGGTACCATTGGCCAGACAGTGTCGGCTGGTGGCCCCCAGGACAAGGGCATTCTCAGTGGCCACACCGACCCTCTGGAATGAGTTACCCATCGGGCTCCGGACAGCCCCTGACCTCCGCACTTTCCGTACCGACCTGAAGACATTGCTGTTTCAGCAATTTTCCTGATCTGCTATGAGATTTTATTATATTTGGGGTTTTATATTGGCTGTTTTTTATTGTTATATGTTTTAATTTCTGTACACCGCCCCGAGCCTATGGGAGAAGGGCGGCATATAAATTTAATAAATAATAATAATAATAAATAATAATCTAGTGAAATCTTTCTTTAGAATATATTTTCTAAAAGTGTAATCCAAATTGTTCAAGGTGTTTTAAAATTATTATTATAAAATTTTTTACGTTGCCCATCTCCTGTACAAAGTGACTCTGGGTGACTTAAAAGTCTAAATCTCATCTTTTTCAAATTTACTGAATAACGTATTTAAACAGGAGACTTCTATGTGTTGTTGTATATACCATGTTTCCCCGAAAATAAGACATCCCCGGATAATAAGACCTCCTTCAAAAATAAACCCTTCGCCGAAAATAAGCTCTCCTCCAAAAATAACCCCTCCCCGAAAATATTTAAGCGCATGTGCAGCCAGTCCCCACCATTTCCTCTGGTTAAGGTTAGGGAGACAGAGCTGGAAATCAGGTAAGACGACAAGAGGACCACACGCCCCAAAATAATAAGACCTCACCAAAAATAAGGCCAAGCGCTTATTTTGGGGTGGAAAAAAATACAAGACAGGGCCTTATTTTCAGGGAAACACAGTAGTATGTGTTGTTATATTTCCTTTATACACTTTTTGTGCAGGATTATGGTGGGAGGACGTTTGCAAATAGGTTTCTACTTGATTTTTGCTCGTTATTCCTTTAAATCGTAAAATCTATGCATTGGAAGGAGTTAGTGGATCATTTAGCCTGGTGTTTTTCAAACTTGGCAACTTTAAGATATGTGGACTTCAACTTTCAGAATTCGCCAGCCAGTTTAGGGAATTCTGAGAGTTGAAGTCTGTACATCTTTAAGTTGCCAGGTTTGAAAAACCTGATATAGTCAGATTCTTAAATAATGTTGCGTATGAATGCTAGGTATTAATAAATTATATTTTATGACAATAAAATCTATACTGCCTGATTATACTGTTTCACTATAAAAGCACTTTTTAATTAACAATAACCAAGAAAAATCTTTAATCCAGACATACAACAATTTCTAATTAATTGTTGCTCATTAATTTTTGATCTTGGCTGCAACAATCTAGGCAATCAATAGGTAGAAATGAAGAGATTCAAAACATTCTAAATCTTTGTTGCTCTTTTTTCTTTGAACTTCCCTCCCTTCCCTCCCTTTTTTATTGAGAATGTACAATAGGCTAGTAAAGTTTTTCTATTGGTCCCTTTGGAATTTTGAAAGTAGACTGTAGGTGTTCTCTCGAAAATTTCTACCTGTTGAGTTTTGACTAGTCCCAAAACACCTGTAGATGGGTCCAGAACAGAGGTGGGTTTCAGCAGGTTCTGACCTGTTCTGGAGAACCAGTAGCGGAAATTTTGAGTAGTTCGGAGAACCGGTAGTAAAAATTCTGACTGGCTCTGCCTCCCAAGTTCCAGCTGATCAGGAGGAAATGGGGATTTTGCATAACCTTCCCCTGGATTGGGGAGGGAATGGAGATTTTACAGTATCCTTCCCCTGGAGTGGGGAGGGAATGGAGATTTTACAGTATCCTTCCCCTGCCATGCCCGCCATGCCACGCCCACCCATAGAACCGGTAGTAAAAATTTTTGAAACCCATCACCGGTCCAGAACACCTGTTTATCAGAATTTAGATGAATGAGTTTGTTCATTGTCCTGTCTTCTAGCTGATCAGAATGATTTCTAGTACCCAGATGTTTTCTTCTTTCCTGCATCAGTGGACATCGCCCCCACCATTTTCTAAAATTGCTTTATCAATGGGGGGAAAAAAGGCCTCCTCTCCCAATGCTGCTACAGGTAGTCCTCAACTTACAACAGTTCCGGGGGAGTCAGATTCACTTAACAACTGAGTCATAAACTTAACAACAGCAATGGTTCATGTAACAACTATGGCAAGAAAAATCATAAAATGGGGCAAAACTCACTTAACAAATGTCTCACTTAGCAGTATAAATTTTGGGTTCCATTATGGTTGTAAGTCGAGGGCTACATGCCTGAGGACTTCTTGGAATAGGCTCCTCCCCAAAATTGCCTCCTTTGGATGTAATTTTGATGATGGGCTAAGTGTCTTCAAAAGTCTGATAATGAACCAGACAAAGCTAATAGTTTCAGCCTCATAATGGAAACAGACAAAGAGCATCTCCCGAGACAGAAATTGGAAAGAAAAGATGTGCCTTCCTTCATCCTTTCTTGTAAAGCATGACTGATTAAGAATTGACCTCAGTTTAGGTGTGAATGTGATTCTACCCCCTTAAGTATTACATTTTTATTAATCCATTTCATTTAATTTCCAGTCTTCATTAACTTTTCCTCTCCCACCCCGTTTTTTATAGCTTTTGCCTTGTATTTTACCCTGTTCCACATTTATTATTGTTCTTTCATTCTCAGTGGCTTCCTTTTTTTCCCCCTTTCTTTTCCCCTTGCCCTCCTTTTCTGCAGGATGAGCTCCTGTGCCAAATCAATGCTTCCATCTCAGTGGCTGTTCCTGGCATATGTGTTAATGGTGTGCTGTAAATTGTTGTCCGCAAGTAGCCATCCTCCTCGGGGACCGGCAGGTAGGAGCTTTCAAACTCATTAGGCACTACCGAGGCCAATTAATAACACTCTCCAAAATGTTAGAGTCCACTTTTTAGCCATAGATAATTGATGAAGCTGTTTGGCAATGCGGTTGTGATCAGAGCGAAGGAGACGAAAAGGTTACGAACTCGCACATAAAGAAAGATGAATTATTGCTAAGCCTTTGAAGCGGTTCATGATCGTTGTCTGTGTCAGACAATTTCCTGAATGAATTCACCAGACTCTGTGGATTTCAAAGGTTCATGTTTTTCTTTTTCACAAGACCCAAACCACCCCTCCCCCCCAATCATGAAACAGAACCAAAAAGTGGAAGAAATATTCTCCAGAATTGTGAGGAGAGGAGATATTGTTCTCCTGTAAACAGTTTACACTGATTACCTGAATAGAAAAAAATCCTTTCCTGAACAGCTGTTGCAATCTCGAGCAGTTGGCATGTTCTCGTCTATAAAGAGATAAAAACAAGTTTTCTTATGCTGTGGCCTCCTAGAGAAATAAATCAGCTTTCAAATGATGGAAAAAATGGGAGGGCTTTCAGCAGTGGTGGGTTTCTACTGGTTCACCCTGGCGAACTGGTAGTGGCGGCAGCGGGAGGCTCCGCCCACCCACCTGGATGGCATCATGGACGCTCTGCGCACTCGCAGAAGATTCTGCGCCTACGCAGAAGCGCTGTGTGTGCGCTCACAGTTCTGAACCGGTAGAAAAGGTAAGTGGAACCCACTACTGGCTTTCAGTTAAATTTGGGTCCAAGCACAAGGCTTTGGCAGTGGCACTGAGAACAAACCATAATAATGTTGAAGTAATGTTGAAGCCCGATGGCTCAGTGGTTGAAGATGCTGAGTGTATCAGCTGAAGAGCTGACAGCCCAGGTTCGAAACCCCAGTCAAAAGCAGAGTCATATACGACCGATAGGAAAATCTTTATATTTAATAACTTGCATTGGAGTATGTCATCATCAAATGTTGTAGTTTTATGCAGCACCTGAGTCAGATGCAAGTTGCAGAATGCAATGACATCATAACATACCGTATGCATTGGCATCACCCCACCCCTCTCCAAAGAAGCCCATTGGCTTTGAAGAATGCCGGGATCATCGCAGCAGATTTACAACGTCAATGCACTTAAGGACTTGGCCCTGAATCACCTGTATAATATTGAACATAGGAGACAATTTTATCCCCACAAGACCTTTCCCATGGGAGAAATGCCTTGCTTTGAGAAACTTGTCTCTGTGCTTTAAATCTAAGGTTATGATGAAAGCTGAGGAGTCTGCCTAGGCAACTTTGGATTTTTGAACCACAGCTCACATTCTTTTATGCCAGCCAGGGGAAAAAAAAATGATTTCGGTTAATCGGTTGAAAGCACTGCGCATTTGTCACGCAAGCTAGCGTTTCTGATCTTTGCCACAATGGCAGGGTTTTTGTGGGGGGGGGGGGAAATGAAATGACTTTCAACAATACTGTACAGGAAGAAAGGAGGTTGTGTAATGAGTTATGCCATTGGTTCTCAACCTGTGGTCCACAGACCCCTGGAGGACCGCAATGTCCGTGAAGGCTTGAAGGAATGTTATGATTTAAATCTTGAGTTAAGTCTTGGGGGTCCATGACCATGGTCCGTGGCCACAAAATATATTTAAAGGGGGGGGGCGTGGTGAAGAAAAGGTTGAGAACCACTGAGTTAGGCTGATTCCTTTTCTTTGAATTGTGAGAATTCATACACATGGAGTGTGAACAGCTGCGTCTAGCCAACCTTGGCTGTTCTTAAGAAGCTAAGCAGGATTGGATGGGGTTGCCAGGTTATTTAATTATTCTGAAAATCTCACAAGAAGGTTTAAAACACTAATCTAGAAAACTAAAGAAATAAAAGCAACAGATTAATGCTTAAACATTATATTAACATTAAACAACAATGTTTGAACTTGAAGATACTATGTCAGCCATTAATTTAATAATCACTATAGATGTTATCTTCATTTTACCATGGCTGTTTTAATATACTGTATATTGCCTCTATTGATGCTTTCGGTTTTGTATCAAGTACATGGCATCGAGGCTCATATAGATTTATTTAAAAAGGAATTGTGTGACTCCTTAAATCTCTTTCCCAGTGAGCAAAATTGGTTTAATTTGGGAGGGGGGAATTCAGGATATTAAGACATACTTTTGAATATAGGTAGTCCTCGACTTACCATAGTTCATTTAGTGACCATTCAAAGTTTTCACATTTACGAACTTTATAGTAGCCCCATGATGATGTGATGCTTGACAGCTGGCTCATATTTATGACAGAGTCATTTGATTCCCTTTTGCAACCTTTTGACAAGCCAAAGTCAATGAGGGAAGCCAGATTCACTTAACAACCGTGTTACTAACTTACTTGCTGCAATGATTCACTTAACAACTGTGGCAAGAAAGATTGGTAAAATGGGCCAAAAATCTCTTAACAAATGTCTTACTTAAGTACAGCAATTTTGGGCTCAATTGTGGTCGTAAGTCAAGGACTACCTGTGCTACACCTACAGTAGTGGCCAAAATTGTTCCCTTTTGGGAACAGTGTATTTTTGAGGTTTGATGGTTAACAGCACCATTTTTGGGGAGTTTCAGGATAATCATATTCCACTGCTGGAATGACCTAGGGATAGCCCAGACCTTAACCCAGTTGAAAATCTATGGAGCCAACTAAAGAAACTTGTTAGTCAGAAGCGACCCAGCAATAAAACCCAGTTAATAGAAGCCATCATTCCATCTTGGTTTCACATTATAACAGCTGTAGAACTAAAAGATTTGGTTCATTCCATGGGAAGATGTTGTAAGGCCGTAATTCAAACTAAAGGTTACCGAACTAAGTATTAACTGACACGATAATTTTTGTATATCTCGTTTTTTTCTATGGTGATAATTTTTGTATATCTCATTTTTTCTATGTGTTTTACTTTACGTTTTTATACTATAACTGCTATACTAATAGCAAATCCTTCATAAAAGTTATTGCATTACATTCTTGATTAAATTATCTTTCCATTGATATACAATTATATGGTACTACTCCAAAAAAAAAAAAAAAAGTGGTGTTATTAGCTAGTTTTAGAAAATACCCTTTTCCCAAAAGGTTTGCACAATTTCGACCACTACTGTAAAGAGCTTTAACGCATCAGGGTATCATTTTGCTCCTTTACTCTTCTGAAATAGTTTGAAAGATTTACCTGTGCTCATTCTGGGATATTCTCTGGGGCCCAAACAGGCAGTGGAGGTGCTCCATGTGGCTCATGCCCACTGTATTTAATGATGTGGTTTTGAGGGCTATAGTAGGTATTTGTAATTGTGTGACGGTACCATTTTCTAAGCAACAGAAACAGAAAAACCAAAAGTATACATATAGATTGGGTGATACTTGGCTTAATAGCCATAACTCTGCAAGGGATCTTAGATTCTTAGTGGACAATCAATTAAATATGAGCCAATAGTGTGCGGCGGCAGCCAAAAATGCCAATGCAATTCTCAGTTGCATTAACAGAGGGATTCAATCAAGATCACGTGAGGTACTAATAGCATTCTATAAAGCCTTAATAAGACCACACTAGAATACTGTATCCAATTTTGATCACCACACTACAAAAAAGATGTTGAGACTCTAGAAAGAGTACAGAGAAGAGCAACAAAGATGATAGAGGACTGGTGGCTGAAACATATAAAGAATGTTTACAGGAACTGGGCATGGCTAGTCTAGTGAAGAGAATGACCAGGGGAGACAGAGAAGAGAGAGTCAATCTATTTTCCAAACCACCCAAAGGCTAGACAAGGAATAATGGATGGAAACTGATCAAGGAGAGATTCAACCTAGAAATAAGGAGAAATTTT
Source organism: Masticophis lateralis (assembly GCA_030761175.1). Classification (NCBI taxonomy): domain Eukaryota; kingdom Metazoa; phylum Chordata; class Lepidosauria; order Squamata; family Colubridae; genus Masticophis; species Masticophis lateralis. Next base: position 42,658,513 of record JAUDYJ010000002.1, on the reverse strand, counting down.
CTGACTATGAGAACAATCAACCAATGGAACAGCTTGTCTTCAGAAGTTGTGGGGGCTTCATCACTGGAAGCTTTCAAGAAGAGACTGGACTGCCACCTGTCAGAAATGGAATAGGGTTTCCTGCCTAAGCAGCGTGTTAAACTAGATGACCTACAAGGCCCCTTCCAACTCTGTTGTTCTATTCTATTCTTCAGTGGAAAGCAAAGCTTAGACGGAGAAGGCCAACCCAGCACTCTGCTTAAGGGCTATGAGCCATGGAAATACAACTGTGCAAAAACTTAAACCAGCCACTACTCTTCTCAAAAGCCATCACACAAACAAGAGAGTCATACATTTAGCAATTCCCTGTAGTTGAAGGAGTTGCATGGCTTCTCCTAACCTCGTATTAGTTGGGATTGTGGTGAGGGTCAGTTTCTCTCCATAGATCAGCTCAAAATTACAGAGTACTTCTGCAAATAAAAAGAATCCCTGAAAGGGGAAAGGAGAAAGATATGGTCCATGCTTTTTGGGGGGAACGGGTAACAATTTATTACAGCTGTGATGTTCATAAAACTGTATCTGTTGCAGTAAGAACAGTACTTGATATTCTGATTGTTTTGAAAAACCAGGGAAGGATGCCTGTCTTGTGTTGAATGCAATGTGTTTGGGATGTAGGGAATCTTGTAGCTTTTGTGGGGATAAAAATACGTGAATTTGTGAAGCAAATTAAGCTAAGTAAATTCAGCTCATTTAAATATTTTCATGGTGCAGAAATGATATGTGTCTGTGGGAAGGACAGGATAATTTAGAATTAATCCAGCTTTAGAATCAGAATTAGAATTCTAATTAGAATTAGAATTATCTAGCTTTCCTGGATAGTACACTGCTCCTATTTCATTTCATCGTAGCCAGATGCAATTTCAGCATTAAGATGAAATTTTAGTAAATTATAAATTTAGAAATGCCTACTTTGCTACTATTACATATTGCCCCTATTAAAATCAAATGTCTGTGTTATTGTTCTGTGTTAAAGTTCTAATTAACACCATCTGCCTTTAAGAAATCTGTGATTGCTGGCAACCCCTGACTTCATTTACCTAGTCCCACATCTAACAATTCAACGTGCAGAGATCTGTGTGATTTTATCATAAGACATGTCTAAGATGTGAATGTCTGAAAGTACAGTACAGGTAGTCTTCAACTTACTACCATTTGTTTAGTGACTGTTTGAAGTTAGAATAGAATAGATAGAATAGAATTTTTTATTGGCCAAGTGTGATTGGACACACAAGGAATTTGTCTTGGTGCATATGCTCTCAGTGTACATAAAAGAAAAGATACATTTGTCAAGAATCATAAGGTACAACACTTAATGGTAGTCATAGAGTACAAATAAGCAATCAGGAAACAATCAACATCAATATAAATCTTAAGAATACCAGCAACAAGGTTATAGTCATACAGTCATAAGTGAGAGGGGATGGATGATGGGAACAAGGAAAAGATTAATAGTAGTGCAGATTTAGTAAATAGTTTGACAGTATTGAGGGAATTATTTGTTTAACAGAGTTATGGCATTCGGGAAGAATGCCATAACTATTCTTGTGTCTAGTTGTTCTGATGTGCAGTGTTCTATAGCGTTGTTTTGAGGGTAGGAGTTGAAACAGTTTATGTCCTGGATGTGAGGGGTCTATAGATATTTTCTCTTTTTGACTCTTGCAGTATACAGGTCCTCAATGGAAGGCAGGTTAGTAGCAATTGTTTTTTCTGCAGTTCTGGTTTATGACTGTTTTTCATACCATTGCAGTAACCTTGTGGTCATGTGATCAAAATTTGGCCGCTTGGCAACTGGCATGTCTTTATGGTGGTTGCAGTGTCCCTGGGTCATGTGATCACCTTTTGAGACCTTCTGGCAACTTAAGTCAATGGCGGAAGCCAGATTCACTTAACGATATTATTCCTAACTTAACAACTGCAGTGATTCCCTTAACAACTATGCAAGAAAGGTCGTAAAACGGAACAAAACTCACTTAACCGTCTTGCTTAGCAACATAAATTTTGAGCTCAGTTGAGGTCACAAGTCAAGGAATACCTATAGGAAATGTACCAAAGTTGTCCTTGAGGATGAACTTCAGGGTTCCTTTTGAAAACACCATCTAGAGTTAGTGACCAAAATAGATGTGCATATTTTGAATGCATCAACATCCATCCTTATTTAGCTTGTTAGCCATTAATGTCTAGACAGTGTTCCAACTATATTTTAGGTTTTATTTTTCTGGAATGCAAGAGAAGATGCAGTGGCAAAAACACGTTGACATTGGAATTTGTTTCCAACCTAGGATTCAATCACACCTCTTTAAAATTCATTCACCATCCAGTCCCAAGAGAAATACCTGTGATGGGAATTTGATGCTGTGTATTGTGTGCACGAAAGATAAGTGCTCATTATAGATGATGCAAATTCTTTCACTTTACAACTCAAGATTATGATTCTACATTTTGGTAGGATTAAGACTGACTTTTAGACTTTCCAGAATGCACCTTGTGATATTAAAGACTTTGCAAAATGTGAACCACTCAATGTGAAAGAAAAATAGATGACCTTACGGGTAATTGTTCCTGGAAACCTCAAAGAACACACAAGCAATATACTGTTGTCATTACTAAGTTTTGCTTCTTCTTGGGAATTGAAGCAAACAGTTTAAATTTGAGTGGAATGGAAGATTAGTCTATCACATAGGCTAAAACGTAGCCTGCCACATTTTGGCTGAGATTCTCCCCCCCCCCCCCCCCCAATAACCTTGCTAAACTGCTTTGAGGTCACAGAATATTCCATCACATTGTAACTGCTCAGGTTGAGATCAGTCATTAGGATGTTGATAAACCATGAAGTCTTTGTGAAGGATGTGAAGGGACTGAGAGAGAGAAAAGGGGGAGGAAAACAGAGGCTGGTGGATAAGAAATGAGAGTAGAGAATAAGGTCCAAGTGGAAGAGAAGATAAAGAGAGAGAAATCAGAATAGCTGAAGGAAAGGTCAATAGACCGAAAACTAAAAAAGTTGAGGGGAGGAAGCAGATAATTTAGTTAAGATCAAGGATGTAACTGAGAAAAAGAAGAATTGGTTAAGAGAGTGATACACCCAAATATTAAGTCTCTCAAAACTGCAAAAGGCAAGAAGTACTAGGTGATAATAAATAATAAAATAATACAGAATGAGCCAGGTAGCTTAAAAGCAGACGTTTGAGATGCTCAGTCTAGACAAATAGAAATGGCAGAGAATAGGAATGATATTTGAATGATCTCAATGCTAGGCTTCTGGGCTCTTGTTACGGGAGTCTTTGCTGCATTTAATCATATCAAAGCAGTAAAAGATTTGTTTGATACACAGGCTGTACCTTATATGGGTTTCAGTTAATACTTATACAAGGAATGTCTTTGATTTGTGATCATGGCCGTCACTAATATTTCTGAGCAAATTGCTCAACTGATTCCTTGGAACCTGCTCTTGCTCTTCAGTTCACTAACACCAGGCAAGTTTTACCAACCCCAACTGCCAGTTTTAGCGATGCCTGGCAGATTGATTTCTTCAAGCAGGCAGGAGTAGGCAATGAGATACCTATGGCAGCCCTTGGAAAACTCAGCTTCATGTTACTCTCCCTGCTTCTCCTTTTTATATTTATATTAGAATCTTCATATACAGGAATGTAACTAAGGTATTTCTAGAATTTGAATTAAAATTATTGCTGGCTACAATTCATCGCTTTGTTCAGAAAAAGGCCTATCCATCCACCCAAAGGAAAAGATAAATTATCCTGGTAGAAAGCATCTTAGGGTGTTGGAGGGAATAGTGGACAATAGCCTCTCGTGTTTGCCTTCTGGTAAATAAATGATTTACAATCACCTTTGTATAATTTACACATTCACTGTGGCATCCATTTTGTGAGGTAACAGTGGTTTTCTGAGAGCCGGTTTGGTCTAGTGCCGTGATGGTGAACCTATGGCACACATGCCAGAGGTAACATGTAGCACCCTCTCTGATGGCACATGAGCCGCCGCCCCAGTTCAGCTCTGCTGCACGTGCCTCCTGCCAGCCCTCTAATCTTTGGGTCTCTGCCATGCATGTCCGGGGGCTGGGCACTTGTGCATGTGGGGGCGCATGCGGGGGTGCATGCACATGCATGGGGGGGGCTGCTGCAGGGCCCCACACATGCATGCGGGAGGTGGGGCACATGTGCTGGGGGCAGGGCCCATGCACGGGGGGCAGGGTGCATGCATGGAGGCCACACGTGCATTGCATTTTGGGGTTTTGGGTGCACGCGCATGCACGCACTTTGGGCACTTGGTCTGGAAAAGATTAGCCATCACTGGTCTAGTGGTTAAGGCCACCAGTCTAGAAAGTGGAAAACAGTGATTTCTGTTGTGGCCCCGTCCTCTGAGCCTATCCCTTTGGAGGAAGGCAGCTCTGAGCAGGAGGAAGAGGAGCCAGCCAGATCTCCCAGCCCTCCCCCTCTGGCACCGGCTCAGGTGCCAGCTGAAAGAGAGCCAAGTAGTGGGGAAACAGGTGTCTCAGATGAGAGTGAGGGAGAGACGTCATTCCTGGACGCACGCCAAAGAAGGCGAGAGAAAAGGGTACTGCAGCTGCGGCGTATGAGGAAATCCTGAGTCATTGGATTGGAGTCACAGGATCAATGACTCACTGGACCACACCCAGAAACATATCTATATAAGACAGTACGGTGGGTCACGAAGTTCGTGACGAACAAAGCTAAACAAACGAAGCAACCTCGTAGTCTTGGAAGCTGGATGAACGGCAAAGCTACGTAGGTGATTTTCTTGTTTGTGTAAACCAATAAAGTCCTTGGCAGACGGTGTGCATATCGCTGCCAAGGTTGAGATAAGAACTGCGGAGTGTGCCAAGTGATTCTTAACCCTCGGCTGGCTGTGTTTTTGTGGGTCTCTGAAGGGGGGGGGGACAGATCAATTTCAAGTCCCGCCTTAGCAATGAAAGTCAGCTCGGTGATTTTGGCCCACTTCCTCTCTCAGCCCAACTCACTTCACAGAATTGTTTTTGTGGGGAAAATGTGTTGGAGGAAGGAAAGAAAGAGGAGGAAGATGTGTTGGATATGCCCTTAGGCTTCAGTTGTTTGTAAAAGTAATAAAGGTGGGGTACAAACAAAAAACAATATTTTCAACATTCCAAATAATATTTTCAACCAGCCCTAAGTGGTTTCCTAATCTTGCAAGAAAGATGAAACTAGAAATGCTCACTCATAAGCAAAAATTGATGGCACAACAGGCTTTTGAGCCCAAAGATGCACAGATTCTATAGAAGATTTTACTTGGTTTTATATTGCTGACCTCTATTCCCTAAAACAGCCCAGTTTTATAGCTTCTGAGCACTGCTGCACCCTCCCCATAGCATTTCAGGTGCTTAAATCACCCAGGCATTTTCCCCACACTTCCTCCTAATGAATACAGGATTAATGCCCAGAGCAAAACTCTAGTTGTCAAGATGCCAGCTTCCAAGAGTAATCTGGAAGAGGAGAGTTTGTCATGAGACATGAAGAATATGTGAATCCTACAGCTTGGTTCTCCATCTAAACAAACAGCTGCATCATGTGGAGAGAGAAAATATGTGTCATTGACAGGACAGTAGGAGGAAAGCTGAAGCTTATAAGTTCACCACTCCTCCTGTTATCCATTCCATTTTATATCCTGTTTCTATTTCCTCACTATGAATCTGAAGTTAATTTAAGACAAGAAATCTTCAGGATAAATATATTTCTCTCTTATCTAGGTCTAACCAAATAAGTTTCCCCTGGGTTTCAATGTGATCGAGCCATAGACAAATACTTTGACAGCAGTTCATGTGCCATTCCCCAAGCTTGCATGCATATACAATGGAGGAATTAGGTATGTATCTCCAATCAAAATTTGCAAGTAATTCTGGAGTAGAAAGATTAGAATGGAGGAAGGGAAGGGAAAGGAAAAACTGTGTCATCAAGGGGCAAGGTGCACTGATGACAGTAGCATTGTGCCAGCACAGTGGAAGTTCTACCTCTTTCATACATGTTGTGACGCCTCCCGCCATTTTGGCAAAAATAGTAGGCCTCACGGATACTTCTGGGAAGAAAGTATCAGTTGGAATTTGATGGGCCACAGTTTTTATTTGGCTTATGGTACATATATAAAGTGATCTTGCTTAGACATTCATTCATGGCATACAAATATCTCATCTTGTATATCTTTTTGAAACTATAGATGGGGTACTCTACTTGGGGAACAAATACACGGGAGAAGACCATCCGCTATTCTTTGAAGTTTTTTTTTTACCCCTTTTCCCTTAACCCTGTTAACAGGTTAACCCTGTTAACCCTGGTAAACAAGTAAAATCTATAGAATTTCAATGAACCCTTTTGTCAGTTTTGGAAGACAATTTTCTTTTTTAAGAAAATTAAATTTTTAAACTGCCACATATTTTAGCTGGGGAAGTTGGGAGGGGGTTGTTATTGGAGCGGTAGAAAGTTAGTCATAACAACATTCCATATTCAAGGACTTTTGCCTGGAGACTGCCTGAAGATTGTATCCAGTTGAGTGTGAAGAGTTGCTTGGACAATGTGATGAACTTGTGGGTGTGGGGCAGGGCTGTGAACTGTCAGCTAGGTGTGGAAAACCTGGAAGCTTTCAGATTTGGGTTTTCCTAGATGTGCCAACATGACCTCTCTAATAAATTGGAACTTTGAGGAACTCAGAGCTTTATTTCATTGCGGGTGTTCCTTGGAACCCTGACACCTTTATTCAGCTGATTTGATTCAGGGTATCTATCATAGACCTTTTGACCAAAGGATTTTTATTGTCCGGCTGGCTTTGTATTTTGTTTCTATGTTGCTCCACACCATTCAGACTCCCTTAGGGTAGATAAATGCTATTAATGAATAATAAATAAAATAATAAATATTCTATAGAGGTATGGTGGGACCTCTAATAACTAAGCAGCCTAAGATGGCTTTCTGTCTTGGTATTCACCTCATCCTGGACATGACTCTTTTCCAATTAAAAAGGAGGCATTTTACCAACTATGCTCTCAAGCAAGCTCTTAACTCACTTGAGACTGTACCTGCTTACATATTAAACTCTTTATGATTTCTGTGACCACTGTTTTCATTCATCATCTCGTTTGGAGCCATGCGAGACATTTCTCCTTAAACACTGGAATAGTCTAGACATTTACAAGAACATGAAATATTGGACCATGAAAGGACTTTCAAGGAAACACAATAAAGATACTAGCCTTAAATAATTTGGTGGAACAGATCTGATGCTTCCTGTAGTCGGAGACTCACGACTCACAATTTTTCAAAAATAAGGTAGCAGGAGAGAAGAGTAGTGAAAAACAATATTTGGCATGCTATCAATTCATCTTTTAAACCTGCTCTACAGTTACCATCAGAAGTTGCCTACACAGTGTTTAGATGTTGCTCTCCATCATTTTAACTTAGCTGATTTCTACTTCTCCGTCTCTGTCTCCCATTCTCATGCTATTTATGTATAAATAAGGCAAGGTAGCTCATTCATTTGTCTAGTCCGATAGGTGTTTTTCAGTAAAATGATCTACTTCAGTTCAGAAGTATATTTGGATCTGTGTTCTGAATATTTAACAGTTGTGGGGAATTTTACATGTATGCATTGTTTAAAAGTTGCATGCATTTTGAGAATCCATACCCTCTGAAAAGCTGTTTTGCTGTATAGTGCGATTTGCCGTTTCACCCACAAACAACACTGCAAGCCTAATGAAAATTTAAGCAAAAGTACAATGTTTACCCACTTGAAGAATCACCATGGTATAATGATTACTGCCAGCGAAATTCATTGGGGCCAGGCTTGTCATTATGAAGAAAAGAGAGTAAATATTTCATAGGTTAACTCGTCCTTCCTTCCTTCCGAAGTGGGTAAAATGAGGACCCAGCTTGTTGGGGGCAATATGCTGACTCTGCAAACCTCTTAGAGAGGGCTGTAAAGCACTATGAAGCTGTATACAAGTCTAAATGCTATTACTATTGCTATATTAGGATTGAATGTGTTCAAAAGTGAGTTGGTGGAAGTGTTTAAAACTTCATAGAGATGTGAGCACAGAACCTCTCTGCTGTTTATTAAAGCAGCCATGGCTGTTCAAGGAATCTGAAGGGTCAAGAGGGAGATTTTCCTAACAATTTCGCAGATAGCCTTATCACACACTTGCTTGGTCCCTGAAACAAGGGGGTGCCTATAGCCAAAAGTCTAAAGGTGAGATCCTTTCTGTGTGATCTTCCACCACTCAGCAATCCCAAACAGCTCCTTAGTCTGCAGAAGAGCTGTAGAAGAAGCAGCAGTGGTAAAAAAAAAAAAGATGCTTAAATGAATAATGATTGAAAACCAGACTGAACAAAAGTGAGTGAACATGTGCTGCAGCATGCTGGCTGGGGAATTCTGGGAGTTGAAATCCATACACGTTAAAGTTGCCAAGGTTCAGAAACATTGATGTTGAGGAGTGATTGGTGAGGGCAGCTCAGTCTTTTGTTGAAATGTATCTCCAGATGCCCAAGACAAAAAGTTGAAGCTGAGATGATAGAGCTGAAATGGATGAATGGATGGGGACTGCATTTTTATTTTGTTTGATTTCTGGACAAGTGATTTTGTGAAAAGCTTCATAAGATGTCAAAACAATCAAAATGTGTCCAGTACAGGTAGTCCTCAATGTACAACGGTTCATTTAGCGACTGTTACAAGTTATAAGGGCATTGAAAAAAAGTGACTTATGAACGTTTTCCTCACTTGCAACCATTGCAGCATCCCCTTGGTCACGTGATCGAAATTCAAACGCTGAGCAACTGACTCATATTTATGACAGTTGCTGTGACCTGGGATCATGTGATCACCTTTTGTGAACTTCTGACAAACAAAGTCCATGGGGAAGGTAGAGTTGGTTAACAACCATTTTACTAACTTAACAAGTGCAAGGATCCGCTTAACAACTGTGGCAAGGAAGGTCATGAAATAGGGCAAAATTCACTTAATAACTGTCTCACTTAGCAACAGAAATTTTGGGTTCAATTGTGGTTGTAAGTCAAAAACGTTACAGAATTCCCACTTTAGACTACATAGGATTCAGATATTAGATACATGTCTACAGATCGGTGTGTACTTTGCACGAAGAAATCTGGGTGCTACTTTGAAGAACCCCTCTGAATATAGGGACCTGTGTATCCACCGAGCTTTTCTTAGCAAAGGAAAGGAGGCCACACAGAACAATTCTTCCTCATGATTGCTTTCCTTCTCTTTTGTTTTGTAGTTTGTCAAATCCCACTTCGGTCATAGCTAGTGGGGAAAAAAAAATTGAAATTAAAAACGTTGCAATCCTGTCAAACCCACTAGAGGGCTCTGCAAGATTAAAAACCAGACACCCAACTCCCTATCAAAGAATCAAAGTCACAATGTTGCAATTTGCTAATAAGCATAATATAGGATGTTTGCCTTTTCATAGGTCAGGGCTTAGAAGGTTCCAGCCATTTTCTTGTGCTTGGCTCCTTTGATGTCTTAATGTTTTTATTCCCGATGTACATTAATGGATATTCTTGCTCTTTAAAAATATAAAATAAATAAGGCTTGTTGTGGTGGAAAGCTGTATCGAATTGCTGGAAAATGAAAGAAAAAAAATCTAAGAAAAATGGTTTTGTTTAAACAATGAATACTGGATTTTGGAATCTGTGTATTGCTGAAAAATAAAGAGGGGAAGGGAAAAAGAATCTATAATTGTATCTGTTTTAAATACTATAGGGGACATAGTACACCCAGCATAGGTTTTTGACAAAGTCTTCCATTTAAATGCATAGGTAAACTTTCTCCTGGGAGTAATTTAGTGTTAATTTAGTCTTTTATAAGGTAAAATATAGCCTCTGGTATAGTTTCTCAGAACATGCACTTTACAATGTGTTACTGTAGGAATAGATTTATATATTCAAGGGAGCTGGAAAAAAATTACAGATTAGATGATTAATATGTAGGTTTCAAGGGTCAGGCTTCATAATAATTAGGAAAGAATAATATTCCTTTTAGATATGTGGAGTGAACTTAAATTATCGTAGCTCAAGCAGTGAATGTCAATTTAACTCTGGCCTTTCTTTATCTGTGATCCATATATCTGAATCTTATTTTCCCCACCCCACTCAATAGGGTAGCCCTACTTACTCCAAAATTACTTCAAGGTTGCTGTAGAATATGCAACTTTTATTTAACTGACATTTTACCTGAATTTCAAAATACAATGTAAAATATAATATAACATAACATGAAATATAATATTGAGAGTGAGTTTGGTGTAGTGGTTAAGGTGCTGGCCTAGAAACCAGAACACTTTGAGTTCTAGTCCTGCCTGGGTGACTTTGGCCTACACATTGTCTCTCAGTTAAATCACCACTTATTGTTGTGGGAAAAACAGGAGGGAAAAGGAGCATAGATATTTTCACTGCCTTGAATTACTTATAATAAAATCTAATAAATAAATAATTTCAAGATTTTATTGTCTAATTACATGGTGCAGTGGTTAAAATGCAGTATTGTAGGCAAACTCTATCCACAGCCTGATGTTTAATCCTGATGGGGCTCAATGTTGGCTTAGCCCCCCATCCTTCCAAGATTGATACAATGAGCAGGTAGATTGTTGGGAGCAATATGCAAATAATGCTTCTGCATTACAAACCACCTAGAGAGCGCTGTAAAGCACTATGGGGTGGTACATAAATCTAAATGCTATTTCTTCAAGATCTCCCCCATTGGCTACCATAATAGCTGTTATTCAATAGCAGAGTAATGTGTAGATGGTCCCAGGTTCAATATATCCATGACATAAGGTAGGATTGGAAAACGTCCAACTCAAAATCATGGAAAGCCATTCTTAATTGGTATTAGATGTGATGCATCATTGGTCTGATTCAATATAAAGCAGATTATGAGTTGGGGATTTATTTTGTTTTTGGTGCTTTCAAGTCAGTGGGGTATCCTGATGACTATCTGGACAAGTCCCTATAGTTTTTATTGGCAAGATTTCAGAAGTGGGTTGCCATTCCCTCTTTTCTAGGGTTGAGAGAGAGTTATCAGCCCAAGGTCACCTAGCTGACTATCTCTTAAGGGTCTAACTTAATATAGGGCAGGTTCTGTGTAGCACTGCTTAAAATACCATCATTCTAAAACAGCTCAAAAGCAATTTCTTGTTATTTGTTGGCGGTAGGATGAAATGTAGGAATGCCCTGTCACAGAACAGTTTAGCCACTATTTACAGAACTCAAATTGCAGGTTGGTGAAGCTCTTGAAAATCACCTCCATTTCTGTGTTGTCCCATTCATCTACTACTTTTCTCTTTCTCCATTGTCTAACAGGCTAGCTGGGCAATATGGACAACTCTCTCAGAACAAGGAGTAATTTTATAGGATTTGGAGTTTGATTTCAGTTAAATACATTCTCACGATACCTCTCTTCAAAGAAATGTAATGCAGCTCTCTTTTTTTCTGACTGCAGTTGAACTGCTTTGTTTCACTCACACACGCAAAAGACAGTTGGAGGGCAATGCTTGTTGAAAGCCAGGAGATTAGATATATCAGAGTGTGTTCTGCTAGGTAATCTCTTCTCATCAGACTGGAAATGATATCTGTCAGAACAGAATGGAACAAACATTGGGTATCCATTAACTTTCTAGGATAGCAATTTTTAACGGTATACTCTAAAATAAATAAAAAAGAGTATCCAGGGGGCTCAGACATTGATATTTGCATTACATGATATGGAGTTTCTCTTCTTATTTCTACATAAGATTCAAAAGCCTGTTTAGTTCTTCAAAAATACCAGGAAAAATGCTCTCTCCTTCTCTGTGAGGAACAAAATGTTGTTAGTTCCACAGAAGAACACATGGTCTGTGGAAAGGGGAAAAATGCTAGCCCCAAAGTCCTTGCGCTATAATGTTGTTATATAATGTTATAGTCAATTCCCAGATAGATATACAGGCATTAGGATAAGCAACAAAGAGGGATTCTTTACTTTTCATTGTTGTGCCGTTTGGAGAGATTTTACAGAGATGTTACGGATAAACACGTTTTCCTAAATTTTCAGACATCTTGCTTTGGCACCAAAAGTGCATAATCTGCTTTAGCAAGTATTTCTTCTTAGCCTAGTCACAATCAATAATCAAGGCTATGACAGTGTAGGTCAATCTATCATAGTAAAGATGATAAATAAAAAAAAAAGGAGTCACTTCCTTTAGCCAAAGAAGGAATAGGATAAACACAATGCTGTCTGTCAGGGATACATTGTAAAGAACATTTCGCTCTTAATAAAATGCCACTTGAATATTACATTTCCTCCTTACCATGTGTAGCAACAAGGGTGTATCCTAGATCGAACTGTCACTTCCTGGAAATTTGGTAAACTTCCGCAAATGACTTCACTCTTTTCATTGCATGTGCTTCTTCAAAATCAAACTAGGAGACCTAAGCGGAAGTGGAGATTACTTTTACTTTTTCTGACAGAGTTGTTGTTGACTTCTTTTTTGTTTGAACTGTAGATGATAACCTCAAAAGAGGTTATGACCAGGGGTGAAATCCAGCAGGTTCTGGAGAACCGGTAGTGGAACTTTTGAGTAGTAGGACCAGAGCGGCTCATTCAAGAAGGAAAGTGAGTGACTCTGGTATCTTTCGGGTGTTTGCCTTCCCTGACAGCCAGCTGTGGGAGAAAGGTGAGCAGTAGGAGTCGGGGAATGGTGCATTCCCTGACTCTGGGGAATGGGGCGGGTGGGCGGAGCCACAGGAGAAAGGTAAGGACACGCCAGCAGAATAGAAATTTAAAAATTTTTCCCTACTGGGTTCTGTGGGCATGGCTTGGTCGGAGGGGGTCTTGTGACTGGGCATGGCTGTGTCATCAAGTTGGCCACGTCCACTCAGTCGACAGGACACCCCCCCACCAAGCCACGCCCACAGAACTGGTAGGGAAAAATTCTAGATTTCATCCCTGGAATGGGGATTTTGCATATCCTTCCCTGGAATGGGGTGGGAATGGAGATTTTGCAGATAACCACATGATAGTGGTCGGTGGGCATGATAGTGGCTTCGTGGGCCACTATCATGCCCACCAAGCCACACCCACAGAACCTGTAGTAAAAAAAAATTGAATTTCACCACTGGTTATGACCTGGGCAGAGGGCAAAAATGTTTTTTATATCTTCAGAGCTGAAAGAGAAGGAAAAAAAATGTTGCCAGGAGAGTCCTTTGAGAGACATTTGCTGCAGCAAAGAGTCTTGAGGCCCAGCATGGATCTAATCCTCACATGAAGAATCTAGTAATAATAGATTGACGCTTAAAAATAATTCTATTTTGCTAATGGCAAGAGACATTTCTTCTATTGGAATAGATGACTTGTTTGTTTGCACCAAAGAAGAACAAAGTCTGTGCTGAAAACATGCCCCTTAGCTGTTTCATATTGTTGACCAAAATAATGTTTCTGTGACAGTCCAAGGAATAACAGTGCTTCTGTGAAGCACTGATTAAGGATTTCATTTTGTTTCACTGTTTTCCTTTTAATGGAGATGGCCAGTATTAATGCTCCTAAAACAATGGTTCATAATCTGTGGGTTCTGCTTGTGGCCCACAAGAATGGGGTGGTGTGGGCATCAAAACAGAGCTAAACAAAAACATGCAAATGATTGAATGAACTCGCCAAATCTCTTATTCATTCACATAAGTTACCTGTTTAAACTAAAACCATCAGTAGGGATGTCAGTTAAACATCTGCTGTGTTGGAAATGACATCATCATCATGGTGGCGCAGTAGTTAGAATGCAGTATTGTGGCTAACTCTGCCAAATGCACCGAGTTTGATCTAAACCAGCTTAAGGTTGACTAAATGCTCCATCCTTCCCAGGTTGGTAATATGCCTTATATTGAGTCAGACCAATGATGCATCAATTTTTTTAAGAATCTGAATTCTAAAATTGTATTTCTCAAGTCACAATCGGGCCATCGTATCAAGAAAATAAAATGGAGTAACAATTACACATACAAAACAATCTGTGTGTACATTGCACTAAGTTAGAGTTTATTTGAACAACTACCTAGGTTCATAAATGAGCCCTGGTGGTGCAACGGTTAGAATGCAGTATTGCAGGCTAATTCTGCTGACTGCCAGCAGTTGACTCAGCCTTCCATCCTTCCAAGATCAGTAAAATGAGGATCCAGATTGTTGGGGGCAATATGCTGACTCTGGAAACCACTTAGAGAGGGTTGTTCTGAGTAACCCTCAGTTCCTTTGATCTCATTGATTAATTTCAATTGATCTTATTGGAATACATTTTTAAGGAATTATTTATAGGTATGTCAACCTTCTGATTGAATGTTCAAACACAATGTTCTAAATAATAAAAGCAGTTAGACCTTGGAATCAATTATCCATTTGCTGGATATACTCAGACAGGCTTGATGGTTATCCATCAAGATTCTTTCATTTGAATTTGTTTATTGGACTTACTCTTTTTCAAGTCTAAGGTTCTATATTATCTATTTTATTCTTCTTGTGCCATATCCGTCATTGGATGTTGGCAATCCTATTTTTATCAACAGCCACACGAAAAAGTGCTGCTGAGTTTTGTCCAAACCAATCCCTTAGATTTTGAAGACATGATGTTCTTCTTCTGCCTAGATCTCATTTGCCTTCAGACTTTCCCTGGAGGATTAAGTAAAGTATGCCGCATTTTTCCAGGTGTCATATCGCATGTTCAAAAAAGTTTTGCTTTTTTATGGTTTTGATGATTTCCCTTGGCTTTCCCAGGTGGCTTATCACTTCTTCATTTCATAGGTATTATTAACTATTCTTGATTAAATATTGCAAATCTTTGTGTGTATTTTGGCCAGGGCTCTGTGACTACTGATTTTTGATGTGAATAAGCAATAGACTGCTGCAGTGCATTGCTTGCTATATAGCAGGTAAGTTGCACCTACATCAGAGGTGAGTTTCAGCAGGTTCTGATCACTTCTGGAGAACCAGTAGTGGAAATTTTGAGTAGCTTAGAGAACCAGTAAATACCACCTCTGACATGGCCCGTCCCCATCTATTCTCTGCCTCCCGAGTCCCAGCTGATCGGGAGGAAATGGGGATTTTACAGTAACCTTCCCCTGGAGTGGGGAGGGAATGGAGATTTTACAGTAGCCTTCCCCTGCCACGCCCACCAAGCCATGCCCACCAAGCCACACCCACAGAACTGGTAGTAAAAATGTTTGAAACCCACCACTGACCTACATCATAAAGTGATGAGAAATTAAAGCATGGAAAGATGAAAAGAATGATAAAAAGAGAATTTTGCAAATGGTTTCTGTAAGGTTTTATCCATTTTTAAAGAAGCTGCTTTTATTGATACTGTTGTTGTTGCTATTTACTACCACAAATCATGGAACTGAAATGTATGGCACTGAGAAATGAAGACACGTCAAGCTTGAATTGATAAATCAAGTAAGATATGACAGTCTGTAGAGGGAAAGAAAAGAAAAACATTTTTGGCAAGGACAGGAATTCAGGATATTGCTCAATAAGCAGACTGAGAATCAGAAATCAGATTTAAATTACTGGGAGCTAAAATGAGATGTAGATAAATAAGTTTCCTCTAGTGATTATATCTCTTATTGACTGAAATATTTAAGACAATTGATGTTCTTAAATATGCTTGAAAGTGTTTGTTACACCTGGGGAACATTCTAAACGTAGGTTGTGATGCCTCTTGGCTCAATGGAGTGAGTCTAAGTATTGTCAGCTGTATTCCCCATAGTCAACAATATTAATGGATGTTCTACCAGAACAACTGATAACTTCAAGATGAGGTAGATGCTATTTACTATAGCAAGGTTAGGATTTGAGAGATATAGGACTAACGTGTGGAAGATGATGAAGCTGCACATTTACAGATATAGTTAATGCTGCACAGAAGGAGTTGGCAGTGTGACATCTTCTATATCCCTAAATGTCACCCACAAAATTCCCAAATTATTATTATTTTCTTTTAAGAAAAACATTAAAATGTTTTTAAAAGTTCCAAAATCCCATGAGAAGGTTGAAACTCACAAGCTGTCAGCGTTCTTGCACGAGTTCTCACAGGGGAAGCAAAATCTGATAAACTTTCACATTTTTGCAAAATTTGAGACAATTTTATTTTGAGGTGATTGATGACTTTTGCAATCCTCGATGAGGGCTCATCTTCAGAAATAGCTTTTCCTCAGCTAGTGAGAACTTGGCTCAAGTTGCCTGGCAGAAGGTGCAAATTTGGCAGAAGTTACTCATTTGATACAGCATGACTTAAGTGAGATACTATTGTATTTTATTCTTTTGTATTGTATATGTATTGTTCGTTTTCTTTAAGCAATTGATTGTTTTCTGTAAACATGAATTGAAGACCAGCAGGCTTTTTAATTTCACTGTTTCTTTCTACATATTTTCCATGGTTTAGCAGATATTTTTGCCATGTTCTTCTCAGCCTTGGGAATAAAGAAATGTTGATTGTTGACATAACTAATATTTCCTACCTAGCCCTATGTAACCACTTCTGATTCCATGGTTAAACTGGTTATTTTCTGAATTAAAGCAAAACACAATTGTAATTATGGTAATTTTAATAATGTTGTGACCATATATCTTACTTTTCACGTACTTTATAACAGTCATGGGAAGGAATACCTGTGTACGTGTCTCTTTATTGCATTTTTATGAGGGAAAGTTCAATGACATATCGGATACCTTTTATTCAGCAGGTATCAAATTAAATCTTGCCATTTCCATATGAGGATAGAAGATGTCCTTCAAAGGCCTTGGAGAACTGCTGCCATCCAGGACGAGACTGCGCTGAACATTAAGGGCTAATAGTTTCACTTAGGAAGATCATATGGTTTGAAAGGAAAAACAAAAACCATTAAGTCTACAGAGAGTCTCAATCATCCAGGTCATGGTTATCCCTGAAGAAGCTTCTTGGATGAGAAGCGAAACATCTTCAAGGGGAAAAAAACCTAAAGAAAATCCAGTTGCCTTTTGAAAAAGCACCTTTGGGACTCTAATAGTGTTTAGTGACAAGCATAACTGGCCTACAAGTATGCATAGGCAAAGAAAAAAGCATTCAGTACAGTATAACAACCCAGAGTCAAAATACTTTTACTATGTATAATATACCCAGTAAAATATACTATGTTTCCCTTGAACTTGCCTTCAGAAATCATGGGTGTTTCATCACTGGGGATTTTTAAGAAGAGACTAGACAGTCACTTGACTGCTTGAGCAGTGGGCTGGATCCCATTGCCATTGCCATTGCCATTGCTATTTCCCTCCCATCCCATCCTATTCTTTCTCTCATAGCATGCTTTGAATACACAGACCCCCTTCTCTAATACACTGCTGTTATTGCTAAAACTCTTATGATACAAAAATACAATTTTTCCATGTTGCTAAGTTTTGGTTGCTAGCCAGACCAGATAAATGATACAGAATTCCTAAAATAAAAATGCATACAACTTGGGGGGAAAAAAATCAAGTTCCGATTCCCACTCAAAACACTTAAATGTAAATTACCATTAAACAAAAATCTTAGTCAGATGTTGCACCTTAAGTGGCAACTAGCAATGATCTCTCAGATTCCTGGAATAAAATTGACCTGGAAAATTTGTCTGGGTATTCTCCAAATTTTCTTCCAAAGTTTCTCTGCAGAGTTAGCCAGGAAGGTAAGTCCTAAAGAGAACCAGAGGATCCAAATACTTTCTGTATCGTGATAGGTGCAACTAGAGCTAGACTCTAAGGTGTAACCCTGGGATGCTACAGCTTGGAAGGTTGTCACCTGAGAGAAGTCCTTCAGGTGATGGGTACAACAATATTTTTGACTGTCATCATCAATCTCTGGACTTCTGGATAGTTATTCCAGAAACCATTAAGGTCCCTGAGGATGGGGTTAATGTTTCTTCTCTTACTATTTTTAAAAAGTCAGATCTGGACATGTTCTGTCTGTCCATCTGTCCATCCATCCATCCTACACCCAATGTGCACATATAGACACATATACACACACACACAAATAAAATGTATTCCAACAGTACAATATTGTTCATTTCTAAATTAATTCTGTACTACACGGTAAAATGATATCTACAACAAAAGTAACTGCACACCACTAAGCCTATTATGTTTGATATCTAAAGATTTTTAGCTGAACTACTGCCCCTCATGGTTCTGCTGTCATATCAAATTATATTGTGCAGGGTGCTGAAACAACCAATTTGATATTCTCTGCATTGTGATAACAATCAGCTAGGACTAGGTATAAGATAAGCGTCCTTTTTATATATACAGTTGCAACTTTTCTTAACATGTTTTGATATTTGTCCTGAGCAGCAGATGGCAGTAGAACAACGCACAGAAAGAAAATACACCAGGATTTAATTTATAAGTAGCATGTAACATTTATACCTTTACCACCTCCTGATTTTGTAGCACCACAGCTTCTCTATACCCAAAATTTGGTTGTGTGTGGTCAGGAGGTAAGAGTAGTGCCTTAATTCAGTAATTACCACAAGGATGAGGGAAAAAACCCAGATATTTCCATGTTGGTAGCTAAAGACGCAGGTGGCTGAGTCATACCTTGTCTATTACAAATATGCCAGGATGAATTTCATGGGTCATATTCCTGGAATGAACAGAGAGTCAAGTCTAGTAAAAATCTTACTGGGGAGAAAAAATCCATCTAGATGCAAATCAAGCTGCTGTAATTAAAAGGTATAGAAATTTTGTTTCTGGAAAAATCAAACAGAAAGATCTTTTCTTGAAAAAAACAAAACAAAACAAAATTAAACATTACAACACCATAACTACATTGTTCAAATTTTAAAAAAAATATTTGCCCTTGAGGCATTTTCTGTTTCCAATATTACTTGTAGATAGCCCTTCCATTGGCAAGAAAATACGATGATGCATGGCACATTTGTAAGATGGGGAATTTTTCACAACCAAACATCAATGTCTTGTACTGATTTTTTTCCCCCTGGCATGAGTGCCTCTATCTCTCTGCTACAGAGTGCTGGCTCTGAAATGGTGACTAGCAAAAGTTAGTCATCCATCACGAAGAAGTTCACACTTTTCAAAGTGCCTGCAAATGCCATACAACAATAAAAGTGAGATTTGTCTAGTTAAGGTCTTTCAAGTTATACTTGAAACTCCTGGATATAGTAAAGTTCTACAATCCAGATTATCCCACCCCCACCCCCACCCCCCCAATTTGGGAGATAGCATAAGGATATTGATTGAATATATTTTGTGTGGAAAAGCAGGATATTAATTTAAAGAATAGCTGCAATAGCATAATTTAATTCTCTGCTAGACAAAGCATCCACATGAAAAAGAGACTTCCCAGCTCCGCTTCACAGTTTGCTTTCAAATGGAGATAGCAAGCACTACCAGCATCATAGCTGCCATGGTGTCACCAGATGGGTTCCCACGGACTCCTCTGATTAAGAAAAACAAATTGAAAGTGACAGAATGAATTACTCATAGAACCAAATCGTGCTAGTATAATATATTATCTCTTTGGGGCAGGGGTGTCAAACTCAAGGCCCGCGGGCTGGATCTGGCCCATGGGGTACTTAGATCTGGCCTGCGGGGTTGTCCTGGAAACAGTGAAGGACTGGTCTGTGGTGCCTCTGGCAGAAAAAATGGAGCTCTGGAAGGCCTTGTGCAGACCTTGCAAGCTCTGTTTTCTCTGGCAGAGGGTTTCAGGAGGTCATTGCAGCCGAAAATGGAGCTCAGTAGCCTGTTTTCGCTGGCCAAGCACTCGGACTACCACAAGCGCCCTGACGTGAGTGATATTGACCTGGCCACACCACCCTGGCTACACTCCCCCGCCCCTCTGAAGTTAATCCTGATGCGGCCCTTAATGATATCAAGTTTGACACCCCTGCTTTGGGGGTATTGATTGATTCTCCGTTATAAGTATGCTAGATAGACATTTTGTTTCGTTTACATGAGTTGTGTTTTCTTAAGTATGAATCTACTGTTTTAATAAAGCTGCCACAGACAGTCACAGATAGTTGACAGTGAAGTTATCTAGGGTTATTTTAAAACTCAAATATGGTAGTCATGCTTGGTAGTGCATATTCCATGATGTAACTAGTTTTATTTTTTTTATTTAAACTGTTTCAATGTTGCTTCCCAACTTAAAAATCTGAAAGTGGTTTACAGTTAAAAATGACATTCACAATTAAACATGGTAAGTTAAGATAATCAACAGAAGAATTATACATAAAGATGTTTTATAGAAATATACTACAAAAATAAAAATTAGCAGAACAAGCTAAACCCTTAGAACTAAAATCAAGAAAAATGTTCAAAATCACAGCAGATTTAGTACTTTCTTAAAATTATGTGCTACATAAAAAGCAGTCCAATCCTGAATCTGCATCCATTTAACTTTAATTAGCAACATTCTAAGATTAGGAGAGAGAATGAAAATAACTTTTCTCATATAGTTTTTGCATCATATGCAAGATTTAAAATACAGCTGGTGTAGCCTCCTTATTTTAAATTACCTGAAGCACTCTAATTTTCTCTAAATGAGGAACTGCTCTATCCTTTAATTATTAGATATTGCCTTTTTCTGCATTTTTACAGTGCCATACTACCCTTTCTCAGATGATGTAACGAGGTTTGTGTACAGAGTATTCAGAAATCATATCATAGATTAGTAATCCCTCCTATAACATTCAAAGGAACTATATGTGTGTCTTTTTCAGGAACTGGAAAGATATAACAATTCAGCCTATTTACCACAGCCCAGGGCCAATTCTGTGCAGTATTAAGGAGAAATTAATTATGAGTCTTGATTGTACTGAGGATACAATATAGATTTCTGTTTCCTTCTGTTGTCATTATGCTAGTGCATCTGGCCTTTAATTAGAAAGTTTTGGAACAATGACACATTCAGCATAGTTAAATATTTTGAGAGTTTAATCACTTGAAGTTTCAGTAGCTAATAATTCAGTTATATTCCATGTCTTTTTAAAGATATTGTTAAGATAGAGATCCACCCTTCTTTATATATTCATTGTCTTCATAAGTAGCCATGGGAAATGTAACACCTAAATGTTATTGAATTCCAGTGGTTATTGAATTCCCATGAAATCTTATCAGCCTAGTCAATGGTGAAGAATGATGGGAGTTGAATTCCAACAATCTTGGGAGAACCACAGTAGCTAATCCTATGTAACACAGATATACTTGGATATATCTGTAATCCTATGTAACACAGATATACTTGGATACATGGTTTTGCTCCATTCTGAAAAGAAGTCCAAGCCTGGATCACTACCTTTAACAGCTGTAACTGGATGAGCCTTGCCATAAAAAAAAAAAACGATGGTTAATGGTTCCGATGGATTGTTTAACTTGTGTTTGATAGCTTTTAAAATGGCTATTTCTTTTTGGCGTGACAAATACATGCTCTTTAAATGCTGACTAATGCTTATTCAATTATTCAACACAAATACAAGCATCAGGATCAAATTCTTTTCTGATTACTTCCGACGTGTATCTCACTTCAGTCTTACATTATGTCTCCTATTTAAATTGTACATATATACAGTTCTTGTGTGTGTGTAGAGTAATATTGTCCTTAGAGCTTTCATTGCAGAAGATTCTGTCCATGACAATCTCAAGTTGCTCAGGCCTGGATCAGAACCAGCCCGTTTGAGATAGAACCCTTCTCTCTAACAATACCACCTGGCCATCCTCTTCCTACAGAAAGCCTTGCTGCCTGGCAACGATCCTTTGTCCTTCCTTGCCAAAGGTCTGACTGCAGAATCAGCGATGCTGTCTACATTTCAGATTATGCTACTCAGGGGAGATGTTCAGCTGACCTTCAAGAAGGGTAGGCGTCCTTGGAGCTTTGCTTCCACGAGCCTTTATAATTGGCTGAGTTGATGACTATTGAAGGCATTCAAGATACCTGCAGAGCAGTAGGTTGCCCGTTCCTGCCAGAAAATGTTGCTGAATGGCTGTGCAAACTCTTCCAAAGAATTACTGTGAAACGTGGAAGCATTTGCACTGTGTCCCCTTTGAACCAATGAAGCAGCTGTGTCTGTTTTGAGGCTCCCTTGGTGGTTTTGGAAGCTGCTCACAGATCCTTCCATTATGTATACGCCAGATTTATAGAGAACCAGAGTTGGGAAAGGAAGAAATATATGCATATTTTATCCAACCATCCTACTTAATACCTTTGTATACCATTTCCTCTGCCTAGTTTCTCTATATTAATGAAATCAGGGAAGATATTAATATCAACATAGCATGGGACTTTTGCAGATGAAAATGTTTCAACACGTAGTTTGTACTATTTGTTGCTAGGTTTGTTGCAGCTAAGTGGATTTCTCAGATGTTTTCAGCTCTGACGGGAATAATCTCCTGAGCAGGAATCACTTCAGCCCAAATAAAAAGCAGATTTGCTTTGCTTTTGATACAGAATCTGTAGCCTTCAGATCTTGGTAAATTAAAAGTCCCACTTTAGCTCACCACTGACCATGCTGGCAGGGATGGCAAAGAGGATATAGGTGTCCTTGATCTTAACAGTGCAAGCTTTGATGTGATTGCACAGAGTCAAATTCTTTGAATTGTTGTATTTATTCAGTGTATTTATTATACCCCATTTTTTTTCTACCTATAGCCCATTCAAGGTACCTACCCATCTACAATAAAGTACAGACAATTGAAGCCTAGGAAAAGCAACTAAAATGATTATTCGTTTGGCTCAGAAGTTTTGGCTGAGAAGGAAGATCTTAAAAATGGGGAGTACACCCCATAATTTGAGCAGGAAGATACAATGGATAGGACGGGAAAACATAGACATATTTCACAGGTTATCTATGGAGATTCTCAGTCATCCAAGTCATGGTTGTCCCAAGGGTGCTTTTTCAAAAAGCAACTGGGCTTTCTTTGTATTTCTTTGAAGACTTTTCACTTCTCATCCAAGACGTTTCTTCAGTTCTGACTAACGGTGGAGAATGAAAGGATTTAAGGACTGCAAGGAATATAAATCCTTCCATTTTCCTCCCTTCAATCAGAACTGAAGAAGCTTTTTGGATGAGAAGCGAAACATCTTCAAAGAAACACAGAGAAAGTCCAGTTGCCTTTGGAAAAGCACCTTTGTGGTATTGCATAGGTTCTTTCCTACCTATTTGAATGTTTGTGAAGTTCTTACTGAATGAAATGACCCCCTCAGATATCCAGCTTCAAAAAGCAAATAGTCAAGCATTAACACTTTCCACAGGACTTTAATATGATTCAAGGTTCATGTGCTACTTTTTGCTTGTCCAAATGTAGCTACCGTGTTTTCCTGAAAATAAGACCCTGTCGTATATTTTTTTGAACCCTAAAATAAGCGCTTGGCCTTATTGCCATGCGCTCAAAAACGGGGTATAAGTAAGTAGTACAGTGGATTTGATTTTGTGGTAAGTGACAGTAGACTTTCACCTTAAGGTTCGTGGCCAAGTTGTTCAACTGCAGCTATGAAACTGCTTTGTAAATTATATGCTGTGACCATATAACCTCCTGCGCATGCTGTGACCATATAACCTCCTGCGCAACCCAGGACCGGTTGGGGGAACACCCTGCCAGCATGGAGAGGGCTTTCTTCCCCTCCGTGACTGAGCAGGGGGAAAACTGCGAGGCCGAGAGCAGTCGGGCTGCTCAGCTGGGCGGCGGTGGTGCTTTGGGCGGCGGCGGCGGCGGCGGCAGCAGCGTTTTTCCTCATGGCCACCAGGACGTCGGAGCAGCGCTGTGCCTGGGGACGCCCATGCTGGTCTAAGATGCAAGTTCAGGGGGGTTCAGGGGGGTTGCCCAAGGGGGTCGTAGATGGTGTCGGGCACCCCCCCCGGACCTTTGGAGCGTTCCCCCCGGCAATCCTCCCCCTCTCCTTTGGGGTTGGAGCTGGGGGGGAAACGAAACGAAATGAAACAGCAATGAACCACCAATGGACAATAGGACTGGATGGTGAGGGAGATGGCATTGGCAGCTGCCCGGCAGTTAGAGGACGTTGGCGACCCCCCCCTTTTTTGGAGTGGAAGTGGGGGGGGGCAACAGAACAACAAAACTGTCGCTGAGACTTGGCTGGCCCCTGGTGTGATATTTTGGCCTGGGCCTTGGGTGGCCTTCACCGGGGCCCTATGGGGACTAGGGGCTGGAGACAACTACCCCATTCCGCTGCCCTCTTTCCTAGCGCTTTCCCTTTTGAGACCTATGCCCACCTGACCAGGAACTAGCCTGTGAGACTCACGTATCACCATGTATTTGTCATCTGTATTCCCCTGACTGTGGAGAGAACTATTTCCATCTGAAGACTGGAGGCCGGGATATGGCTTCATCCCGTCGGCTGAAGGGGCTGACATCAGTTAACCACCGTGAGAGGGTGGCCCGGTGTCGAGGTCCCTGGAGGCCGAACCGAGATGACTTCACGTTTGTACCTGTCAACGGAGGGGCGTGGACCAGCCGCTGTGAGAGGGCGGCTTTTTGGACCTTGACCCCTGGACGCTATGGTTGGCACCGGTTCATTGCTGCCATTCACCACAAGAAGGGGTTGATTAGCTAACCAAACTACCGTGAGAGGGTAGTTGGACTTTATTTCCTGCTCCCCCAGATTGTGGTCGTCTTGGAATTTGGACGTTGTCCCCTGTGGTGAGAGGACAGTGGACTTGGCCCCGTGAACAGGTCTTTGGGACCCCACCATGTCTTCTTATTTCTTCTCTCCCTTGGACCTTTATGGACCCTCAGACTATGGTCGGGTTAACCCGCTGAAATCAAGATGTACTCAGCAGCGGAGCTTCTTGGTCTGCGAGATTCCCCCCTCTCGCAGGCTTGGCCCTCCACTCTATCGAGGGCCTACCTCGATGACGGGTTTTGGAACCCCGAGAGGTGGCATGCCGCAAAGAGGGGGTTGCGGGGTTTTTTAAAATTGTCTTTGTCTAATCTTTTAGGGGGATGGGGGAGGGGGAGGGGAGGGAGGGCTATAGGCCGGGCTTGCCACAGGGGCCTGAAACGGGAGGCGGGGAACGGGGTGAGGAGGAGCTCGCTGCAGAAGGTAAGGAGGGTAATTCCATCAGAGCCATGGTTGGGAGGGGCAGATATGGCGGGAGCAGGGGGCCGTATCATGTATTGGGGGCACGTAGCCGCTGTCTCCAAGCGGTGGCGTGCCTCGGCCCTCAAGACTCTTCTCGCTCCCCGAGTTGTTCAGAGTTACGGCGTCCGGGCCTGAGGTTGATGTTGTGTAATGCCAGGTCCGTGGTTAATAAGGCCCCCCTCATCTGTGATCTTATTCAGGAGGGGGGTGCGGACCTGGCAGGTATTACGGAGACCTGGTTGGGCCAAGAGGGGGGGTCCCCCTCGTAGAGTTGTGCCCGCCAGGTTTCCGAGCATTCCATCGGCCAAGGGCCCAGGGCAGGGGTGGGGGGGGGTGGCGGTCATTATAAGGGAAAGTCTGGATCCAAGGGAGACCACTGTACCTCAGATAGCCGGATGTGAGTCGCTCCTGGTGAAGAGGGGCCATGGTGTGCGGGTGGGCTTGCTGATCGCGTACCTGGCTCCCTGCCACGTGACAGCGGCCCTGCCCGAGCTTCTCAACATTATTGCCACGGTGGCGGTTGATACCCCCAGGCTCTTGGTCATGGGGGATTTCAACCTGCCGTCTGTCGGTGAGGCGTCTGGGTTGGCTCGGGAGTTTATGGCTTCCATGACAGCCATGGACCTGACACAATTAATTCTTGGCCCCACTCACACAGGAGGACACACTCTGGACCTGGTTTTTGTCTCTGGTCAGTGGTTGAATGGCATAGATGTAGGGGATATAGTTATTGAACCCCTGTCATGGTCGGACCATTCTCTCCTGAGGCTAGACTTTCTGACCGCCGAACCCCACCGCAGGGAGGCGGAACCGATTAGGTGGTTCCGCCCCAGGCGCCTGATGGACCCTGATGGGTTTCAGAGGGAGCTTGGGCCAATGCCCGAAACTCTGGCTCACGACTCGGCCGAGGACCTGGTGGCTGCCTGGGATAGGGCGGCCGCCAGTGCCCTGGACCGAGTCGTGCCTTTGCGGCCTCTGACCCGGCACCGAATCTGCCCGGCTCCTTGGTTCTCTGAGGAGTTGAGGGAGATGAAGCGCCGGAAAAGACGCCTAGAGAGTGGTTGGAGGGTGAGTCGATCTGAATCCGACCGAACACTAGCTAGGTCTCACCTTAGGACCTATTTGGTGGCGATAAAAGCGGCAAAGCGTAATTACTTTTCCGCTCTTATTGCATTGGCAGATAACCGCCCAGCCGCTTTGTTTAGAGTGACCCGCTCCCTCCTACATCAGGGAACGCGGGAGGACCTCTTGCAAGGGCGGGCTGAGGATTTTGCACAGTATCTGCACAATAAAGTCGCTCAGATTCGGGAAGGCTTCGACTCTGACTGGGTAGATTCCAGCGAGGTGACTGAGGCTGGTCTTGAGAACGTTATCTGGGATGAGTTCGATCCTGTAACTTCCGAGGACGTGGACAGGACTTTGAGGAGTCTAAACGCAACCACATGTTTATTGGACCCGTGTCCTTCCTGGCTGGTACTGGCCACTCGGGAAGTTACACGAGGCTGGCTCCAGGGGATTATAAATGCTTCTTTGAGTGAGGGTTTCTTGCCTGCCGCCTTGAAAGAGGCGGTGGTGAGGCCCCTCCTCAAGAAGCCTTCTCTGGACCCGGCTGTTTTGGCAAATTTTCGTCCTGTCTCCAACCTTCGCTTTGTTGCGAAGGTTGTTGAGAGTGTGGTTGCGCGCCAGCTCCCACAATACCTGGAGGAAACTGTCTATCTAGATCCGTGCCAGTCTGCTTTCAGACCTGGGTACAGCACGGAGACGGCATTGGTCGCGTTGGTGGGTGATCTCTGGAGGGCTCGGGACAGGGGATGCTCCTCTGTCCTGGTCCTGTTAGATCTCTCGGCGGCTTTCGATACCATCGACCATGGTATCATACTGCGTCGGTTGGGGGGTCTGGGGGTGGGAGGCACCGTGTTACGGTGGTTCTTCTCCTATCTCTCCAACCGATCGCAGTCTGTGTTGGCAGGGGGGCAGAGGTTGACCTCGAGGCGCCTCGTTTGCAGGGTGCCACAAGGGTCGGTCCTCTCGCCGCTCCTGTTCAACATTTATGTGAAGCCGCTGGGTGAGATCATCCGTGGTTTTGGGGTGAGTTGCCAACTGTACGCTGATGACAC
Source organism: Masticophis lateralis (assembly GCA_030761175.1). NCBI lineage: Eukaryota > Metazoa > Chordata > Lepidosauria > Squamata > Colubridae > Masticophis > Masticophis lateralis. Next base: position 42,631,222 of record JAUDYJ010000002.1, on the reverse strand, counting down.
TCAGCTGTACATCTCCACCCCTGACCACCCCAATGATGCCCTCGAAGTGATGTCCCAGTGCCTTGAGGCTGTGCGGGTCTGGATGGGGAGGAACAGGCTTCGTCTCAACCCTTCCAAGACCGAGTGGCTGTGGATGCCGGCGTCCCGGTATAGCCAGTTAGTGCCATTGCTGGCTATTGGGGGTGAGTCATTGGCCCCCACAGAGGGGGCTCGCAACTTGGGTGTCCTCCTGGACTCACGGCTGTCCTTGGAAGGGCATGTGGCGGCCGTGGCCAGGGGGGCCTTTTATCAGGTTCGCCTGATGCGCCAGTTGCGCCCCTTTCTGGATCGGGACTTCATGTGCACAGTCACTCATGCACTCGTCACGTCTCGCCTGGACTACTGTAACGCTCTCTACATGGGGCTCCCCTTGGGGTGCACCCGGAGGCTCCAACTGGTCCAGAATGCGGCCGCGCGGGTGATTATGGGAGCGACAGGGCGCTCCCATGTGACACCTCTCTTGCGCGAGCTGCACTGGCTTCCGGTGGTCTTTCGGGTGCGCTTCAAGATGTTAGTTTTGACCTTTAAAGCGCTCCATGGCATCGGACCGGGGTATTTGCGGGACCGCCTGCTGCTACCGATAACCTCCCACCGGCCAGTACGCTCACACAGAGAGGGCCTTCTCAGGGTGCCATCAGCCAAGCAATGTCGGCTGGTGGCCCCCAGGGGGAGAGCCTTCTCTGTGGGGGCACCCACCCTATGGAACGAGCTGCCTCCAGAAGTTCGTTTGATCCCGGACCTCCGCACTTTCCGAAAGGCCCTTAAGACCTATTTATTCCAACAAGCCGGCCTTGCTTGATGGTTTTTAATGGGGTTTTAACAAAATTTTTAATTGATTTTTGGGGTTTTAAATTGGGTATTTTAATGGGGTTAGAATTTTATTTGGAACGCCAATGAATTTAATTTTATAATTCTTTTAATGTTTGTATTATATGTGTTTTAAATCTGGTTGTTCACCGCCCTGAGTCCCCCTTCCGGGGAGAAGGGCGGGATATAAATTGAAATAATAAATAAATAAATAAATAAATATATGAAATTTTTTTGCGCATGCCCAAGATGGCGACCGCATCTAGGGCTCCCTAAGATGGGCTTTTTGGCTGGCTTTAGAGGGTCCGTGGGGGTTGCAGACTATCGGCAACCCCCTGCCCAGCCAGCGGAACACACTGCCATCACGCTGGTGGGCTTGTAGCCCGCCAGCGTGTTTTCAAAGGCTCCCGCCGCTTTCGCCGCATAAAAACAGCTGAGAGGCACTGCAGAAGATGGCGGCGCGGTGGGGAGTGGCAAAAATGAGCGGCGAGTGGCGGCGAGTGGTGAGCGGCGGCGGCGGTGAGAGGGCAGCCGTTGCGAAGCCCTCAGCAGGTCTCCAGAGGCTCCCGCCGCCCAAAAACAGCTGGGAAGTGCTGCGAAAGATGGTGGCGCGGCGGGGAGCCGCGAGGATCGAGCGGCGAGCGGTGGCGGCGGTGAGAGGGCGTTTGGCAGCCGTTGCGAAGCCCTCAGCATGTCTCCTGAGGCTCCCGCCTCCATCTGTTTAAAAACAGCTAGGGGGCGCTGCGAGAGATGGCGGCGCGGCGGTGAGCGGCAAGGAGATGGCGGCGAGCGAGTGGCGGCGGCGGTGAGAGGGTGCCGATGATTCCAGCGGGGTCCCAGCTGCCATCGGGCTTATGGACCCATTGGAGGCTGGTGAGGGTTTCCCCCCCCATCCCGCTTGTCCTCCGCTGGCCCTCAAACTATGCCCACTCCTCTACTATCTGCCTGCTACTCTCCGGAGCGGTGCTTCAGACTTTTGGCTTTTCCATCAGCTTTTCCATCAGTATTCCATCATTCCGCTGGCTGGCCATTGGAAGACAGGCCAGCTCACGGGAGGACTTGTGGAGCCGGTTCTGTTATCACCTACCCTGAGGGGGTGCCACACCTGCAGGATGAATCTGCCGGGCCACGGTGAGAGAGTGGCCTTGGACTCTCTAACACGCCTGCTTTATGGTTGGACCACCGTGAGAGGGTGGTCTGGACATCCCCTCAGTTGGACAGAACGCAGAGACTCCTGGCCGCTAGTTTGAGAGGGTAGTGGCGTTTTCTCCTGATTGACCTGGTCCTGCTTCAGGACATCTTTGAAGTATGACTATGGACCTATGCCATGCCACCATTTTCTTGCCCATATCTGTCTGCATGCTTCCTAGGTCTATGCTTCTTGCCCTGCGAGATTCCCCCCTCTCGCGGGTTTGGCCCTCCACGTTATCGAGGGCCTCGGGGTTTTGGGACCCCGAGAGGTGGCATGTCGCGAAACGGGGATTGAGGGTTTTTTAAGTGCTTTTTAAGGGGTGTTTTAGGGGGTTCTGGGGTGGGGGAGGGTGCGGGTTTGGGGGGAAACCCGGGGGGGAAAGGGACAGGCCCGGCAGTCTGTGATGCCACGGGGGGTTTAGTTTCTGGAGGTAAGAAGGCTCTCATTGAGCCCTCTGTTGAGGGTTGTGTGATAACTACGCTATGTGGGAGGGGCAGATATGGCGAGAGCAGGGGACCATATCATGTGGTGGGGGCACGCACTCGCTGTCTTCGAGCAATTGCGTGCCCCGGTCCCCGGAGCTACTCCCGTTCCCCGGGTTGTTTAGAGTCTCAGGACCCGAGGCTCTGGCTGTTGTTGTGCAATGCGAGGTCCGTTGTAAATAAGGCCCCCCTCATATGTGATCTTCTTCAAGAGGGGGGTGCGGACCTGGCTGGTATTACCGAGACCTGGTTGGGCCACGAGGGGGGGGGTTCCCCTCGTGGAGATGTGCCCACCGGGTTTCCTTGCATTCCACCAGCCGAGAGCCCAGGGCAGGGGTGGGGGAGTAGCGGTCATTATTAAGGAAGGTCTGGGTCCGAGGGAGGCCATTGTACTCAGATAGCCGGGTGTGAGTCCATCTTTGTGAGGTGGGGTCCTGGTGGGCAGATGGGTCTGTTAGTCACGTACCTGGCTCCCTGCCACGTGGCAACGACCCTGCCCGAGCTTCTCAATGTTATAGCCGAGGTGGCGGTTGATACCCCCAAGCTTATAGTCATGGGGGATTTCAACCTGCCATCTATCGGTGAAACATCTGAGATGGCTCGGGAGTTCATGGCTTCCATGACGGCCATGGACCTGACCCAGGTAATTCAGGGCCCGACTCACATTGGTGGACACACCCTGGACCTAGTTTTCGTCTCTGGTCAGTGGTTAAGTGGTCTTGATATTGGGGATATAGGTGTGGAACCCTTGTCATGGACTGACCACTCGCTCCTTCGACTCGACTTTCTGACCGCTGCACCCCACCGCAGGGGTCCGCCCCAGGTGCCTGATGGATCCTGATAGGTTCCAGACGGAGCTTGGTCCATTTCCTGAGACATTGACACGCGACTCGGCTGAGGACCTGGTGGCTGCCTGGGACAGGGCAGCCGGTGGGGCCTTGGACCGTGTCATGCCTTTGCGGCCTCTGACCCGGCGCCGAACTCACTTATCTCCTTGGTTCACCAAGGAGCTGAGGGAGATGAAGTGCCGGAAAAGATGCCTAGAGAGCGGTTGGAGGGCCAGTCGCTCTGAATCTGACTTGACACTAGTAAGAGCTCATATTAAGACTTACTTAGTGGCAATAAAAGCGGCGAAATCTAATTATTTTGCCGCTCTTATCGCGTCATCAGATAATCGCCCAGCCGCCCTGTTTAGGGTGACCCGCTCCCTCCTTCATCTGGGAGCGCGGGAGGATCCCTTGGAGGGACGTGCTGAGGACTTTGTTCAATATCTGGATGATAAAATAACTCAGATTCGGGATGATTTGGCCGCTGACTGGGTTAGTTCAGGCGAGGTGACTGAGCCCGGTCTTGAGAGTGTTATCTGGGCTGAGTTCGATCCTGTGGCTCCCGAGGACGTGGACAGGATCCTGGGAAGACTGAATGCTACCACATGTTTATTGGACCCGTGTCCCTCCTGGTTGGTGCTGGCCTCCTGGGAGGTTACACGAGGCTGGCTCCAGGAGATTATAAACGCTTCTCTGAGTGAGGGTGCCCTACCGACCGCTTTGAAGGAGGCGGTGGTGAGGCCCCTCCTCAAGAAGCCCTCCCTGGACCCAGCTGTTTTGGCAAATTATCGTCCAGTCTCCAACCTTCCCTTTCTAGCGAAGGTTGTTGAGAGTGTGGTGGCGTGGCAGCTCCCCCGGTACCTGGATGAAGCTGTCTATTTAGACCCGCTCCAGTCCAGCTTCAGGTCTGGTTACAGCATCGAAATGGCATTGGTCGCATTGGTGGATGATCTCTGGAGGGCCCGGGGTAGCGGGTACTCCTCTATCCTGGTGGTGTTAGACCTCTCAGAGGCTTTTGATACCATCGACCATGGTATCATGTTGCGCCGGTTGGAGGGATTGGGGGTGGGGGGCACCGTTTTGCGGTGGTTCTCCTCCTATCTCTCCGACCGGTCGCAATCTGTGTTGACAGGGGGGCAGCGGTCGACCCTGAGGCGCCTAGTGTGTGGGGTGCCACAAGGGTTGGTCCTCTCGCCCCTTCTGTTCAACATTTATGTAAAGCCGCTGGGTGAGATCATCCGTGGTTTTGGGGTGGAATTCCATCAGTACGCTGATGACACTCAGCTGTACATCTCCACCCCAGACCACCCCAACGATGCCGTGGAAGTGATGTCCCAGTGCCTTGAAGCTGTGCGGGTCTGGATGGGGAGAAACAGGCTTCGACTCAACCCCTCCAAGACCGAGTGGCTGTGGCTGCCGGCGTCCCGATATAGCCAACTGACTCCATCGTTGGTTATTGGGGGCGAATCATTGGCCCCCACGGAAAGGGTGCGCAACTTGGGCGTCCTCCTGGACCCACGGCTGTCTTTAGAGGATCATACGACAGCTGTGGCCAGGGGGGCTTTCTATCAGGTTCGCCTGATACGCCAGTTGCGGCCCTTTCTAGATCGGGACTCCCTACGCACAGTCACTCAGGCGCTCGTCACGTCTCGCTTGGACTACTGTAATGCTCTCTACATGGGGCTCCCCTTGGGATGCATCCGGAGGCTCCAGCTGTAATCCCCCGCGCGGTACAGAATGCGGCCGCGCGGTACAGAATCCCCCGCGCGGTACAGAATGCGGCCGCGCGGGGGATTATGGGAGCGACGGGGCGCTCCCACGTGACACCTCTCCTGCGTGAGCTGCATTGGTTGCCGGTTGACTTCCGGGTGCGTTTCAAGGTGTTGGTAATCACCTTTAAAGCGCTCCATGGCTTAGGACCAGGGTACTTACGGGACCGCCTTCTGCCACCAATTGCCTCCCACTGGCCGGTTCGCTCCCACAGAGAGGGTCTCCTCAGGGTGCCGTCAGCCAGACAATGCCGGCTGGCGACCCCCAGGGGGAGGGCCTTCTCTGTGGCAGCCCCTACCCTCTGGAACGATCTTCCTCCAAAACTGAGAACAATTGCTGACCTCCGGACTTTTCGTCGGGCCCTGAAAACTCATCTCTTTCAGCTTGCTGGTCTAGCCTGACCCCGCTGAATTTTTAAGATCTGTATTATAGGGTTGGGTATTTTAAATATTTAATGGTTAATGGTTTTAATTTTTAGCCAAAGTTATATGCTTTTTTAAAGAAATTGTTTAACTTTTTGTGTACTATTTTATTTGGCTGTTCACCGCCCTGAGTCCGCAAGGAGAAGGGCGGTATACAAATCTAAACAAATAAATAAATAAATAAATAAAATAAATATAAGGGCAACCAAGCCATTAAGAAATTAAATGGAAGTGCATATTTTATTATTAACATTTCTGTAATACTTGAAAAATTTACATTGTTTTACAAATTGTATGTTATTTTTCTGTACTATGTATGGTAAAACATAAGGTAGAAAACCTGAGTGATCTTCTCAGCAAGTAATTGCGATTTCTATGGCTGAACATTTGTGGTTTCTTCTTCTTCCTCCTCCTCCTCCTTTTTTCTTTTTGCATGATCTGAGGATTCTGTGGATGCTGAGGTACTTCTCCAGATTTTTTGGGCAGAAAGTTCGAAACATTTTTAAAGCCATAAAATACCTGAAAAACAAACTCATTCCTTCACAGAAATGGGAGAGAATCCCCAAAGATCTCTTTTGTATTATGGACGTCCATCTACCTTATTTGATCACCTTATCCACTAAGGCCTCTGGACTTCCAAAATACTTCCCTGCCATCAAATGTTAGCCTGCCCTTGTTCTCAGCATGAAGAAGAATGTAATTTTGTCAGGGAAAGAAAAGGAAATAAACATGAAACTGCTCCTCAGATGTCCTGTGAGCTTTCAGGGCTCAGGTTGGAGACGAGAAATTGAAAATGGCAGTGAAAGGGGTAAAGGGGTAAGCCCATTATAAATTGCAGACAGGGTTTCAGAATCCATAGGCAGTAGATCAGTGGTTCTGCATTTGTGAGGTTTTGGGGGATTTATACTCAGCAGTGTAGGATATCTCAATGCAAAATTTATTTATTTATTTTTTATGATGTACACTGCCCAGAGTCACTTGTTGAAATGGGAGGCTATAGAAATCAAATAAATAAAGCATAAATAAAATATGCAGAATGCTACCCACTGCTGGTATAGAGTCCCTAAGATGCTTGCCTATAGCACTTGTACCAAGCTGTACATTTTTATGGTGAAGATCCTTGAGGTGGATTCTTTACATTTACTCTCTCATAGTAGATGGAACACCATAGAGTCAGGATGCAGCATTTTTTTTTTATTGTTTGGCCCGAAAGGTGATGTTTTCATGGGTAAGATATTTCACTTAAACCAGGAGATTCACATAATTGTCTCCATTTAGTAAGTGTGTTGTGTACTGCATCATTGGCAAGTCACACTCTCTTAGCTCAACCCGTGCCCCAAAGTTATGAGAATAGGTCTAGGGGAGACCTCTCCCAGCTGGAAGGGAGGGTTTTAGCAGATGAAATTAAAATTCAGAAGTTCCTTACGCATATCTCATCCCTCTGCTATGATTCATTCTGCTGTGCTGTGAAAACAATATTTTTTTCATTCCCTATCTTAAAACGAGAATGAAAGTGACCTACTTATAACATTATATTGGGGAGTGTAATAGGATTAAAAACACAATTTTACTTCATCATTCCATATTAAAACATCTGAAAACATAGAGCTTAAAAGTTTGTGGATGTTTTTGAATGTTAAATATTTCTACATAAATGTGACTTAAAATGTTACCTGTTCTCCAAGCAAATGCTGAAGCTAGATATAGAGCCCCCCCCCCCGCCCCAATTAAACATATGCATCTGGTCAAATTATCCATATCCATCCATGTTGATGTTAGTGGAGCCATTGATTTTGATGTACATCAGAGGAGGTGGGAAAAAGAACCAGTGAAGAACAAGAGGTCTTTGGAGTAGATATGCATGATTTTTTTTTTCAAACTATGTGGCATCAGTCATTTTGAGCCTCAGACTCAGCCATGTTGGAGAAGGAGATGGAGGAAGCTTTAAGTATGGCAGATCTGCACAGACTACTCTGCCTGTTGCCACTGGAGTAGGAGGAAGTTGGGTAATCACTCTGCAGAGCTTTGAAAAACTCAGCAGGGAGAAGAGGACAGCCTAACCTCAGAACCTGGAGCAGCCTAATTTGACAATTCTTGCTGATTCCTTGAGGCTGAGGTTCTAACTATTCTTGCCCCTAGTGACCTAATTATGATACCTGCCTGCTGCACAAAAACTTTGTTCTCTAGTAAGATTGCCACAAGGCATGGTAGCTTTGTAGTAAGAATTCCCCATAAATTTGATTTTATCTGCCTGCTTCTGCTGCAAGCTGCTGACTTCAACAGTTTATCTGAGTTTAGAAAGCTTAACTTGTTTTTTGTTTTGTTTTGTTTATTTGTGCGTGTGTTCCTCCCCTCCTCCTTTTCTAAAAGAATAAGCCAATAATGATAAAAAAAGTTGTCATTTTAATCTTTGTCTACTAATTAGGGCCAGTACGATTGGGAACGAAGATGCTGAGTGAGTTGGTTTTCTCTTCCTCTTTGAAATTCTCCAGGCCTGTTATTGACCCCCAGGAGAGGGCCATAAAGAGAAGGGAAGGATCAAGGGAAAATAATCACCTAGCAAGCAAAGTTCAAAACACAATTTTATAGAGGTTGGGGAAGAATTACCACTTGCCTCAAATCCCAGATACACTTGTTAAAATAAGAACTGAGCTTCTGAAGGATTTAAGAAGAAATGTCTAATGTATGCCTATTCCATGGAATAGATAGAGGCCTACAAAGAATTTTATGTTGACTCTGAAAAGACTCTTCCATTTAATATTGTTTGATGATAAACGTATCGTGTTTTCCCGAAAATAAGACTCTGTCTTATATTTTTTTTGAACCCTGAAATAAACGCTTGGCCTTATTGCCATGCGCTCAAAAGCCTGATTGGGCTTATTTTCAGGGGATGTCTTATTTTGGGGGAAACAGGTTATTTGTGATAGTCCTGAGTATTTGAAGCGGCAATGAATATGCTTTTTGAGGCAAAATCTCTTAAAAGTTGCAAGAGACAGAAAAAGCTCCCTTTATGGCTTACAGGGGCCTTCATTGTCAGTGACTGAATGCAATCTGTATACCAGAAACTAAGCAATGATTTTACAGCTTTAATTAAAATCGGCCTGCGTCAACCAGCTTGGATAATTGCACTTTCTGTAGATCACATTATGGAAAACAATTTTACATAGGTCTGTTTTGAAGCAAGGAATGTGCTGGAAACAGCAGTCACAGAGAACCAGTCATAATGTCATAAACAGGGTATGAGAAGGGACTGACTTGATGATGAAGCCAGAAAAAGTAAAGTTCAAAAGTGATTATACAGACTTCTCACAGAACAGGTTTGTACTATGAGATTCTGTCAATGTAGCTTTACAATAAAGTAGAGTTAGTTCATATGGTTATGATTCTTATTTGGTATATCTCAGAATGCCAACTTCAATCTTGCAAGTCTGAAAGTATAATTTTTCCCTTCACTCTCCTTTATAGACCAAGAAACTAGGGAAGGTCTCTTCTTAGTTTCTTGTACCACCCATTATCCAGTTGCAGGTTTTTTGTTGTTAGTTGCAAAGTCGTGTCCAACCCATCGTGACCCCATGGACAACATTCCTTGAGGGCTTCCTGTCCTCTACCATCCTCTGGAGTCCATTTAAGCTCATGCCTACTGCTTCAGTGCCACCTCATTCTCTGTCATCCCCTTCTTCTTTTGCCCTCAATCTTTCCAGCATTAGGCTACTCTCCAGTGAGTCCTTCCTTCTCATTAGGTGGCCAAAGTATTTGAGTTTCATTTTCAGGATTGTTCCCTTAGCAGTGTCTCTTGGGCCAGTCTCCCAAGGTCTTTCCCACATAACAGCATAGAAAATAATTTTTCTGCTGTTTTAAAATTCTTTATCAGTTATCTGAGAAAAGATATCTTGAATACAGAGCTTTCAAACAAAAACTAACAATGCTCCCAAAGAAAGCTGCAAAGTAAATTAAATAGAAAGTAGAAAAAGTTACAGCATGTACAGTATTTCCATGAAAATCCAATTTTAATTAGATGGGTAAACTCCAAAGATGAATCACAAGTTCTAAAACTATTTGCTAACCTTTTGTAAATGACAAAGATGCTTCATTGTTTAATAAGCTGTTCTCAGTTATTACTTAATTTACGATAGCATTAGTTTTAACGTTCTTGGTTATCTTGCTCAGCAGACTCAGCATTGCTGTTGTAAACTTAAGAACATAGCCATCCATTTCATGGATATCCTTATTTACTTTTGGATCTTGCAAGGCACCAACAAAGTTTAAAAGCTTTGAAGCCAATAATATATGAGTTGGTTGTCCCAAAGGTGCTTTTTCAGGAGGCAACTGGACTTTCTTGTTTTTTTCTTTTGAAGATGTTTTGCTTCTCATCCAAGAAGCTTCTTCAACTCTGACAGGATAGTGGGGAATAGAAGGATTTATATTCCTTGCAGACAGCTGGTCATTTGCATCCTTTTAGAGGGTCGTTGAAGCAGGTTGATCTGTGTCACCTGAATAGTGCTCCTGGTCCTGTAGTCTGCAATTTTTTCTCTCTGAAGATCCATTCCTATTCCCACACCATTCCAACGGTATTCATCCCAAATTGTCTAGCTAAAGGTCTGTAGAGATTCTCAGTCATCCAGGTCAATGGATTTCCAGAGAAAAATTGAAGACTACAGGATCAGAAGCACTACTCAGGTGACTCTGAGGACACAAATAAACCTCCAAGTACTTCAATGACCCTCTAAAAGGATGCAAATGGCCAGCTGTCTGCAAGGACTATAAATCCTTCCATTCCCCTCTATCCTGTCAGAGCTGAAGAAGCTTCTTGGATGAGAAGCAAAATGTCTTCAAAAGAAAAAACAAGAAAGTCCAGTTGCCTCCTGAAAAAGCATCTTTGGGACAACTATAACTTGGATGACTGAGAACCTCTGCAGACTTATATGAGTTGGTTATGAGTTGGTTCACTTGGCTTCAGAACAGTTTTGCTATAATCCTAAAATCCCTATATTGTTCTTTCCTAACACTGTTTTCAATAGGTATCATAGTTAAGCAGGAAATAGTATCCAATGATAAATCCATTATTGGATCATTTGTTTTTTTGCCGTCCAATAAAATTAGGTTTCAAGTGAGCATTCCTCAGAAATAACTACTACTTGCGTTGAGACACCTCTCCCTAAGACCATACTTGGAGAAGTTGGTTGTAGGGATCTAAATAATTTAAATTCAAAAGTTACTTTAAACATAGTTTATGTAACTCACTGGTATTTTGAACAGAAAGGTCTCTTGCCATATTTGAAGTTTTAAAAATAATTGAATTCAGGAAAAAGGTTTTTTCTCTATCTGGCGCATTCTAAATGTTAGCTTCCAAAATGCTAGACTGGAACTTTTCCAATTTGAATTGGATAGCCTCTAATTCAATCCAAGTCAAATTGGACTAATTTCCAAAGCACCAAATTAGGCTGAATCAAATGTTGTGATCAGTGCTTATCCTAATATATACTGTAGTTTTGTTTCCCTTGAAAAGCACACAATAATCTTTTGTGAGAAATGACAATGCAGCTATATAAATTACCTCTAGTGGAAGCAACAATTACAAACTCAGTGTATTATGCTAACATGCACACAGACTCAGCACTAAATGCTGATTGCCTTTTATTAGGAAGCAGTAGCTGAAAATACAAAGAAGGCTGTGAGTAACATTAACCTTTTTCAGTCTCTGCATTAAATAATTAAAACAAACCAGCCAGCCTTAAATTATCAATATATAGATTATTAGCAGAAAACTTTATTAGTTAACGGAAACCCCTATACTGTATATGCATTATTCTTTACACTCTCACATTTTTTTGATCTGTTGCATTAATTATACTTGTTAAATGATGTAGTGAATACTGTTTTATTAAATGTTAAAGATTCCATTTCTTCTTCCAATTGATACTATCCAAAGTCCTCTTAACTCTTTAATAGTGAGATTTGTACACATAAAGGCCAATCCTGAATAAACTATCATACTTCAGTCTGGCCACAAAAGCTTGTACAGTTAGAAGGATTAGGTTTGATTCCCAGTGACTATCAGAAGTAGATAATGGGATTAACATCTGATTCTAAAACTGCCTCCTATATAACTGAAAAATAGGCACTCATCTAAGCAGAAAATTAAAGGCTGCCTTCCACTCTTGACAATGAATTTCTTTTCACAAAGAAATTCAAAGCCATATATAATGAATGCTCGGAGCTAGAAATGAAAATTCTCCATCCCTTACTTTTGCAGATTCTCCTCCTCCTCCTCCTCCTCCTCCTCCTCCTCCTCCTCCTCCTCCTCCTCCTCCTCCTCCTCCTCCTCCTCCTCCTCCTCATTATTATTATTATTATTATTATTATTATTATTATTATTATTATTTAATCTTTAGTGAGATTCACAGCTTTTGAGGCTGGTTAATAGCTCAGCAGCTCGAGTCATATCCAAGGACCTAGGAACTGTTAAGGTATCGTTGGAGGATGTAAACTGTTCCGAGTAAGGTGGTTTTTTGTAGAGTCAAAATGTTCAAGTCCGGTAAATTTAGAATTTCTAAATAGCGGGGTAGACCTTTGGGTATTGCTCCAAGGGCTCCAATTACAATCGGGACAACACATAATTTCTTTTTCTACAGTCGCTCAACTTCAGTTTGCAAGTCCCGGTACTTTGTGATTTTTTTCTTGCTGCTTTTCTTCAATCCGTGCATCCCCAGGTATTGCAATGTCAATAACCCATACTTTTTTCTTTTCAACTATTGTTATGTCAGGTGTGTTGTGGACCAAGTGCCCATCAATCTGAATCCTAAAGTCCCACAAGATCTTGAGTTTCTCATTCTCTAAAACTTTCTCAACCTGATGTTCCCAGTGGTTTTTGCTGTACTCAAATCCAAACATCTGGCACTATTTCCAGTGAATGATCTTAGCAACATGGTCATGGCGTTGTAGGTAGTCAGTTTGTGAAATTTTGCTGCACCCACTGATCACCCACTGTCTCATCTTTCTCATTACAGAGGCGGCATTTGCTGTTGGTGGTAACATGTTGAATTTTTGCCTTCATGCAGTTTGTGGCTAGGGCTCGTTCTTGAGCTGCCAAAATCAATCTTTTTTCTTTTTTCAGTACTCCTGATCTTAACCAGTTCCAAGTTAATGGAACTGTTGTTGTTGTTGTTGTTGTTATTTCCAAATTAGTGTCGTTATTGTTATCTGATGTCCTTGGTTGTTGTTATGTCTTCCTTCTCTGTGAAGGCTTTCTTTTTGCTCAACAAATATAGGTTTCCCTGAGTCAGAAGACATCAGATCACTTACAGAAATTTATTTTCCTCTCTTAGGGGACATTCTTCTCTAAAACTACTCTTGCAGATTACATAAAGCTCCTTTTCTAATATAGAACCATCATCTGAAGCACTGCCACATTCTAATTAAGTCTAGGGGCTAATCCTAATGCCCATCCACTCAACAAAACTGATCTCTCCATCCTTAGTAATGGCTCATAATCTCTGGGTTTCTTGGGTTATGTTTAAATTTCAACTATTAGCAAAGATTTTGAAAAATAATGATCCTCACTGCTGGATCAAGACTTTCTTAGATGGGCTTCCAAGGATATATCATTTTACTTGTGTTCTAGAGTATTGGATGTCCACCCTTGATTGTCCTCTATCTTTTCTGTGAAACTCCTACATGACTTTCTAGGAATCACAGGTCTGTCATGTCATTATCACTCTCCATCACTCTCTCACAATATTTGCATATAAGCATTGGTAAAAAACCTCAGCCCTCACGGTTTAAACTAAGTGGCAATTAAATCTAAACACAGAATCTAAAAAAGTTAGAATTGTTTTAGTAAGTGAGAACACAATCTCTCATGACAACAGGGAACTAAAATAAACTAACAAAAGCTCTGAGAAACTAACAAAGGCTTGCCAAGATCAGTTAAGTCACAACCTAACTAAATTATGAATCATGAGGTAAATTGCAAATACTGTACAGAGCAGAAATCAGGATACTGTGGAGAAAATACAGAATTGTACGTTGAAGCTGCTGCAATGATGAAAACTGTCTGAGATTTTGTTGCAAAATATAATTCTCATCCTCCGTGCGTTCAGATTATTGGTCCCACCCATTCTGACAGCTTATTGGCTCATTACTTATCCAATTTGGCCTTCATTTCACTTGGACTGGTTTCTTTTCAGTCCTGACTGACAATTTCGTTTCAGGATTTGCTTACAAACAGTTCACATCTAGTGTGTGCTGCAGTCTCAGTAACAACAGTAAAAGTCATCTCGGAGTCCACCTCACCATTTTTATTACACTTCGCCACCTGCTTCCTGTGCTTTTTCTGCAGATCCTTTAAAACTTAGCTACTTGTAGTTCCCAAATATCTTGTTCAGCTGGCAATAAGAAGTGAACCATATCTTACTGCATTTTTAAAAGTTTTGTATGTGTAAAGTGACATAGTTCCAGCTCAAGATGTAGCTTTAAATGCTAAAGTTAAATAACATAAAATAATATTAAGCAATGCTAAATAAAAAAGTGTTGCACCTTCAAAGATTCCCAACACCAGAGAGTGCAGATAGTAAAGGGTAGAACAAGAAGCAATGGGTGGAAACTAATCAAGGAGAGAAGCAACCTAGAACTAAGGAGAAATTTCCTGACAGTTAGAACAATTAATCAGGGGAACAACTTGCCTCCAGAAGTTGTAAATGCTCCAACATTGGAAGTTTTAAAGAAGATGTTGGATAATCATTTGTCTGAAGTGGTGTAGGGTTTCCTGCCTAAGCAGGGGGTTGCACTAGAAGACCACCGAGGTCCCTTCCAACTCTGTTATTCTATAGAAGCTAAACTCAATTGACGGTGTGCTTAAATTATATCTGCCAGAGAACATAATAGAACGTCTGTATGAGTAGAAGCATTCAAAAACAATCTTTGATGGGCAGCAGTTGGCACATTGAGTTTTGAGAATTCAGATGTAAAAGACCTCTATTTCAGGAACGTAGTTGCCAGAAGAAAATCAATTCATCATCCCTCCTATTTGTTGGTCTTGGCCAACGAGATTCCTGATAGGGTCATTCTGACCTTGTACTATACTGATGAGGAACAGCTTTGTCCTAAACAGGATAATTATCCCACAATCTAGGCTTCTAGTTTACTTTGGGACCTTACCTTTTTTCTATTCCTGTATTCTGGCTTGTTTCTTGACGCAACTCCTGATTAGTACTTTGGTTTTAATTTGCTCATCTGCCATGGCAATTTATAAGTATTGTAGAAGAGTAGTTCGATTCCTCATTCTCCTTCATATATTCATTACCAATTATACAAAAATATGGCTCAAATCCTTATTAATAAACATCCTTCCTCAAAACAGAATGCACCCTATACTTTTGTGCATATAGATGTCTGTTTTTTAAAGGCAACTTATTTTTGCAAATGCTGAACCTTGCCTATTCTAATAAACATAGTTTTCTCAGGCTTATGTCTAGGGTTAAGGAATAGAATTTCTAGTATTTTACATTTTGTTAACATATGATCTAGCATTTAATGTTAATTAAAATCCTTCTGTTGTTGTTTATCCTTGAGAATCCATTTCTCAGGATTACTCTAAATAAGGATTGATTTCAAACATAGGCAAGATTCACATCTGTTGAGCATTGTCTCACACATCCTGTTTCTACTTCCAGTGCAATTCAGTGGAACTAACTGACTGGACAACAATTGTTCATCGTGGCTGAATGGCTGTTATTATATGTAATTAAAGATTTGATAATTGTGAGCTAAAGGCTAATTTCTCTTCTGGATCACCAGATTCATCTGTTCTGTTTATTGCTGGATTGTGTAACCTCAGACTCCATTCCCCCAAAGTCTTCCTTTGCATTCAGCAATTAAATGCTTTTCTTTTTGATATGCTACTTCCCTTTAAACATACATGTACATGAGGTGGAACTAAAAGAAGTGAACACGAAAGTCAGACAGAAAACCTTAAAAATCTTCTCTCCAAACTATAGGGTAACATGTTGCGATCCTGCTAGGAACTGGTTGATTTAGCATTTTGTCTTTTCATCATCCATTTTTCCCATGAGGTACAATTGGATAACTTAGAGATAGTTTAGAGCAGTGGTCACCAACTGGTGGTCTGTGGACTGGTGGTCCGCGAGAAAATTTTGGTGGTCCATAGAAAAATTATTTGCATTTTTTATTTGGACTAAATCAGGGGTCTTCAAACTACGGCCCCTGGGACGGATACATGCAATGAATGTTTGTGTTGCTGCAGAGAGTCTTCCCCTTTCAGGTCATTTTGTGCGGGTTGGAGAAATTCCGACTTGGGGTCTGCTTCAGCCTCCTGTTGTGGGGCTTTGGTCGAAGGCTGGAGGGAAGTGCCACTGATGGCGAAGAGCTGGAGGGCCTTGTTCCAGTGGGACTGCATCATGGCCTGGAACTGGCTGACCATCTCAGCCTGCTGAGCCTCTAGGCACCAGTACCTGGCCTTGCACTCCCACAGGTCTTCCCTCTGCTTGGAAAGCCTATGCTTATAGTCCTCAGTGAGGTATTTCTGCTGAGCCTCCTTCTCGGTCAGATCCAATTTGAACTGAGCTAGCTGTTTTGCCAACTCTTTCTCATGGTGCTTGCTTAGCTCCAACAACTGCTTCCTGTTGGGGCCCTAAGGAGCCCGGGTTGGCAGGCGAGGAGTGGCTGGGAGGCTGTCGAGGCGCCCCTCAATGTGAATGACATCGAGTTGACCATGTCCACCCAAACACATGACCATCTAGCCACGTCCACCCAGCTGGTCATTAGGCAGATCATATTAGTGGTCCACAGGATTTAAAATTATGAATTTAGTGGTCGCTGAGGTCCAAAAGATTGTGACCCCTGGTTTAGAGAGGGCTGTAAAACAGTACGGAGCGGTATATAAGTCTAAGTGCTATTGCTATTGCTGTCATACCCCCTGTCCCTTATTTTCATTTTTATATATTTTGAGGTAGGATGTTTTGTTCCATGTACACCATTCATTTTATTTTTTATTTTATTTAAATTTTTATGCCTTTGCAGCTTTAGTGCCCATTCACTCAATTTCAAATTACCTTTTTGGTGTTTCTCACAAATCTTTTTTTAAAAAAAATAGTTTATAATATAAAATATATAAAAATAGAAAACAAACACTGGCCTAGAAGCAGAGATGAGCAGCATGCCCTAAAGTTGGACACGCCTTCAGGAAAACCTTTAGCTTTTTAATCTGGTACTATTAACAAACATGGCCATTTCACTCCATGTCCCTAAGTCCAGATCACTTATGAATATGTTTAAAAGCATGGATCTCAATAAAAAAACTACAAGGGGTATGGCAACTTTATATACCCCTCTAGGAGAAGCTACTTCTCTCTAGTGAATTTCTTTCTGGGAAATGGAGTGAAAGAATTGATCCGCATGGCATGAGTGCTGTAGAAAAGCTTTATCATTACTTATGCTCTTTTGACTTCTTAGAACAAGAAGAATAATAGATATTTCTCATAACAGCTTTGAAATTTTGATATGCTTCAAAACCAAAATGGATGTTGAGAAATAATTATTTTCCATTGTTGGACATATTATTGAATTTGGCTCTACTTTTGTATGCCAGCAGTGTCATGCAGCTGCTAAAAAGGCAGCTATTATCTTGATGTACATTAACTGGAGCATAAAATCTAGATCTGGAAGGTAATTACTCCATCCTACTCTGGCCTGGTCACGCCATTTGGAATACTGTATCCAGAACTGAACATGACAGTCTAAAAAGTACAAAGACAAAGTGAAATGAATTTCAGCTGAGGATTACTAAAATGGTGAAGAGTTTGGAAACCAAGGCCTATGAAGAAGGTTTAAAGCGGGGTGGTGGTGGTCAAACTCAATCCTGTCATGGGCCGCATCAGGATTTTGTTTGCTCTTGGGAGGGGCGTAGCCAGGCCTGGGGTGCAGGAACTGGTCCCTTGCTGTCTCTGGGACAGCCCATGGGCCAACTCCACAGCCTATCGTGAGACGGATATAGCCTGCGGGCCGCATGTTTGACACCTCCTGTTTAAAGGATCTGGATACGTTTAGTCTATAGAAGAAGCAACTGAAAGAAGATAGAATACGGTCTTCAGGTATCAGAAGTGCTGTTTTTATATATAGATATCACATTTCTAAACAGAAAATGAATTTATTAAAAATCTTCAAATCGAGAATGGATGATCATCTGTTAAAGCACTCTAGTAGATTCTAAATTGAATAGAGTTTTGAAATAGGTGAACTTAGTTCCTTCCAACTCTGTGATTTCACAAATCTGGAAAATAAGCAACTTGACTAATTTTGTAGTTCCAGTTAAAAGAAACTGTTTTGTACTCTTTCTTTGATGGATAGGACACACCTACCCTATTTTACAATGGTGGATCACACTTCTAATACTGAATGTGAACTGTTTTGTTTTAATTGCTCACAAAATAAAAGTGAAATTCAAATATAGATAAGTTTATTACAAAGAGAAAAAAAAACATTCTTTTTTTTTTTGTATGTGGCAGAGTTCTAGAATTCAGTCCCTAAAAAAATAAAAACGAAATTACACGAAATTTTTGTAGATACTACAGATTAGGGAGATTTAAAGAAAGTAGAGCTGGAAGGTTTTAGCTGGATAAAAATACAGGTAGTCCTCAACTTATAACTACAATTGAGCCCAACATTTCAGTTGCTAAGAGAGATATTTATTAAATGAATTTTTCTCCATTTTATGATCTTTCATGCCATAGTTGTTAAGTGAATCACTGAGTTGTTAAATTAGGAACTGGGTTGTTGCATGGATCTGGCTTCCCCATTGAAGGTCCCAAACAGGATCACATGACCCAGAGACACTGCAACTAACATAGATATGAATCAGTTGCCTAGCATTGTTCTGCCCCAGCTACGGACCCCAAAGAACACAGCACACACAAAGTTTGTACAAAACTTAATTTACTAAAATAACTCAGTCTGTTTCAAAACAAAGGCTATTAAAAAAACTTTCTTAACAGCCTACAAGAAACCAAGGATAAAGTAATCACAATCTTTCTAAGGTTGGCAGAAAGCCCAGAAGTAATTTGCAGAGAATCCAGACACGAAGTAGAGGGAACTAAAGTTGTTCCCTACAAATTGCTTCAGTCGGTGTTCCTCCTTAAATAGGCTAAGGGAATGGCACATAAGCCCCAAGCCTTACTCTCGAGGAGACCTCCTCCTGAGGAGCCACTCCTGCCTTTTGGTAGCTCTGCACGCCCGTGTATCGAGAAGAGACTCCTCCTCTTCGTCCTCTTCACTTAAAGGAGCTTCTGGAGGTTCCGAAGGCCCTGGCTGAATCCCCGCCTCTGGCACCATATCTTCTCCAGCCTCCTCATTGTCTGACTCGGGTGCCAGCTGCACAGGCTGCTGGCGTAGCACTACACCAGCCTCCTCGCTGTCAGAATCAGTTACAATCTGCACAGGCTGCTGATGGGCCACAACAAGCATCTGAATTTTGAACATGTGACTATGGGAATGCTGCAACGGTTGTAAGTGTGAAAAACAGTTGTAAGTACCTTTTTTTCCACTGCCATTGTAACTTTGAACAGTCACTAAATGAACTGTTGTAAGTCAAGGATTACCTGTACTCAGCTTTCTGATCTATGGTTTGCACAATACCTTCACTGCAGTCTTGACACACACCTTCGGGCAAACTTTGTTTTCATGTTTTAGGTTTTTTTTACACACATATCAGCAAACACAAACTGAGATAGAAGTGCAAAGCATAAGCTTTACGTCAATCTAATTGTCCCTGCCTAATTTCTTAAAAGTTTATTGGCTTTCTGTTCATATAAATAACTGGTGGACATACAACATTAACAACTGTTTGGTAGTGATTGTTTAGTAGTCTTTCTGCATTGCATTTTTTTTAAAAAAACCTTTTCATCCTACAGATTCAGCTCTAGTAATACTAATGTGCTGCAGACATATTACTAGACAAAGTTTCTCTTATAATTTTACCATTACAACTAAGCAGAGCACTTGACATACGTTGCTTTTCCTGTTGTTGGCTAAACATGTCACACTACCGAGCTATTTGTTTGGGATTCTGTTTAAACAAAGCTATTTTCCGAGCTTTTATCTTTGTCTTTGCCCCTGCTGATAGTCTCAAAAAGACAGGTTGAAAAACCTGTCAAATATCTATGTTTCTCAGTGCTGACAAGCTGCAAGCTTGGCACAAAACTAGCATCTGTTTATCTTTATTTCTCCTTTTCATGGTGACCATTCCCTCTTTCTACATTGCAATTGGGCATTTCATTTGAATTTTTCTCATACGGCCTTTGAATTTTCCATAAGCATTTCCAGCACATTTATTTTCCAGAGCGTAAAATAAGATAAAATAATGCTAAAGTATGTTAACTAATTTGTATAATTCTGCTGCTTTAATTGTACCCGCACTAAGAAAAGCTTGGCCGTTGGGCCGAAGTTTCAGAAATGTTCCTACTTCAGTTGGCTTACAAATGCATGTAGGCATAAAAAAAAGCAAAATCTACTTCCAGTTGAATTCAACTCATGAGTACTTCCCTGTAGAGTTCCTGTGATATAAAAACATAAAACAGATTATTTTGAAGCAACCATTGTAGAGTACCATAAGAACAGGTATATAGAGACCTAATTTTCTACCAGGGAAAAGTCATATATTAGACATGCTTTGACCAATTTAACTCTTACTGATTTCAGTGGGGGGTTTTCTCAGTAGAACTGAATTTGGATTTCACCCATTAATTGCTACATCAGATGAAAGGACTGTTAGTCCAGCACTCTTTTCTCACAGTAGCCAGCTGGAATCTATAAGTAGGATATTTCTGTAGTAATACATTCTCTAGCAACTGAGTAGCTGCCTTTTAGTTTCCCCGAGTTGTAAACAGCTAAGAAGTTACTCTAGCCCAAGGAATAACTCTAATTCCAAGAAAGCCTGTGGAGGGATATCTGGAAGTTGAATCATGGCAACTGGACTTATTATTTTTTGTTGGTTTGATACGTTTTGCTGCTTCAAGGGGTCATTAAGTGTGACCTTTCTGATGAACCTGTGAAGTGGTCTTAATCTTCCTGAAGATTGATGAATGACCGACTCAGACTGAAGAACCTACTTGGATAAGCAGAGAAAGGTAACAAACCAATAAAAAAATAAGTCATGACTGAACTTCCAGATATAGTAAATCTACCTGGATGCCTGAGAATCTTCAACAACATCCCATGGAGGGGTCTTTTTCCACCATTGCATTCCACTCGCTTACATTCAATGGACTCCCTAGAGCAGCTTCTGTACTAATGGACTTCATAGCATGTTGTTTCCCCATGTACCGAATTTTACCTGCCAATGCATCACTAAAGGTCATCATTATGCACAACTGATTGTTAGCTTTAGATCCCACTATGTGAACATGATAACAGAGAGTCTTGTCAGGCTTCCAAACCCAAGAAAGACATGTTGAGGTTCTTCTAAGCAGTTTCTTTTATCATTCCCCACCTATAATCAAGAATCTTGCCAAACTAAGGTAAAGGTAAAGTTTCCCCTCACACATAGGTGCTAGTCATTCCCGCCTCTAGTGGGTGGTGCTCATCTCTGTTTCAAAGCCAAAGAGCCAGTGCTGTCTGAAGACGTCTCCGTGGCCATGTGGCCGGCATGACTAAATGCCAAAGGTGCACGGAACGTTGTTACTTTCTCACCAAAGGTGGTCCCTATTTTTCTATTTGCATTTCTAATGTGCTTTCGAACTGCTAGGTTGGCAGAAGCTGGGACAAGTAAAAGGAGCTCACCCTGTTATACGGCACTAGGGATTCAAACCGCTGAACTGCCGACCTTTTGATTGACAAGTTCAGTGTCTTAATCACTGAGCCATTGCGTCCCTTGCTAAACTAAAGCAGATTAATTACACCATCAAATATATAGTCTGAGTACTCTTAGGGAGGAGCTGTTTTGATTCTCTTCCTCCCAGACACTTTTCTGTCTTTGGTCCTTTGGAACATCCTTTCTCCCTCCTCGGAATCAGGATTACATTTCACCACAGGTCTTAGAAATACATTCCTCTCATGTGTTCTAATTTTGCACACCGATTATGTCTTCATTTAAACCGCTGTTCCTTTTTTTTCCTCCTTCCTGGTGTTTTCCTGTGAGTGCGTAATCCCTGTATTTTTTGATCAGCCAAGTATTGATCCATTAGTTGTGACAGGAATTGACCCACCAACCTGTTGCCCAAGTTTGATATTATGAGCTGAAAGAGTCACCAAAAGTGACTCTTTCAGTTACCAAGACGGCTTTCTTGCCTAAAGTGGGATTAGAACTCACAGTCTCCTGGTTTTCAAATCAGTGGGTGCTTTACCCACTGAACCAAACTGGCTCTCTTTATACCACCATTTACCGTAATACTGCATCTAAGCTGAGGAACTGAGCTTCTTTTAATTCTGATAAGTAAATCAGAACCAGACTGTTGTTTAAATAATAGGAAGCGGAAGAAAGAATGGAGTAATCAAGAGCTCATTCATGGATCTGTAAACTACGATTTCCTATTGTCACTATTATCAGTTGCAGCTCTTACCTGACGTCACGCTGAATATATGTAGTCTCTTTTTAAGTCAATCTAAGCAGATGCCCATCTCCACGTTTTGTGACAGAAAATTCTGCAAATAAATTGCTTTGGGTATTTGCCTTTATTTCTAAACAATCTTTCCGACTTTTTTTCATTATTCAGAAAGTCCCAAATGTTCTCACCTAAATTATCAAGCATTCTTTGCAGGCATTCAAGTGTAATATGCTGTGCTACATTGAAAAGCACCTGCAGGCCACTTTTTAGGTGGCAAGTAAATAGGACTATTTTCTTACTATTGCTAAGAAGTTATGTGATTGTCATTAGATTGAATTGTTCATGTTTCATTTAAATTGTGTTTCCAGAGTGTACACGTTTCTTTAGGACAAGCAGAAATGAAAGCTGGTTGAGTGACTTTGGGCCCGTCACTCACTCTTATCTCCCAGAGTAGTTGAGGGGAGAGGGGGGAGGAGAAGGAAGGAGAATTAGGTATATTCACCATCTTGAGTTGTTCATAAATATAATAAAGGTGGGATATCAATAAAAAATAATCACATTTAAATTTCAACAGCACTCCAAAGGCAATAATCAAAATTTGATTTGGCTGGTCCAGATAAAAAAGTAGGAAGAGCCAAAAAGTCATATTTGACTCAGTTTTAATTTACAATATATAAAGCTCCAGTTTTGAATGATTTTCCTATTTTGTCTTATTAAAAATTAGAGTTTGGTGTCAATTTTAAAGTCTCTCTGGGTAGTATATAGGATTCTCAGCTTGTCATTCTCTGGTAGCTGTGTATGGAGCAAAACTGTTGGAATTTTTTTGGCATATTAATATATGGATGGTTATTGGCACGCAATAATATATTTTGTAACCAAAGATACAAAATAATATCTAACAGTTTGCATATTATTGCATGTATGGTGGTATTGATTTTACAAATTACAAATCTCTACAGCATTTTCTTTTGAAAAAAGAAAAAATCGTTTTTGAACATAGAAGCCAAATTTCTAATACAAGTTAAAATGTTCACATGAAATTTTCATTTGAACATTTGTGAATTGACACTGGAACTGATGTTGGTTTAATACAAAAATTATGGTCTCAGAGATTTCTCATGGGACAGGCTGTTTTCCTTTCTTTCTCAAAAGAATACTTTTAATAAATTACTTCCTGCCATCACAAGAGCTCCTTGCATCCTTAATTAATTAATTAATTAATTAATTTTATTCATCTCACTTCTTCGTTATTTGATCAAGTCCTGGTTATTGTGGATGGAGCAGATAGAGATATCCTACACATTTGCCTGTTTTGCAAGCAAACCTGAGTCAAGTGATACCGGAATATGCATTCTACTGCAAGTCTCTGAGGAAAGACTGAATGTTTTTATGGTTATAGCAATAGCACTTAGACTTATATACTGCTTCACAGTGCTTTACAGCCCTCTCTAAGCCGTTTGCAGAGTCAGCATATGGCCCCCAACAACCTGGGTCCTCATTTTACCGGCCTCGGAAAGATGGAAGGCTGAGTCGACTGAGGCTGAGTCAACCTTGAACCTGGTGAGATTCAAACTGCCAAATTGCAAGCAGCCAGCAGTCAGCAAAAATAACCTGCGTTACTGCATTCTAACCACTGCGCCACCACAGCTCTTATTATGGTAATATTGTTACATTATGGTGATGTCAGGTAGTGCTTAGTATATATTGAGAATGAAATCCAATGGAATGTAGCTTTTAACTTTTTCCGGTTGATAGGTTTAAAAACTCAAATGGCAATTTAAGCAGTTCCATTCTGACTATCTCTTTAGAAATGGGTTTATTTAGAATTTAAATGCCACAATATTTAACACATCCATGCTAAACTTACAAATTTCTGTTTTAATTTTTTTTGTAATGAGCTCTTTTATGGGTCTGGGCCTCAGGAGGGATTTGCATGGATTTGTTCAGGCATCCCTTAGGAATCAAGATTCACTCAAGGGTGTGGATCAGTGGTGGGTTGCCCTTGGTTCGGACCGGTTCTATAGAACCGGTAATATAACTGGTGGGAGGCTCCACCCACCGACCCTGATGTCATCAGAATGCTTCTGCGCATGCGCATACTGGTTTGCAATGGTGCGCGGCCCTGTTATGAACCGGTAGTAAAGGTAAGTATAACCCACCCCTGGTGTGGATGTGTGTATATACAAACAGAGAGAGACAGAATGAGAGAGAATGAGAGAGAGAGAATGAGAGAATGGTCTTCATAATTGGAATATTACTCTTACTTGTTTCATCTGAATAAGCCTGCTTTAACTAAAAAGGGCCTCTTAAAGGATAAGGCAAACACTGAAAGCAGTTTTCTAGTAATTACGAAGTGCTGGGTCTTTCTGGAAGATTAATGATTAGCCAAGCAGCAACTAATGCCTCCAGCTCAGCCTGCTAGAATCCTCTTGAGATTCCAGTCATCTTAGATGATAATGTATGCCCCTCATAATAAGATGTTCCAGACCCAAGTCGATTGGTGTCATGCAGCCACCTCAGTTGCCTTCTAGTCTGTAAGAGATATTAGCAAATCATTACAGTGCTTGGCGATCAAAGGAAGAAAACCATTCTTTAAACAGTTCATATTAAGAATAGCAGGACTCTCCCTAGCACTTATCTTCAATACCAACCATTTTTATTTAATGTGACTTTAGCAGATGTTTGTTTATTCCCACTGTACAGATTCAAATAGATAGCGCATTTATATCTTTACTGGGCAATTTTTGACACCTTGATACTTCTATTTCAGGAGGATTCACTGGGTGTAGATTGCTTATGCAGGATAATTTTAAATAGATAATGTAGGGAGACAGTTATCAAGATCCTCTTAGGAGTTGGTAGATTTGCCAGAACCAGCTGATTTTTCCCTTTGCCTATAAAGAAACAGAAGGGAAAAAGAGAAAATTACATCTTGGATTAGTAGCCATCTCCCAATTTTACTGTTTCAAGGGAATACACAATAGTCCCTTCCATACCACATTTTACTCCCTCCCTCCCCTGTCTCTCCTTGGTAGGAAGGTATATTCACAAACAGGCAATGCAATGTATCCACTCCAGAGTATGATACAGGAGTTGTCACTTCATCTGATGAGGACATGCTGTCTTCTAAGCGAACCAAAAGCATTTGAAAAAAAGAAAATAAAATCAAGTGCAGTGGGCACTAAGTGGGCAGTGGGCACTAAGGATGGTGCCAGGGAGCATGCTGGCCCCCATGAACACTAAATTGCTTGCATTTATAACTGTATTATGTTGTGTGTGTGCACGTGTGCGCCCACCCGCGTGTGCCAATATTTATCTGTATTGGCAAATTTTTTTTGGAGCACATGGTTATGTCAAATCTGCTTTGATTTATCAGCCATTTTCATCCAGTGCTATGTTCTCTTCCTGGGTGAGCCTTTGACTTGTATCTGATTTAAGGTCAGCTATACTACTTATTTTCAGGGGACTTCAATCTCCATATAGATGTGACCTCTGATGTTCACCAGTAAATGCTGTTATACTATGATCTCCTCTTACATTGTCAGCATTTTCTTTGGCTGGTAGGAGTGAAAGGTCAGACTTTTGATTTAGTTAACTTCTTGGGACTCTCATTACCAGGACTTGAAGGTGCCCACCTTGACTTTTCATTTTACACCCGCCTTCCCTCAGCTTTCTAATTTCGTACTAATAATGTGCTTGAAAGAAGCAGGCCGTTTTCTCAACTTCATGTACTGGTGGGATGAAAGGTAATAAAATTAATTGGTGTTTGTTTTCCATCCATAATGCAAGCTTGCATGTTTATATTTTGAGTCCTTTATCATCATGTTTTCCTGTCTCTAAACATTTGTGTTAATTCTTCAGATTCCTTCTGGATGCGCAGGTTTGTTTCCTTTAGTGCTTTGATATTTTTACTAGGGGAGAATTGAGAGCAATGGAACTAAAGTTGAAGCACAGAGAGATGAGGCTGTTCCTGTTGGAATTCTGGATGTCCAAACCAGATAAGTAATTTGGAGCTGACAAGGAGATGTATTGTCTTAAATTGTTTGCAAGTTTGTGGAACAGATCTCTGATCTCTACTTTTGTGTGATACATGTGTGCTGGTGGGGATGGTATTGGCTTGAGAGGAAAGGATGCACAATAACTTTGAAGCAAACATCATATAATTGCATGACCTCTTACCCTGATTTTCTTGTTACCAGCTGGCACAGATCTAAGAGCAACAGCATCATCATCATGAAAGGACAGAGAAGCAAAGGGTGGGAGAAGCATTCTCCCCTAACCACCTATTTCCATTTCTTTCAGTCAGATCAAGATGGGAAAAAATAGCTGGACTTCATTCAGTGGAGCCTAACCAACAGAATGCAGGGGGCAGGGAATGAAAAAGTTGTTCATTACTGAATGTGTTTTACAAATATTCATGCTGAGGTTAAAAAAATGCCATTTCATTTCAGAAAGCTTCCTGTTATTTTGGGTTCTTCAAATTCTAAAGTTATGATTACAGTTGTCATTTGTTTAGAATTAAAGGCAGCTTCAAACTTGTTATTTCAAGAGTCTCTAATAGCTTAGAAACAATTAATGAACATTTTCTGAAAGTGATTACAAAGTGAGGTTTGTGAACTTTTAAAGTCTCCATTATGTTTATGAGCAAGATGATTATTCCCATTGTTTCCTAGTGATCAAAGCCATGGAAAAGTGGCTACAATCTCCTTAAGGGGGAACAGCTGCCTGGAGCACATGTGGGTGATCTCCCATCCACTCTTAATCCAGAGAGGTTCCAAGCAAATAGTCTATTCACCAGTTCCTTGTCTTTGTCATAGACATCAGCTACACCTTTGAACTCTTCAAATAGTCTTCTTTAGTTCACCATACCTCTCTTGGCAGTCTCTCTATTCAATGGACTTTCGGATGAATTTTACTGTGAGATCAAAATCTGAGGATTTTTGGCATAGTTCAAACAGTTCATGTAATATATTCCATTTATGTCAATTTACATCATTTGCATAATGATGTAATAGATTCTTTACGTCATTTGTATCAGTTTCCCTAATTGCATTATAGACATTTGCATCTCTCTTTGTCATTGGCATAATTATATAATTGATGTTGCACAAGTAATGTAAATTGATGCATGCAATGTAAAAATGTCAAGAACATAATTATGCAAATGATATACATTGCATCAATTAGGTAAATTTGGATTTAATAGACATTTGGCTTTAACAAGCACCCCTGCTCCCCAAATAGTCCATTAAATTGAGGTTTTACTGAACAAAATATTGCAGTGTGGAATCATCACCTGAAGGCTCTTTAAACAGTTGTAACATGACCTTGCTATGTTTCTCCAGACAGCAATATACACTGTACAAATTAGAGATCTCTTTTTGTAATGCCACACTGTGCTGTGAAATACTAAACATATATTGAAGCTGCAGTATGTCAGAAATGTTCTGGCAATTTTTTCAGTGATTTGGGTCTTCTTAGCAGTTCAGATCTTTTAAACAGTACAAGTACTACTTGACTTATGGCCTAAATAGAGCCTCCCATTACAGATATAAGTCATAACAGCTATAAAGTGGGTTACCACATGACTGATTTGATTTTACTACCTTTTTGTGGCAGTTGTTAAGTAAACATGCCGGTTGTTAAGCGAATGCAGTGGTCAGTACACAAATTGAAGTGTTCAGTATGGGCTACTTTTGCAAAAACTGGAAGTAAATGTCTTTTTATGGGCAAAAACATTGTAAAACACGGTCATGTGATTACGAGAGAGCCAAAAATGTGGGTTGATTGCCAAGCACCTGACATGTGGTCATGTTATTAAAGGGAGGTGGGGGTGCTGTCAGAATTTCAGAACAATGTAGTAAGTATCCCTGTGGATGTCAGTCATAACTTCAACTAGTTGGTAAACAACCAGTTGTAAGTCAAGGATGGTCTTTAAAGAGTGTTGTGGGAAGTGAGCTTTAAGAGTTCTGGTGACTTCCTCAGGCAAATCAAGGAACGTGACTTTTCTCAAATCTACTCAGGTTCCTTATTGAGAAAGGCATGGGAACAATCAGGGGTGTTATGGCTTCCAATGGAAAAACAAAACTCCCTGCAAAAAGAGAGACCCCCTCATAAGCACAGAAAGAACCTCCGAACCTCATATGCATGGAGAGGGAGTGACTTGATTTAAAAACACAGATGTATTTATGCATTCCACTGACAAAATTTATTGACAGCAGAGGACCTAAAATTATGCTTTCTGTTCATGAATGTGCATACACTAGTTAGATTCATGTGGTTCTCTGCTTTGCATGGCGATCACTGTTTTCATGTCTTAATAAGCAGAAACTGGGGTCAATATGAGAGGCTAAGAAATACTGTGCTGGATTAAATCAAAAGCCTAGCTAGTGTAGTATTTGGAGAGGAGATATGATAGCCTTCAAATATCAGAAAGGTTGTCACTTGGAAAAGGGAGTGGAGTTTACCTTAAACTAAAAGGAAGCAGATCCAGGCCAGAGATTGGGAAGAGTTGTCCTGATTATATGGTCTGCCAGACATAGCCATGTGTCTTTCAAAGATGTCCTGCAATGATCTAGGGGATTGGATAGGATGACCTCTAAGACATCTTTCAACTCTATGATTCTGCAATCTGTTTCCATATACAGGCTGTAAAGCAAATGATATTGAGAGTCATACTTCCTCTGATTGCAGAATAAAATTTAGCCATTAATGCTAATAGCTCCTTTCTCCATGAATTTCTCGAATTTAAAGTCACCCAAACTGAATGTTATGGCTATATCTGAGGAAATTCCAGATTTCAATGTGAAGAAAGACTTCTTTTTGTTTCTTCAGAATCTCTCATCACTAAGCATTATTTGTTGACCCTAAGGCCTCTAACATATCCCATACATTCCCATAACATATCCCATTCACTCACTCACTCACTCACTCACTCACTCACTCACTCACTCACCCACCCACCCTCCATCCATCCATCCATCCATCCATCCATCCATCCATCCATCCATCCATCCATATTTCTGTACTGCCCAGGAACTCTGGGCAGTAAGAGAGGCTCTGAGCAGTTATGTCTCCTTTCTGAACTTTCCTTCTAAACTAAGACATAATGTACCCAGAACTTTCAAAACTGGAAAACCCTCTGTGATACTGGTCTGGATGTGCTCATATATGATTGCAAGCCTAGATGTATTCATTAGGGAATTTGGGAGTCAGTGAAGCATTCTAATGGATTTGAATGTATATTGGCTTAGGTTCTTAAATTAAAAACAATTCTTGTCTTCCACTTGGTGCAGTTGGGATTCCTGGACCCGAATCTACAGAGTCTGAATAAAAGAAATAAGCAGGATATTACAATAGCCATGCCCCTGACTGATCTCTGACTGCTAATTTTGGGAATCACATGCTGGCAGTACATCATGACTTCAGGGCACAAAGCTCTAATGCTGTTTTACTCCATAGTGCTTCATCTTAGTCAGTTTTAGTGCTCATAATCTTAGTCTCTAAATTCAGCATGCAATTGCTTAAAACTTGTTTAGGCCAGATTGAATCCTATATTTTAAAAAATACAAAAAGGTCTCTCCTACACAAATTATCAAGAGAATAATCACCTCCATTACCTCCCGTTGATGCAAGATTATTAGCAAGCTATTAACCTGTTTAAGTCATTTAAGTGTACAGAATGGTACTTATTCTTTATTTGTTAGCAAAATAAAATTTTCTGTTTATAGCAGCTTAGAAATATTCACAACAGATTTTAGGAAGTGACTTTTTTTTTGAAAGATATGAAGATATAAAGATGTTGGCTGCTTATTTATTTCTCAGTTTGCAATAAATCCATTGCCCCAAAGAGCTTTTTTTTTTAAAAAAAATGCTATTACTTAGATGTTAGACATGTCCATAAAATATACAGGCTGCCGATAAATATAATATAGTGGCTATGATCAACTTTTTTAGTACAATGATCACCCTTTTTGCAACTTTCAGTAAATGGATGATTCATCCCAGAGATGAAGCATATTTCGTTAAAAGGGTGATACCTAGGGGCTGGGGAGTTTGAATAAAATCTTGTTTATTCTATTATTTGTTTCATATTTACCCTTACATAGTTTTCAGTGCAGCTGTTTAGGTCTTTATGTAAGGTAGTAGTTTTTTTACTATACATAGAAATGCTGTAGAGAAAATATATTAGAGGACTAAGCAGAGTCTTCACTGGATCTGAATTCCAGTTGTATAATTTTATTTACCTATAGAGTGACTTCAGATTGTTCTCAGCACTTTTTAAAAATATTTAGCATAATATTAGTGTTAAAAATACAGCTTTAAACTAACTTGAGGGTGCAAATGAGCATCGATCACTGATTCTTTTAGGATGTAGGCTGTGTTGAATAACATGTTAACTTTGGAATTTTGATTTAATAGCATACAAACAGAAATGTCGCTCATTGCTTTGCATGAATGAGTAAATATTGTTATATGTTTATTGTTATATGTTTTTAACTCTGTGTGCCACCCCGAGTCCTACAGGAGAAGGGCAGCATATAAATTGAATGAATGAATGAATGAATGAAAGAAAGAAAGAAAGAAAGAAAGAAAGAAAGAAAGAAAGAAAGAAAGAAAGAAAGAAGCAATACCTCCATATCAATCACTATCAGAAATCATCTTAAAATATTATGGTTTAGTAAGCAAGGATTCATGGTTTAATTCAAGCTTATGCTTAGTTTCCATTCTCCTCTCTGAGGAAGTAAACAGGAATTTTAAAAGCTGTTTTAGCAATATGAATGACTCTGGCCTTTCAAAATTATAAAAGTATTTTTGTTCTTATGTGGGAACTTGTATCTTTAATTCTATATCCCTTTAGTTTCAAAAGTTAAGTCACATTTTTGCCTGGCTTTGCATATTCATGCAACCTGATAAGCATGTTTTACTGTTCCCAAGACTGTTGCCACATTCTATTAGTAAATGAATAAATGTTACTGTTAGATATACATACTAATTTATTTAGATCTCTGCAAACACTGATAAAGGCCCAAAGTCAGAAAATATATTATATTACTTCTGATAAATGTATCAGAAAGTAAAGCAAAAAAGTTCTCTCTAAATTCTGGATGTAAGGGTATGCCTCAATCAGCAGATTGCCTGCTTGAATAGAAAATAAGGTTACCTGATTGAATTGCAATGCAATGATGTAAATAGAATCTTTTTTTTTTATTGAAAAAGTTTTACAATACAAAATTTTTGCATTTTCCCCCCTTCCCCCCCTTCCCCCCATACCTCCCCCCTTCCCCCCATACCTCCCCCCCTCCCCACCCCATTTCCCCCCCACTTCCCCCCATCCCCCCTTGACTTCCGCTACGTTAAAAAAAGCAAAACAAAAAAACCAAATACATATAACAAAATAATATAACAAATAAACCTATAAGTAATAAAATTTTTCCTAAAATTAACAATATTGTAATAAGAGACTAATAATAATAAGATTTACTTCATTAATCAACCATCAACCATCAATATTCATTTATCAATCAATACCATGCTTATATTTAAACCCAATTAAAAGAAATCATACCTTTCTCTAAGCAATTAACATTGCTAATTATATACCAAAATCAATCCCCCTAATGATAAAATATAATAGATCACATCCATATCCATATCATTATCAAATAATTTTATCCCAACTACACCCATCAACTAAAACAGATTATCAGTCAGTACCATACTTATAATATTTAAACCCAATTAAAAAATATCATACCTTTCTCTAATCCATTGATATTAATATTACTAATTATATACCAAAATCAATCCCCTAATAATAAAATATAATAAATCACATCCATATCCATATCAACTAATTTTATCCCAACTAGGCCCATCAACTATTAAACAAAAACATAAAACATTTCCCTATTCTAATAAAATATCATATATGATTATACATATATAATTATAATTATACAATTATATCCAACAATTTTCTATTTCAATAATCCATATTTCAATCTTCTCGTCATGTTGATTGAAGTTTATCCAACATAGTTCTAATAAGCTTCGTATTCCTGCTGCCTCCATCAGCAAAAAACATTTCTCCTTTTAGAAATTCCCCCGAGTGACTTTATCAAATAAATTTTCTATCTCAATAACCGAATTTTCATCTTCTCTTCATCTTAATCTTGATTAAAGTTGGACAACTATCTTGTAACATAATGTTTATAAACTAGTTATTATTCTTATTCGAGCTGCCCCCATCAACAATAAACATTTCTTCATGTATAAATCCCCCCGAGTGACTTAGTATTTGTAAAAAACCACGAAGGGCTCCCTTACAAGTCAGACAAAGGAAAAAGCAGAAATGATTCAAAAGCATTTGCAGGGAACTGCAAATGAGGATTTAAAAGACTTTATAACTAGGTCTTTAGGAAGTATTGCTGAGAAGATAGAAAGTTCACAGAAGAATCTTGAAGAGCTGGTACAGGGAAAATATGATGAGTTGGATCAAACTATTCTCAAAGTAGTTACTGCATTTACAGTTGCGGTGAAGAGAATAGAGAAGAAAATGGTTGAAATCAGGTTGATTCCAAGATGAAAGATTTACAGGAAAAATTAGTTGAAGCTGATGCCAAAAATCAGGAAATCCAGAATGATGTGATGATGCTTCAATTTAATGCTATGGAGTCTGCTTTGAGATTAAGAGGTATAAGAGAGAATAACAGAGAAAATTTGAGAATCCTTTGTGCTAAGGCATTAGCTGCATTTTTAAACCTGGAAGTTGACCAAATTCTTGGCTGTAATCAAAAAGTCTACAGGGTTAATTCACGTGTTGCCAGACAGAAGAACCTACCCAGAGATGTTGTTGTTTATTTTACTGATAGAAGATTAAGAAATGATATTTTACAAAAATCTTATTCAGCTACTTTAAGGGTAGAAGGTCTACAAACCAGGGTTTATAAAGAGTTACCATCTGGGATTTTGAGATACAGAAAATTTTTTGGATTTTTACTCAAGGAATTGCATAGAAGAAAGATTCCATTTAGATGGGATGTACCAGTTGGTGTAATTTTGAGTTATCAAGATGTGAGATATTGTTTAAATACTGTTGAAAAAGCTGAACATTTTTATAATAACATTCTTAAGGGAGCCCCTATACTTTTATCTTCTGCTATGTTGTCATCTATGGAAGAAGATAAGCAAGATAAAGAGCCTGAAAAAGAGGTTGAGGAACAATGTGTGCAGATGGAATTACAAAATCAAAATAATCAAAGTGTGTTAGAAGAAAAAGGAGCGGTAGGTGGTTTTCTAGATGATCATATTATGGAATATCCAGATTTGAAAACAAAGCATTTCAGAGATCCAAGAGAAGTGGGATCAGGCCTTGAACTGTTGAAGCAAGATGAAAAACAGATATTGTTGAGACAGCAGAGGCCCAGTATTCCACAAGTGGAAAAGTATGATGAGGAGAAGCAACAGAATCTACAAGTCAAGGGAGGAAAGAAATTGAAAACCACTGAAACTGAACTGCAGCCGAAAATGTGTTTTTGCATGGAATCGTATGGTGAATCCTAAAGGTTATTTCTGAATAGACGGAATTCATTGCATAAAGGATTATTTGAAATAGTTTGCAAGATAACTATTGTTACTTAATTTTTATATGATACTGGACTTAAAATTTGTTACAAAACTCATCCTGATTTGGATTTGATATCTTGAGAAAGTTAAACAGATCACTGTAAAATATGCAGAGGATCTGTGATTACCCTATTATAACTTTATTGGAATTAATTATCTAGACGAGGAAATTGAAGATGAAAACATCTTGGAAACCCGAAGGAAGGAGATGGAAAGGTGGGCAGGATTTGAAAGAGATTTAAAGGAACGTCTAGGAGTGCAGCTTGTATAAGCTGTATTTGTTTTTCTTTTAACGGATACATTAGGAGCCAGGTTGAATGATTTACCTAGAGGATTACAAGATGTAAAAAGAATCTTGTTCAATAATAATGCTTCCACTAGGTTATCATGAATTGCTCAAACACTTGTTTTTAACCTATAAAGCACTTTATGGCTTGCTTCCCAGGTATCTTCAGGATTGCCTTTTTCAACTGGAATCAACCTGACCAGTGTGCTTCTCAGGGAAGAAATTACCTTAATTTATGTAAGGTGAAGGCAAGAGGAAATCTGAAGCTGGTTTTTGGTAGCAATCTATGTCCTATGGAATAGTCCTCCTCTTAAGGTCAGGCAGGTGCTTAGCTATTGAGTCTGTTATCTACACCTAATTGTCTGGTTTGGTTCTGCAACCCGAGAAGACAGACAGAGACTTCAGATGATCATTAGAACTGCAGAAAGAACAATTGCTACCAACCTGCCTTCCATTGAGGATCTGTATACTACACAAGTCAAAAAGAGGGCTGTGAAAATATTTACAGACCCCTCAAATCCTGGACATAAACTGTTTCAACTCCTACCCTCAAAAGGATGCTATAGAGCACTGCACATCAGAACAACTAGACCCAAGAACAGTTTTTTCCTGAATGCCATCACTCTGCTAAACAAATAATTCCCTCAACACTGTCAAACTAGTTACTAAGTCTGCATTACTATTAATCTTCTCATCATTCCTATCACCCATCTCCTCCCACTTATGATTGTATGACTTACCCTTGTTGCTGATATCCTTAAGATTTATATTAACTGCTTCCCTATGACTATCATTAAGTGGTAGAGCCAGGATAGCTCTGCAGACTAAGCACCCTAATTGACATCCAGCTGTCTGCAATTACTTCATGTTCGAATTTCACCAGACTCAAGGTTGACTCAGCCTTCCATCCTTTCTAAGGTAGGTAAATTGAGGACCCAGTTTGTGGGGGCAATAAGCTGACTTTGTATAAATATACAAAAGTATGAAGGCTATTGCTTAACACATTGTAAGCCGCCCTGACTCTCCAGAGAAGGGCAGCATATAAATCAAATTTTAAAAAAAGTGTTGTACCTTATGATTCTTGATGAAGATATCTTTTACCTACACAGAGAGTGTATACACCAAGACAAATTCCTTGTGTGTCCAATCACACTTGGCCAATAAAGAATTCTGTTCTGTTCTGTTCTGTTCTGTTCTGTTCTGTTCTGTTCCGTTCCGTTCCGTTCCGTTCCGTTCCGTTCCGTTCCGTTCCATTCCATTCCATTCTATTCTATTCTATTGGAAGCCCATGTAATACCAAATTGCTTTTAGGTTTTATTATGTGATTATAACAGTATACAAATTTGATAAAAACAATTATTCCATTGTAATGGATTGCATGACATGGATGAGTCACACAATGTAATAGGTGAAATGGTGGGGTGAGGAGGCTGTAATAAGATTTCTCATAATTATCCATGAACTGCTTTTTCTGAAAAAACAAACAACCATGGAAACAATGTCCTTTGTAATCAGTGCTGAGACAATAACCCATGCCTTGTTGTTCGTAGGCCTCAACCAAGTTAAGCAAGGAACCTGTGAGGTGGTTGCAGTGCATCGATGTTGCAACAAGAACAGGATTGAAGAGCGGTCACAGACAGTCAAGTGCTCCTGCTTCCCAGGTCAGGTTGCAGGCACAACACACGCACGGCCATCTTGTGTTGAAGGTAAGGATCTTTTACCTTATTGGCTTCAGAATTCAAAGACTCTGTCTATCTCCTTAACATTGTGAATTTATAATTGATAATAACAAGAATAAATCCCTCTCTTTATCAAAGTTAGACATATGTTTCTTTACATGTAATTGTTAATTAATTTATATAATGATTTAGTTAATTAGATATAGCAGTGATCCTAACCCAAAGGGTCAGTCTCCAAAAATTAAGTATTTGTTCATGCAGTCTTCTGCCAGAATGATTACTTGTTATGTAATAGATATATTTTTAACCTCTTTGCATGGAAAAGTCTACTTTGAACAAGGCCTAAATTGAACAAAGGCCTTTTGGATAATTAATCCAGGAATAGCCAATTTGACCCTATTTGATATTTTTTAGCCAAAAAAATCAGGATAAAGGAATTAGTTAATTATGCAAGAACAGTTAGCCTCCACCAAACATGGCCATTACCACTTCCCCCTCCCCCCCAATTCCACAAAACCAGAACAGATCTACCACTTTTGTCCACTAAATCTCTTGAAACAGTGTAAAATCTGGACTTTGAAACATGAAGAAACACAGTAGGATTTCACAGTTGATAAGAGGAATGGGATATTTGTTTCATTGAACCCTCATGGGGCACTGGTATGCAGTATTGCAGGCAAACTCTGCCCACAGCCTGGAATTTGATCCTGATGGGTCTCAAGGTTGACTCAGCCATCCATCCTTCTGAGGTTGGTAAAATGTGGACCAAGATTGTTGGGGGCAATATGCTGACATTGTAAACCACCCAGAGAGTGCTGTAAAGCATTATGGAGCGGTATATAAGTCTAAGTGCTGTGCTGTTGTTATTCCTTATCCATATCCCATCTTTCTTGTAGGTGGCTTATATAAGGTTCTGGCTTTACTTTTATCCCCATGATAGCAGCCCTAAGGAGGTAGATAAATCTGAGACAGGGCAATTCACACAGTCATCCATGGAGTTTCCATTCTCATTTCTGAAAGAAATTAGGCCCATTATATAGATATAAAGCAAATTGGAATCAGAGACTCAGTGAAATCAGCAGAAAATGAAGATCATCTTCTGGTAACTTTCACAAGGCCATGCTAGTAATGAAGAGAGGAATCTGTTTCTATGAGATTAAACTACATGTGGAATGGGCATTTCTGTCTTAGAGCTATTTAAAAAAATACTTGCCATTTGAATTATAGCCTGGTTTAAAGATAGAGGCAACATTTGTGGGAATACAGGAATTGAATTTAGCCATCAACCTTAACCTCAACCTAAGGAGCAAATTGAATTTGTAGTACAACTACGTGAGCTGAGCTGAAAGAAATGGATGTTCACTAAACTCTAATTCTCTTTGCTGTTTTCCAAAGGTCATCTTGATTTTTGTCGTTCAGGCTGGGTAACCCTGATAGTCTCCTGGTTACGGTTGCTTTCCATAATTTGCTTTTGTGTTTAAATGAGAATTTTTATATATCGATATATATCTTCTGTTTCTTTTCTTCCTTTGTCTATCTCTGGCAATGCATAAGAGCAGCCACCCTCATCTTGGATAGGTGGACATTCTGAAATGATATCTGTTATTTGAATTTCTTCAGCAGATATTTATATGACTTGCAGTGAAAATGTGAAGGGTTTCCTTTCTTTGAGTTAAATGTATATTAATGGTTGAAATTTAGATTGCTTTAAAGAAAATCAAGAAATTGCTTAATGTGACACTTTCCTTCTCCCTACTCCCCAACATCAGGGTGATTAGATTTCTCTCTTCTACTAGATAGTTTTTTGTTGAACAATAAGAACTATAAATTCTACTTAGTGCTTCTGTCAA
This sequence comes from Masticophis lateralis, assembly GCA_030761175.1. Taxonomy (NCBI): domain Eukaryota; kingdom Metazoa; phylum Chordata; class Lepidosauria; order Squamata; family Colubridae; genus Masticophis; species Masticophis lateralis. The sequence goes on along the minus strand of JAUDYJ010000002.1, from coordinate 42,593,687 downwards.
CGGCAGTGAAATATCCTGATATAAAATGTTAAGAGATTTATATTTACATGAAGCAAAACAGTATGTTATTTAATAGCTTCCTGCTAATTAATATTGACATAGAAAGTGTATTTATTAACCGACGTAGAAGATACTTAACTTCTCTTTTCATTGCTTTCCACACAAAACCATATCCTTCTAAAACGAATTAGCAATAACACAGAACTTCATTTTCTCTAATTTCTTGGATGTTTTAATCTATGAATTAACCCAGGGTTTTTCAATGGTAAAACATACTTTAGTCAAATTATAGATTGTAGTTGTGCTGCTAACATTTGAACCTTATCCAATGTTTACGTGTTCCACAGAGTTTGGAAGAGATATCAAATTTATTTTTCAGGTAGTTTAAGTGTTCTGTGGAAAGACAGCATCAATTTATGGGCTTCTAATCAATGTTTGTATGGGTGATAGAATTAATAAGACAAGGCATCAAGACAATGGGAAGAAATCTGAACTGAAACAACAGCAAAAAAGCAAGCACCAAGAGTACCAGTAGGTGTAGACATTTTATGTTTTAACATCTGTATTTTTAAAAAAAACTTCAACTCCCTTAAATGTTAATTCTAGCATAAAGGGGGAGTATAAATTTTCTAAACATTAGATACACAGATACACACACATATGTTTTAATTGCCTCAGAAGATATCTGAAATACATTTGACTGAATCTTTTCACAAGTAATCCCCTCAGTCCGGAGAAATACAGAGTAAACTTTATCTCCCCAAAAGCATTTGTGCATTATCTCAAGTTGGGTGGAACATCATTTATTTTTGATTTGTTGAAATCTTAGGTATAAGATCAGTTCCTTGACACATTTTATTTATTCCCAATGTCACGTATTTAACTTCTCTTATACAGAGATTAAATGTTGCTTGTATGTTTATTTTTGTACCTCATATTTGGGCAAGCAATTCAAAACGTAATCTCTCTTATTCTCACCCCCCCGCCTCTGCCTCTCCCCTCACTCCCTCCCCTCTCTCTCCCTCTCTTCCTCTCCTTCTCTCTCCCCCTCTGCCTCTCCCTAACTCCTTCCCTTCTCATCTCTGTATGAATTTGTATGTGTGTTTGTATGTGTGTACATCTATTCCAAGGCAAAGCCGATAACATTTTATATACTATGCACTGTGAAACAACACCCCTTTATGATGTGGAATAAATTCAAAATGTTTGCTTAAAATATGCATCTAAATGGCAGAGGTAGATTCCCTTTGCTTTCTTTTTTACAATATTCTAATATTTGCCCTAACAGATCTTTCTTGAAACTGTTTACTGCATATATTTTGAGATTTAACAAAGGAAATATTATGTATGCATGTATTGGATGTACAAAACAGGCAACTCTGCATTTTCCCTTTAGTATGATAGCTTAGAGTGTGTTTTTTTTTAAAAAAATTATACTATAAACTCTGAGATAATTTATTCTATATTTAGGGCAGGAATCCATGTATGTCCACTTACACTTTGCAAATTTTATTTTGGGGGGATGAATGCAACTCTCTGAAGCTTCTGTACTGCAGAAGCCTTAAGGAGCTTTTTAATTAAGGTTGGCTGTTCCTGCCTTCACTTGTGTAGCTAATTATTTTCAGTATACATTTCTTTTTCAAAGAGCTAACCCATCGTCCCCAATTTGGGCTTAGTACTAACTTAGTACTAACTGAACATTTGTGTGTATACACACACAATAAATATGTATATATATATGAATATACTTCAAATCTGAGAGCAAAATGAAGTATCAACTATGGCTCTAAATTTATTCAAGCCACTGTAAAGCTATATCAAAATAGAATGCCAGATAACAGATAGCTTAATATAATGGAAAGGTTCCATGCAGGGAGGAACACTAAAGTTAGGCATATAACTTTTGTAATAAATTATTCTTGAGGCTGATATTTGTGTGAAAAAAAGATATAACTTTCATTAGGAAGTTGTATATTGCTTGGTAATTTTAAGTGACTGAACTCTAGCTACAGTTAAGATATAATCTTGTAGTCTTCCATGAGGGAGAAATAATGATTCAGCTTAAATGGTTGAACTACACAGATCAGAGTCAGAAGAGACAGAAATGAGAGAAAGGAAGGAAGTGATAAAAGTTTTCAGGATATCAGTCTAACCAATAGGAACATGTTCCACAGGGAACCTGCAGATTACATCTTTCAGAAAAGAGATAAAATATAAGTTCCTTTGTTGCCCCTCAAGGTCTGTAGATATAGAAAGCTGCTGCAAACTAAGCCGAATTCCAATATTTCCCTTCTCAATGGCTGTGGCACCAGTTCATAAATCCCCCTTACTTTTTATTTTATTTATTTATTTATTTTGCGGAGTACTTATTAGATAATATATATACGTATAAGCATGAATTGAATACATAAAATGAATACAATTAAAGGGAATATTAGGACAGGGACGATAGGCACTTATGCATGTCCCTTACAGACCTCTTAGGAATGGGGTGAGGTCAACAGTAGACAGTCTAAGGTTAAATTTTGGGGGTTGGGGGGTTGGGCTGAAACTACAGAGTCACTCTGTTGCTGAAGTCATATTTTCTGCAATCAAGTTTGGAGTGGTTCACTTTAAGTTTGTATCTATTGTGTGCTCGTGTATTGTTGTGGTTGAAGCTGAAGTAGTCATTGACAGGTAGGACATTGTAGCAGATGATTTTATGAGCTATGCTTAGGTCATACCGAAGGCAGCATAGTTCTAAATTTTCTAAACCCAGAATTTCAAGTCTGGTGGCATAAGGTATTTTGTTATGAGAGGAGGAGTGGAGGACTCTTCTTGTGAAATATTTCTGGACATGTTCAATTGTATTAATGTCCAATATGCAGTATGGATTCCAGACAGATGGGCTGTATTTGAGAATTGGTCTAGCAAATATTCTGATGATCTGGTTAATACTGTAATATTACTGGAAAAGAAGCTTTGCAAGATTAGGTTTACAACCCTTAATGCCTTTTGGGTGATGTTGTTAACAGTGGGCTTTGGCACTTAGATCATTTGATATGAGTACTCCAAGGTCCTTGACAGAGTGAGAGTCATCTACAAGGTTGTGTCCACTCAGCTTGTATTTTGGGTTCTGATTCTTTTTGCCAATGTGTAAGACAGAGTATTTGTTGGTTGAGATTTGGAATTGCCAATTTTTTGACCATTCTGACACAAAGTCAAGGTCTTTTTGAAGGGCAGCAGCATTGTTGGTGGTGTTAAATAGTTTTATATCATTGGTGAAGAGAACACAATTATTTATAATATGATCACAAAGGTCATTTATGTATAGTATGAAGAGTGTTGGTCCTAGAACGCTGCCTTGGGGGACACCGCTATTAACAGGTGCAGGATTTGGTAGGGCGCTTCCTATTTTGATCACTTCTTGTCTCTTTGGCAGAAACGCGGTTATGCCAAATCCTATTTATTTATTTATTTATTTTATTAATTAAGCTTGTATGCCGCCCTCTCTCTGACAAGGACTAAGGGCGGCTCACAGGAATAAGTTTTTACAAGCAAGAATCAATATTTAAATGTTAAAATTATTAAAATTCCCCTTAAAAACCCCTTCAGTCCCATCCGGCCTGGCGAAATAACCATGTCTTAAGGTCACGGCGGAAGGAGCGCAGGTCAGGGGCCACTGGGAGCTCCAGGGGGAGTTGATTCCATAAAATGGGTGCGCCCACAGTGAAAGTCCGTTCTCTAGGCATCACCAGTCGGCACTGCCTGGCCGACAGCACTCCAAGAAGGCCCTCCCTGTGGGAACGCACTGGGCGATGGGGAGCTGTCACTGGCCGCAAATGGTCAATCAGGTATCCCAGACCTAAGCCATGTAGGGCTTTATAGATGATAACCAGCACCTTGAATCCTATGGCAGAGATACCATAGGATTTTAGTTTTAGAAATAGTTTGTCATGTACCACTGAATCAAAGGCTTTACAGAAGTCTATGTAAATTGCATTACTTCATAAAAGAGTTTATACTGATCTCTTGATAGTGTCTTGGTGAGTAGTCTTCTTCTGTCTTTTCGGGGCACAAAAAACCCCCACTTCTGCTCCACAAACCCATCTAGCAGATGATGGTGCTTGATATCAATATACATTGTATGTGAAATAGCTCTGAACTGGAAACTAGAGGGAAATTTTTGTTGTCTGTATGCATGATTATAGATTTGGACTCATCTATCCTGAAAATTAGTAGTAGTTGGTGTGGCTTGGTTAGCTCTTGACAAGCTTTTGCCGCAGATAGGTATCCTGGTTCTTTAATCAGATGTTTTGAAAAGGAAAAGACATTAGGTTATACTAATCTCGGCAAGCAAACACTTTCAATTTAGCACCCAATTTATCTATGTTTTGTAGTTAGGAAAGTCTTGATTCTCTTGCTGTCAACCATTTAATGGACATGTCAGACTGCTGCCTTCCTGACAATGCAAAAAGAAGCAGATGATCCAAGCTAATAATGTTTTGCAAACTGTTATCTGCATTTTCTTGATCTTGGCCTTCTAGGGTAAACTAGAGAGGCACCACAACCACGTGAGCTAAATTTACTTTATTATAAAGCTACATTAATAGAACCTTTCAAGCATAATAGTACAGACCACACTTGGAATATTGCATTCAGTTTTGGTCACCATGATATAGAGAACTGGAGGCTATAATATATGAAGAACAGTTGCAGGAATTGGGTAAGAAAAGAAGATCCAGGGTTAGGATCTAGTGGTGACATGATAGCAGTGTTCCAATATCTGAGGGGCTGCCACAAAGAAGAGGGGTGGGTGGGTTTCAACCTATTCTCCAAAGCACCTGAAAGCAGGACAAAAAGCATTGGATGGAAACTAATCAAGGAGAAAACCAACCTAGAACTAAGGAGAAACTTCCTGACAGTCAGAACAATTAATCAGTGGAATGACTTGCTTCCGAAAGTTGTGGGTGCTCCAACACTGGAGATTTTTAAGAAGAGATTGGATAACCATTTGTCTGAAATCATACAGGGCTTCCTGCTTGAGCAGGGGATTGGATTAGAAGACCTTCAAGGTTCCTTCCAAGTCTATTATTCCGTTTTTCCTGAGCCTGCTGCCTGCCATCCAGTTGCTATAAGTACCGTATTTTTCAGAATATAAAACGCACCGGATTATAAAATGCCTACCTTTTTTGGTGAGGAAAAGAAGAAAAAGAACTCTCCCTCTGCCTCTCAGCAATTTTGCCTCGTTACAGCAAACAGCCTGCTTTACTTTCATTTTCGTTTTCAGCATAGCTTGATTAGCACAAGGGGAAAAAAACAAAAATCTGCTCCAGCAATTTACCTCTTTGCAGCAAGCAGCAGAGCCCTGCGCAAAACAGCTGAGAGCAAATCAGCTGAGAGTCAGGAGGCCGATCCAATCAACTTGTGCTAATTGTTTCTTCTTGCTGCTTGCTGCAAGGAGGTAACTGCTGCGAGGCAGAGGCCAAAGGGTGGGGGCCAGTGGGTGGGCAGGGCTATATTTGGTGTATAAGACGCACCTAAATTTCCCCCCCTTTTAGGGGGGAAAAAGGTGCATTTTATACTCCAAAAAATATGATAGTCCTTTATTTACAACCGTTTTGTCAGTGTCTGTTTGAAATTATGATGCTGAACAAAGAGTTATGACCCCTGCCCGAAGTCATGTGTAACTTAGCCATGTGATCAAAATTTGGGCACTTGGCAATGTGCCTGCCCTTACAAATATCATGGTGCTGCAACTCCCACCCACCTGCTTATCTCTAACCCAAACTCAGTTGCCCACCCAGCCCACTAGGGTGCACAAAGTTGCCAGGGTCCTAGAAGCCACAGCCCATTCCCTGGCAACTTCTTCCCACCCCACTGTATCCAGATTGCCCGGACGTGCTTCCTGCCCCACTACCCAGTTTATTTACCAATTTATGGTAGATAAACTGAAATTAAAATCATTAGTTAAATCCAAAGATATTTCCCACAATTTGACAGAAATATTCTGCTCCAGTTTCATCTGCACCTTAATTGGCTAAAGACTCAAGAGGTTGGGGGTGTGGCAATAACTACCTTCTGAAGGGGAAAGAGAAATCTGAAGGACTGCTGAACTTGTAATAAATTTTTATACACAGATATGTGTTTGTTGCAGTTTTTAAAATATAATTATTTAAATATTTAAATAAAAATGCAATTAAAACATTTAATTAGTACTTTTAGGAGAAACTAATAATGGAGGGCTAGATATGGGAATGTTATATAACTGCTAGGTAGTATGTTTTTCTGGTAAACTAAAAATATGTCTGAATATTCCTTAGGCTTACTTTGCTTAAAGGGGTATTGGAAATCTGGATACAGTTTTTTGAGATGAAAAATGGAATACAGGTAATCCTCGGCTTACAGTCATTTGCCTAGCGATTTATTTATTTATTTATTTATTTATTTATTTATTTATTTATTTATTATTTATTATTTATTTATTTATTGGATTTATTGGATTTATTGGATTTATATGCTGCCCTTCTCCCGAAGGACTCAGGGCGGCTCACAACAATAAGAAACAGGAATTTAAAAGTTAAAAGACAAATTAAAACAGACTATCCAATAAATAAGATTAAACTTGGGAATACCAATTCAAATTTAAGATTTAAGAATTCAAAAAGCTACAAGATCAATTTAGCGTCAACCCAGGCCCGCTCGTTGGAAGAGGCAGGTCTTCAAGGCCTGGCAGAAGGTTCAGAGGTAGGGAATTATCCGGAGCTCCAGGGGTAACATATTCCAGAGGGTAGGGGCTCCCCCAGAGAAGGCTCTCCCATTAGGGGTCACCAGTCAACATTGTCTAGCCAAAGGTACCCTGAGGAGGCCAACTCTGTGGGAGCGAACTGGGCGATGGAAGCCTACTGGGGGCAGGAGGTGGTCTCGCAAGTACTCTGATCCTAGGCCATGTAGGGCTTTAAATGTGATCACCAGCATCTTGAATTGCACTCTGAAGACAACCGTGAGCCAATGCGAAGGAGTTGTGTAACATGGGAGTACCGAGGCACCCCCATGACAACCCGCACGGCCGCATTCTACACCAGTTGAAGTCTCTGAGTGCTCCTCAAGGGAAGCCCCATGTAAAGTGCATTGCAGTAGTCCAAACGAGAGGTGATGAGGGCATGAGCAACTGTGAGTAAGGCATCTCGGTCCAGAAAGGGGTGCAATTAGCAAACCAGGTGCACCTGGACAAAGGTCTCCTTTTTGAAGTTATAACAGCAGTGAAAAAAGTAACATATAACTAATCCTTGGACTTAACATCTCCACAGTCAAATGATCAAAATTTGAGTCAACTGGAATTATGATGATTGCAGCATCCCAGGGTCATCTGAGATTTTTCCAGCCAGCTTTGGACAAGCAAAGTCAATCAGGGAAACCAGATTCACTTAACAAGTGTGTAATTCACTTAACAACTGCAGTGATTCGCTTAATAACTATGCCAAAAAAGGTCATAAAATCAGGTGCAACTCACTTAATAACCACTTTGTTTAGCAATGGAAATTCTGGTCCTAATTGTGTCCGTAAATTGAGAACTACCTGTATTTAGCTAGTCTCTATTTGTGAGGATTATAGAGAAAAAGGTAATCCTTATGTTACTTTGGAAGCACAAAAGAGAAAAAAAATTCTAGGTGTATTGTCTCTGCTTCAGCACAACAGAAGTGAAGCTCTTGATACAATGTCAGTCAAAGCTTCAGGTCACACCCTGCCAAGCAAGGTGATGGGTGCCAATATGGTCTGGGAAACAATTTATAACTCCACATCGATCTGAAGCTGGTTATATTTTCTTGGGGAGAGTTATTTAAAAAAGGCACAAGAGCCAAAGACATACATAGCTGCCTTTACTAAGTCAGCAGAAGTGTATCACCTTCAAAGCAGAGTTGTTTAATCTTACAGCATTCTGTTTGCTAATTTTTTTTAAAAAATATTGCCAATATTAGATGCTATAAAGTGTTTCATGTTCGAGAGTCAATTGAGTCTTTGCCCAGGATTCACCTCCAATATTCAGATAAAATCAAATCAATCTTTTTTACAGTCGAAGACCATCATAAGGAGGATGGGTTATATATATATTTTTAAAAAACCATGTATTTTGAATACTTCTCCACAATATTGCATGTTGTAGCAGGGTTGGTATCTGTGAGGAGCTAGGAGGGATAAAATTGTCCTGTGTACAGGATATTTATATATTATTGGCAATATCTGGAATGTCTTGCCCGATTCAGTTGTCTTAGCTACTAACTTCCACAATTTTAACTTCTGTGGACCTCATCTCATATTTAAGAGATTCCTAAGGGTGAGGATGCATAACTGCACTAACGTGCCTATTGCCCCTATATTAGTTTTTTCAGTTCGTTCATTCAAATTTGTAATTTTTGCTTGATGGATGGACAGACAGATAAATGTGTGAAAAGCTGGTATAGAATAGTACAGAATCCCTAGCAAATCTATAGAATGTGTGAGGTTCAGACAAAGTACGAAATGTCTGTTATTTTAATGTGCTATATCAGGGGTGTCAAACTTGATTTCATTAAGGGCTGCTTCAAGGTTGTGTTTGACCTTGGGGGGCCAGGATGGGCATGGCCAGCTCGACATCACTCGTGTTGGAGGCACCTGTGGTGGCCCGAGTGCTCTGCCAGCAAAAACAGGCTCCCGGGTTCCGTTTTCAGCTGCAACAACCTCCTGCAACCCTCTGCCAGCAAAAATGAAGGTCCGTTTTCGGCTGCGATGGCCTCCTGCAACCCTCTGCCAGTGAAAGTGGAGCTCAGGAGGGCCGCATACAGCCCTCCTGAGCTCCATTTTCGCTGGCAGAGGCTCTGTTGGCCGGTCCTTTGCTGTTTCCAGGGTGGTCCTGTGGGCCAGATCTAAGCACCTTGTGGGCCAGATTTGCCCCCGGGCCTTGAGTTTGACACCTCTGTGCTATATACTTTTTTTAGGTATTATATAAAATACCAAGGCATTTTGCAGAATGACAAGGCATGTCTATTTAGGCAAAGTATGAAAAGAGAGTCATGAAAAGGGTCTTACAGTCTCTATGGTTTCTAGCCAGGCACCTTAACCACTAAACCAGGTGAAATGCTCCCAGTTCAGATCAGTTCAGCTGAACCAGTAGAGATGGCAACCGGTGGTTTGGAGAACCGGTAGCGATGGCAGTGTGAGGCTCCACCCACCCGCCAAATCATTGTTACTTCTGGGTTTTAACTGGGAACTAACTTGCTTTTTACCCTCTGCGCGTGTGCAGAAGGGTTTGCGCATGCACAGAGGGTCCGCATGTACATGTGATGTGCGCGTGCACTTCCGAAGGTGGGAAGGTAAGTAGATTTCACCCCTGCACTAAACCCAACTGATTCTCTTTCATTGTGGTTTTTTTTTTTTTGATTGATATGCTAAGGAAATGTCAACAAACTTTTACTTTTTCATGTTCTAAATAAGTACGTTAAACTTATTGAAGCTTCTTTAGCTTATCTTTATTTAGTTTTCTTATGGACATCGGTGGGTATCCCTACAGTTAAGTAGTGTGTGTGCCATTTGTGCTGAATTTCAATAATTCCAGATGTTGCAAAAAAGAGTCTTCGCAACTGCATACATCCTAGAGACCCAGTGTGGTTGACCATTATCACCAAGGCTCACCAACAGTGGAGCAAGCTATTGTAACCCTTGAACAATGCCAGTAGTGAGTGTCACTTCATAAAGAGAATTTTTCTATAAGTGCTTGTCTACAATGTATCATTTTAATTGCATTCGGCCTCCCATTGTTTAAATGTTGTGCTATACCCCCTTAAGAACCCTTGAAATAGTATGTGAGATAAAAATATTGGCTACAAGTCTGCTGTGTAGAAACAGGGAATGGATAAGATTATTGCCTTATACCTGCACTAGAACAAGGAACGAAGAAAGAAACAATTTAATTAAAACATATATTTATACTCAAGGGTCTGCTTGTATTTTCTACATTTTGTTTTCTTCTGACCTTCTCATTTACAGTTTACCTCCCCAAACCAGAATGAGATGATTATAGTACAGGAAAGCTTTCCCCCTAAAAAAATGAGATTTTTTAAAAATACCACAAAATAGCTTTTAAACTTTCCCTGTTACTACAATTATTCTTGCTCTGAGCAGAGGATTCTATAGGTCCGTGATGGCGAACCTATGGCACGGGTGCCACAGGTGGCACGCGGAGCCATATTGGTTGGCACGCAAGTGTTGCCCTAGCTCAGCTCCAGCGCGCATGTGCGCACCAGCCAACTGATTTTCAGGCCTTCTGGTCCCACCGGAAGTCAGGAAACTGGCTGTTTCCGGCCTCTGAAAGGCCTCCAGGGGAAATGGGGAAGGCTGTTTTTGCCCTCCCCAGACTCCTAGAAAGCCTCTGGAGCCTGGGGAGGGGGAAAATGGGCCTACCGGGCCCACCGGGCCATCACGTGCCAAAAGCAGGGGGAAGTGTGTGTGGGGGGGGGTCACGTGCGCATGCGCGGGAGGCGGGGTGCATTGAATTATAGATGTGGGCACACGCAGCTGTGACCCCCCACGCTCCCCTCCCTTTTGGCACGCGATGGCAAAAAGGTTAGCCATCACTGCTATAGGTAGTTCTTGACTTACAACAGTACATTTAGTGACTGTTCAAAGTGACAAAGGCACTGAAAAAAAGTGACTTGATGACCATTTTTCACACTTACTATCATTGCAGCACCCCCACAATCCAGCATTTAGATTACAGATTAACAGAATTGGAAGGGACCTTGTAGGTCATCTAGTCCAACCCCCCACCCAAGCAGGAAACCCTACACCAGGGGTCTGCAACCTTAAACATTCAAAGAGTGATTTGGACCTGTTTCCCACAAAAAAGAAAACACCGGGAGCCACAACACCTTTCCTGTGCGTGGCTATTTCTTGAGTGGCCACAAAATTAGCATATGTAGTTGAATTAAATGTTCTGTTTTCTTCTGAAACTTTTCTTTTCTTGGATTTATCTATAGTTGGCCTACCGGAGGTTGAAAAGCTCAGTAAATTGCATGCCAGCAGATGTCGCACATTGGCGGTTGTGATGCATGTTTTGAGTGACAGTGAGCCGCAGCAGAGGTGTGAAAGAGCCACATGCGGCTCCAGAGCTGCAGGTTGCTGACCCCTGCCCTACACCATTTCTGACAAATGGCAGTCCAATCTCTTCTTAAAAGTCTCAAGTGGAGATTAGTCTGCCATTTGTGATCAGATGCTTGGCAACTTGTTCATTATTTATGATGCTTTCAGTGTCCCAGGGTCTTGCGATCCCTTTTTGCGACCTTCTGACAAGCAAAGTCAATGGGGATGCCAGATTCACTGAGCAATCATGTTACTAACTTAACAACTGCGGTGATTCACTTAACAAATGTGGCAGGAAATGGGGCAAAAATTTCACATAACGAATATTTCTCTTAGCAATGTAAATGTTGGGGGGGGGGGTCAATTTTAGAGCCTGGTGGCGCAGGGGACTACGTGCTGTTAAAGTAGCATTTAGCTGCCAGCTGCCTGCAATTACTGCAAGTTCAAATCTCACCAGGCTCAAGATTGACTCAGCCTTCCATCCTTTCAAGGTAGGTAAAATGAGGACCCAGATTGTGGGGGCAATAAGGTGACTTTGTATAAAAAAGGACACTGCTTGGGGGGGGCCGAAAGCCCTATTAAGCAGGTATATACAAAAGTATGAAGGCTATTGCTTAATCTATTGTAAGCCACCCTGAGTCTCTGGAGAAGGGCGGCATATAATTTGAACAAACAAACAAATAAATAAATAAATAAATTGTGGTCGTATGCTGAGGACCACCTGTATTTGATGACTTTAACAGCCCCTCCCCAGCCCCATATAAATTTGAGTATATTTATTGGTATTATAATTGTATATTTAACATATCAACAGTACTAATTTCAATACCCATATTAATTGCATATATTTATCAAAGCTCTATTAAGTAATTTATGACCTTTTGGGTGGTGGTGCTGAAGGGAATCAACATAGATATTAAGTGAATCTGTGACAGTTAAGCGAACCCATTGTTCGCAATGGTGGTGTTTTATCTGAAAAACCAAAGTAAATGTCGGATTTTGGCAGAAACATCATAAATGGCAAGATGCTATCAATGGCCATAAACGCAGGCCGATTGATGAACACCCAAAATACAGTCACATGACTGCGGGGGGGGCGCATGGCGGCTGACCATTGTAACTTCAGAACTAGATTTTAAGTAGCTTTGGATGGGTCTAAGCGGCTGGTCATACGTAGTAGCAATAAAGGAAAAAAGATTTTGCTTGATTGTCAAGGGTGTCTCCAAACGATGGGTCAAAAAAGTCAGGCTGATGACGGTGTCCACACAAAACCACATCCTTTTTTTTTTTTTTTTTTTTAAATTGGATCGAGGATTGCTACTGCCTAACTTTACTAGTGCCTCCCCAGGTCCCCCTATGAGTTCAGACAAAATAGGGCTAGGATCGAGAAAAAAAAATGCAGGTACCACTTTTTGGGCTTTGCAAATATCATAAATTGGAGCGTGCTATTAAAGTTTTATGTTGAAGAAACTTTGCTTTTATGAGAGAGAGAGAGAGGGCGAAAAGGAGAGATTTTCTCTGTGTTGATTAGAGCAGGGAAAGAAACACAGCCAAAGCGATCATTGGGAGCTAACAGCAATCAGCAGGAAGAAACTCAAATAGTAATTAAACGTAAAACCCATCCTGCCAGAAGCCTCGAATCTGATAAATAAGGAAAGCCCAGTCTTTTCAATTGAGGCTTCACTTAAACACTATCTCATTTGTGAAATGGGCCTAATAATAGCTATCCTGTTGCAAGGTTTAATTAATGTTGGTACAACACTTTGCAGTTCCTCGGCTCCGTCCGTCTACAAATGCAGATACTGTAGCCCTAGAAGTAAAACCAGATCATTAGAACAAAAGAATGGCAAGGAAATAGGGGGAGAGAACAGAAAGCCGGTGAAAATTGGGTGAGTTGGAAACAGCCAGCAAGCTTTATTGACCTGCTTATCTTCATCTTTTATCAAGATGGTGGAATGTACTGCACCACTGTCCCTGCAGGTCTGAAGGCTAAATGTGACAGGACTTTTATATATGTGGGAATATATATATATATATGTGGGTTTTCTGAGGATTCAGTGGTGTGATGTATACTCTGCCCATTTTTTTGCACGTGCATATTGCACACTCATGCAAAAGAGATGGAGCTTGCAGCATGATGGTGTGATGCTGTTGACAATAACAGCAAGTTCCAGGGAATACTTGTGTTGGGACTTCGATTCAAGGATATCATACCGGGTTGTGGGGGGGGGGGGACTTTAAACATGAATGATGGGGTCCTTGGTGCTCTCTGAGTTTGATGGTTTTCTTGCAGACATTTCACTACTGTTGGAAGAAATTTCCTGTGTTCGTTTCCCAGATGGGAAGCAGTCACCGATGCTGAGAAGAAATAGACATGGAAGCCAGCTGCCAGAAAAAGGGGTCCTTTAATTCAGGAAGGCAAGAAAAGTAGTGACACAGCTGGAGAGTTCCTGGGTTGCAAGCAGATTGGGGATGTGACTCTGAGCCTTTTATGCTTAATTTCCCTTCGAAGTTCCTCCAGCTTGATGGGTTTATTTATGTGCCTCAAGTTAAAGTGATTGCCCTGGATCCTGTCTTCCTGCCTTAATGGGTTAATCCCGTCCAGGCAGGAAAAAGGGAGTTCTGGTTTTGTCTTGGTGAGTTAGTTTTACCCCGATTCTCCTTATCTTAATGCCTCTACTTAAGTATTTCTATTGTCAGCTCTGTTAGCAGGGCTGCTCTGAGTGTTTTTTTCAGCTGGTGCTTCTTGGTTTTCTTAAAGGGGGAAGGGCTTAAGGCAGCACAAATTCTGATATTGGATTGTACCTCAAATATTAGGGACTTAACATTTTGGCCCTGGGTAACTCTCCCGAGCCATAAAAGGTTGCTGGCTTGACCAAGGTATTTGACGAAGGTCCTTATCTGTAAAGGGTGTCTTGACCCAAAACAAATGTATCCTGTGATTTACTGTTTATTGCACCCCAAATGTCATGTATATGCCCAGATAACAACTGATGCTTCCTTTATTGCCCTAGAGGCATCTTCCTGTCCCTAATCTTCTTATGTTTTGTCTTAAGACACTTCCCAGATAACATGAATGTGTCAGGGGGTGTTTATTATTTCCTTTTCTCTTTGATCCGTGCAAACTGATGAAGGTTAGTTTCTACGTGTTAGAAGTAAAGTTCTCTGATATGTATATGTAGTTGAAATGATATAAATACTAGTCCCGAAGAACTCTCCGGGGTTCAGACTTTTGTTTGCCTTAGGGTGGTTTGAACCGTGCACAATAAATTCTTTCCTGCATTGAAGAGCTTGGCCTGGTCTCTATCTTTTTGCTGCAACAGGCTGGCTTGAGTTTCTGAGGTTTCTGGTGCTGTCCTTTTGGGGTATACTTTCCACACTACCCAACAAAGTAACATCATCAGCATGCATGATGGAACCAACTAGGTAACATGTTGATGTTACCTACCTAACTAGGATCATCAACATGCACTGGTGATATTACCTAGTTGGGTAATAAAACATCTGCAAGGACCAAGCTCAGAAATCACCAAGGACCCTACAGTTCAACCCTGAACTACAGATATTCTCTTCTATTGGTAAAACATACAAGGCTCACTTCAATCTCCAAAGAAGGAGTTCAGTTCCAAGTGGGGAGAAAGACACTGGAAACATGGAGGCTGTTTGGAAAAATGGTTTAATGGTGGACAGGACCACATGAGTTTTTTGGGTGTTGGGCAAATGAGCACATGGGTGAGAGAGAGAGAGAGAGAGAGAGAGACTTACACCCTCTCTTGGGTTTTGAATTTAAACTTCCTGTACCTGTGGCAAACTATTGGCTGCTGTAGGGGTCATAGCTAACCTTGTAGGTTTTCTGAGTCAAGCTTAGTTGAACTGTGCTGGGTGATGTATTCAAGACTGTCAGGTAATGATGATTTAATAGCTGACCAGCTGCTGTAATGTTGTAATGCTGTAACGAAGAGGCAATGGTAGCAATGAGTCAGCAGGGTTATTCGACTGCTACTGCTTTAAGAAGCTGTAATATGAGAGAGGCCCTGTGAGGGCATATCTGTGTGTGTGTGTGTATGTGTGCTTCCATGCTGTAGTTGTTGATTGATTGCCTGACTTTGCTTAGTATATGTATGTATATGTTCCTTGTAGATAAACCACTATTTGAATGACAAATCTCTGTTTACTGTATTTTGCTTCTGGGTTGTCTCAAAATAGTCACACTGAGCACACTCTGACAAAGAAGCATGTGTTCTGAAAGGGTGTAGGGCAATTCCTATTATGACTTAATGGCTTTGTCCTGGTTTGGATCTTGAGTGAAGGCTAATCCTATCACCCTGGAGCTGAAGGTCTTTTGTTTTGTAGATAAGCTGGCCCAGCCTTATGTCTTGTAGATAAGTTGGCACCAAAATATCTGCTGGGGGGGGGGAGCAGGGAACTGAGGCTATGAGTTTATGTCTTTCGAAACATGTTTATCCTTTAGGGAAAATATAATTTGCCTTTTTAATACTTCCTAGAATATTTCATTCTTCTAGGAGAAGGTGGGTGCTAACTTTCTACAAAGGTTTATTTTTATTTTTAAAAAACTCCATAGCTACCAGCATACCCTCCAGCATTTCCTCCCTCCATCTGTGGAGAAGAAGCTTCCTAGGTAGAAACCTGTACCTATGATCTTCAAAACTTTATTGGGATTCAGCATAGACCGTGGTGGTACAGTGGCTTGAATATGGTATTGTAGGCTAACTCTTCTGATTGCCAGCAGTTTGATTCTGTCTGGATCAAAGTTGACTCAGCTGTCTATCCTTCCAAGGTCAGTAAAATACTCAGATTGTTGGGGGCAATATGCTGACTCTGTAAACTGCTTAGGGCTGTAAAGTGAGACATGTGCAGATCTGTATATTGGGGAAACAAAACAACCACTTCACAAATGCATGGCACAACACAGAAGAACAAATCTATCAGGAACAAGATTCAGCAGTCCATCTGCATTTAAAAGACAAAGGCCACTCTGAAAGACAGCAATGTTCATATTTTGGACAGAGAGGAGTGCTGGTTTGAAAGAGGGGTCAAAGAGACTGTCTATGTCAAAATTGAACAGCCCTCTCTCAACAGAGGAGGAGGGATATGACGTCATTGTTCATTGGATATGAACAATCAACCAATGGAACAGCTTGCCTTCAGAAGTTGTGAGAGCTTCATCACTTGAGACTTTCAAAAAAGATTGGACTGCCATTTGTCAGAAATGGTATAGCGTCTCCTGCTTCAGCAGGGGGTTGGACTAGATGACCTATAAGGTCCCTTCCAACTCTGTTAATCTGTTAAGTCTAAGAGCTATTTATTTGGACTATAACACAGTTGATCATATTGCAGGGTGTGGTTTGCTTTGGTTTGTCTTTGCTTACTGCTTTGAAAAAAGATGAGTTCATTTTATTGAATAGAATAGAATATTTTTCAGTACAGTACACTATGAAGAAGAACAGGTAAAGCTGTTATTTGAGTGCTAGGAGGAAGTATGGTGACCCATTTTAATTACTGAATGTAGTTCTCTGTTTGAAGTCATCCAATATTTGAAGAACTGTCTGGTTTAAGTCTAGTTCAAAGATAAAGAGCGTTAAGAAAGGAGAACAGTGATCTTTAAGCTGCCCTTCATTTATTAGAGGTGGGACAACATACCACATGTAAAATATTAATCAGGCAGCTTCTCTTTCATTTTGTATTTGGTTTTGGTGTGTGTGCAGATACCGTGATATGGATCTGAATTGTTGGGCAGGAGAAGGGAAGTTCATTTTCCTCACTATGATTATTCTTTTAAAATATTCATCGACATCAATTTGAAGATTGATTTTAAAAAAAAACCCCAATTCCATTGGTACCATGAGAGTTTTTAAAAAATAATTAATGTGTCAGTGTTCTCAAGTTAGATGGAAATTTGTTACCTTGAAAAGTGAAGGGTTGTAAGAGTTTGTTGGGATTTGGATGTGAGACCTACCAGGAAATACCAAGGTTGTAGGCTAGACTGGAAAGTAAACTAAGGACAATAACAACAATAATAATCCCAGAACAAGGTAATGACAAACTACATGCATATTCCCTTTTTTTAAAACGCAATTTTTATTGAATCAGTTTTTAACAAGAAAAAGGGAATACCAATATTAGAGAAGAAGCAAAGGAAATGAATAATACTAAATAAATTAAAGAAAGAAAAGAAAGCCAAGAAAAGTTAATAAAGAAATGGCTTCCTAACATTTTGACAGCCAAAATATTTGTATTTTGTCTTCTCTAACTTCCTTCTTTCATAAGCTGCACTTTCTAATCATCAAATTCATAAATCACAAGGTCCCCCCCCCTTTTTTTTTTTTCAGAAATAGGTTCATAGTTTCCAGGCACTAACCGTTGACCTTACTCTAAGTAAACAAGTTAATTCTGCCATCTCTGCTAGTTGTGTCATCTTCACCATCCACTCCTCCATTGGGGGCATATCAGAATCTTTCCATCTTTTTGTGGATACAGTTTCACAACTCTGTTCATGTATAAAAATTATCTTCCATGGCTCTTTTCTAGTTGTTTGGTTTAACTGAATCTTAGTCT
This sequence comes from Masticophis lateralis, assembly GCA_030761175.1. Taxonomy (NCBI): domain Eukaryota; kingdom Metazoa; phylum Chordata; class Lepidosauria; order Squamata; family Colubridae; genus Masticophis; species Masticophis lateralis. The sequence goes on along the minus strand of JAUDYJ010000002.1, from coordinate 42,576,017 downwards.
TTAAAATTCTTTATGTGAGCGTATGTATTGGAATTCAAAATTTTCCGGCTTTTTTACAAGTCCATCAGGCAGTGCTAAAATTATCCTTTATGTTGCCCATATTGACAACATAAAGTTCCTTTATACATAAAATGTAAAATATATATGTAACATATGTATGTATGTATGTATGTATGTATGTATGTATGTATGTATGTATATATAGGTCTTTGGTTATTCAGTTTTTCTCCTGCGTAAAATTGGAAGTGTCTTGGCGACGTTTCGACAAAGTCTCATTCGTCATCTTCAGGCTGGTGTTTTCGGCTTCGTGCTTCTAGGAGCAATGCTTCTTTCTTTCGGCTTCTTTGCTCCTAGAAGCACGAAGCTGAAAACACCAGCCTGAAGATGACGAATGAGACTTCGTCGAAACGTCGCCAAGACACTTCCAATTTTACGCAGAAGAAAACTTGAATAACCAAAGACTTACATACAAACACCCGTGAAAACCTCAGAAAACACACACACACACACACACACACACTAGCTAATTATTTTAAAAGAAAAAAAAAGTTAAGCATTAATGGGTTTTTCAGGCATCTGAAACAAATATATAGAAATGTATAAAATTAAGGCTATTAGGATTAAAAAATACATTGTAATCAATCAAAAAGGGGACAATGAAGAAAATGAAACAATATGAGAGACATGTGGGGGGGGGAGTCACAGTGGAAAGCAGACCATGAAGAAACACTTATTAAAAACAGGATATATTTATATGTTGTATGTTATGTGTTTGTCATAATATGTAGTAATAAAACAAGAAAACTTTTTTTTAAAGTGCCTTTATATATTCTGATTAATTTTTCTGTAGTCATATATTGATAGTACATCATTTTATGGAAATTCTCTTTTGAATGGTAATGTACATTTCAAACCCTTCAACCACATTTTCCCAATTTTCCAACAATATGTTATGTTATATTACATAAAACCTTCCGCCCATTTTATCATACACTATTTCACTTGTTCATCCTCCACATTTCAGCAAGAGTTTATACGTTTTGGCAATTTGATGCTCTTCATTTGTACATCATTCAAACTGTGTCTTTCTCAATTGCTCAATTCCAAATGTCTTGTTATCTAGCCTAAATCTTTTCTTTAGCTGTGGATATGAAAACCATATCTGTCTGGAGTCAATTGTTCCCTTGATTTCAATTTATATACTCCATGAAACCAATTTATATACAGGTAGACTTTGAGTTACAACAGTTCTTTTAGTGACCGTTCAAAGTTACAACAGCACTGAAAAGAAGTGACTTATGACTGTTTTTCACACTTATGACCGTTGCAACATCCCTATGGTCATGTGATTTACATTAGGATGCTTGACAACTGTCTCACATTTATACGACGCTTGCAGTGTCCTGGAGTTATGTGATCTCCTTTTGCGACCTTCTGAGAAGCAAAGGCAATGGGGAAACCAGATTTGCCTAACAACCATGTTACTGATTTAACAACTGCAGTGATTCACTTAACAAATGTGGCGAGAAAAGTCGTAAAACAAGGCAAATTCACTTAACAATTTTCTCACTTTACAACACAACTTTTGGCCTCAATTGTGGTCTAAGTTGAGGACTACCTGTACTCTATGAAGGTAAAGGTAAAGGTTCCCCTCAACACATATGTGCTAGTTGTTCCTGACTCTAGGTGGCAGTGCTGATCTCTGTTTCAAAGCCGAAGAGCCAGTGCTATCCGAAGACATCTCCGTGATTATGTGGCCGGCATGACTAAATGCCAAAGGTGCACGGAACACTGTTACCTTTCCACCAAAGGTGGTCTTATTTTTCTACTTGCATTTTTTATGTGCTTTCAAACTGGTAGGTTGGCAGAAGCTGGGACAAGTAACAGGAGCTCACCCTGTTATGCGGCACTAGGGATTCAAACCGCTGAACTGTCGACCTTTAGATCGACAAGTTCAGTGTCTTAGCTACTGAACCACATCTATATTCCTGAGAAGAAAAGGTTCAAGAGTTTGCATTTTAAGGCAGTGTTACAGAACATGGGGACAACTTACACATCCCGTTCCTGTGCCTGATAGCCTTAATCCAGATTGGACCATGAAGGGTTAACCCACCCAAAAGCAAGAGAGCAAGCATGCAGGCCATTGGTTGCATTCAACCCATAAACAGTGTATATTCAACAATATACACTGTTTAAATTATAGCATTTATTCCTAATTGTGCCTCTATGCATATACATTAGCCTATGCAATTTTGTGCTATGCAATATCATTGCCTTTTATTCGTTGTATGTAGCCACTCGAGAGCTTAATGCTGCAGCTAGAGTCGCCCACTGGCAGGTCTCTGTTTTCTGTTTCCTAGGGATTCTGCGAGGCTCCAAAAAAAATGGTCTTGATGCCTGCTTCCCCTAGTTCTATTGATTTCCTCAGCTCTCAAAGCAGCCTAGCAAATGAAAAGAAGAATTAAGAAATGGAAGAGAAAGGGAGGGAAGGGAGAGGAACCACAGTGATTTTCAACTGCCTTTCGCGGCAGTCGGAGGGCTCCAGTGGAGCCACGGGGTATTGTGTTCTCTAAAGGTCAACCTGTTGTCTCTTTTTTAAACAAGTAGTAAACACTTGAATTCAATGTGATCAAGAGATTTAGGCTTCTCGCCTTTTTTGGCGGGTGGGTGAGGGGAATAAACACTCTTGGCCTGGTCTTATCTCAAAGGAGATTGACAGACTCTTCCCAGAAGACAGATAAACTTTGTGTCCTGTCATTAAGTAAAATACTGCAAGCAAAGCACCTGCCAAACTTTAGATTGCAATTCCGATGTTTGCCAGCTGGCTAGGAGTGATTGGGATTGTAGTCCACACACACTTGGAGAGCTTCACATTGTGGAGGTGTAACTACAGTGCGATCGTACCATGAAGTATTCTGTATATCACATGATACTGAAAGGGTTTGTATGAAATATTACAGACAATAAGGGTTTTTCCTCCCCTTGCTAATTTCTCTTAGGACACAACATTTAATAATAATATTGGAAGAGATTTGGAGGTCTTCTAGTCTAACCCCCTGCTTGAGAGATATGTAAACCTAAAGGATTTAATGCCATAATTGAAGTATGCATTTGTTGCCCCCTAAAGTCTCCCTCAAAAATATGTCCATTCCCCCCTTTTTTAAAGAAAAGATTTTTAGGAGAACTACTTTGAAATGTTTCATTGTAAGGGTAAAAATAGTTCTTGATCCCATTGGAGTGTCTTCAGCAAATGTGGTGTTGGTATTATTCTATAGCCTACATCAGTGTTTCTCAACCTTGGTAGCTTGAAGATGGGTGGACTTCAACTCCCAGAATCCCCCAGCCAGCGCTGGCTGGGGGATTCTGGGAGTTGAAGTCCACCCATCTTCAAGCTACCAAGGTTGAGAAACACTTGCCTACATGAACCTGTGAAAGAAAGAAAAAAGAAACATGCATAGACATTTGATTCTGTGAGGAAGTTTATCTCTGGAAGAATGACGCAGTTGTTTGAGAAACTCCAGGTTTGTCTTCTCCAGTGATAGCAATTACTAATCTTAATCAGAAGATTAATAGAATCCTATTATGAGGGGAGCGGCAGTGAGGGAAATGAGCCTTGTTTATATTGATACTATACTGATCAACCTCACTGGAGTTAAATTCTTTTTAAAGATTTTTCCAGTGGCTTTGGGAAAACGTTGATGCTCTCTTGGTTTGAGATAGGCCTCTCTGGGAAGAAGGATGAGAAGGTGAATAGATACCAATAAAGGAGAATATTTATAGCTCAGAGTTGAATTGAGGGGTCCCTGTGCTCTTTGAGCTTGCTTGTTTTCTTGCAGAAGTTTCATTACCCAAAATAGGTAACATCAAGCTAGACTAGCGCTGATGATGTTAACTAGTTTGGATAATGAAATATCTGCAAGAATACAAGCAAGCTCAGAGAGCATTATGGATCCCTCAGATGAATAGATGTGTGTATATCATATGCAATGTGCCCCGGCTGGAGTGGGTGGGGGCCTAACATGGAATCATAAGTAGCCTTTAGGACCAAAACTGTTACCCATGTATAAAATAAGCCCCCGATAGACATCCTGAGAGATGCAGATATTCCTCTAATGGTATGTTCTACATCCTGGAGCCTTGCAGAAATTCTGCAGATTTGCTGCCAAGATTTAGAGGGCTAATTTGACAATATTAAGATACTGTTACCATGTTTAATGGCTTGGAAGCATTATACTAAATTGGGCCTTAGCTGGAGGAAGAGAAACTTGTGCTGGATTCCTTCCACCCAGCTATTTTTTTAAAAAAAGTTGCCCCAAGCAGAGGTGAGTTTCAGCAGGTTGAGTAGTTCGGAGAACCAATAGTAAAAATTCTGACTGGCCCCACCCCCATCTATTCTCTGCCTCCCAAATCCCAGCTGATCAGGAGGAAATGGGGATTTTGCAGTAATCTTTCCCTGGAGTGGGGAGGGAATGGGGATTTTACAGTAACTTTCCACTGCCATGCCCACCAAACCACGCCCACCAAGCCATGCCACGCCCACAGAACCGGTAGTAAAAAAATTTGAAACCCACCACTGGCCCCAAGAATGTCACTTATGTCAGCTTTGGAAGTCATATTAGCCCTGGAAGCTTCCATGCTGCCATCTTCTCATGTGTGGGAAAGTAGGAGGGTGGATTTAGTAGAGGGAATGTAGTTAGACAAAATAGCATTCTTCCTTTCGGTCAAGGTCAGGACAATCTTGCATCTGGAAAAGGAGTGGTTGGAGTGATGTCTCAAGATGGGACAGATGGTGATTGGAGCATGAGATAGATTGATGAGTGAAGAGATAGTTTTGGGGGTTTTGATTTACTGAGGAAAAACCCAGAACTCTTCAGATTCGGGTTTTCCCAGATGTGCCAGTATACCTACTCTAATAAATGGAACTTGGAGAAAATACTTGTCTCTGAGTTTTTATTTGGAGTTGGGTTTTTCTGGAATGCTGACAACTTATTTATTTTATTTTTTATTTATTTATTCAGTTGCCATAGCCGCCCATCTCAATCAATGACTCTGGGTGGCTTACATTCCACTTACAGAGAAAGTGCAGCTTTCTCCTGGAATAACTGTTTAAACCAGAAAAAAAATGTACGCATGTATGCGCGTGCACATTGGAGAGAGAGACGGCGGGAGGGAGGGAGAGAAAGAGACAGACAGAGTGTTAAGGTTAGGGGTTAAGACAGGCAGACTTTGGAGAGATTATTGGTATTTGATATTAAGTAAACTTCAGACATAAAGTTATTTCTAGCTGCTGCCTGCACTAAAATGCACAGGGGAAATGAAATAATTGCATCAGCACCCAAGCTAGCAAGTCTACCATTATCAATCTGCTGTCAGTTAAGCTAATTTAGATGTTGAAGCAAAAAAAAAGTGCCCTATGAATTAATAAACTGCCGTTTCATCTTCACATATAAGAAGAGGGATTTTATACCCCTTCTGTAGAATGAGGAATTGTAGCGCGGAATGAAGGTTGAGATATCACAGACATAAGAAAATAATAATAGCTAACCAAGTTAATATTTGTTTTCATATTTCAGTTTCTAATTGAGTTTGTTTTGTGAACCAATATCTTGTCTAATAACTTTATTTGAACTGATGAATAGCTTCCATTCAATCAGATTACAAGGATGATAAAGTTGTCACCCAGCTACCCTGCCAGCTCATTTCATGAACCTCAACATGAATAACCACAATGAAAAAATGAAAAGGTAGACTGGTTATTAGAAGGAACTGTCTGCTTTTGCCATAGTGCCCTGGAGCTGGTTAACTTCTGTCGAAATTAAATGAATATAGATTGCAGCTGAGCGGAGTGAGACTTAGTTCTACATATACCTGGTTATGATTAAGAAACTTAATCAGTCTAAATGGGTGTAGGTTGTGTAAAGGCAGGAAGGTACAGCTGACCTTGTAGGAAAGAATGACCTATGTGTGGAAGGTGGATTTGCAGAAAAGATTGATCAGTCTTGAGAAAGAGGAAGACAGAAGAAGGACACTCAAAATAAATCTTAATTTTGTTGATGGGAGGGAGTGAAAACTTGGGCAGATTGTTTAAAATTTGTTGCTGTAGCTTAATAAAGGGCATTCCTCAATTCTCTGCGGTAGCTATTTCTTGGCCTACTTTAAAGGACTGACAAATTGGCATCATGACTGCAAACGTACAAGTCATCCTCAACTTAGGACCACAATTGAGCCCAGAATTGATGTTGCTGAGTGAGAAATTTGTTAAGTGACATTTGCCCAGTGGTGAAATGCACTTACCTTCGCTACCTACATGCCGGATTGGAAATGTCAGCACTTGTGCCTCTTCTGCACATGTGCAGAGGGTAAAAAATGGGACGTAATGACGTCCCGGTGGGTGGGCGGAGCCTCCAATATCCGGCCCTACCACCTTGTGCGAGCCGGATAAATCCGGCTGGATTTCACTGCTGGATTTGCCCCGTTTTACGACTTTTCTTGCCACATTTGTTAAGTGAACCACTGCAGTTGTTAAATTAGTAACATGGCTGCTCAGTGAACCTGGCTTTCCCATCGATTTAGCTTGTCAATAGGTCACCAAAGATGGTCCACATTACCCTGGAACATGTGACCGTCATAAATATCGACATCCCATTTGGATGTTTGACAATTGTCAAACATCCAAATGGGTAAATCACATGACCACAGGGATGCTGCAACGGTCATAATAAGTGTGAAAAATGGTCGTGTCATTTTTTTCAGTACTGTTGTAGCTAAACGGCCACTAAATAAACTATTGTAAGTTGAGGACTACCTGTATACCAATTGGTTTCCATAAACAAGATGTTGAGCTGCCTTGAGGGAAAGGCATACCCCAAAATGCTGCACTGTATAGTCATTGTTTATTTTATCCATTTGGTAATGAATACAAATAGGGATGAGGTGGCTAAGTGGCTAAGACGCTGAGCTTGTTGATTGAAAGATCGGCAATTCATTGGTTCGAATCCCTAGTGCCGTGTAACAGGGTGAGCTCCCATTACTTGTCCCAGCTTCTGCCAACCAAGCAGTTTAAAAGCATGTAAAAATGCAAGTAGAAAAATAGGGACCACCTTTGGTAGGAAGGTAACAGCGTTCTGTGTGCCTTTGGTGTTTAGTCATGCCGGCCACATGACCACGGAGATGTCTTCTGACAGTGCTGGTTCTTTGGCTTTGAAACGGAGATGAGCACCTCTCCCTAGAGTCATGAGTGACTAGCACATATGTGCGAGGGGAACCTTTACCTTTACCTAATGAATACAATGTGTATGGCAGGTAAACTTTGTGGGCTCTAGTGGAAATTCACCACAACATTTTAGGTGCAAGGGAAAGAGAACTTCACTGCCAGGACAACAGGAGAGATTGGCTCTCTTTTTGCCCTAAAAGTACTCCTTAGCTTATTACTGTAATTAAGAGGCTGGAATTACAATAGTAAGACATTGTGATTGTTAAGCAGGTCATCATGTGATTGCATCTGATTTTACAACCTTCTTTGTGGCAATTGTTGAGTAAATGCAGCAATTGATAAGTGAATCTATTTCATCCAATGGGTGTTTTGTTTTTGTTTTTGTTTTGCTGAAACCGGAAGTAAACACCAGAAATAAGGAAAAAAGGCAAAAATTGTGTTCACATGACCATGGGATGTGCAGTTGAAAGGGTGGTTGTCAAGTGCCCAAAATGTGTGTGAGAGAGACAGAGACACAGACGCACACACAGAGAGACAGAAACACACACACACACACACACACACACACACACACAGATACCATAGGAACTCTGAAATCAGATTTTAAATACCTTTTGAAGTTTCCTTGTAACTTCAGTTGCTAAGTGAACAATCATAAGTCAAGAACTACCTATATTGTGTTAGAATTGCATTTTACAGCAAACCTGATTACTGTGCTAAGAAAGGTACATTCGTCCCCCTTCAAGAAGGAATATAATAGAAAACTGGGTGGGGAACATGGCTAGAAAGAGAAAATAGCAATAGCACTTAGACTTATATATCGCTTTAAAGTGCTTTATAGCCCTCTCTAAGCAGTTTTGCAGAGTCATCATATTGCTCCCAACAATTTAAGTCTTCACTTTACCCACCTTGGAAGGATGGAAGGCTGAGTCAATCTTGAGCCTGGTGAGATTTGAATTGCCAAATTGCAGGCAACCGGCAGTCAGTAGAAGTAGGCTGCAGTACTGCACTCTAACTGCTGCGCCACCATGGGTCAAATACTCTACTTACTACTAGATCTAGGAGGGTGATCTACCAATATTCCCTAGATTCAGTGGTGGGATTTAGCCAGTTTGCACCACTCTGGGAGAACCGGTTGTTAACTTTCTGAGCAGTTTGGCAAACTGGTTGTTGGAAGAAATCACTAGGGCAGAAAACCAGTTGTTAAATTACTTGAATCCCACCACTGCCTAGATTCCCTTGTTATTTTGGTCCCTTTCAGCTTTATGATGTCAGGGCATTTTTGTTCCATGGCTCAGCCTTAATGGTGCCATTAAACCTTTCTTTGTTAGTGATGAAAACAGGTTGGTGCTTTGCCATGCAGACTCTCAGACAAAGATACAGATGAGAACATGTTTCCTCTGAGTCAAGATTGGATTCCAGTGATTGTACAGATATGGCAATAGTACGGAAGTGGTTGGCCAGCACCTTCTCCCAAGAGTTTTCCAGTTTCTAGTCTGGTCCATGTCCCAACATTCCCAATATGTCCCAATATTTCCTATCCAAGTCCTAAATAGACCTGACCCTACTTAGCCCAACCAAGGTCAACCTGTTGCTAACTCATACGAAGGCATCAGACAAAAGTAATTGGCAATGTGGTGCAGCAAAGCAGCGGAGATAGGCAATCTTGGAATGGTGATGAATTCTGAATTAGATATTTGCTTTACATATAACTATTGTGACTCAAATTGCAGGCATGAAGGAAGAGAGAACACTTGGAGTCTGATTTGCCTCTCTTCTACTGCAAGTAGAAAAGGAAGGGGGGAGAAAAAGGAAGCAGGAGCCTACCACTGCTCGTCCAGTAGAAACTAGCAAAAGTATTTCTATCTTACCCAATTTTTGCATTTTATTTGGGTTAGTGAGAAGCAAGTTGTACAGCTGGCAAGCTGGTATTTTCTTCACAGGGCCTGAAGTTCAGGAAAAAGGGTGATGTGAGAAGTGCTTCCATTGAGAAAACGGTGGAATGCAATGAATGAATTAATAAAGCAAGGATTGATTACAGCAATTTTAGCAGTTCAGTTTCAGCTGTATCCCACTACATTGCAACTTAGCCAGGCATACATTTGCTGAGCTCTTCAATATTGTTACTCTCTGGTTATATTTCCTATTTATCAACATATTACAGCTGTGGTAGCATAGTGGTTAGATTGCAATATTGCAGGTTAATTGCATTCCCACAGCTAAGAGTTCGATCCGCTCAAAGTTGTCTCAGCCTTCCATCCTTCCAAGATTGGTAAAATGAGGACCTAGATTGTTGGGGGCAATATTCTGACTCTGTAATCCACTTAGAGAGGGCTGTAAAGCACTGTGAAGCGGTATATACTGTGTTTCCCCCAAAATAAGACCCTGTCTTATTTTTTTTTTGAACCCCGAAATAAACGCTTGGCCATATTTTTGGGGAGGTCTTATTATTTTAGGGCCTGTGGAGCAAGATGGGGCTCCTCTTGCCGTCTTACCTGATTTCCAGCTCTGCGTTTAAATATTTTTGGGGAGGGCTTATTTTCGGGGAGAGGTTTATTTTTGTGCATGCTCTCAAGAGCCTGATTTGGCTTATTATCAGGGGATGTCTTATTTTCGGGGAAACAGGAGGCCACCTATTAAATAACCAAGAGGATGCTTACACTTATCCATGCATAGAACTAAGGGAATCCAAAAAAGCTAATTCAGTGAAAAAGATTAAACCCTGGTAAAGTTTGTGAGATTGAGAGATAGCTCATAGGGCAAGTTTTGTTCTTTTATAAGAGATGGCAAGGTTTAGAGCAGAAATAAAGTGTTGAGGCACATCATATCCTGAAATTAGGCAGATGAGATTTCCCCCCAAAGTTCATTTCTTTGGTCACTGAGCCTGACACAAATTTTGGAGGTGTGTTGTATTGTGCTCAGAATCATAATGGCAACTTGAATCACAGTACAGTAACCACAGTACTGAATCACAATTACAGTATCCACAGTAACAAATTACAGTAATTGCAATAATGACTGCCTGTATCATCCAGATGACAGGGAAGAAAAAAAATCCAAATGTGATTGTGAAGATATCCAAACAGACTGCTTTAAACTCTATGAGTGGTCAACCAAATCAAAAAACCCACTTCATTATTTTGAATAGAGGTTAAGCAATGTAACTGCACGAAAACGCTTTCATTTTACATAGCCACTGAGGAAATCTGGGACATCAGATGCTCATGAGGCAAAAGATTTTAAAGTCACAGTCCTCAGCTGGAGATGTTAACTTGATGTGAAGCACCTGTGAAAAAGGCAATGATCCAGGTTAGGGATCATTAGGAATGGAATCAAAACAAAAGTACCAATGCATTTTTACAACTCTGTTATACATTTGTACCTGGAGGGTTATGAACAATTCTGATTTTTTGCTTTGTGAAAAGGAATAGAGTGTGGGCAGGGGAGTAGAGAAGACGACAATCAAAAACAATCAGGGGACTTGAATGCTTTCCTCTATGAAAGCAGCCAGTCTCAGAAATAAGAACAGTGTCCTTAGTTGTTAACATTTAGAAAACTCTTAATGACCCAGCTGTTTCGCAGAGATTTGGGGATTGAGGAAAGAACAAAGTATGTTCTTAGAATAAGTGCAGGTGCTGCTTATTATGCTTGGGTGTTGTGAGAAACAAAATACTAAACACAGATGTACAGTACACCTTGGCCTGATCCAGCAGAATTGTTTTTGTGTTCAGAGGAAGTACATGTCCCTGACCTCTGTCACGATGTGTTCTTTGATCAAGTGTGATTAAGATTGCAAGAAAGCACTTTGATGTTTCTCACATTTGGCAACGTTGAAATGTGTTCACTTCAGTTCCCAGAATTCCCCAGCTGGTATGCGTGCCAAGGTTAAGAAACACTGAGCTGAAGGTGCAGAAATTCTGTTTGCTCTGTTATAATTCATGAACACATTTTCCATGCATTTTATTGCCTAGTTACTTGGACAAATCTGTTAATTTAATATCCACAATATTCAAATAATTTTCCTATAATCCAGGGACAAGGAGTCAGCTCACATCAATAACTAAGGTGTGGATGAAGCAACCATGTAATTTTCGGACACCAAGGTGGCAAAGGTGAAACATCCGAAGTGAGAAATGGTCTCCAGGGTGCTTGTGACAATGTAGGAAGAGCAGATATGTGCAGTCTCCTCCTTCCCAACCATGTTGATGGGTTTTACAACAATGTAAACACTTTGAAAATTTAGTTTCTTCTAATGAGCATCTTGATCACTTGCTCGCTTCCCCCCCTCCTCAAAAGATGAAAAAAGTCACACTACCATCATTTTAAGTTATCTGTATTCCCTGTCTTGAAAATCATTTTGTTTCAACAGGCAGTTGATTTCTAGGCTGACTGTGGGCATTCATCCATACTATGATCGTTAGTGTGGCTGGTTTTACAGATTTGAAATATTCTGTTTCTGGTTGTTCCTTGAATGCTGCCCTGAGTCTTGCTGCGTGAGATGTATTGTAAAACAGACATACAGCTGCAAATCTTCAGTTGATTATTTTGAAATTGCACAAATTAAGACAAGCATTCCCATATTTTTAGCTTGTTGCATTAGGATACTGCATTGAAAGCCATTCTTGCTTCCTGAGGTTGGTGTCCTAGTCATTCATACATGAAATGGCATGTGAGAATAACCACAGGAGGAAGAGCCACAGAGTAGGCATCTGGCAAACAAGAGGCATCTGAACTTGCAGAAGGAATGTGAGCATGGCAAACTTCTCAGGAAAAACCTTCCCTAGTTTCTTGGATTGTAAAAGTGAGGGGGGAGGTTTGCAAGATTCTATTAATGTAATCTGAAATGGTAATGTAATGTGAAAAGAAGGACTAGGGGCAACATGATAGCAGTGTTACAATATTTGAAGAGCTGCCAGAAGGAAGGTTCAACCTATTTTCCAAAGCACCTGAAGGCAAGACAAGAAGTGATGGTTGGAAACTAACCAAGGAGAACTAAGGAGAAATTTCCTGACAGTGAGAATAAACCAGTGGAATGGCTTGCCTTCAGAAGTTGTGGGTGGTTTATCACTGGAGGCTTTTAAAGAGACTGGACAACCATTTGTATGAAATGGTATAGGGCTGTGGTGGCAAATCTATGACACATGTGCCAGAGGTGGCACTCAGAGCCCTCTCTGTGGGCATGTGAGCCGTTGCCCCAGCAAAGCTCCACCACGCATGCATGCATACCTCCCGCCGGCCAGCTGGTCTTCGGATCTCTCCCATGCATTTACAAGGATGCACATGTGTGGGGTGTGCATGCGTGGGGGTGTGCATGTACAGGACATGTGCACGTTGTGTGGGAGCAGGGCACATGCGGGGCCCATGTGTGCATGTGAGGGTGGTGGGGTGCATGTGGGGAGTGCATGCATGTGGGGGAGCCTTGGTGGTAGGAGCCTTGGTGGTGCAGCAGACTAAGTGCTGTTATGTAGCACTTAGCTGCCAGCTGCCTGCAATTAGTGCGAGTTCAAATCTCGCCAGGCTCAAGGTTGACTCAGCCTTCCATTCTTCCGAGGTAGGTAAATTGAGGATCTGGATTGTGGGGGCAATAAGCTGACTTTGTAGAAACACTGCTTATGGGGGGCCAACAGCCCTAATAAACAGGTATATACAAAAGAATGAAGGCTATTGCTATAAGTGCAGTAAGCCACCCTGAGTCTTCGGAGGAGGGCGGCATATAAATTGAACAAACAAACAAACAAACAAACAAATGCAGGGGCCTTGCATGCATGTGGGGGCAGGGGGGATATGCGGGGACATGAGTGCATGCACAGGGCTGTGCGTGCATTGCATTTTGGGGGTTTGGGTACACAGTTTGGGCACTCGGTCCGGAAAAAGTTAGCCATCAGTGGGATAGGGTCTCCTGCTTGAGCAAGGTCCCTTCCAACTCTGTTATTTTGTTAATCTTACAATACGGTTAGAGCTTGGTGTGCTTCTTGTCTGGACTATCTCACAAGGCTGTTTTTATATCGATTTTGATCATGCTTTTATTACTTTATAAGTAACTAAAGGTGGCAAGCCTACATAATACTCTTTCCTCCTTCTATTTTTCCCATAACAACAATGCTTTGAAGTGATTTGGGATGAAAAAGAGTGACTGGCTCAAAATCACCCAGCCAGCTTTAATGCCTAAAACAGAACTAGATCTCACAGTCTCCAGGTTTCTAGGCCACTGAGTTGCATTAAAAATTTACTTGAGTGGCGTGCTTGGTTAAGTCCTTTCCTTGTATTACTTTCTGAAGAACAATCCAAGAATAACTTTTTTGGGTTATGGGTTAATAATGAAGCATAGACTTCAATATAGCTATTTTAGATCAAAAGTAGGAACAGCACTCATAAGTCTCATTTCATAAACAGTAAATTGGTTAGTGTTCAGGACTTAGACTGAAGGTAATGTAGCTTCAAATTATCATATGACCACTGGGTATCCTTGAGCCATTCTCTCTCCCACTTTCTCTCTCAACCTACAGACCACAAACTTGTAATAAATACAATGTGTGTAAGATACCTTGAATTCTCTTTAAGTAGGAATAATAATAGTAGTTATAGTAGCTTGCGGACATTTTCTGTATGGCCAGTATTCATGTCCAAGACCAATTTAAATCTTCCCTCCCAGTGCATGGGTGTAATTGTACATGGTGGTGGGAGTGAGAAAGAAGCCTATCACCATTCATTCACAGCTTTGATCATCGTATTTTTTTTACTTTATCCTTTTCTTCTTCAACTCCCTAACTAGATATTAGAGTAAAAGGTAAAGGTAAAGGTTCCCCTTGCACGTATGTGCTAGTCGTTCCTGACTCTAGGGGGTGGTGCCCATCTCTGTTTCAAAGCCGAAGAGCCAGCACTGTCTGAAGATGTCTCCGTAGTCATGTGCCCGGCATGACTAAATGCCAAAGGCGCACGGAACACTGTTACCTTCCCACCAAAGGTGCTCCCTATTTTTCTACTTGCATTTTTTATGTGCTTTCAAACTGGTAGGTTGGCAGAAGCTGGGACAAGTAATAGGAGCTCACCCTATTACGCGGCACTAGGGATTCGAACCACTGAACTGCCAACCTTTTGATCGAAAAGCTCAGCATCTTAATCATTGAGCCACCATATACTCCCTATATTAGAGTAAAGTGGATAGTAAACTGGAAAGCCAGTTTGGTCTAGTTAAGACACCAGGCTAGAAAGAGGGAGACTGGGAGTTCAAATCCCACCTTAGCCATGAAAACCAGCTGGGTGACTTTGGGCCAATCACTCTCTCTCAGACCAATTTATCTCACAGGATTGTTGTTGTGGGAATATTAGGAAGAGGAAGGTGAGTTGGATATGTTCACCATCTTGAGTTATTTGTGAAAATAAGGTAGGATACACACACACACACACACACACACACACACACGTATATATACACACACACACACACACACACACACACACATACACACATACATCAAAACTGTAACTACATACACAATGTAGTTTCAGCAAACTGAATTTGCTGATAATATGTGAATCAACATGCCCTGATTTGAGTCAGCTCCTCCTACTGAAATGGTTGGATCCAGGTTTGTAATCTTAAATCAGAGGATTTGTTTTATGTGATGTTTGCTGGAGCAAGCTGCACTTCGTAGAAACCAAGGCATCTTCTATTAAAAGTATTCACAAAAGGAAAGGAACGAAGGACTGGAGGAAATAGGAGGCAATTCTTGCGACTGGCTAAAGGATCTATTTCCTCTACAGATGAGGAAATCAAACTTGTTAAATACTTGCCACTCTCCCTCCTGGAATTTTGTCATTGTGTGTCATGGGTAGATCCAGACTAAGCGATAAGCTTGCAATTCTTTGAGTGAGAGGCAGAGGTTTGTTGAGGAAGGAGCTCTTATCCACTTTCCTGGAATGGAAAATTAGGATTGTGTTCATTGTGAGAGAAGAACATGGCAGAGAAGAGAAGATGTGGACTGCACAGGTACAGGAAAGATTCTGGGTAGGGAATGAGCAGCAGATTGTCATCCAGCAGCAGCAAGTAAGGACAGCTCAGAAGGTCTTTTTTTTAACGTTGATATGAAAGATCAAACACTTTTCTGATAAAATTGCTCATCTGGACTCCACATTGGCAAAACCAAAGGAAATAATTGGGGGAAAGTGTGATGAGGTCAGTGGTGGTATTTAGCCGGTTCTGACCGGTTCGGGTGAACTGGTACCGGAGATCACGGGTGGGCCTGCCCACCTGCCCCGGCGCTATGACGTCCTATTTAGCCACATTTTCGAGGTTGGGTGCATGCGTAGAAGGTGCATGAGCGAGCAAATCAAATGCGCGGAAGGTTGGGGGCATGCACGGAAGGCACACAGGGGCGGCGAACCAGTGGTAAAAATATGTGAAACCCACCTCTGGATGAGATGATGAGGGATTCTTCTGAACTTGAGGCATCCTTCCTCAGTAGGATCAAGAGCAGAAGAATAAGTCCTTTTCAACAGCTATCCCATCTCTATGGAACGTACCCACCTCCAAATTCCAGAGCAGTCCAATTATCCTGTTATTTCACAGAACAAAGATCTAGGTCTTTAAAAAACAACAGTAACAACCCAATGTCTTGAATGTTTTAAATCTTCCTGATGATCTGCATTTTGATCGCTTAGAATCTCCAGAGCAGAGCAGAATACAAATATCAGTGAATAATTAAATGCATACATTTCAGTTCCTTTCAAACCATAGCTTGGAGAATTGGAAAAATGAGATGTGTGAATTCTTTTTGAAGATCCTTTTGATGTGAGGAGGAGGATACTGTTTACAGAATGCCTCCTAGAGGAAGTCCTTAAGGACATGCATATGAGAATAATTGGGCCTAAAAATTCATTCATGAAATTGTGGTGACTCACACAACTTCCTCGACGCCCTTCCCCTAACGCACTTATTCTTGACCGTTGTTTCACAAACTGCCGTAAGGAAAAAAAAAACAAACCGTAGAATTTTAGAAGCAATTTCCAGCATAGTAAAAGCCAGGATGGGGCTACTCAACAGGAGAAGAAAATAAAATAAAAATGCCAATTTCTCTGTGTGCATAGAAATGTTGTTTCTGTTTGTTGTTTTTAACTGACATTGATTTTTTCCCCTTATGTTTTAAAATGTTCTTTTCTTAGCATTTAATGGGTTTTTGTGTGTGTGTAACTTTCTGTCAAGAGAACCTTAGTTATTAAGTGGATTAGAAGGAAGGGGGGAATATTCTCATTGGAAACTGCAGTTTATTATCCTTCCTTACACCGATTCCATGGTATAGCAAGGGCCTTTCCTTTTCAGATGTGTTGTCCCAAAGATGCTTTCTGCAAACAGCAACTGGATTTGATTTCTTGATTTTTCTTAAAACTTTTTCGCTTCTCATCCAAGAAGCTTCTTCTTCTCTAACTGGTAGAGAATGGAAATGATTTATACTCTACTCAGTCACCTCAGTCAGTAGCTAACACCGATAGTTGTTGAAACCATCTGGGGATTAATTTGTGTCCTCAGACTCACCTGAATCAGAGTGCAAAAAACTGTGGAAATGCCTTGGGACTGCTGAAAGGACTGCCCTGTAAGCAGGGGTGGGTTCTACTAACCTCCGCTACCGGTTTGCAAAGGGAGCGCGCTCAGAAACTTCATGATGACATCTGGGTGGGTGAGCGGAACCTCCTGCTGCTGTTACTACCGGTTCACAAGAACCGGACCGAACTGGGAGCAAACCACCACTGACTGTAAGAGATAGGTGGTGTCATGCTCCCCTATCTTTGTTCAGTTTCAATATAGTTTCTTTGACTCTTCTTTCAAGCTTCTGGTCTTCTCTGCCTAGAATGCGAACCTTGTTCTCTTCAAAGGATCTTTCCTTTTCCCACAAGTTAATTAGAATTGAAGAAGTTTCTTGGATGAGAAGCGAAATGTCTTCAAGCAAAAGCAAGAAAGTCCAGTTGGGGGGAAAAAAAAGGTGGAGGAAAAAACACCTCTGGGACAACCATGACTTGCATGACTGAGAATCTCCATAGACTTTCAGTTGTGTTGGCAATGAAACTCCCAGAATTCCCATCTTTTGGCCTGTAGCTTCAACACATTTGGAGATGCCAAGGATGGGAAGATCGAAGTAGCAATTAGCTGCTTCCGGGCAGCGTTTTCTGGGTCCCATTTGTTGCATGTAGTTCTGAAATGACTTCATTTTTGCTTTCCAGCTGCCATTGTTATCCAGAAGTGGTGGTGTCATATGGAACCTTGTCTGGAAGGAGAGGAATGTAAAGTGCTTCCAGATTACTCAGGTTGGTCATGCAGCAGTGGAAACAAAATTAAAACAACCAAGGTAAGTGGTTGGATGGATGGCCTCACTCCCTGCTCTCAAGCTGATCAATACCAAGGGCTATGATGACCTTTAAAAAAAAAAGGATGCACAAAATAATCCAGATTATCATACTGGGTGGTAAAGGAGAGTTTAATTTACTCTGACATATAAATTTCCTCTTGAAATACAGTTTGCTGCCCCCTCTCCCCTCCAGGATGGAAATCATGTTATTAGATGGAAATTATGTTTTTCCTCCAGGGACGTGGTAGCTCAGTGGCTAAGACGCTGAACTTGTCAATCAAAAAGCCGGCAGTTCAGTGGTTCAAATCCCTAGTGGCGTGTAACGGGGTGAGCTCCCGTTACTTGTCCCAGCTTCTGCCAACCTAGCAGTTTGAAAGCACGCAAAAAATGCAAGTAGGAAAATAGGGACCAGTTTTGGTGGGAAAGTAACAGCATTCCATGCAGCTTTGGCATTTAGTCATGCCGGCCACATGACCATGGAGATGTCTTCGGACAGCGCTGGCTCTTTGGCTTTGAAACGGAGATGAGCACCACCCCCTAAAGTCGGGAACGACATGCACATATGTGCGAGGGGAACTTTTACTTTTACCTTTATGTTTTTCTCCATGGGTCGAATAGCAGAGGTAGAGGCTTTATGTACTAAGAAAACATCTCCCTGCGGATCTTTTCCAATTTTAACTCAGAAGGTGGGACATCCAATCACATCTCCCTCCATTTTTATAATTTTCTGCATTAAGCATGGACATTGTTACAACAAAGACTTCTTGAAGCATATGTGCATGCAGGCCCATGCTGCACAGACACAAGCCTCATTCACCTTGGTACCAGTTCTGTGGGAAGGGGACATGCATATTGCATCAGTCTTTTGGGACTGTAATTCATCTCCTTGTAGTAGTTTAGTTACTGAAGATGCAGCCATGCAATGTACAGTCAGGCTTTATTAATTATCATAATGTCCCCAAAGTCAGTGGTTTGTTCCTCCTGTAATAAGGAATGAATGACAGTCTTTTACAGGAAAGAAGTAAAAGACTGATACTTGAGTCAAGGTTGAGCTGAGGTTGCAGCTTCTTTCTTTTTTTTTTAAAGTGACACCCATCACAAATCATTAATGCTGCTTTTCTCTCAGTGTCCACGCATTGACTTTGATATTTGGGTCATACTAGAGCAAGAATTCTCACAAATGCATGCAACATCATTGTCTGCAGTGGTGAAATCTAAAATTTGTTACTAATGGTTCTGTGGACGGGGTAATGTAACTGGGTGGGCATGGCCAAATTTTTTTTTTTTTTTTACTTTTAAAACCATTTTTTCTACAACCTCTTCAGCGAAGAGGTTGTAAAAAAATGCTTTCAAAAGGCTCTGACGATCCCAGCTGAGTTGCCTGATCGGCAGAGGCTGTTTAAAAAAGCCCCTGCCAATCAGGCAACTCAGCTGGGATCGTCAAAGGCATTTAAAAGAAAAAAAGGGTTTTTTTCTTTTAAAAGCCTTTGACGATCCCAGCTGAGCCGCGCGATCATCAGAGGCTTTTTTTTACTTTTAAAAGCATTTTTTCATTGGAAGAGGTTGTAGAAAAATGCTTTTAAAAGTTAAAAAAAGCCTCTGATGATCGTGCGGCTCAGCTGGGCATGGGGGGAGGGGAGGGCACGCAGTGATTTGTGCTACTGGTTCTCTGAACCACCCACCTCCATCGCTACTGGATCAGGCAATTTCACCCCGACTGTCTGACATTTCAGTACAGCCAAGATCACTGGTATGGAAGGAATGGAGAACTCTACACATGCACAATGAGTGTCCCATCTTTATGTCCTATGACTGAAGGTGGAATATTTTCTGTGGTAATCATCAAGTCTCCTGTACACCTGATTTTTTTTTTTTTTTAACAAAAGTATAGGTATTATTTTAAATAGCCAGTCCTGGTTATCATCTTTATTTTCAAGAACATAGGGACCTAACATAACTTTCTATAGACTTTAAAAAACATAATAGTAGATGGATACAGTCCAATGTAAGATAGGCAATTTGATGTCCTCAACAGGTTTTGCACCATCAGACTTAGCCAATATTGCCAACTGCGGAATTGGTGGTCCTAAACCTCTTTAGGGGTGCAAGTTGCCTCTCTCAAGCCAGTGCTTTGTTTGAAAATAGACACATTTGTTCCTTCCTTTCCTGCCAAAACAGAACAAAAGCGAAGTCAATCTGAGGACTTTATAAGGAGGACCTTGGTGAGCCAAGTCTGTCCATGAGGACAAATTCAACAAATTTGTTTTCTGGGAAGTACAAGACTTTTAAAGCTAATGGGGGGAAAACAGAAAACAAAAAAACAAATAGGTTGAAACCAGTGGTGAAATCCAATTTTTTTTACTATCGGTTCTGTGGGCGTGGCTTGGTGGACATGGCAGGGGAAGGATACTGCAAAATCTCCATTCCCACCTGACTCTGGGGCCAGCCAGAGGTGATATTTGCCACTTTTTCTTCTCGCTGCTCCTACATTCCACTAATTGGGATCTTCCTCATTCCATTGGTTTGACTGGGTGTCCTTCAAAATTCCTCTGAATGATGTTCACGCCCCCTTCTACTGCGCATGTCCAGTCTTTACCTGTCAGAACCTGCTGAATAGCACCCCTGGCTGAAACCAAAAGTCCTTTCTTTTTTTGGTATATCTTTGCTGCTATTTGTTGGTCCTCTGGATTTTGCGACTAGTCTCAAACTTCCGGCAAGGTGCAAACCGTAGTTTTTGACATTCTTGTTTTGGAATTTTTTCATTCCAAATTTGAAAACCTGAGGTAAACCATCTCTGAAAACTGAAGATGTGTAAACTTAGGCTATAAAGAAGAAGAATGGACAACTAAGAAAGCTGACGGCGCTCTGTGATTTGTTTGCCAACTTGCTAAATATATAGATAAAACCAAGACTAGCTTGTCAATTGAGAAAAAATGGTCCTCTCCTAAAACACCTGGTTGATTTTGCCTCGCAGTACTTAGAATCACGCTTTGCTTTTGATATTGATATTTTTCATTCTTATACAGAGATGAATGTAAAGGATGGGCTTTCAAACCTTCCCGACAGCTTAAGCCTGTGTTAAATTTAAAGCATAAGGCACATAAAACATGGCAAGCTAAGGAATATGCATGAACTCTGAAAAGTCTTTTTCCTTTTTGTGCAACAAACTTTATTTCCTACAAAATTGAAGCTTTGATCGTGATACCAAAATACTTTGAAAACCATGATGACTTACTGTTCAGATATGGGCAATGGGGGGGAGGAGATTACTATTTTCAACCATGGAAATGGGGGGGTGGGTGGCAGAGATGAACTTCCATCAGTGTGAGTAATTTGCTGAAGAAGGAGCTTCAAAGTGCTCATAGTCCACAAGTCACTTCAGCTAAATGAAAGATGGTGCATGCATTCACAAATTCCAAGACAAATTCCTTGTGTGTCCAATCACAGTTGGCCAATAAAAAAATTCTATTCTATTCTATTCTATTCTATTCTATTCTATTCTATTCTATTCTATTCTATTCTATTCTATTCTATTCTATTCTATTCTATTCTATTCTATTCTATTCTATTCTATGTAAGCATGCATTTTCTACTTTAAAATAAATGGGGGCAGTCCATGTTCACAAAAGCATTGCGTGTATATTGGAGAGCATGTGACTGGAGTCACTAACTCACTAACTATATTGGACTAAATGGTTAAGTCTCAAAAAGGAACTGTCTTTGCCTTAATACCGACCCATCCCAGTTAGCCAGAGTACTTTCAAGAGACAAACCAAACGCTTGAATCAGAGATGCTTTTTAATTAAGGTAACTAAATAAAATGTTGTGCATTCAAACCCTGCTAAGATATGTGAGAAGCTTATGGTAGCCATAAAGGGCTCAATGTAGGAATGGTCTAACCTCAAATATTTCATTATACCATATTTTTCAGAGTGTAAGACACACTTTCCTCCCCCTAAAAGAGGCTGAAAATTTGGGGGCGTCTTATACTCCGAATGTAGCCCCGCCCACCCACCGGCCCCCACCCTTCGGCCTCCGCGCATCTTCTTCCTTGCTGCAGAGATTACCATGGACAATGGCTTAGCCATTTTGAGCACTGTGCGTTGCTTTTTCAGCCTCCAAATTCTCTGTTTCTAGGCTGCGGGGATCGCTAAAGCACATCGCCGCCCGAAAACATGATGCGCAATGTCCAAAATGGCTACCCGGAACAGCTCCTGCCTTCTCTTACCCCTTCTGTGCTTTGCCTGCTTTAGTCACTGGAGCTCCCTCCTATGATCAGCTGTGCTTTTCAAGCTGTTTTTTAGTCTCAACGAGGCACCTGCGAGTGAAGCGATATTACGTGCTTTGTCTGCTGTTCTCATTGCTGCTCCCTCCGACAAATACAGCTTTATAAGTTGTATTTCAGCCCCAACCAGGCGCACGCTCAAAACCAACAAGCTAATGTGCTAAAGCTGACCAGGCTAAGGATGCTAGCCAGTTGAATACCTGGTATGCAGAATTTTGTTTTCCTATTTTCCTCCTCCTAAACTAAGGTGCTTCTTATACTGCAGTGCATCTTTTACTCTGAAAAATATGGTAATTATTTCAACTTAGCTCTGATCTGGCCTGCTTGAACATAGGATGCTGCTCCTAGGCACACTGAACTGAAGATAAATTCTATTGTATATAGCATGGCTTCTTTCTAAGACATGCACATGGCATAACACTGCCACAGGCCTTTATTATAAAGCACCAGCTGAAATTTTCAATCTGATCTGTATTAGTTAGCCATCTGACACTGGTTTAAACTTTAGCTTTCAGAAACCTGTTGGGGCTGGTTGAAGTTTGCTTTGATGCAGACATTACTGTCACCATTCACAAGCTGAAAACTCTGCTAGCTTGAAAAAAATGTGCCGATGCAGCATATTCTACTACAAAACGGCCCCTGTTGTACCAGTGGCCAGAAGATCAGATTACTCAGATGAAAATTATTTTTTTCTGGAATGTATGATCTAAAATGAGACAGAATAAATCCATTCTGGAAAACTGAGGGAAAAGAAGGACAAAGAAAAATTCTTTTATACAAATGCTATTGATTTCTCATGGGTACTTCTGTTAGTTTACTCCTGTCAATTTATGCTGGTTCCATTCAAGATTCAAGGCAGTTCACAATCTAATAAAAATAACACAAATAGTAAAACCACAAACACTTTCATGCACATAGTTTGGTCCTCGTATTTTAAAGTTCATAATAAAAATACCCCCGTTATTCCACAGAAGTAACCAGTCTTAAAACCGTGCGTTAAACATCTGCCGTCTGTGTTGGCGCCTTATACCCTGAATGCTGTATAAAGACGACCATCGTTATAGACTTAAAAACACATCAATAGGGAGAGAGCTATTCTGACCTTCGGAGATAAAATAATCTTATCCCGGGAAGTTAGGTTTTGCAACATGCCTTCTCTGCCCATATGTAGTAGATAAGCAGATCCTATTTGAATCAGATCACCGGCACTCGTGCAGCATCTGTGTCATTTTACAATAAGACCTCTCATCTGTCTGCAGGAAGGCAGTGCTTCTTGCATCAGGGGCGGCTTTTAGGTTGTCTTCAAGGGCAGCCCCATGTAGAGTGAGATAATAAGGTCATGTTCAAGCCCATGGCGATAAGAGCATGAGTCAATATTACCAAGAGCCTGCTGTATATGCCACCTGGGTTATTCATTCAAGTTCTTTCTAAGCTGATTTGAAGTGTAAGCCATCAAAAAAGAACGGCAGCAGACCAAGAGACTTGGAGCATAGCAGGGAAGCGTAAGCATGTGAGTTGTTCGCACACATAAGGTAAGACGACAATGAAAATAGTAACACTTTCAAGCCCACTTATTACACAGACTGGGTGGAGCAATGATCCATCACTGGTAGCCTCTTGTGCAGTTGGACATGTGATTAAAAACATGTGGGGAAGTCACCAGAAACCAGGGGCCAAAGACCTGGCAGACCTACAGAGAATGCAGATGAGCATAAGGACTTTCTCCTCCTCCACAAGTGTGAATCTAGATTCCAAGTCTGATTTGGCCTTTTGTGCACATCTACAGCTTGAGATTAACTACTGTGCTGAATTAGCACCCGGGAGTGCCCTTAAACTGGCTTTGCTTCATTAAAGTAACAAGCTATTAACTCCCCTCTTCAAAGAAGAGAGCCCCGAGTGTGCAATCTGCGTCCCAGTGAAGTCAATGGCAAAGCTCCACTTTGATCTTAATGGGTTGGCATTGCACCCGAAGGTGCTGCAAGTATCTTTAATTTGCTAATTTGCCTGTGATGAGGCTTTTTTCCCTATTTTTCTTCTTGGTATCTCAGTATGCTTTTCGCTGGGAGAGAAAAAAAACAAGGGGCAGGGATATTCAGATAAGACATTAAGCTTCCTTTCACACTGTGAATTTGTGTAGGTATAACGATGAATGAACTGGCTCAGATCCCTTCTGTGCTAACTAAGAGAACAGAAGCAGCTCATTAGCAAAAGGCACCTCTCCATTCAGAAAATCCCGCACGCGCACTCACCTGTGCACACAGATCCATACAGAAACAAACACACCTCTTTATAGATGGAAGATAAATGGATAGCAGAGGGGGTAAAACTCGTAAGGGTAACAAGTATTCTGCTCCCCATCTCCTCTTTTGCACTTACAATTAAAGGTGAGTTTCAGTGGCTCAAAAACCCATGGCTTAAGTGAAAGCACGCAGAAGGATTACTACTTCCCTGGCCAATATTTTGTAAGTTGGCTGACCTCCAAGCTCCAGCAGGACAACCATATCTTACCAACCAGAATAGAAGACCACAGCATAATACACTTGCACATTGTCAGAAAGATTTTTATCTTGGATGGCAGGTGCTGTGTTTTAAATTTTTAAAGAAGAAAGCCTCTCTTTCGGGCATTTTGATCTGAAATCTTGCATAGAGCAGGACTCAGTGGCCTAAGTGGTTCTTCCAACTGGATTGTGCAAAAGAACAGGCAAGGGAGAACAGGCCTCATCTCCTTATCAGTATGTATACAACATCCAAATAATGGAAAAGTGCATAAAAATGCAGTTGAATGCACATTTCTATTTATTTTTAAAAGTAGTTTAGAAGGCAAATAGATGAATAGATACTTGGAATTAAATGCATGACATTCTCACCCATTCCTATCTACTTTCTACCTCTTTGGCTTGAATCAGTCTTTATTCTAAGCCACAATATTATTTAGTTTCGGCTTAGCAGGTCGTGTGAACACAACCATAGTAAAGCATGATTTACAGGATGTCCTTGACTTACAACAATCTGTTTAGTGACTGTTTGACGTTACAACAGCACAGAGCATGCGCAAAGCGAACTGGTGGTAACACCAGTTAGAACCCACTACTGGATTAGGGGACTGGAGGCTAAAACATATAAAGAATGGTTGCTGGAATTGGGTATGTCTAATTTAATGAAAAGAAGGACTCAGAATGATAGCAGTGTTTCTAATATCTCAGGGGCTGCCACAAAGAAGAGGGAGTCAATCTATTCTCCAAAGCACCTGAGGGCAGGACAAGTAGCAATGGCTGGAAACTAATCAAGGAGAGAAGCAACCTAGAACTAAGGAGAAATTTCCTGACAGTTAGAACAATTAATCAGTGGAACCACTTGCCTCCAGAAGTTGTGAATGCTCCAACACTGGACATTTTTAAGAGATTGGACAGCCATTTGTCTGAAATGTTATAGGGTTTCATCCCTAAACAGGGGGTTGGGTTAGAAGACCTTCAAGGTGTCTCCTAACTCTGTTATTCTATTCCAGTGATGGCGAACTTTTTCAGCACTGAGTGTTGAAAAGTTTATGTGGAAGTGGCATGGCTTCGGGGGCCACTTTGGGCACGCGTGCCATAGGTTCGCCATCACGGTTCCATTCCATTCCATTCCATTCCATTCCATTCTAGGAACAGTTGCAAACACCTAAAATAAAATGATGAAAGGGCTGGAGCAAGTCCCTTAATTGAGCAGTAAATGATTGTAAACTTGATGAGTATCATGGATGAGGAAATCTATTTACTAGCTTGTTGAATGTCAAACCAGCAGATGGTGATGCTGTGAAAAGATGAAGTCACTATTCCATGCCTCTCAAGGTCTCTGCCCTGGAGAAGTATCAATTTGGGCTCTTGGTACTTAACTTTTTTTTGTAATTATAGGTATCCTGAATATTATCAGGATATATATCATCATTCTTTGGATACCCAAAGCTCCTGCATAACCCTTTAACATTTATCCATTCAGAATCACCAGGGCAACATAGAAGAGATCCCTTATGTGCAAATTGCAGGTGTTGGTACAATTTAGATATTTCTGAGGGTTGCTGAACACTTAAATAAAATTCTAATACAAAACTTGGTGTGAGTATTCCTTGGTCAATGGGGAATCATAGTCCGGGAAGCAAGTACCCTTGTCAGCAGATTGAAATATGAAAAGCTATTTAGATTGTGAATAATATCACCATGGTGTACAGCAGAGGTGTCAAACTCAATTTCATTGAGGGCCGCATCGGGTTTATGTTTGACCTAGCGGGGCTGGGGTGGGTGGCAGCTCAATGTCACTCGTGTCAGCGCCTGTGGTTGCCTGAGTGCTCTGCCAGCAAAAATAGGCTCCCAAACTTTGTTTTCGGCTGCCACGGCCTCCTGCAACCCTCTGCCAGTGAAAATGGAGCTCAGGAGGGCCTCATGCAGCCCTTGCAAGCTCCATTTTTGATGGTAGAGGCACCACGAGCCAGTCCTTCGCTGTTCCCAGGGCAGCCCTGCAGGCCAGATCTAAACATCTTGTGGGCC
Organism: Masticophis lateralis; assembly: GCA_030761175.1. Taxonomy (NCBI): domain Eukaryota; kingdom Metazoa; phylum Chordata; class Lepidosauria; order Squamata; family Colubridae; genus Masticophis; species Masticophis lateralis. The sequence continues at coordinate 42,549,656 of JAUDYJ010000002.1, read as the reverse complement.
AGTGCCGGCCAAAGGGCCTTGGGTTTGACACCCCTGGTGTACAGGTTCAGAAGTTACACCACGTTGGATTTCCAAAACTTGGTTAAAATAGGGTCTATTTAGTAATGAATTTACTCAGTAAATTCATGGGAGCCAGTTAATGCAAGTAACCAGTTTTTAATGAAAGTTTTCAAACTCTGATGATGATAGAAAAGCCAATATGGATATACTTATGCAGTATTAATTTTAAAACTAGTTTGAAAATGGTTAACTTGAGTGTGAAAGCCAGACAGAGTGAGCGTCCACTTTGTATATTGATTATACAGATTGTGCCATCAACAGTGAAAGCTTTGGTATGACAGGGATGGGAGGAAAATGAGAACATTATTCTCAGGATGAAAATCTCCTTACAAATGATTAGATATTTGAAAAGTCGCTCAAAGCTCTTTAGCAAGGAAGGCTTCAGCTTCTTTAAAAGGAACTTATTCCTCTCAGCTGCACTGTGGAGCAGTGCTGGACCTGAAAAGCATCTACCAAACCAAAGCTAATGATGCTTTTGCATGTTGTTAATAGCTACAATAACTGTTTGGACAAGATGAATTCTAGCAAACAGATAAGCCAGTTTTGAAAAGATTACAAAACTAAATAAAGATCAATGGAATGTACTTTATTGTTTACATTCAGTGAGCATAACTAACTGAGCTGTTTCAAAATGTACATAAAATGTATTATGAAAGCTTAAAGGCCAAGGTAGTTATCTGAAACAAACTAAAAGCTTTTGGATATTCCTTATCTTTTGTCAGCATTTACCTAAGAGTCGGAATAAAGTTCTTTTTCTCACTGATTCCAGAGAGTCCTACCAATCCTTTAACTCTGCTATTACCCTTCTTCCGTTTATTGGTACCATTTCTTTCATGCACACTCTTCCTTTCATGAAATGTTTTGAAGATCATGTTCAATATTATATATGATCCCCCTAGATCAGGGGTCCCCAACCTCCGGGCTGCGGCTCATTCAGAACCAGGCTGTGCAAGTGGCGGGTGAGCTTGCGTTTGCTTGCAACTCTATTTGTGTGAAGCAGCAGGCACACACACCTGCCCCTTGTGCAAATGGAGCTGTGTGCACAAGCACCTGCCATTCACAAGCAGCCACCCCCTCTCCCCCACCCCCAGCCCCACCCCACTGGACCGAAAAGCCAAAAAGGTTGGGGATGGCTGTCCTAGTTGACGTTCATAAGTTGTCAATCTTCAGGAAAAAATATGCGTGACTTTTAATTGAAGCAGCCTCCAAGCATTGAGTTATCAGTATTCTTGCTTGAAATTTCCCAGTATTTGGTATTTGGACTACTGCTATTGCTGCAACACATCTAGCATCATCACAGGTTTTGTCCACAGGTTAAAATTCATCTCTTTCCCAAGCCATTAGTTTGCTTGGATGCTACTGCAAAGATCTGTCTGTGAGGATAATGTACTGGTTTTATCTTTGTATGTGTTTTATCTTCATTCTGCATATTTAAACTTTCCGAAGAGGTTTTAAAAACCAATTACCAGCAACGATATTTATAATTCTCTCATTTCTCTTTTCCTTTGCTTGCAGGTGACACGGTAGCACAAAGTAAACATGTGTCAAAGTTGGAATAATGGGGGGATTTACAACCAAATTTCCCGACTGCTGCACAGAGACATTTACTTGGCAAGGAAAGTGTCAAGTTTGTACTGTCAACTTTTCAAGTTAGCTGGCAAGAACTAGAACTGCCTTCTTTTTAATGATGACAGCACTCTTCAAAACACAAATTTCTTATAAAGAACTGTAAAACAGGAACTGTAAGTCCAACCCTTTCATGTTCAGGATGAACAATTGTTAAAAAGGGAAGCCAAAACATCTAGTGGAGTGTATCATCTAGGATCTGATTTATGATATTTAAATACTCAAACTGGGTTCGCATAACTTGTGGGAATAATTAGATGAAGAAGCAGAAATAATTCAGATGAATATGGTAGGAAAGACAATTGAATTAATGTTTAAATATTCACATCAATATATTTTTATGTAGGATTTAACAAGAATTAAATGAGCTCATGAAGTAAAACATTATGCTCAGTAAAATTGTAGCTTATGCCAATCTTTATATTCTGTTAACAGTCTGTACAACTTTGTTTCTTTCCATTTGTACAGTGTTAAAGAGAGTAGAGAGAATACTTGTTCTACAAGTAGATAACGTTTACAGCATCAGACATGTCCACCCATTTATAAAATAGAATTGTAAGTACCGTTCTGTTTCACTGCAGCCAGAAACAGAAAGAAAATGCAAGCATTGATTAGAAATTTCAGCCAACTCAAGGAATATTGAGATCTCAGTTCTTACTTTGCTAGTTCCATATTCATGTGGAAATTAATAAGCTAAACCACTTATTTAAAGTCCACAGGCAGTCAATACATTTTTAAGTTAATAAATGAAATAAAATATATACATTGCTGGCATTTTCAATTGATGATGGTCATGGACAGATGCACCATGGACGTTTGGAGTTTAGAAATCAAACAAAATGAAAAAGGAACTATTTTGTTCACATTTTAATGTGAATGAACTTCATTTACTGGAAAGGAAGATTACATTTCCTTATCCATCCTCCCACATCACCAAAACAGGAGAGTCACTTGTGGTATACACTAATGAACTATGCTGTACAAATGTCCAATATACAATATGCAAAAATTCAATCTATCAAATAATTCTTTTTTTGCAAAACCTCTGCATTAATCAACATTGCAAACCAAAGTGTATACATATGAAGAAGTGCACCAAACTTTATATACGGTGATGCAAACCTGGAAAAAAAGAATCAGAACTTGATAGAAAAGAACTGAACTTGATAGATTTGTCCATCCATACTGTATATTCCACATGCAGAATTAAAATCTTTATTCATGATAACATCTATAAACTCACATAGAGTAGCAGCGTACTGTATAACAACGCATCTAGCCCTCTGTCTTTCATATATAATATTAATGACCTTTTAATTGGATGTCCATATCAATGCACCAAAAGGTACAGGAAAATCTTTGGAATGGGGACTGCCCACGTATGTTTTAGTTGCCTGTATTGGTGTTTAACTACGTTTAATCTGATTTCTGATCTTGTGAGCTGAGTCAGGGTAATGTCCTTCATGGTGCCAATGAAACAAACTGGAAAATGTTGATTGTAAGACACAGAGCATTTGGGGACTTTGGATTAAACTGCCAATATTTTTCCTAGAATTAAACAGTAGGTGAGAAGAATCTCTCTTTTGCTTGGCTTTTGCTTGCTGTATACCACTTATTTAGAAGTATACTTATGTCCTATAAACAATGTTCTAGATAGAAGAAATACCTCCTCTTTCAGTTAGTTGCCATTTATGATAATTAAATATGCAGTTCTTTAGGAGGCTACATTTTCTAGTTTGTATGTTTTCTAACTTGTAACTGTTTCTTATTACTTTAATTGTATTTCATTCCGGGTCTCATCTTTCCCCCAAGGTTTGCCTTTGTTTTGTTTCAGCTTATACAAAAGAAAATTCACTTTTAGTCTTGTCCCAGATGTATCAACTCTACTTTGAAATACATTAAACTATGTTTCAGTGCAGCCATCCCTGTATCTATCGTTCCCTACAAATTTACCATAAGTGAGCCCATCATTGCTGTATTTTCTGTATTTTTTCCTGCGTTGACATACAACTAATTTTTATAGTTTCAGAAATGCCAAAAACATGAAGTGGATGTTGCACTAATGTATCCACTCGGGTGCGGGGTTTTCTTGTAAAAGTGTGAAGTTGTTTAGAATAATAAGCATTGCTTGGCTTTTATTTTGTGAGGAACATTTTGAGATACTCATACATCATTCCAAAATCTTCACAGAATTCCTTTTTTTTATAATTAGGATAACAGCTCTCCATTTTTGCTTCAGAGTTTTAATTTTAATAACTGGTTAGGCTTAGTTAATGGGGCAGCTGTCCTCCCCCACCCCCACACACAAATATTTGGAAAATTACTTGATTCTGTCCATGGAGACAAATAATGGATGCTCAAAAACAGCTTTTCCCATTATTTAGTCACTCAATGTATTGAGACTTAATAATAATGGCCATGTAGCGGGAGAGGTGCTCTGCTTGCTACAAATGGCAGCCATAGTGAGCAAAGCCTTACCAGTAGATTGAGGTTGCCGTATCTTTTATTTGTTCATCTTTTGGGCCCTCTATAATATCAAATTACCCTTTACCTTTTCTCTGGACAGATGAACGTGTTCCTAATAAAGAATGAAGATGCAACAGCGTATCTTTTGTTTAATTATTTGTTTGGAATGCTTGTGGGAACTTATAGGGCATGTTTGGAAATAAAGATGGAACCAGGGTACTGCTGATGGCCTTTTCACTTTACTAGCTTTCAATGGATGGATGGATGGATGGATGGATGGATGGATGGATGGATGGATGGATGGATATGCTTTGATTTGACCAGATTGGACATAAAGTCTGACAGTTTCAAAGGGAGGAATCTGCAAACACTCTGCAATTTATGGATAAACAATTTCACAGTGATACACTTTAAATTTCAATTTTCCGTAATCCTTTTAAAATATATTTTTAGAGATTTTTACACACGCAAAAGATAAACATGAAAAAAGTACAGAAAATGAGATTAAGAAAGAAAAGATAGAGGTAAAAGTGCAGAAAAAGAAAAAGACATTTAAAGAAGTGACTTCTGAACTTCTTTACAGCAGGTACAAACTTAGTATCATTCCATCCCACTTAAACTTATATTACATAGTTGCTTCTTCAATCTCTTTCAGTCATCAGATCCAGAAATAACCAGCTCGCTTCTGTTCATTTTCAGCAAAATGTCCATAAAGGTTTTCCAATAAAAGTACTTATTATCTTATTCCTGATCAAACAAGTCAATTTTATATTCTTTGCAGAGTGGAAAAATAATTTTGGAGTTAGTGGGAACAAGCACCCATAAAATCTAAATCAATCTTAACTAATTAAACTTAATTCCTCCCCACTTGTGTCCGGCTCTCTTTTTTGTCCTCTAATCTTAAATGTTTTTATTTGTTCATAATTTTATCAATTGTGTTTTAGGATGGATGATTTTACTGGTTTTTTTAATGCTTTTATATTGTAAACTGCCTGGTGTCAATGAATATGAGATGGGCAGCAAGTAAATTTCATAAATAAATAAATAGTTCCTCAGAAGGAATGCCAAGTATCACATCATTTTAAAAAAATGGAAAATGGAAAAGTTGGGGAAAGGGGGGAAGAGATTCTGCCTAGGAAACAGTAAGACAAGAGAGGAAGAATCTTAACAGTGTCTTAACAGTCAGAAGAAGAAACTTAGAAAGGACCCACACTAACAGATCAAACAATTAAAAGGGATTGTGGCGGGACGTTTGTGCTTATAGACTTGCAAAATTTTGTTAACCCAGCCTTATAATAAAATAGAATTAGTTCATCCAATCCTGTTTCCTGTCTGGTTTATCTGGAAAGACTGACTAGATCAGTGGAAGGATTGAACCCGTGAATGTTCTTTACACAGATTATTTGGTTAGTGATATGGTCCACTTAACCTTTGGGCGGTTAAATCATTAGAGAATGATTTAAATGAACTGTTGGAGTTATTTTATGGACCATTAAATAGTTTCATTATTTGTATAGAAAACAATACCAGCTAATTTTTAAAATCTTACTACGAATCTGTGCTATCCTTGTTGTGTGTATGTTTACTTCACGATGCCTTTTTATAAGTTCAACAGCAGTTATTTCCACCACCACCCCTTCACAAAAAACCCTGCAGATAAAATATTTGTAGGAGAAATTTACATCCAAATAAGATTAAATTAAATATTGGCAATAAAACTGTCAGACCCTAGATGAAGGTGGTAGATCTCCAGCCTTGTATATAGTATAGCTTCAAAAGAGGAAAACAATATAATTAGTCTTCCGTGCCAAATATGGGCACTGAAAGAACTATGTTTGATAACATACATTCCTTTTATCACTGATATATTATTATGGATTAATAACTGATTTAAAACAAACCAAAGACCAAGCAGGCATCAGATTGCAAGGATAAATGAACACTATTAATTGTGTGCAGACCTATTGACCTGCACACTAATGCTTTGGGTTGTACCCAAATTTAATAATAGTACTGTGCTGTTGAATGGGCTCCCTAGGAGCATTGTTGTCACAACAAATTGGAAGGTTATCAGATTGGGGCTCTTAGGGGAGGAGCCAAGATGGTGATGAAACAACAGCTCCTAAAGTAAGTTCTTACCATCTCACCCCTCTAATTTATTCCCATGACCTAAAAATGCCATCCAGAGGCAAGAAAAGAAAATGGACCAGCTTCCATAATGATACTGGGGCCTACAACTCAACAAAGCCGAGGAACAAAGGAGGAGTTACTCCCATCTCCCCACTGCAGGGACAACGAAAAACGGGAGTAATGGATCTATAGCTTCAGGATCCCCTTCACCCCGCAAAGAATATGACAACACAAAAGCCACTAACAAAACAATTCCCCCCACCCAAATTCTCCCAAGATCTCAGCTCCTGTCACTCCCATACCAGGAAGATAGTGAAGATAACTTTCTGGAACAAGTCCCCTGCACTCATTCATACACACACACACACACACACACACACACACACACTATCCCATGAGGTCTTCCTTTTGTCTTTAATTTTCACACTGCACTAGCTAAATGACACTGCAATCAATGTGGGCAGATTCCAATCATTCCTTGATCTGCAATTGGAGTTAAAATGGCAGCAGAAGCTGGCGACGCTAATATCCCAGCAGCCTGTCCTATGTCAACAGGGCATCCTGAAGCACCCAACCATCGCTGTGTGCTACAGAAAAAAAACAATTAGAAATCCACTGGAATGCCCATAGATGCAACAGCCTCAAGATTATTGTGCCTCCCTATCTCGGCTCCTAAATTGTCAAAATAGGACAATTCATTTGAAGGCATTTCACTGCTTACCCAGTTCATGAAAAGCTAAATTCATATTCCTGGATTTCTCACCTGACTCACAAATGAGCGAATTTCTGTGGCAGACATCATATCTAAACTGGCAGAATTTTTAAGGAGGAGTTAGTCCGTGACTTCAACACTAGGAAAGTGACAAATGCTCATGACCTGGATAAGAGCCATAAAAACATATGCTCCAAAAGTAGTAAAATAGCCAGACTCGCCAAGAGCAAGGGGGCTAAGCAAATTCCAAGTGAGGAAGCTAAATATATAAATACAGGATTTATTAAGCTGAGGAAGAAAATTAGCAGACATCAAAACAACAACTCTGACATAGCCTTCCAGAGTTGGTAGTGAAACGCAAGGCCAACACCAATTTAAAACATCTGTCCCATTGAGATGCTCATCTAAATAATTTCACATCTCAGCCTTGCCTTTGACTCAGACGCGCACAGAAAATTGTCAGCAGCCTCCTCTGACTTCCTCACCCGTAACAGTGACCCTGGTAGTGACTCGGCACTCCAGTAATAGTCAAGGATCCCCAAGAGCAACTGCCTCAATCAAACTGCCTCAAAGAAACAATCTTCAGCCAAAGACTATAGAAATCCAAACTAGAGGTATCTAAGTCCTTCATCTACTTCCAAATTTCAGCAGACTCTCGTGGCCCTGCAGGAACCTGACTGTCCTTAAATCTCTTCTCTCACTGAACAAGCCAAAGGATGTCCCTCCCCTTGCTAAAGAGTTGGGATCCCTGCTTGTCAGTGAACCCACAATTTTCCTGCTTGTGCTGCTCTTTCTTCTGGTCTCTTTGCTAGAACATACACTCTCCTGCCCCGTCACAGAAAGTGAGGTTTGGCAGATAAACTGATGGCAGAGAAAGGAGACCAGGAAGTCGATGATACCCCATTCCCTCAGTGGGAGAAACTACTGCCCTGCAAAAATTACCCACCTAGCCCCTGGCTCATCGTGCATCTGCTTTACATCTTCACTTTCTCATTGAAAAATATTGCTCCTCCAATACAACCTCCTTATATGTTGCTTTTACAGCTTTTGACTCCATATCCCCAGGTAAGTTGTGGAGAAAACTGGAGCCTGTCCAACTGCCTGATGCCTGCTTCATTTAATACATGTGCTCCAAGAAGGGACTTCACTCAAACTAAGGGGGCCATCTCACCAGTGCCATTGGAACCAAGGAAGGCTTCAAGCAAGCCTGTATATTCCTTCCTCCCTTTTATTCAATTTCTATATGAACTCCGTGATGAGCGATCTCCTCAACGTGAACTTTCACACCTCAAAACTTGCTGGAACTTTTACTATTCTAAAGTACTGTTTTCCACTATTCAGACAATACAACAATACTTTCAATAAGACCTATTGTCCTTCAATAACAGCACTGAAAGGAAGACCAGTTAGTATTCAATTTTCAAAAAATTAAAAACCATGGTATTTTCCAAAGGCACTCCTCAAAGATAGATGACCACAAGATTGTGTTTCAGATATCTGGGAGTGGTCCCATATTCTACCAACAGAAAGAAACAATTGGGACCATGTTGTTGAAAATGCACAGAAGAGTTCATCTGTCATCCTCAAATTCCTCAAGTCAAGAGTTGGCCACTCTACACCTGCAAATTACTAGAAGCCAAACCAATATTGTCCAGCTGGGCCTCTTCTCCAATTTTGCACCATTAAAACTTTTTCAGTCCAAATTACTAAGACTGACCCAAAATGTCAAATCCCAAAATGTCTCCAATGTCACCTTGAAATTGGAGACAAAGCCTCATGACAGAGGAGACTAGAATATGAGTAATCATGCTCAACTACTGGTTCAAGCTATATTTCTCCCCCCCCCCCCACTTCCCCTTGGCCTTGCCTTATTACCTATGAAATATGACTTTCTTTGAAGATGTTTCACTTCTCATCCAAGAAGCTTCTTCAGTTCAGTTGCCTTTTGAAAAAAAATATCTTTGGGACAGTCCCTGCTCTAATTATAGTGACTTTGTTTTTCACACCCTCAGTACAAAAAATTATCTTCAGTGGATAAGAACCTAAGGATGTCCTATCCCAAAGAATGACCACGAATTGAATCCCAACAAGAATGAAGTGGATACTATTGAGTTGTTCCAAAATGCACAAGAGTAAGAGCTCAGGAGCACTTTACAATACCAAAGCTTTCAAAAAATATCTAATCTAAATCCTATTGAAGCAAGGTTATCCCTAGGGATGGAGAAGAAGAATGAATGCTGAAGGTTGTAGAAGATAGAAAAATTAACTGCTTTAATTAAAGAGGATAATTTATTTAATTTTGTTTCCATTTGGAAACCACTTCTAGATTTTGTATTTAAAAATTAAAAAAAGAATGATTAATTATTTTGCTGTTATAGAAATGGCTTTAAATATTTAGAAATGCAAATCAAAAGCTTGAGGTTCTAACTTTTGTTTATATTCTAATGCACTGAAAAAGTCCAAAGTCCCTATTTTTAAAATCTTTTCTCTTTATCTTTTTTGCACCTTTCTTTCTTCCCTTCTTAATTTTTTTAATTTTGGACTTGTATTTTAACTTAAAATAAACTTTAATAATTTTTTTTAAAGAAAGAAAGTGGAGTATTCCTAGTATCTAGGGCCTTCCCTCCCCTGAGTATTATTTTTAATTTGATGTATCAACATAGTTTTTAAGACAGTCTTTTCCAATCTGATGATCAAATCAAATCTTGATTTGGCATAAGGAAGGTGGGATGCAAACCATTAGTAAAAAAGCTAAAAGTTATAAAAAGTACATATAAAAAAACAAAAACATAGTAACATAAGGAGGTTGGGGTACACAGGATTAAAAAACATAAAAGTCACATCTATTTTTTTTTTTAAAAAAGCTAAAAGATATGGAAAGTATATACAAAAACAAGAGTCTAAAAATCTAACGGGAGGAGTAAACTAAATAGATGTAAGCAAACATCTAAAAGTTAGAGTAAGGCAAACAATCTATCACAATAAAAAGCACTTTTAAATAACAAACTAGATGCTCATTAAAACTAATTTGTGGCACAGGTTATCATCTGATGGATTTTAAGTGCATAGAAACCTGGCAACAGGTTGAGCAGCAGTGGCACAGTGGTTAATGTGCAGAACTGCAGCATACTTCTGCTGCCTGCTGGCTGACTGGCTGCCTGCAATTTGGCAGATCGAATCTCACCAGGGTCAGGGTTGACTCAGCCTTCCATCCTTCCAAGGTGGGTAAAATGTTGGGGGCAATATGCTGACTCTGTAAACCGCTTAGAGAGGGTTGTAAAACACTGTAAAGTGGTATATAAGTCTAAGTACTATTGCTATTACTATCAGGATTAGTATCTGCAGCCAGCAGGAAGGTGTAGAATTGTTCTGTACCCTCGTGGATATTTATACAATAATGGTAAAATGAAGCTAGTATCAATGTCTCTGTAATACAGGTATTGAGTACATACAGATACATTCTCTGTTGTGTTCATGTGTCCAGAGTCACAGAGCCATTGTCTCTCCAGCTGGGTTGGATTTATCAATCTTCAAGGACAGCTGAGGGAGATTGTGCCAGAGTAAAGGCCCACTAGTGATTAGGTACTTCAAGCTTAGTTAAGTATGTCACGGGAGAGACAAACTCCTGTTGGATTTATTGGCACCAAAGGTTGAGGACCAGCTGAGGTCCATTTGGAGTCTGTGCCTGCTACACATTGTTGAAGGAGTATTTTGATCTGATCATATCCCCCATCCTGGAGAGAAGCTCAAGGTTGAGATTTTAGTTGCCACCACATTTTTCCATGTGGATTGAAAGTCATATTTCATAGGTAATAAGGCAAGGCCAAGGGGAACCCTAAATCGATGTAAAATATGTTGAGTTATAGTGTAGTAAAGCTAGAGTTTTATGAAACTATAGTTGCATTCCAGATCCTTCTGTTTTTCTTACAAACGTATGCAAGAAAATGAGAGAACAATGAATAGATCAATAAATGAATGCTTTGAAGTCTTTCCCTTGATTATCAGGTGTGATTAGCAAGTGCATCAAGAAATACTTGAATCAATTTACACGGGTATAAATCAGATACTGCAGTCAGGACAGAAGGTAATCCTGACATCTTTACCAATGTAATTATTTATAACAAAACAGTAATTGATTAGTATAAATTATTAGCAACCACACAAATAAATCTTGTCCAGGATGATCTGTCCTCATCCTGCCTCATCGAGTCTTTCAGTAATGTACCCATCACCACTATAAGTGAGTCCAGCCATCTGGTTGATGACTGTCTTCCTTCCTTTCCTTCCACATTTCCCAGAATTACCAACGTCTCAAAGGAGCTTGAGTTTTGCATAATGTGTTCAAAATACATAATTTGCACCTGTGCATTTGTGCTGCGTAGGGATTCTGCATTGATTTGTTTTATAATTTGTTTGTTTGTCATTTGGAGTATCCAGGATATATTCAAGCATCTTCTCCAACACGAATTTTCAAAAGCATCAGTATTCTTTTTATTCTAATTCTTCAAGCCCAACTTTCACTTCTCCAGAGTACAGCTGGGAAAACCATTGCCTGAAGAATTCTATTCAATGCAGATATAGATATCACAACATCTGGATAGCTTTGCTAAGACTTTCATTGCTGTTCTACCAAATGTTATTCTATGGTATATTTCCTGACTGCTGATTCCTTTACTGTCTGATAGTCATAAAGGCAGACGCTATCTGCAGCTCCAAGGTTTTCATTGCCAATTCAAAAGCTAATTGCTACATCTTCTGTCATTAGTTTGTCTTCTTTATGTTTAAGCCTGTTCCCATTTTTTTCACCGTTCTTCTTGACTTTTATTACTCAGTCTTTTAGATTCTTTGCATTTTTGGCTGTCAGGCTAATGCCATCAGCATAGTGGAGGTTATTGATGTTTCTTCATCCAATTTGAAAATCACACTCATCTTCCAATCCCAGCTTCCCTTAAAATATATTCAGCATAAAAGTTGAATAAATAACGGGAGAGTATACAGCCTTGTCTCACTCCTTTACCAACCTCTGTTTTGCCATATTCTGTCTCTATTGTGACTTCCTGATCTATATATCAGTTTCATATGAGAAGGAGATGTGGAGGGATTTCCATTTTTCTAAGCATGTTTCACAACTTGACATGATGGACACAGTTGAAGACTGTTCTAAGATCAGTGGAATGCCTACTGTGCAAAGTAAAGTATACAAATGATACTTTACTTTGCACAATACAAAGACAACAAAGAAAGGTAAAATATGACGTAACACAAAACAAGAAGGCATATATAAGCCTCTCGGACAGACAACCCCCGCCCCCAAATTCACATGAGTATAAGAAAGGGAGAAGATAAGGACTTTCAAGATGTTATTATTGTAGTCCACCTTTAAAAAAAATAGTTTTAGTCTTCCATCGAGTTGTTTCTTTGGCCTGCATTGTGGGATTTACATCAGTCTTGCAAGTCTGATTATAGCAATAGCAATAGCACTTAGATTTACACACTGCTCCATAGTGCTTTACAGCCCTCTCTAATTGGTTTACAGAGTCAGCATATTGCCCGCAACAATCTGGGTTCTCATTTTACTGACCTCAGAAGGGTGGAAGGCTGAGTCAACCTTCAGCAAGTCAGGATCAAACTCCTGGCAGTTGGCAGAATTAACCTGCAATACTGCATTCTAACCACTGTGCCACCACAGCTTTTATTATGCTTCACTTCCTCCCTTAATTTATCTTGAAAGGGATTAGGCTGTTGGGTATGTACACATATACATTCACATTTCTACTCCCAAGCAGAAAAAAAAAGCTTCCGTGTCCCATGGCTAACTTCCACCATGCTTTCCTTAACTTTCCTTCCATATAATTGTTGGTTTTGTGTCTAGCTGTTCTCTTCCCTCCCAGTGATCCAACAAAGAAAATGTTACTTACTGACAGACTTTCTTGGAGAAATAGCAGTATTGTTTTGAAAGTGCTTCCCTCAGCATGTGACACCAGCTGAACTGTGCACTTCAAAGCCAAGCTGATGCTGCTAAGGACTCTTTGACATTTTTGTAGCACACCAGGCAGTCCGAAACTGCTCCAAAGCCATTTTACAACTTCTAATCTGATATCCAAAGCAGCAGGATACAAAAATGCTGGACACATTTGCCTTTGTTTAGAGATATAATTCAGCAACATAAATGCTGCCTGCCATTTTGTTGATCAGGTTTTTATTTTTATAATGCAGTTGATACATGGAATTGCCAAGATCCATCTTGAAATCATTCTGAGGTCTACATCAAGATTATACTATTATTTAGCTTTAAAATAGAATGAAGTCAAATTTAGAAAAAAAAAAAACCCCAAAACATTTAAAAAAGTGGAAATTAAATAAAAAAGAATGATTTTTGTCATTGTGATATTACAAAGGTATAGTATTTTCTTCTCCTAAAACATTTTATAAAATCCTGAAGCTGTTAATGATGCAAAAACTAGTACCCTTTGACAATTTTTAAAGGACACAATACTAAGGTTAAAATAAGCACAAACTTTATTTATTCATTACTTTCAGCCATGGGGTATGTATGATGTATTTAGTACACATCATGCTAAATCATATAAATGGTTTACAACTATGCGGTTTACCACCATGGTGGCTAAGATAATTACCAGTAAACTGTTTTAGTATTCTGGGTTGTTGGAGTTTAGTAGATGAATACTGACACTATGTTTTGTTAACTAAGCTTTTCGGTTTTAACACATTCTGTGAACCCAGCTATAGTACTGTATAGTGAGGTGTTTCCTTTTTGGCTGAAGGTTTTGTAATCTATGAGAGATCACAGCTACTTGTGATCTGTTAAAGAAACCATACTTAAATAAGATGTATCAGTGCAATCTATTTATAATCTAGGGGGAAAAAAATCACACCAATTTCCTTCTTTTAATGTCAAGATGAGCTAGGTTTTCATAAATTGAACGATGGACATGGATCTTACTGAAATATTGGTTCATCTCTTCCCCCAAATTTTAGCAGAGTAAAAATGTCCCATGAGCTCACAGCAGTTCATCAAATTCCTCTGAGACTTGGTCTTCCAGGAAGGACCATTTGACTGCACAACGTGGTTGTGTCATTCATCTCGGAGCCCTGCACAAGGGAAACAGCCTCTGAGGCAAGTCCTATTTTTCTGCCATCTTTAGGGCATGTTATTGTGAAAGGCAAGAGAAACACCCAATGCTTCAGCCACTTTTCCCTAAGTGTGTAAATCCTCTCCTATCTGTATCTAGCCCAGCAGCATTACGTCAAGACATTTCATTAAACGTCTGCAGTATAAATTTAGCATCCAAAGACAGAAAGTAATTTGATTTACACTGACCCATATATCTCTACTTCTGTTTTTTTTAAAGTGATGTGTATGATTTTCCAATCGCTCACTTGCTAATTTAAAAAATAAAACAAAATCCTGCTGCTTTCTGCTTTTTGTGAGATTTTATAATCACAGCAGAATAGTTATTTTTTAAATAGGTACTAAAATAATTTCTTGAAAATTTAATCAGATGGGGAAAGAAGCAACCCATACATAGCTTCCTGCAATGCCATGGGAGAGTACACACTTTGGCACAGCATTAACAAAAATGCTGTGATATCTGGGCAACCTTCTGGATGGTATCTGTAGTGCTAGCTTATTACAGGTCGTCTTCGACTTACAACAGCTCACTTAGTGACCATTCAAAGTTACAACGGCACTGAAAAAGGTAACTTACGCCCATTTTTCACACTTATGACTATTTGGCAGCATCCCCATGGTCACATGATTTACATTGTGATGCTCGATGACTGACTCACATTTATGACGGTTGCAGTGTCCTTTTGCGACCTTCTGACGAGCAAAGTCAAGGGGGAAGCCAGATTCCCTTAACAACTGTGTGACTATTTAACAACTGCACTTAACAACAGTGGCAAGAAAGGTCATAAAATGGGGCAAAACTCACTTAAATGTCTCACTTAGCAACATAAATGTTGGGCTCAGTTGTAGTCATAAGTCGGGGACTACCTGTATTTATTTATTTATAGAATTTATAAGGTCACTCCACGCATAATTATGACTCTGGGCAGAATATCCAGAATCAATCAAAATCAGAAATAGTAATTATCCAAAGGAAAAAACCTGAATAAAATCAATATAACAACCTTATTATACACTTAGCTGAAGTTGAGCATACCAAGCAGAACAAGCTCAGTTACCATCTTGGTCCAACTCAAAAGAGAAAAGGCAGACTTTCTCAACTCTTACCAGACTGTCTGAACCAGTGGTGGGTTGCCCCCAGTTAAGACCAGTTCTACAGAACTGGTAGTAAAACTGGCGGGAGTCTCACCCACTGACCCCAACATCATCAAAATGCTTCTGTGCATTGTGAACCGGTAGTAAAAGTAGGTAGAACCCATCCCTGGTCTGAACCTCAGAGAATTGAACTGATTCCCAAGGGCAAGAGCAGCAACCAAGAAGGCACACGTCCTCTCTCTTATTGATGACACCGTCTCAGAGGGCGATCTGGGGCATTCTCACCAGGGGTGGTATTCACTTACCTTCGCTACCGGTTCACAAATGTGAGCGCGTGCATACGCAGGGCATCAAAAATGGGACGTGATGACATCTGGGCAGATGGGTGGAGCCTCCCACAGTGGCCACTACCAGTTTGCCCAACCTGGATACAGCTGGCTGACTACCACTATTGATTCTCACCCCTTGCTTCCAAATGGGACACACATAACCAGAAATAACCAGAGAAATGCTGTCCTGCAAATAATCTGGCCCTTTGCCATTGAGAGCAGTTGTGGGTTTCAAAATTTTTTACTACCGATTCTGTGGGTGTGGCTTGGTGGGCGTGGCATAGCTTGGTGGGCATGGCTCGATGGGTATAGCAGTGGAAGGATGCTGTAAAATATCCATTCCCTCCCCAATCCAGGGGAAGGTTACTGCAAAATCCCCCTTTCCTCCCGATCAGCTGGGACTTGGGAGGCAGAGAATAGATGGGGACGGGCCAGTCAGAATTTTTACTACTGGTTCTCCGAACTACTCAAAATTTCCGCTACTGGTTCTCCAGAACTGATCAGAACCTGCTGAAACCCATCTTGTATTTAGAGCCATGGTAGTGCAGTAGTTAGAATGCAGAATTGCAAGCTAACTCTGCCAGGTTGCCAGAAGTTCAATACTGACCAGCTCAAGATTGACTCAGCCTTTCAGCCTTTCGAGGTTGGTAAAACGAGTACCCTGGCTGTCCAGGGCAATATGCTGACTCTGTAAACCGCTTAGAGAGGGTTGTAAAGCACTATGAGGTGGTATAGAAGTCAAAGTGCTATTGTTGTTTATTAGTGACAACCAATACTTGAATTACCACCCAGGGGCCTATGGGAAGCTAGAGGAGCTCATGAACTAATGATGTTACATGAGTGTTTTGAGGTGCATTGCTGGTTTTGCATAGAACCGGCTGCTACAACAAATTTGCTGAAAAGTTTTTTCAGACTTCAACTATATCAACTCCTTACATGAAAGCCAGTGTGCATATCCTAAATTGCCTATTTCATTCTAAAATGACAGATTGCATTTCTAAGGGAAGGTGAGCATCATCCCACAACTTTGGCTTCTGATAGATAAAAAAAAAAAGATATATTTCACACGAATATATGAAACATGGAATGAGGGAAAATACCTAGAAAGGCTGAACAAGATTTCACTTCTAGCGCTAGAAAGTGAGATCTGGCTTAATATCTTTCTAAGGAATGTTGCCCCTGGGTAAACATTAAGGAATGTTTAAGAACTGACATATGTCTACAGCTAGCTAACATGGAGTAATTAGATTAAAGCAAACTGAATTGTGGAAAAATAGGACTTTTCTTTCACAGCAGATCTGCAGATCCACCTGCCAATCGATAGTACATTATAATTAGGTTTTCTAAATGCATAGCATACTGTCCAAAATCTGACAGCAAACAATAGATACAGTTGTTGTGCTGCTGTTTACATTAAGTAAACAAGCAATTCTTTTTTAGATACACTGTGAGCCAAAAATAAAAATAAAAATAAAAGGCCAGCTCATGCATTTTCATCTTTGGAAATGCACAGGACTATTAGGCAAACAGCTTGGTGAATATTGTTTGCTCATTTTATTTCATGTGCATTCATGGGAGGGGGTGCTTCAAGATCTGCAAGATTATGGGTGGTGCCTGGCTCAAAAATCTTTCATTGCAGCTTTTTCCCATTGCAACAGACAACACAATATCATTTGCAAGGTCACTCATTTCCACACAAATCAGAGGTGGGTTTCAGCAGGTTCTGACCAGTTCTGGAGAACCGGTAGCAGAAATTTTGAGTAGTTCGGAGAACCGGTAGTAATCATCCCCTCGATTGGGAAGGGAATGGAGATTTTACAGTATCTTTCCCCTGCCTCGCCCACCAAGCCATGCCATGCCCACCAAGCAACCCCCACAGAACCAATAGTAAAAATTTTGAAACCCACCACTGATACAAATATAATCGTACCCTCTTAAAATTGAGGTATTATTGAATTGGGTAAATGTTTTTTTTAAAGAATCTTATTAAAGTTTATTATAAAATACAAACAAAGATCCAAAAAGAAAAGAAAAAAAGAATGAGGAAAATTGCAAAGATACAGAAAGAAAAAGAAAAAAGCAGTGACTTTTCTTAAGGGTAGTAGAATCAACAAAAAAAAAAAAAAGGTACGACCTCAACTTTTTGCTTTATATTTCTCATAGATTAAAAAAAAATTCTACAAAATTAATATCATCAAAACCTGAAATCAAAGTTTCATTTTTTTTTTCTGTTTTCAGCATAAAGTCCAGAAATGCTTTCCAAGTGGAAACAAAATGGGATAATTAAGGCAGTCAACTATGACAACTCTGCAAACTCCATCAGTTTTAATCCATTCTGCCATTGTGGGAATTAATGTGTCTTTCTATTTTTTGTGCTTATAGGATTTTTGCCATTATCAACATATATATAGTAATATAAGTTCTTTCATTGGGTAAATGTGAGGTATGCAAAAATAGCACAAATGTTTCCTGTGATAGCCTTTTTTTTCTTGTTGTTAGTTGCAAAGTCGTGTCTGACCCATCGCGACCCCATGGACAACATTCCTCCAGGCCTTCCTGTCCTCTACCATTCTCTGGAATCCATTTAAGCTCATGCCTACTGCTTCAGTGATTCCATCCAGCCACCTCATTCTCTGTCGTCCCCTTCTTTTGCCCTCAATCGTTCCCAGCATTAGGCTCTTCTCCAGTGAGTCCTTCCTTCTCATTAGGTGGCCAAAGTATTTGAGTTTCATCTTCAGGATCTGGCCTTCTAAAGAGCAGTCAGGATTCATCTCCTCTAGGACTGACTGGTTTGATCACCTTGCAGTCCAAGGGACTAGGAGTTTTCTCCAGCACCATAGTTCAAAGGCCTCAATTCTTTGGCGCTCAGACTTTCTTATGGTCCAACTTTCACAACCATACATTGCAACTGGGAAAACCATAGCCTTGACCTATGTGCACTTTTGTTGGCAGGGTGATGTCTCTGCTTTTTAGTATGCTTTTTTTCTTATTGTCCATAATAGAATTCATATAATGCTGTAGTATTGGATTCAGTAGGAAGGAGTTAAAAAGGAAACAACAAGACTGATAATAATTTCTTCATGGACAACTGGATATTTAAAATGATATACATGTTTGTTTTTTTAAAAAAATGTATGCAAATGATAGACTATTCTTCTAAATGATAACCATCTTCTCACCAACAACAAATACTCTGACATGGAATGCAAACACAACAGATGCACTGTCAAAATGCAACACCCTGTACTTCATCATGCAAATTCATCCACAGATGCTTTCCAACAGAGATTAGAAAGGAAATAAAGGTATTAATGCACGGAACAGCCTTGTAACCAGGATCTTTTAACAAAAGGCCAAGGTTAATAATTTATGATTGGCAAGGGCAAGCTTCGGTGTGGATCTATTTTTAATGCGAGTGATTGTAAACACCTTCTTGTCGCAGAGTCCCCTATTGTGGTGGATGGAGTTACCAGCATACATAAAATCATAGGTAACAAAACCAAGTGATCCCCCCGCCCCCTACATCATCTGGATCAGGTTGCTCTTTACTCCCAGCCTTCCTCTGTTTTATTGAAAAGGTTTCAGGCAAAAGTAAGTTAAAAAAAAAAACAATCAAGAGTGAAACATTTTAGCTCAGAATGGGATGGTACAGAAGAAACACCCAACTGCATTCTTTTCTCTTCTCTTCTTTTCCAAGAAAATCGATTAAGCTCTACATCAGTGAATTGGGTTAATTAAAAGACAGATCTGTTAGTAATAGCTGCTGGACAACTTTCACAGCCTTAGGAGACTGTCCAAATTTCAGCAATGGCCACATATATTTCTTGGAGACATCAGAACTAACTATTATGACATATGCCTTGGCTACATGGGCAGCTTTCACATATTTCAGAATCCTGCAAGCTGGAGTTGATTCAGGTATTGAAATAGCTCCATTGAAGCCATTCAGATTGCAGGCTATTCCAATTTTTAAAGACATATATGCATTGCAGTCAGTTATTTCTTACACAACAGTTACGTCTATGGAGATTCTCAGTCATCCAGGTCATGGTTGTCCCAAAGGTGCTTTTTCAAGAGGCAACTGGACTTTTTTGTTTTTCCTCTGAAGATGTTTTGCTTCTCATCCAAGAAGCTTCTTCAGCTCTGACTGGATGGTGGGGAATGGAAGAATTTATACTCCTTGCAGACAGCTGATCATTTGCATTCTTTTAGAGAGACGTTGAGGCCACTTGGAGGTCTGTCTGTGTCCACAGGGTCACCTGAGTAGTGGTTCAATGAAGCAGAATCCCCTTAATTTAACTTATAAAAGGAAACTTTAGAGAAAGGAAAGTGTTTGAAAATAACTCTGGAGAAATGCTGGTCAACTGTTGAGACACCATCAACATTTGCTTTAAACGATCATTAGAACATTTCAAAAGAAAATTGCACACCAGAGTTAGCTTTTTAAAACTGAATGGTATATATCCCTCCTTTGGCATCATGTAAAGTACAAAAACCTTGATCTTCCAGTTTTTGACAGTTGAGTCCCACTTATCAGGCCATATCTCATTAGACCAAAATTAATGGAGTCAATGTCAACAGTGGCCAATGTCAACAGTGGACTAGAAACACTTTTGATATTTAAGTAGTATTGTTCCTTCTTCTGAATAGTACAACACAGATGGACCATTGCTCAGTTCTCACGGGAGAAGCCAAAAGGGTAATATGCTTTGGACTCTGCCAAATTACTGGCTTGTTAGGCATGATAGGAGAGCATCCAATAAGTTACCTTTTGCTCCTGGAAAAATGTGGGATGTAAATCTAAATAATAACAACTAATTGACCATGATTTTATACTTCAAGTCTGCAACAATTTCAGAATGATGACCATATCATGGAACTACAGTAAGACAACTTGCCTCCCTTAATTCTCTTGATTAATTATTTATTTTCCCGAGAGTTTCCAATTCTTACTTCCAAATGAGTATGATTTCAAGAAAAAGCCATTCTGAAGGTGGTTATGATATAAAGACGGCGAGGTTGAACTCTTTCACTTATCCTTTATTCTGTTGTGAAGTTTAATAATAAGAAATGTATATGGGATAATGACTCCTCTCTCAGGCAGAAGGTTGGACTAGTAGACCTCCAAGGTACCTTCCAGCCCTATGGTTCTATGTTCTATGAAAGTGGGATAGCAGGTGACAGCCACACCTATGTGATCTAGAATAACTGAAAATCTTTCATGAGGATAGCAGACTATGTGAAGGAGTGGAATTATTGAAAAGCAGGGGTGGGTTCTAAATTTTTTTACTACCGGTTTTGTGGGCATGGCTTATTTTGTGGGCGTGGCTTGATGGTCATGTGACAATTATTTAGGATTTAGCAGAGGTACTGGTCTACCAGGTTTTTAATTGCTTGCAGAGCTGTACCAATCTACCCATTTATTTTTGCAGGCACTAATCTACTCATATATTTTTGCAGGCACCGGTCTACTCATTTGTTTTCTTTTAACACTGATCAGCTGTAGGGTGGCCCTTTGAAGCTCCACGGCAAAAGTTTAAACAGTTTTTTTCCCTTTAGCCATCAACTGGGACTCAGGAGGCAGCAATAGATTGGGGGTGGGGCCAAATAGGAGCCTGAGTGGCGTAGGAGGCTTATGCCTTCTACTAAGGCAGTAGTTAACATCCAGCTGTCTGTAATTACTGCGAGTTCAATCCTAGCCAGGCTCAAGGTCGACTCAGCCTTCCATCCTTTCTAAGGTGGGTAAATTGTGGACCCAGTTTATGAGGGCAATAAGCTGACTTTGTATAAATATACAAAAGTATGAAGGCTATTGCTTAACGCAGTGTAAGCTGCCCTGAGTCTCCGGAGAAGGGTGGCATATAAATCAAATTTTAAAAAAAATAAAATAAAAGGTAAGAATAATGCAGGGGGTGGGGGGCTGGGGGCAAACGAGGTGGGGGGGGGCGCAGGGAGGCAGGGTGGGCAGAACCAGTTCGGTGATGTCATATCATCGCCACTACCGGCTTGAGAGAACTGGGCCGAACCGGGAGGAACCCACCACTGCTGAAAAGGTGCTTCTCCCTCTCTCCCATAGTGGTAATCCCTGGACAGACAGACAGACTATCAAGACCTAGTAGAGATATAGAGAACAGACTAAATTGAAGTTCAGAAGACTTGATATATAATAAACAAACTTACCATTTACAAAATCTTAAGTAGTGTTTTCCAATCTACTGTCCTGAGTCCCTTTCACTCTTAACCTGGTAATTATGGAAACTACAACCTAACATCAGGGATCACTGATCTGGAAATGGGGGAGAGAGGGAGCAAATCCAAGTGCCAGTCAATGAAAAAAAAAATTGGTCTGAATATTGCTGAACATAATTTCTTTTTTCAATGGTGCGTCTGGAATGTCTGTGAACTTAATTGACCCTTGATCATCAAACTGACCAAGACAAAAGAAGCTGTAAACCTTAATTGATGTCTGTTTAATAAGATCAGAACTATGTGATGGATGAGAATTGGAAGGCCAAGGTGTTTTCACTTGTGATAGACAATAAGAATTATGGCTTAAAATGTATGAATTGCAGGCGCTTGTCCCCATGAATACATGAAGGACAGACGTATTTCTTAAATAAAAGTTTTAAAAAATATATTACAGATGGACAAGTTGTACTTTCCTCTTAGGTAAAATGGCATTTTTGCATTATTGAAAAAAATACAGCATCAAAAAGTGAGAAGGGGCTATGCCTTAAAATTTAGGTGTATAGATACAAACCCGGAACTTATGACATCACTTTTAAAGGGAGCACCAGTGGTGGGTTGCCCCGGTTTGCCCCGGTTCTATAGAACCGGTAGTAAAACTGGTGGGAGGCTCTGCCCACTGACCCTGACATCATCAAAATGTTTCTGCAAATGCGCAGAAGAGCATCCACATGGTCCCGCTGCAAACCGGTAGTAAAGGTAAGTAGAATCCACCCCTGGAGAGCACAATTCATCATCCCACATCTGGAAAATAGATGGAGTGATCTGTGTATTGTCCAAGTAAGAAGTGTTGATTGGCAAATTATTAGGGTTCCTAAGTAGATATTCTTTCTGTTTTAAAGCTATTTTCTCCCCAATGGCACAAAAAAGCGAGAGAATAAATAATGTCTGTGCGTATTTAGCTATAATGTCTAAATCTAGACATTAAGTCTAAAAGGTATAAGGGAGGGCTTCTTCAACTTGGTGCATGAACATCTGGAGCTCACAGCAGCCCCATACTAGAGAAACATCTGTGGCCTTGATCCTTATTTACATCAAGGCACTCATGACTGATTATCAATCTAGTGCTTAGAACCACTTAACTCTGAACTGTCCTTGGACTAAATTTAAGATTTTATTCTGGTAGTTCAGCTCACCTAGTGTTTCTATTGCAATGGTTAACCACTGGATTGCCCTTTAACCATACTACTTTTGGATTTAAAATCTCTGCAAGTTACTTACAGGTACATTTCTTCTCATGCTCTCCTCCTCTCCCAGGATAACCCAAGGACAAGATTGAAATGCCAGGGCAGCTCCCTCTGAAAGTCTTCATCTGGATTTAAGGTTATTAGATTATTAGATTATGTTATGGTCCCAGGAAAGAAGTCTATTGACGATTGCTTGATTGATTAATTGAAATGTGTTCTGCTCTAACCTACAAAGCCAGAATTTGAAAGTAAAATCATCCAGTTCAGACAATTAAAATATTTATATAATGGGAAACAGTTGCTAGAATACATAACAATAAAAATAAATCTAAGTAATTCAAAAGTTTCCAAGCAACAGAATGTCTAAAATTAGTACATTAATTGATTAGCCCCGGTTACAATAGAAATAGAACGTACAAAATTGCTTTATCCAAAATTGCTTCAAACCCATTCATTCATTCATTCGATTTTGATGAACACTTGCCACTGCTGTGGGTACAGATAGGAGCAATTTCCGAAGCAGTTCAGAACCATGAATTCTGGGATCCGTCTCAGGCCCAGTGAGGGATTCCGAGAGTGGAAAATGCAATAGATCTGGAGAGCACTGGGTTGGAGAAGGTTATGTTGGGGTTCAGAAACTCTTCTCTCATTGTCCAGAGACATCTTAACCTTACAGGCTAAGCACACAACTATTTAGAATCCTGTTTTGGTGAAAGAAGAGCTAATTCACATAATTGTTTTTGTTTGTTTGTTTGTTTAATTGATTTATGTAGCTGCCTATCTCATGTACATGACTCCATATGGTTTACATTAAAAATAAAGAAAATATGCTTTTCTCCCATAACGCCTGAGTTACGTGGCTCTAGATTAACTGAAGGTCGTGAGGGAGAAGCAACTTTTTTGTTGCCGGGGTCTCATTCCGGCTGATATGTTGTCTAGCAACGTCTGTCAGTTTGGCACCTCGGCCCTTTGGAGGTGGATGCATTATGAGGATGGGCCGTGAAAGAATCTCCCATTCCCTGTTAACAACAAATGGAAATTGTTATTCAGAACCTTTAGCTTTACCATAACTGGTATTGGTGGTCCCTGTTTTATTGTAAGGCATCAACTGCTTAATCAGTGAATATGTTATAACAGATTGAGAAGAAAGAACAGAAGGAAATTTAAAACTAAGCACTCTACATATATAAATAAAAACTGTATCTGAAACTACATTAAAAAAAATAAAGAAAGAAAATACATAGAATTGAAGAAATGTTAAAATGATCAAGGGTTGGCTGATAAACAGAAATAAAGGATTGTCCTGGAAAGTTCTTACCCATGAGAGGGTGAAAGAAATAGTCCCAATAAATGTTTCCATCTACTGAAAAAGAGAGTTCTTGGCATTATGTGATCTGTCTCTGCCTCATAAATTCTGTTGTTCTCAGTGAGAATCATAAAATCATTCATAAACAATTCAGTTATATTACCAGGACTGAATTATTGTTAATCCAGTAAATTATCTCTATAAAATAGGAAGGGAGCCCATTTTGTTTTTTATCCAAACAGGAAAAAAAAAAAAGGTCTTGGCCAGCATTAGCTATAATCATATCTGCATAGCTTAGAGAATTAACCACGGTTAATACTATAAATATGCACAAAATTGCACCATAAGGTTGGTTCATAATAAAATAAAAATTGTAGCATTATAAATTTATGGCACAACATTGCTGGCAGGAGTTAAAATAAGCGGATGATGATAAGCCCCACTTGAGATAAGAGTTACTGCTGATGGAATGGAATGGAATGAAGGCTACCCCAGCTAACCTGACTTCTATTATTTTTATTTATTTATTTCAATTTTTATGGCCACCCATTTTGCCAATTTGTTTTTGGGAGGCTAACACAAATTTAAAGAAAAGCTAATATGAAAGCATATTTTTTATTAAAAAAATAAAAATAAAATTACCACTTCCAGCTGACTAACACTGATTGTTACTCCCAAACATTCAATTATTTTGAAAACAGCCAGGTCTTCTGTGCACTTATAACTAGCAGGTTACGGGGAGAAAGGGAGTCTAGGCAAGCTTCCTGAATTGATGCATCTCCAGGGGTGGGTTCTACTTACCTTTACTATTGGTTTGCAACGGGGCCACGCGCATGACATCGGAGTTGGTGGGCAGAGCCTCCCACTGGTTTTACTACCAATTCTTGTGAATCGGTCCAAACTGGAGCCAACCCACCACTGTGCATCTCCCAGAAACAAATCCAGGTAGTTTTTGACTTAAAACCATTCATTTAGTGACCTTTCAAAGTTAAAACAGCACTGAAAAAAGTGACTTATGTCTGATTTTCACACTTATGACCATTGCTGCATCCCCATGGTCATTTATTAGCATTAGATCATCCCATGCTACTTAGCATATTGGGCATTAAAAGATTTCTAGCATTTCTGGTCTTGGGCGAGTACTTCAGCATCTTCCCATTTGGTGTTTAGAGCCTTTAAGTCTTCCATGAACGTTCTTCGCCATTTATTTTGAGAGTGTTTTCTTGGTTTTTTGGTATCAGGAAAGCATCATCTCATTGCCAGTTTGGGGATTTGATTGTTTACCTTGTGAAGAATATGACCTGCAAGTAGGAGTCTTCTGTGTGAAACAATATTATGTAGCTTGCGGGAGAAACTCTTTTCGAATACTTCTTTGTTAGTAATATAAGCTCAGATTGCCCAAGGAGCTGCTGATACAGTTCTACAAGGGAATTATTGAGTCTGTCATTTGTACTTCTATAACTGTCTGGTTTGACCCTAACCCTAACCTTAATCCTAACCCTAACCCTAACCCTAACCCTAACCCTAACCCTAACCCTAACCAAACAGGACAGGTACAGACAGATGGCTAGGATTGCAGAAAAAAATAATCGCAATCAAGTTGCCTTCCATTGAGGACCTGCATACTGCATGAGCCACAAAGAGGTCTGAGAAAACATCTATAGACTATAATCTTTAGGATTCCCCATGGTCACATGATTAAAATTTGGATACTTGGCAACTGGCATGTATTTATGATGGTTGCAGTGTCATGAGTCATGTGATTGCCTTTTGCAACCTTTTGACAATCAAAGTCAGCGGGGAAGCTCCAGATTCACTTAACAATTGTGTTACTGTACTAATTTAACACCTGCAGTGATTCACTTAACAATTGTGGCAAGAAAAGTTGCAGAAGGAGGACAAATTTACTTAACAATTGTCTTGTTTAGCAACATAAATTTTGGACTCAGTTGTAGTCATAAACTGATGATTACCTGTATGTTGCATGGTATTTCTGGCCATTTTCAAAAGAGTCCAATGAAAAGCCAGAGTGTTGCAATCAGCAATGCCGGTAGGATTCTCCAGTGATACAATTATGTAATTTTATTCTCTGAATGTAATTGATCTATAAACCCTCAGATGGTGAGGGACATAATTTCATATATTCAAAATGTGGTGAGCCAGATAAGCTGTGCATGAGAGACCCTTTTACATTTGGGGATTGATAACAACCACAACCAATAGGCAATTTTCACTGTCTGCAATTTCTGTATTTCGACTTCTCTCTCATTTTCCAACTATCTACCATTTCCTAGTTTCAAGAAAATACTCCATACAACTGATGAAGTGGTTTGTGGTCCATAAAAGATATCTTTTATAAAAAATTCTATCCACAGTCCACTTTTTTGTCACTTTAAAATATACACTATTAAATTCCATGTTGTTTTTCACTCCAAAATGTGGCATTAAAGATGCAGGGAATATTTGTGTACAGCTTATTCAGGAAAATATGTTTGAGTTAAACAAGTGCTGACATTATTGTCACTTCATTAATGTCTCCTTATTTCAAGTACATCTACTTCAAGTACATCTTCCTCAAAGAAGCTACATCTTCAAGTTAGCAAAAGTAGAGAGAAGATATAGCTTCTTTGAGATAGTACCAATAGGTGCAGTGGATACCCAGTCCTATTCTGCTTCAAGTATGCAAACCCATTTTTACATCACTTTCTCTCTCTCTCTCCCACCCTCCCTCCCTCCCTCCCTCCCTCCCTCCCTCTCATATATTCCACACTGGTTTCAGTATTTTACAAGCTAGGCAAGTAATATGACAGCATTTATGTATTCCTTTACATAGCAAACAAGGTAATGATGTGGATTTTTTTTTACTATTATTATTATTGTCTTCATCAGGCAAATAAATAGGTTTTTTACAGACAAATAAATTTTGTAAATTGTTTATATCATTTTGTCTTTCAGTGCCCTTGACAAAGGATCATGTCCAATACGCATCGGGCTGTTGATTATAAAATATCTACTTACACTCAGGACTTTTCAATTCACTTTTTTCCCTTCTTGTTTGCCACTGAAAACTATTTCCAAGCAGTTGAGTTTCCATGTAACTTGTCAAAATATAGGCTTAAATAGATGAGCCCAATTACACGAAAAGACTCTATGGGCTGGCATGGTCCCCTCTAGAGGACTGTTTCCATTGACCCTGAGATTTTCTTTTCGATAAGGCCAACGGGTTAAGTCATTTCTCTGTGAGCAATATAAATTCTAGTACAGCCACATGGATTCCCTCATGGAGCAGAAACATCTATAGATGGTAAATATCAGGCCTGCTAACATATGATGTGGACCAGCATGAAATACTCCAAGTGCCATTCTTATTTTTATTTTTTTTCCTGCAAATGACTTTAGAAGTCTTTTACCCAAGACTTATCCTCTTTCCAAAAAAGCACACTTCTTCTTTAATTAAATATGAAGCAATTATATAAGGCATTATAGCTGTAATTTGAAATTCCCACAGTACTTTGGTTTTATAATTAGCTTGTTCGCATAAAAACCGTTAGCAGATAGTGGCTCGCACTGAAAATGTCTCTCTGCATGTGTTTTGTCAGTGCTGACTAGCCAGAGACATGACTGCCATTGCTTTCCATTACCTTAAATAACTTACTCAGTTCTCTCAACAGTACAAATGGGGTAACTCCACAAGCAATTAAGATCACTCCATTTCTACCTCATGGTTTTTATTCTGGAGGTTTCACTGAGAAGTCATCGGTTTTGGGAGCATGTCTGTGATAATACAGGTGTCTAATCCCTACTTTGATATCATCAACAAGTAATCCTTTGCTCAAATGTTTGATGCACCAGCTCAGTACGTGATGGATCGGAATCAAGTGAAAGCTGACATACTTTAAAGTTTGGAACTATATTTCCATCCGGACCATCCGGGCTGAAAAGAACAAACCCAACAAAATCCAACCTTAGTGTGAAGCAGCAACAGTTCTGTTTCCCAATCACCAAAGCTGAAATTTCTTGCGTTGGGGAAGCCATGTGACCCCTGTGCTCTTGCCGTGAGAATGTTTAAATTAAATTGTAGTCTCTCTGTGAAAAGGAGCTGTCACTGCTTAATTAAAAGCCCACTCTCTTCTCATCTGCCTTGACTACTAATTCCACTAATTCCACTGTGATGTGGAGACACACAGCACTTTGTCCTCCTGGCTTTTAATTAGACTTGGTAATACAGCTTTCCCATTTACAGCACAAATCCCACTAATGATGAATGGAGCAGGCTTATGAAGTGCCTGACTGATACTAAAGGGGGACACGGTGGAGGGGCTTCCTACACAGCTACTATGTGGGCAAGTAAATAATTGCCTTTTTAATGGCCTGATGATTGCTGGGGAAGGTCAAAGCATGGCCTCTCAACAGGAAGCAGGACAAAGCTTGAAAGATACCGCTGCTTTTAAAGATATGTTTGCTGCTACCGCTGCTTATAAATGATGGTTGGTTGTTGCCAGTTGTGATTTCTGTTATTTATTTCTGGGTCAATCCATGTAAGTTGCCATGATTATATTTTAGAGGGACAGAGCAGAATTGGTTAAGGGAGTGATGGATTCATTCTGGTTTGGCTGTTCCAATAAATTGCTCTTTCTACATCATTCTAGAATCATTGGGATGAGGGACAGCCAAAAATACTTTAAACAAATATTGGAAATCCTAAAGGGAAAAAAGGGACAGGTAGAAATTTAAGGGTAGCTTGATAACTATTTAAAAAGCTATCTAAAATTATCTTTAAAATGTGGCAAACGATTAAGCCATTCAGATGGGAAATAAAAAAACCTGCACTCTGAAATCAACCCCAAAGTAATAAACAAACAAAAAAGTAGCTAGCAATAATGATTCTTGATGTGGATTAAAACATATTGAAAATTTTCTATAGTTAGAAAGACTTACTTTGAAGTAAGAAAAGAAGTTTCTCTTCCATTCTAATCATTCATCAAACAATCAACAATTCTCATTTCTTGCTCTGAGCTTCCCAATAAGAATATTAATATTTGTGGGAACTGGGATTCTCTTTTTTTGCTTCTAATAGTTATGTATTACCAACTAATGCTGGGTATTTTCAAAATCCAAAAATGTAACTGCTGCACAGAAAAATCATGGTGTCTGTGGCATGGAAACTCAAATAATATGCCTACATAGAAGAATACTATCTGAATTAGATTTATTCCAATTGCTTTTTAAGGGATTTAAAACAGCAGTGAAATGTAAAATTTGTTACTATCGGTTCTGTGGGCATGGCTTGGTGGCGGTGGGGTAATATGACTGAGTGGGTGTGGCCAACTTTTTTTTTTACTTTTAAAACTATTTTTTCTACAACTTCTTCAGCTGAAGAGGTTGTAAAAAAAATGCTTTTAAAACCTCTGATGATCCCAGCTGACTTGCCTGATCTGCAGGGGCTTTTTTTACTTTTAAAAACATTTTTTCTATAACCTCTTCGGCCAAAGAAGTTGTAGAAAAAATGCTTTTAAAAGCCTCTGATGATCCCAGCTGAGCCGCGCGATCATCAGAGGCTTTTTTTTGAGTTTTAAAAGCATTTTTTCGGCCAAAGTGCTTGTAGAAAAAATGCTTTTGAAAATTAAAAAAAAAAAAGCCTCTGATGATTGCACGGCTCAGCAGGACAATGGGGTGGGGTGGAGAGGCAGGGATTTTTGCTACCAGTTCTCTGAACCACCCACCTCCATCGCTACCAGATCGGGAGATCTGGTCCGAAACGGGAGCATTTCACCCTTGATTTAAAGTGCATATACAATGAACAAAACTATATCTATCTTTTTGTATGTATCATCTGTATCCATCCATCCATCCATCCTGAACAATAATGCCAAAGAATCTAAGCATCACTGTTTCCTTTGTTAAAAATCTTAAGACTGATTCACACAGACATGGACCTCATCTGTCACAATACTGACTCTAGAATTCACTGTTAAAGGTAAAGAACAAGAATATACATTTCCCCCCTTTTTATAAAGAAGATTATATATAATCTTCTTTAGATTATATATAATATATAATATATAATACATAATATATTATATATAATATATATATATATATTCTGAGGTTTTCGCTGGTGTTTGTATGTAGGTCTTTGGTTATTCGGGTCTTCTCCCGTGTAAAATTGGAAGTGTCTTGGTGACGTTTCGACGAAATCTCATTCGTCATCTTCAGGCTGGTGTTCAGAGAGTTGCAGGGAGTTGCAGGGAGATTTGAGCTGGTGAGTTGCTCCCTGCAACTCAGACTAAGCCGAGCACAGCCAAGCCCCCACCCAAACAGAACACACCCCCAGCCAATCAGAGCACAACCAACCCCCCATCCAATCAGAGCACAACCAAGCCCCTAACCAATCAGAACACACCTCCACCCAATCAGAACACAGCCAAGCTCCCACCCAATCAGCTCCCACCCCTACTAACAGTTAAAAGGAAGAGACAGCTGCGATCTCACATTGCTCCTGGAAGCACGAAGCCGAGAACACCAGCCTGAAGATGACAAATATATATATTTCTTCCATATTGATGAGAAACTGGTATGATGCACCACAGCTGGAAGCTGCAAACTCACTTAACGGTTGAAGGATAAGTTAGACAACACCAAGGGCTCTCTTTCAATGTTGTCACATAATTATTTATTAGATATTTTACGCTATCTAATATTAAGGGTCAATATGGCAATTCCTGCAACCATTCTAATTTTATAAAGAGGGATTTGTCATAGTACCTTAAAGTACTTGCTGTGATGATGAGGGACTCCTCTTACTTTTTGGCCAATTGCTCAAGTAATACACCAAATATAAGTCAGATTAACTGTGTTAAAATCTTCTAACACAAAATAGATTTATGTTCAGATTTAATTAACGGCTGATCTCATCATTATTCTCAATTTACCAACATTAGCCTTTGAATCAGTAGCAGGCCAGGAGCCAAGAAAGGGAGGCCATGCGTAGATAGTTCCACAGCAGGTTAGGATTCTTTCTTGTATCTTTTTTTTTAAAGTGAACAAAACTTGAGCATGTGATGGATTGCAGGTTCTCATAGATCATATGCTTTTCACTCTTTCAGGTTCAGGCTCCTTTATTAAAGATTTTGAAAAAGAATCAGAGAAGATATAAGTGGTAAGATGCCTGTGATGAATGGTAATGATCTTATCCATTCAGTTGTGACTGACTCTTGGCCAAGGTCTATCCATGTCTTCTCTAATCTTGCACTATTTCTTTGAGTTGTTCTATGCTTTGGCTTGTGTCAGCTTTGATAGTGTCCAGCCATTCTGTTCTTTGGCGGCCCGCTTTCCTTTTACCGCTAACTCTTCCAAACATAGAAAAGAATAGAATAGAATTCTTTATTGGCCAAGTGTGATTGGACACACAAGGAATTTGTCTTGGTGCACATGCTCTCGGTGTACATAAAAGAAAAGATGCATTAGTCAAGAATCATAAGGTACAACACTTAATGATAGTCATAGGGAACAAATAAGCAATCAAATCCTATTAGAAAACAGTCAATATAAATTGTAAGGATACCAGCAACAAGGTTACTATCATACAGTTATAAGTGGGAGGAGATGGGTGTTGGGAATGATTAGAAGATTAATAATAATACAGACTTAGTAACTAGTTTGACAGTGTTGAGGGAATTATTTGTTTAGCAGAGTGATGGGGTTCAGGAAAAAACTGTTCTTGTATCTAGTTGTTCTGGTGTGCACTGCTCTACAGTGTCGTTTTGAGGGTAGGAGTTGAAACAGTTTATATCCAGGATGTGAGGGGTCTGTAAATATTTCCATAGCCCTCTTTTTGACTTGTGCAGTATACAGGTCCTCAATGGAAGGCAGGTTGGTAGCAATTGTTTTTTCTGCAGTTCTAATTATCCTCTGAAATCTGTGTCTGTCTTGTTGGGTTACTTTCTTCAGTGAATTCCCCCACATGACATGGCCAAAATAAGTCAGACAAAGTTTAGTGACTTTTGTCTTCCAGTGACATGTCTGGTATATGATGCCCATTTGTGGTCTAAATCTGAATAGTTCACGAAGGTGACCTCATATTAAATGAGCTTGTAATGTTCCTAATGTTTGCTCCAGGGTAGACGTTTCTGCATTTGAGTCCATTTAACTCAATATTGTTTGTCTAACTCTGCAACACTGATTTGCAACCTCCAGAGGAAAGGGTTCATTTGCCCTCACTGATATCCTGTGGAGTCTGCTTAAAATTGTTCCTTTTTCACTTTGTAAGACATTTCTTACAAGTAATCTCACAGCAAAGGGGGTCCAAATGAATGTCTAGGCCTCTTCAGCCACACCCTGGCATTTTCAGGGATGTGCTGATGTCCAGAGTAGCCTTACTTCACCCAGACCCTTAGCCACTGGTGAACTCTACTTACCTTCCCTACCAGTTCAGAAGTGCGCGTGCCGCCATCATCACATGCAATATTTTACCCTCTGTGCATGCGCAGAGGGTTAAAAACCAGGAAGTAATGACGTCCGGATGGGTGGGTGGAGCCTCATGCTGCCACCACTACTGGTTCACTGAACCACAAGCCGGTAGTGCTACCAGTTTGCATGAGCTGGACAGAACTGGCAGGATTTCACCACTGCCCTTAGCGTACAAAAGTGAATGCTAAGACAGTATGTGTATGGGTTTATGTGAGGAGTGTTGTAGAACAAAAGGAGATAAGAAAGGGGCAAGGAGACAGGGAAGCAGGAGTTGATGTCTGGAGTTTTACAAACGTTACAAGCAGGCAAGAGGACTATCAGTCAACTGCCAGGACCACAAGCTATGATAAGCTATGTATTCTAGTGGGATTTCTCTCTGAAGTTTGGCTCCGGTGCTCAGTTGTAATGCCCCAAAGCAACACTGCTTAAAAGCAGAGTTTGGAGCTTGACTTTGAGCTTGGTAGCAACTAAAAAGGGGAACCTCACTGAGGCAGCATCTCATCCCAACCAGTGCAAGAACTTTTTGGAAGGAGGCAAAGGCTGTTTGCTACTTTACCAACTTTGAGACTGAGTATTAAAGATACGCTGAGCAACAGGCAAAGCAAAGGTGACTAATAAACCAGTATTAGAGCACATAACCCCAGACAGGTCACTAGAAAGTAAAATCCTAAAACTGTGGCTCACTTAATTTGGCCAAGTCATGTGAGGGAATTCACCAGAGAAAGCAATTATGTTTGGAAGAGCTAGCAGTAAAAAGAAACAAGGCCATCAAAGAACGTGGTGGCTGGATACGATCAGAGCTGACACTAGCTGGAGCATAGAATAACTCAAAGAAGTTGAGATTGGAAGATGTGGAGAAACCTGGCCCATAAAATCACCAAGAGTCAGACATGACTGAATGGATAACATCATCATCACCATCATTAAAGATATGAGTAGAAAGGACTGAATATTAGACACAAATTTACGTGGAAACATCAACTTGCAGAACAATAGCTTGTTGTTGGTATGTCACAATGAAGCATTGTATACAGACTCGTTATGCTGCGGTGTATCCGGTTTTTGAAAACAAAGAACCCTCACAGGGTTATACTAATATATTTATTAATGATTACTGTATTATTTTATAGCTATATTTATATTTATACTTGTAAGCCACTTAGTCAATTTGAAGCTGCATAAAAGTTGTAATAAACAAGTGTGCCACACATTTTATCTTTTTATCTTATTACTTTTTTCACCAAACAGCTACCTGAAATGATGGCCCAGGAAAGGCCTTCAGCATTTTTAAGGGTCTAAAAAAATCTTGGATTCCTTCAGTTTGGGGGAGATGAGAATGTTATATTTTCTTTTTCCTTAGCTTTGGATATACATTACTTACGGGTAGTCCAGTGGTGGGTTGCTCCCGATTTTTTATTTATTTATTTATTTATATGCTGCCCTTCTCCGTAGATTCAGGGCGGCTTACAATGTGTAAGCAATAGCCTTCATACTTTTGTATATTTATACAAAGTCAGCTTATTGCCCCCACAAACTGGGTCCTCAATTTACCTACCTTAGAAAGGATGGAAGGTTGAGTCAACCTTGAGTCTGGTGAGATTCGAACTGGTGTAATTGCAGACAGCTGGATGTTAATTACGGTGCTTAGTCTGCACAGCTAAACCAGGCTCCTAGGAAACCAGGTTCTGTCCGGTTCTATTGAACCAGTAATAAAAGCGGCAGGAGGCTCCGCCCACCCCGCCCGTATGTCATCATTGATGATCTGCGCATGCGCAGAAGCTTCCGTTGCGAATCGATAGTAAAGGTAAGTAGAACCCACCCCTGGGGTAGTCATCAAATTACAACCACAATTGAGCTTAACAAATGTATGTTGTTAAGCAAAACAGCTAAGTGAGTTTTGCTCCATTTTATGACTTTTCTTATCACTGTTTAGAATAGAATAGAATAGAATAGAATAGAATAGAATAGAATAGAATAGAATAGAATAGAATAGAATAGAACAGAATTGGAAGGGGCCTTGGAGGTCTTCTAGTCCAACCCCCTGTCCAGGCAGGAAACCCTACTCCACTTCAGACAAATGGTTATCCAACATCTTCTTAAAAATTTCCAGTGTTGGGGCATTCACAACTTCTGCAGGCAAGTTGTTCCACTGATTAATTGTTCTAACTGTCAGGAAATTTCTCCTTAGTTCTAAGTTGCTTTTCTCCTTTATTAGTTTCCACCCATTGCTTCTTATTCTACCCTCAGGTGCTTTGAAGAATAGTTCGACTCCTTCTTCTTTGTGGCAACCTCTGAGATACTGGAACACTGCTATCATATCTCCCCTAGTCCTTCTCTTCATCAAACTAGACATACCCAGTTCCTGCAACTGTTCTTCATATGTTTTAGCCTTCAGTTCCCTAATCATCTTCGTTGCTCTTCTCTGCACTCTTTCTAGAGTCTCAACATCTTTTTTACATAGTGGCGACCAAAACTGAATGCAATATTCCAAGTGTGGCCTTACAAAGGCATTATAAAGTGGTATTAACACTTCACGTGATCTTGATTCTATTCCTCTGTTTATTCAGCCCAGAAATGTGTTGGCGTTTTTGGCAGCCACTGCTGGCTCATATCTAAATGGCTGTCCAGTAGGACTCCGAGATCCCTCTCACAGTTACTACTGTTGAGCAAGGTACCACATATACTGTACCTATGCATTTTGTTTTTCTTGCCTAAATGTAGAACCTTGCTTTTTTCACTGTTGAATTTCATTTTGTTACATAGAACCCAATGTTCAAGTCTGTCAAGATCCTTCTGTATCTTGAGCCTATCTTCTGGAGTGTTGGCTATTCCTGCCAGCTTGGTGTCATCTGCAAATTTGATGAGTTCCCCATCTATCCCCTCGTCCAAGTCATTGATGAAGATGTTGAAGAGTCACAGCATAGCTGGCTGGAGAATTCTGGGAGTTGAAGTCCACAAGTCTTAAAGCTGCCAAGTTTGAGGACCTCTGTTTTACAGTATCCTTCCCCTCCCATGCCCACCAAGCCATGCCCACCAAGCCATGCCACACCAACAGAACCTGTAGTAATATTTTTTGAATCCCAACACTGCCAGATATCATTTGATGACAGAAGATGAATAATGGAAGGAATGCTTATCTGGCTTCTTGTACCAATTGGCAATTTGAGCTGAAAGTAAAAAAAAAACATCTCAGAAGAAAGCCAGTGGTGATCTGCATTTTTATTGAGCAAAACAGCCCCTTGTTTGTCCATGTAATCACCCAGAATCTAACTTAATCCAAGGGAAACTTTACCTTTATAAATTGACAAAAGGTAATAGAGGAATTAAGTAGGGAATGTGAATTTATGGAGTTGGTTATATAGCAAAGGAGTTTTCCCTCAAGGTCATCTTGCATAAAATGTTGACTTTACGGCAACTACAGAGAGGAGTAGCTATAAAAACAAGGAATTGAACAGCAGACAGAGAAGATGTCAGGTAGATTATTAGTTTGACAGACTCGGGAGACTTAAATGCAGGTGCAGCCTAGCAGGATCAGATTAAATAAATGCTGACAGTCAGGCAAGACGCCCAAAGTGTAAACAGGAGAATATTCCCAAGAGACTATTTTTTTTTGGGGAGCCTACGCATTTGATGCAGAAATTGCCAAAGGTAACCTGGATGTAAGAAAATGTTTAATAAGGTGCACCTGTGATAAGATGGATCACTGTTGATTTTTAAAGGCCTCTTGTGAAATATCTTCTTCTGATGTCTTTTCAAGAAATTGTTCCCTGGTTATACTTACTAGCTTGTCCTGTGTAATTTGGTTAAACTTCTGTCTTCAATATAGATTTTTTTTTTTAAAAAATATTTCATTTGAAGCTAGAAGCACATAGTTTTTCTGGAATATTTTATTTGAAGGTACAACCATCAAAACTCTTTATATGGTCTAGAAACCATCATTTCTCATTTCTTTTCTCAAGGATTTTATAGAACTTTTTGATAGCATTTGTGTGTAGCACTGATTTAATGTTTGTGCTGAAGTGAAATGTTTGCTATCTTTGCATTAGTTCTGTGGAAGCATACAAGTTAATAGATGATGATGATGATGATGATAGATATAGTAGATGGATAGATGATAGATCAGTGGTGAAATTCAAATTTTTAAACTACCGGTTCTGTGGGTGTGGCTTGGTGGGCGTGGTGTGGCTTGGTGGGCGTGGCTTGGTGGGCATGGCAGGGGAAGGATACTGTAAAATCTCCATTCCCTCCCCACTCCTGGGGGAAGGATATTGCAAAATCTCCATTCCCACCCCACTCTAGGACCAGCCGGTTCTCCAAACTTCTCAAAATTTCCATTACCGCTTCTCCAGAACCTGTCAGAACCTGCTGGATTTCACCCCTATGATAGATAGATAGATAGAGAGATAGAGAGATAGATAGATAGAACTTCGTCAAAATGTTGCCAAGACACTTCCAATTTTACGTGGGAGAAAACCCGAATAACCAAAGACCTACTTCAAACACCCGCGAAAACCTCAGAAAACTTAGATAGATAGATAACTAGATGAAGATAGATAGACAGATAGGTGATAGATGATTGATAGATAAGCAAGAAATTGGTTAATTACATTGTATTTAGAAACCCATATTCTCAAAAGGAAAATATGTAGGATTTTTGCATGGTCCAGTGTGAGTTTTATTATTTTAGACCTTTCTTTCTGAGTGCTTGATCTATTATTTGCACATGGAGTACTGCAAGATTAGAATATTTAAATGATTGGTGTAGAATGGCCGTAGGACTTGAGTTTCTGTTGTAGAAAGATAACTGCCAGTTATTTAATACTTGCCTCTATCCATTGTGCGAATAGTGGCTTTCAGTACTAGGAGGATGTGTGATGGGTGATTTTTTTTAAAAAAGCTCTTAAAATATTTCCTTTTTTTCCTTTTTATCATAAATTGGTAAAACTGAAAAATAATTTGGAACTTTATCTGCCATTTTAGAAGCATATCTAGAAGTGAAAATATATGTTATAGAATTATAGTAAATATATTATAGTACATTTAAAGTTAAATATGCTATATAGTCTTTTAGTACTTTACTTATACTTTAGATGCTTTAGCCATCCAAAACAAAACAAAAAAACAAAACAAAACACCAGTATTTGATTAAGTTTGCTTTCTTCTAGGAGCCTGATTTGAAAGAGAAATATGTTTCTAATAAACTTTAAAATCATTAGTAAATTGGGATTATAGTCTCAGAGGAGACCATTTATCCCCCCCCCCGAGGTTTTTCATTTTATAGTTATGGCTACTGACATAGATCTTAAAAGCAAATTATTTTTTTATTAAAGGCTCTGGTTCTTGGTTAATATTTACTTATTATATACTTTGACTTCTCATTAAGGAATAAGGTGTTCTAATGGTTTTTTTTGTATGGTGGGTGGAATGTCAGGTGGAAAAGAATTCTGACAGACTTTGTAGAATAGGTCCATAGCAGGGGTGAAATCCAGCAGGTTCGGACAGGTTCTGGAGAACCGGTAGTGGAAATTTTGAGTAGTTCGGAGAACTGGCAAATACCACCTCTGGCTGGTCCTAGAGTTGGATGGGAATGGAGATTTTGCAGTGTCTTTCCCTTGGAGTGGTGAGGGAATGGGGATTTTGTAGTATCCTTCCCCTGCCATGCCCACCAAGCCATGCCATGCCCACCAAGCCACGCCCACAGAACCGGTAGTAAAAAAAATCGGATTTCACCACTGGTCTGTAGATATAGTGGAGTAGTCAGAGACATTATTTGGGAGTGGAGGCAGGCACCAACTTAATCTGATAGAAAATAAGAATTAATGCAAACTGGGACCATATGTTTTTAAATACATTCTTTTCCATTTTAAAATATTTCAGAGCTGAACAATAAAAATCCTCCCCCCTCCCCCCGCTTTTTAGATAAAAAAACCAAACAAATGTTGATGAATATAGAGGGCATTTTGCTCTATAAGAGCCCTGGTGGTGCAGTGGTTGGAATGCAGTATTGCAGACAAACTCTGCCCACAGCCTGGAGTTCAGGGATGAAATCCAGCAGGTTCTGACAGGTTCTGGAGAACCGGTAGTGGAAATTTTGAGTACTTCGGAGAACTGGCAAATACCACCACTGGCTGGCCCCAGATTGAGGTGGGAATGGAGATTTTGCAATATCTTTCCCCCAGGAGTGGGATGGGAATGGGGATTTTGCAGTACCCTTCCCCTGCCACACCCAGCAAGCCACATGTCCACCAAGCCACGCCACAGAACCGGTAGTAAAAAAATTTGAATCCCACCACTGCTGGAGTTCGATCCTGATGGGGCTCAAGGCTGACTCAGCTTTTCATCCTTCCAAATGAGGATGAAAATAAAATGAGGACCCAGATTGTTGGGGGCAATATTGTAAAGCCCTCAGAGAGTCCTGTAAAGCACTGGGGAGAGTTATATAAGCCCAAGTGCTATTGCTATATTGGAGCTTTTAGGAGAACAGTGAATGAGCAATGCAGATAGCCTCCTGCACAATCAGCATAGGAATATTTCCCATAATGAGGTGTTCAGAAGGTATTTACCTGACCAGATCCATCCAGATTGGAATAGTTGCTAATTATTCTTGCAGTCTCAGGGAATCGTTAACTGCTGACAGAACAGAGTTTTTTGCAAACTAATTTACCTAATCCCATCTGAGCATGTTGTTTTTCATGAACCAGACGTTGCACCAGGAGAGGTACAATAGGTACAAGGGGCTAAATTATAATGAAGAGCCCAGCAGGGATGAGTTCCCTGCTGAGTTTATTCATTTTTTAAAATGTAGACTATTGGTCCAACCATGTTCTGTATTTCTGCAGGTGGGCGATGAGGAAGAATGCAGAGATCAAAGGGTTTTGAAATGATAACATCACAAGGCCAGACTCCTTGCAGCAAACACAGATCTGCATACAGATCTCTCCACAAAGACACGATAATGTTAGAAACATCACTATTTACATTTTGATGAATTATGCCTGCATACGTACATACTTGGGTTATTTGATAAATGCTAATTATTCTGGGGTTTATTATTGTGAGAATAAAAATGAAGACTGCCTCTATGTACAGGTAGTCCTTGGCTTACAACCACAATTGAGCCCAAAATTTCTGTTGTTAAGTGAGATATGTATCACTTAACCCAAGA
Source organism: Masticophis lateralis (assembly GCA_030761175.1). Classification (NCBI taxonomy): domain Eukaryota; kingdom Metazoa; phylum Chordata; class Lepidosauria; order Squamata; family Colubridae; genus Masticophis; species Masticophis lateralis. The sequence continues at coordinate 42,509,712 of JAUDYJ010000002.1, read as the reverse complement.
AATTTTGTAGAATGTATCTGCCCTCAGTGTGGAAGGGATTGCCACTCTCAAATTAGCCTTTTTAGTCACACTAGATGCTGTTTTAGGACCTCTTTCCAGAGCACGATACCATAGTCTCTTAAGACTGAAGGATGCCATGAAGTGAGATATTTGTTTTGCCTAATTTTACGAGCTTCTTCGCCACAGTTGTTAAGTGAATCACTGCTGGCTTCCCCACAGACTTTGCTTGTCAGAAGGTCACAAAAAATGATCATATGACCTTGGGACACTGTAACCGTCATGAATACATGCCAGTTGCCAAGCATCTTAATTTTCATCATGTGACTGTGGGGATGCCTCAACGGTCATAAGTCACTTTTTTTAAGTGCCGTTGTAACTTTGAATGTCACTAAATGAACTGCTGTAAGTCAAGGACTTCCTGTATCCTGCTTATAGAAAAGGAAGGCTATAAAAGTAATAAATAAACAGTTATAAATCGTGGACAATACCCATACTGGCTAGAAATTATAACACATCTGGAAGGCACCAGAATAGGAAAGATTAATATACATCTTAAGTGTTAGTATTCCTATATCAGTGGTGGGTTTCAAAATTTTTTTACTACCGGTTCTGTGGGCATGGCTTGATGGGCGTGGCAGGGGAAGGATCCTGTAAAATCTCTATTCAATCCCCAATCCAGGGGAAGATTACTGCAAAATCCCCATTTCCTCCCAATCAGCTGGGACTTGGGAGGCAGAGAATAGATGGGGGCAGGGCCAGTCAGAACTTTTACTACCGGTTCTCCAAACTACTCAACATTTCTGCTACCAGTTCTCCAGAACTGGTCAGAACCTACTGAAATCCACCTCTGTTCTACATGTCAGGAATCATCTTTAGTATCTGTATATCAATACATTTATTTAGTATGTGTATATGTGTATAAACATGTTTCAACTAAATATTAAAAATATAATTGACACACACACACACACATAAATACATATACAAATAGATAAGTGTGTATGTGTGTATAAAGCCACATTAAAAATAACATGGACAATGCTGATATATTCCACACTACTGTACAGAACAGGCATAGCAGATAAATTCCACCTTCTCTTTTTCATATACTTATAATGATATTTCTTATCATTAATATAAGCTTCTTCCAATACAGCTTGCCAGAAAAAGAACTTTCCTGTGTAACATATAAAACCATAGAAATAACAGATCAGAAGATTTGTCCAATTATATTCACTAACTTGTAAAGTCTTCAACTTCTTTCATGTCACCTTTGATTCTTTAAGCTGAAGATTGCAGAAGTAAACCTATATCATCCTGTAGGCATTGACATGCTATAAATTAAATGATGGTAGCTTCCCTTTAATGCATAGTTGATTTCACTTTGTGACAGTCACAGCATGATTTTTTGTGTCACATTGTCCATCCATCCATCCATCCATCCATCCATCCATCCATCCATCCATCCATCCACTCACTATATGACCTATCTATCCCCATGGAGTTATTGTCCATATCATATGGAAGATTTTAGCAAAATAATTTATTATGAACTTACGACATTTCTGGATCTGTTATATTTAGTCCACAGGTTCTTCTCAGGTTTTAATATCATTAAATAGAAAAACCTATAGCTATAGAAAAACTCCTCTTCAACATCTCTATCTGCTTCCAAACCAAATCCTGATATTGCAGTAGCCTTTGAGAAAATTGCATTTCCCTAGTCTACTGTACTGGATTAATTTCTCTTCTTGTTTCTTACTCACTACAGCTGTCAGAGTATTAGTTGCACCAGTTATGTAAGTAAGAATTTAGAGGATTAGCAGTTAAAAATAATCTACATAGTTCATCTGACTCAGATTATAGTATCTTCTTTGTTTGTCCATCAATTCCAAAGTGAGAGTGCAGCATCCATCCATCTACTGTATCGTTATTCTTTAGTGGTTTATTGTTATTATCTTGGGATTCTCGAAATATGGATGGCTATAAAGAAAACACAAACCTTCTATGGACACACAGAGGCCACAAATTAAATTGTCCTTAGTAAACATCCTAATCAAAGCTGCTGGTTCTTTCCATCGCCTATTTGAGTTGTTAATATAGTATGCAGTGTTAATGAGGGATGGATAACGCTGCTAATCCATAAACCATTGGTTCCTTCTACATAGGTGGGGGGTTCATGTTTTCTACTGAAACCGCACAACACCAAATACAAGACAGCATATATTATGCACTCTAAAATGCATGGAGTTAACATTTTCAAGGCCTGGCAATCACCCCTCCACTCACTTCTCATTAATGAAAGAGAATTATGCCATAGCAACTTGATTGTCTTTATGTCTTTCCCCCTGAGGAACAGATTTGAGCTACAGGTGTGTGTCAGTGGGAAGTATTTGGGCCCTCTCTTTTGTCTCATAACAATGAAAGTTTAGTTCTTCATCTGAGGCTAGAAGGTGGGCCTAGAGAGATAGCAAGACTTTAAACTGCTTCTTTCCTTTGTAAGTTTTGTGGTGGAGTAAGTTAAGCCAGCGGAACAGCTTGCCTTCAGAATCTGTGGTTAGTTTGTCACTGGAGGCTTTTAAGACTGTATCCTCAAGTGAACTAAGTCCGCTCCCCCACTTAATTCGGTTGATCCTTATCTAACTCCAAGCAGGTGCTAACTGTTAGTTGTGAAAATTCATGTGCATAGGCATGGTTAGCAATAAATCAATTTAATTGGCTCTTCCTGTGTGGATGTGATCTTCCGCACGGACAGGTTCCTAATTTAGCTTCATAATCTACATTACATACTAGCATCTGTTCAAATGGATTTTCATCTATGAAAGTTCCTACTCTTAGTATAAAACCACCTTCCTCTCTAGTGATGCCCATCATCTCTGGATTGGGTTTCATGTTCAGCTTTCACCTCCAGTAATGACTAGTTGGATTAGTCTGGTATAGGGCTATTGCCTAAGCAGGGGGTTGGACTAGAAGACCTCCAAGGTCCCTTCCAACTCTGTTATTCTATTCTATTCTAGTCTGAACTGCTGAAAAGATGGAGTTTTGTTTGCTAAAATCAGTAACTACAGACTATCACAACTCTGAGCTTGTTTGGCATATGGAATTTTCTATATATTTCTGGTAATGGTAGTTCTACATGGAACAAAATATATTAAAAAAAAATATAAGGTAAAAGAAAGCAATGGCAGCATTTTTCCTGCTCCTTTTACCTCTTTATGGTGATGAAGATGGTGTTTCTGTTTGAGCAGCTGCTAAATCTTGTGAATTATAGCTGAAAAGAGTGCTCAAAATGGAAATTGAATCTGGATAGGACCCCTTGCTTATAAGGTGTGCCATGCTACCAGCATTCATTTCCATTTCATTCGTATGTTTTTGTGGGTTAGATTTGGCATGTCTAATATATTGTAAAAGCTAAAGGATAAGTATTTTCCTCACTGTTTTATTAATGACCAATTGGGTTTGTACCCCCAAGGCCTACTTTTTAGCATAATACTTTCACAGATGCATACTCCATGCCTAAATGGAATACATTTATGAAAATGGTTTAATTAATTCTCATCCTGATCTAGAACAAAACAAAATAAAATAGGTAAAGGGTTGAGGTGCATATTAATATCTTTTATCAGAATGTAAGCTGCCCAGAGTTGCATGACTGCAAGATGGTGGCATATAAACTTAATAAATAAATACATATGTGCTAGATATTTTCTTGATGTTTATTTTTTCATATAAAAACTACCATTTTGGGTTTTTTAAAAATTAATTTTATTAATGTTCTATTAATTACATTCCTTAGCCCTTAATAAACATTGTGTTGTCTGGGTATTTGATTTGCTTAACAATACACATGCTATTCTTACTCTCCATCCTTTTTTCCCAACCACTGGTAAAATAAATTCCAAGTTTGATAATATACTGTGTCTTCTTTCTGTTTGATTTTCAATGTAAGTCTTTCCATTTCTGCACAGTCTAGTATCTTCTTAATTATCTCTTCATCTTGTGATGTTTCTTCATCTTTCCAATATTGTGCAAAAATAATCCTCGCTGCTGATAAAACATGTAATACTAAGTACATACTTCTCTTATTAAATGTTTCTGATATCATCCCTAATAAAAACAGTTCAGGTTTAAAATCTACATGTTTCCTTATTATCTTTTCTAGCCATCTATGTATTTTTGCCCATTTTTTTTTTGGTTTTAGCACAAGTCCACCATATATGATAAAATGTGCCTGTCTTTTGATTACATTTCCAACATTTGGTGGACATACTTTTAAATGTTTTAGCTAACCTAGCAGGTGGTAAATGCCATCTATAAAACAGTTTATATAAATTTTCTTTATAAGAAATTGCCATTGTTAATCTATAGTTCCTTTCCCTTAAGTTTAGCAATTTCTCTAATTCTGTTTTTCCCCCATTGTACCATTATGTCTTTTATTTGTTCATCCTCCGTTTTTAAATTTAGCAAAAAAACCCCAAACAAAACAAAAAACCCAAACATTTTGGACAGTACAGGTAGGTAGTCCTTGAGTTATGACTGTAATTGAGCCTGGCAATTATGGTCATAAGTCATGACCGTTGTAAAGTGGGTCACTATCTGTTTGGATCTGATTTTATGCATTTTTTCCACAGAGGTTGTTAAGCACATATGGTGGTTGTTAAATGAATCCAATTGTTAAGCAAACCCATTGTTCGCTCTGGGGTGGTTTTTGCTGGAAACCAGAAGTGAATGCTAGTTTTTGGCAAAACTGTCATAAATTGCAGTCACATGATCACAGGACACTGCAAACAGCTGGGCTGGTTGCCGAGCACCCAAAATGTGGTCATGTGACTGTAAGGCAGTGGTATGTGTGATATCACACATTCTAAACTGAGTTGTAAGTACAACTCAGGGGGGGGCAGCAGGTCCATTATAGCTTCAAATGGTTGCTAAGTGACCGGTGATAAGTTGAGGACCAGCTGAAAAATTATTTTTCATGCATCTTGTCCTTCTCCTGCTTTTCAAGCCACATAAGAGTCATTATTCCTTTATATACTACTACAAATGTTTGTTTTTTCTTAACTGGAGAGGAATTTTTTCCCTGCACAATTTGATTCTAGAAAGTCATAAATACTGGTCATACCCAAACTGTGATATATATTCCCCATGGAGATGAATTTTTTACCTCTTCTGGAAACTTGTTAAGAATTTCATCTTTAGCCAGCCTTGTAAAACTGTACTACTAATAATTTAGGTCTTTCTACTTAAATTATTTATATTTTCTGTTAACCTCCTTAATATGGATAGAAAGGCAAAGATATATACTGCAATAATAAAGAGAAAAAATAGTTGTAAATGAAATCATTAAGTTCCCAGGCAAGTAGGACAATAGTCACACATCACAGTCAGTTAGGAATTGAGAGCATGGTACAAACAGTTACCACAGCATCTATCATCACCACCACCTCAATATTCAGCACTCCAAAGGGTTAACATCATTGCCTAGAGGATCATTGGTTGCCCTTTCCCCTCTTTGAAAGAGCTTAATAGCTCCTGCTGCCTTAAGAAAATTCAAAACATTCTTATAGAGCCATCTCATCCTGGGCACCCTTTTTTTGAACTATTGCCATCTGGCAGACGGTACAGGATAATAAAAACAAGGACAAATTGGCTGAAAAACAGCTTCTACCCCAGAGCAGTAACTATATTGAATTCTACTGTATAGTGCAATATTAATGCAATATCAGGGGTTTTCAATTCAATTGTATAGAATGTGAGGGATGTGTGTTTGTGTTTTATTTTTATAGTTATAATGTACACTGAAGATGGCATTTTAATTTCATTATATGAGGTGCAATGACAATAAACTAAACTAAACCAAACTAAACTATTCAAAATTACAAAAATGTCAAAATCTTGTCAAACTGTCAAAATTGAATGAAGAACCATTGCACAAGATCTTGCGAGACCTCAATATTCTTGTACAAATTGTCTTGAGATTTTGGGGACAAGAGTATGATGTCAAAGTAAGCTAGCTTAAGAAAGTCCCAGGTTTTCTGAAGTATGGAGAACACTTAAAAGCTGAAAAGATTTCCAACTCCTACAGCTGTTGGCTTTATGTAATCTCAGCCACCATCTTGCTGTTTCATTCTGATTCCAGTCTCAAGTTGATGCTGAATATAACTGGAGATCTACATCTGAATGTATTAGAAACAATGTACTTCCTCAACAGCATCCTACGTATTACAAATAGTTCTAAGATTAAGAGTTATTATTGGGTCAGCCTATATGCCTTGGTTCTGGGGAAGTGTTAATTGATCAGCAATCAAGCAGTAAGCAATATTCCAAACAAGGAACTATCAACCCAGACGAACAATCGAACTGTAAATAACAGCTCAACCAAGGAACTACCAAGAACAGTACAATGAATACTGACAGGCAAAGCCACTTGTATTTAAACAGAGATCAAGCTCCCCTCCCTCATAGCACTGATGAAGTTACCTGGTTGGGTAATGAAACATCTGCAAGAAAGCAGCCAAGCTCAGAGAGCACCAAGGACCGTCTTTTTCAGCTCTGAGCTACAAGTATTCTCTTCTATTTCCCCCCCCCCCCCCGTAGATGCTCCACCACTTGAGGATTTTAAGAAGATAGTGGACAACCATTTGTATGAAATGGTATACAGTCTCCTGCTTGAGCAGGGATTTGGACTAAAAGACCTCCAAGGTCCTTTCCAACTTTCTTATTCTGTTATTTTTCTTTAATAATTGACCTCTTCAAGCAACTCGTCATAGGAAGGAGTGGTTCAAGATTTTCTCCTAATGGAAAAAACAGGTTCATTAAACCCATTTTTTGTTTCACTAGCACGTACAATATTGCCACATTTGCTTTTGGAAAATAAATGTTCAATAGTGCTTTTTAAGTCTGTTTCTCAGATACCATACTAAGAAAATTTTAGAGCATGCATGACAGACATGTCTTTAGGTTTGCTGAGGCTGAATTTTTAATTTTTAACATTTGGTGGACCTCCAGGGATACAAGAAGCATGGAGAGAGATGCTATGAACCCCAACAGTGTGTGAGCTGACAATGTTGTCCATTTGTGTTGTTGGGAACTTGAATGATTTATTCAGTTCAAAATCACTCCAAAAATAAGATCGGGTCTTATGTAAATTTTTGCTCCAAAAGATGCATTAGGGCTTGTTTTCTGGTTAGGTCTTATTTTGGGGGAAATACGGTACTAAATGCACCCATCTGGCTGACAATCTTAACTTATTTTGGGGCTTATTTTGGGGGGTGGGGTTTATGTTACGAGCATCCAGAAAAATCATGCTAGGACTTATTTTCCAGTTGGGTCTTATTTTTGGGGAAACAGAATAGTTCTATTTAGTTCAGCAATGGCTTTGAAGACTTCATTTAATTCTTATTTTTACCAGCAATTTTTACAAGCAGCAGACCTCCTGGAAGAATCACGTTGTCAAATTGCTTCAGAGTTAACCTCTTGATTTTGGGGAAGCCCAGGGGCTGCAAACATAAGCTTGGAAGAGATAAATAAATTCCCCAAGACTGGGTTAGGTGAATATTTCCCGCATTAGAAAAATGAAAATCATATTCAACCAACAGGACACTTTGTTTCTCTTCAGTAACCGAAGAGAAAAAAAAACCCTATAAAATCAGAGATGACTATCTTTTTCTGCTTATTCTCCATCTTTATGCGGTTTGATTGAAAAGCCAGTTCTGGTGTCATATCCACAGCATCAAATATAATATTCCCCAATTCAAGGAATGCAAGCAGATCGCATTAAGATCATGACTGTGTTAGCTTTTTCTAACAGGAACGGACCTTTCCCACATGAGCAGCTATATAGATTTTGCCTGTAAGGGCTGCAGCAGTTGTGTGCTAGAAAGGAAGGGCTGTATCTTGATGATGGCAAAGGGCGAAATTAGTCATCTCTGTTTTATATATAGCTAAATCTTAGGGGGACCCTTTTTCATACAACTCTCCATCTCATATTATTTACTGGGAGGACCAGGGATTGGTTCATTATTAATGCAGGAAAACAAAAATTACCTGCTATTGATTTCACACATGCAGATGGGAAGGGGTTTTTAAAAATTTTATTTTGTGCTGACAATTCTGACACCAAGTGTGTATTTCTAGCCATCCATTAACAATCCCCAGATGTCACTGGGAACATTTTTCTTCTTTTTCTGTCCACACTGAAAAGTATTGCTTTTTTATTTCATGGCTGACAAAGAACAGGTGTGATTCTCTTTCTGAACTTCCCATAGCAACAGTCTTTTAGCCAGATTTCACCAAGAAAGGAAAAGCACAACATGTATTTACTTATGACTCAAATTTATAGGGCCACCTCTCTCATAGGAAGTGATTCTGGGTGGAATACAGTAATCAATAATTTAGCTCTGGGACAATGCCTCAGTCTTTTCCTTTCTGGATTTTGTTTATAATACCATACCATATCATACCATACCATACCATACCATACCATACCATACCATACCATACCATACCATACCATACCATACACTATACCATACCATACCATACCATACCATACCATACCATACCATACCATACCATACACTATACCATACCATACCATACCATACCATACCATACCATACCATACCATACCATACCAGTATAGTATAGTATAGTATAGTATAGTATAGTATAGTATAGTATAGTATAGTACTGTACCATACCATAGCATAACAGTATAGTACAGTATAGTACAGTATAGTACAGTACAGTACAGTACAGTACAGTATAGTATAGTATAATACCGTACGTACCATACCATAGCATAATAGTATAGTATAGTATAGTATAGTATAGTATAGTATAGTATAGTATAGTATAGTACCGTACCATAGCATAACAGTATAGTACAGTATAGTACAGTACAGTACAGTACAGTACAGTATAATATAGTATAGTATAATACCGTACTGTACCGTACCATACCATAGCATAATAGTATAGTATAGTATAGTATAGTATAGTATAGTATAGTATAGTATAGTATAGTATAGTATAGTATAGTATTAGTATAATATAATATAATATAATATAATATAATATAATATAATATAATATAATATAATATAATATAATATAATATAATATAATATAATATAAGGAGAAACATGGCAAAAGGCCATAAAGTGGATTTCTTGTACATAAAATGGATCAAAAGAATCTAACTGATGATTCTTATCCTAGCAGGCTTCTTGAACCATTTAGCATTTTCAAGGCTTCTGGAGGCTTTTAGACAAGGTTTAAAAAAGTTGTGCAAATGTGATGGTCATCTTGTTCATCTTCATAATTTGATTCTCTTAAAACAGGATGTAAACTATCAGAAAACTAACAAATCACGTTGGAGACCTGTACCAAGTCACAAATTTTCCCCATTTAGCTCGAGTGTTTCCACAATACTTCCACCATCCAATCAATCAATCAATCAATCAATCAAAGTAGAGCTGGAGGGGATAATGGAGACCTTCTAGTCCAACCCTCTGTTCAAAGGAGACCCTATACCATTTCACACAAGTGGCTGTCCAGTCTCTTCTTAAAAAGCTCCAATGATGAAGCACACATTGGCAAGCTGCTCCACTGGTTAGCTCAGGAAAATCTATCTGAGACTTCTCAGGAAACAACAATTGAATGAAAAACTGCTGATGGCCTTCTACTGCTGCACCACAGGGAGTATTATAACTTACTGCATCTGTGTATGGCTTGCCAGTTGCACAGTGGCAGATAGGACAGCACTCCAGAGGGTCAACGTCATTGCCCAGAGGATCATTGGTTGCTCTCTCCCCTCTTTGGAAGAGCTTTATAGCTCCTGCTGCCTTAAGAAAGTTCAAAACATTCTTAAAGAATCCATATCACCCTTTTTTTGAACTATTACCATCTGGCAGACGGTACAGGAAAGTAAAAACAAGGACAAATAGGCTGAAAAACAGCTTCTATCCCAGGGCAATAACCATATTGAATTCTACGGTATAGTACAATATTGGGTTTTCAATTTCAATTATATAGAATGTAAAGGATGTATGTTTGTGTTTTTATTTTTATAGTTATAATATACACTGAAGATGGCATTTAATTTCATTGTACCATGTGCAATGACAATAAAGTAAAGTAAACTAAACTAAACTATCTGTAGCTTTTGGTCAGCAATCTTCTCTGGCTATACTTGGACTAAATCTGAGATCTTCTGCTTTAAAGTTTTCCTGGCCTCATCTAGCATTTACTTCATCTACTACTGAAAAAATTGTTCTGTTGGTCCATCATAGTCTCAACAATATTATCCAGTATTACCACTTAATGGTCTCAATTTTTCTGTGTCCAGTCCTTCAAATTCAAATAGGTCATAGTTATATGTTGCAACTGGGAAAAAACTGTTCCTGATAATCCATTCTTTTGCTGTCAGTTAGATGTCTTTGCACTTTAATATTTTATTTCGATCAGGCTAGTGACAGAAGTCTGGGTGTCAATAAATGGGACTTCTGGAAGGTGGTTCAATCAGAGCTATTTTGAAGGGACATTGATTTTATTTACTTATTTCTCTAGCTACCCATTTCAACCTAATGACACTGGGTGGTGAACAATTCTAAAACTAGTAAGAATTGTATAAAATAAATATATATATAGCAGCCGAGATAATTATAATAATTGTCAGTAAAATTAAGATTTAACATAGATGATTGAATATTTCACCCTTGATATTTGTCATTTATTCTTGCTTTGCTGTTGATGAAAATGACAGAAATAAGTTATGTTTATTGTAGATGCTTTACTGTTTTGTCATGTTCTGTAGATTTTTATTGCTATTGTACTGTGGATGTTTTAGTGTTCATTAGACATCTTAGTTCTTTCATGATTTGATGTTTTCATTACTCCAATGGTGGATACTTTAATTGAGAATTAGTAATTACTATGAATGTTTTGATCAATATTTTCATAGGTTATTTTTTTTAAAATTGTGGATCTTTGGGAAACTGACATGAATTTACACAAGGTGGTGGCATATAAATCCAACCTATATCCCGAGCCGCAGTTGTCCCCTTTGTTACCCTCCCTAGGAACTATTGTAGAGAATTATAATCAACAAGCAAAAACAGATGTCTTTATCGAATATCTTCTTTTTCCAGAATCCATCAAATGCTTGGCAGTGTGGTCTCAGTTGCTCTCCTTAATCCAACTTGTATATTTATATTTATAGAACCATGGTGGCACAGTGGTTAGAATGCGGTACTGCTGACTGCCAGTAGTTTGCATCTCACCAGCTCAAGGTTGACTCAGCCTTCCATCCTTCCTAGATCGGTAAAATGAAGACCTAGATTATTGGGAGCAATATGCTGACTCTGTAAACTGCTCAGAGATGGCTGTAAAGCATTGTCTTATATATATATAATATATATAAGTCTGAGTGCTATTGCTATATTTGGCAGTTTTCATTCTATATAGTACCGAAGGCCAGCATGTTACCAGTTCATCAGTGATTAAATCCCAGGAAAAGCTTCCTTAGATTGATGGAAGACTTCAAAGAATTTGAAAGCAAAGTGGACCTATGTAGAATTACAAAGAATCAAAACTGGATGGAATCAACAGAGGAGTTGGCACCTGGGATTTGCAAAATCTGGGAAGGATGGCAATAGTTGAATAGACAGTGCAAAGGTATAACAAGATCCAGAGATGCTCTGAACAAACGGGGCTACCCGGTGGCTTCTGAGTTTGCGATTCTGGTGACATGCAGACAACAACATATATGTAAATCTGTCCTTTAGATCCTGGCCAGCTGCTGTGCAATTCATTAACTATATATTTATATGAAATATAAATACTGTAGATCTTTCCAGTCCCTTGGCCAAATGCTGGGATTTCATAGCTGCTTAACAAATGCAGGGAGTACTTCAACTGAATCAACCTGTAAGATGCTAAAGCAGGGGTGAAATCCACCAGGTTCTGACAGATTCTGGAGAACCAGTAGCGGATATTTTGAGTAGTTCGGAGAACCAGAAAATGCCACATCTGCCTGGCCCCAGAGTGGGAATGGAGATTTTGCAATATCCTTCCCTTAGAGTGGGGTGGGACATTTTGCAGTATCCTTCCCCTGTCACGCCCACCAAGCCACACTCACCAAGCCACGCCCACAGAACCGGTAGTAAAAAATTTGGATTTCACCACTGTGCTAAAGAGTTTTGCTGGTATTTCATAAATTCTTGCAGCCTTATTGTCAGCAATATTTTAGGGCTCATTTAACTTCAGTTATTAGAATGTCTGGCTCTAGTTCAGTTATCATTATAATATAATATATATTATAATGAAATATATATTTCATTAATTTTGGTACAGTTTTTATAGATATTCATGCCGCCACCTCTTTATATCTTCCTTTTCCAGCAGAAAAAGAAAAAACAACAACCCCACAATCCTTGGGGGTTTTGTGCTTGGTTTAAAGGTTTTATGGAATTTCCTTAAATAAATCTTTCCATTTTATAATTATCCTGATTTCTTTGCATTGCCATTTACATATAATTCATCTTTTATTGCTTTTGCTTGAAATTGAGTAGCTGAGAAAATTTTTTTCTGTCTCTTGCCTATTGCTTTCTGCCTTTCTTCGGCCTATTTTCTGTGTGTGAGTAAACAGCCATTTTAGGTTCTTTGCTTTTTAAATTTGTGGATAGTACTCTTTGCTTCATCTTTAACGATGTCATAAATTTCAGACCAGAGTTATTCAGAAACTCTACCATTAAGTCTATTAAATCTATTATTTACCTTCACATATAAACAGAAGGAAAATTGCTGAGATTTTAACTTGTTGATTGGATGATTTTATTTCAGTTGTAATTTGTCGATCGGGAATGCATGATCTGAGCTACCGTCAGCACAAAGTCTTATTTTTGCTGTCTGAATAATGCTGTTTGTTAATTTTTGTTTGCGCTGTATACAATCAATTTAATTTTAGTATTGTCCTTCCAGTGATGATCATATATAATCTTTTAAGCTGTTGGAAGAATTTAATTGCTATAAATATTGCAATTTCTTGGCAGAACTCTATTAATTTTTCTTCTGGTTCATTTTGAAAACACAGAGGCAAATTTCCTCATTATTTCAGATGCATCCTGTTCATCTTGAACTTTAGCATTCTAGTCTCTTATAATAAATATGATAAGGTGGGTTTTTGGCATTGTGTTGACAAAATACAACTGTTTAATTTCAACTACTTTAGTCTCTGTGGTTGGATCACTAATAGTATTTATTGGCTTACTTTACGGTTGAAATCTATTATTTTGTGGGTTGCATCCAAGCATTAACTTAATAGTCTTAACTTAATATTGATGGCTGCTTCAAATCCTATATGGTGTTTTTATCCCTAATGGAAGACTGATATGAAATGACTCATTCCAATCCATTTCAATTTGCCAGTTCCAAGACTTTCGGTATTTTGGCTTCACGTTTTTATTCTTCAATAACAACTTAGTCTTATTTCATGATTCTGACAGTCAGAACACTTACAACACAGGTGCCAGCTTTATACATATCTGTGCAGACCTTTTATTTGGCCTCTAGCTATATAGACAGCTGAATATCCTTTTGACTTTGATCCATTCATATTGTAAAAATAATTAGATTTGTTCTTCCCTTTTCTTCTGCAGTTTATTGGATACTTTCTGACCTGGGAGAGTCCTCCTCCTCCTCCTCCTCCTCCTCCTCCTCCTCCTCCTCAATCATCTCAAATAACCATTGGAGTTTTTGGCAGAATATAGGAAAGTTTTGCCATTTCCTTCAATGCTATGCTAATATTGTATTGATGAATGTGTGTGTGTGTGTGTGTTTGTGTGTGTGTATATGTGTGTGTGAGAGGGGTGGGCTGCTGGGGGTTCGCAGGGGTTCGGAAGAACCTCTAGCTAAGATTCTGTGCAGTTCAGAGAACCTCCAAATTCAACTCCTAGCTGGCCCCGCCCACACTGTCCCGTCCCTCCCAGGAGTCCCCACACAACCTGTTTTGGATGCAGGTAAGTGCATTGTGCATGCGGAGCTCTGGGAGGGCAAAAAACAGGGCTACTGGAAGCCTGGAAATGGGCCCGTTTCCGGCCTCCAGAGTGCCTCCGGAGCCTGGGGAGGCCATTTTCGCCCACCCAGAGGCTCGAGGAAAGCCTCCGGAGCCTGGGGAGGGCAAAAACGCCACCCTCACCATGGTGCAGGAGGCCAACTAGGCCATGGCCACACCCACCCAGCAACTGGGCAGAGAACCCCTTGCTAAAAGTTTTGAAGCCCACCCCTGGTGTGTGTGTGTGTATGTGTGTTCATAATTCCACCAACTGGTTCACCAGAACCAAAGAGCATGTTCTCTCATTGGTGGATGGAGTAATTTCCCTATTGGAGAGCAGTTTAATGGACACTGGGGAACTCAGAATAAACCAAATGTTAGTAGTTGTTGATTATTGGTTGAAATCTATTAGCCTTGCATTGGACCATTGTGTTAAATGAGATTCCAGCCCTCAGAGACTTAAAACATCAAAGTATGTCCTTCATTTCCTGGAGACTAGATAACCACTTCCTATGGCAGCAGGAAGATTGGTTTGAAAGTAGAGGATTCTAACATTCAGACTCCCTGTCAGAACTAAGGGGCAAATCAGACTAAGAAATAGCCTCCATGGAAGTCTAAAAAATAGCTATTGACTATAGTAACACAATCATGTGAATCTGATTATGCTTCCTGTCTTCCCTCCAGTCTAACTTCAGCTACTAGAGGTTGGTCTAAATAGGGAATATCTTCTAAGGTATTTTGGATTTTGACCACTCTATTCTACAAAATTTCAGAATGTCTATGGAAATTCTCAATCATCCAGGTCATGGTTGTTGAAAAGGTGATTTTTCCAAAAGGCAACTGGATGTTATTTTTCAGAATATTCTTTTCTCTTTTTGTTTTATCTTCTTTGAGTCAGTATCTGTCCATTGATATCCTTTAACTTACCAATTTGTGGTTATAGCCGTCTTCTTAGTTCGCACATGTTATAGAAGACTTATTTCTCTGTCAATGTTTGTTTTAAATAAAATAAGTAAATAAACATATATTTTCATAGAAATGAATTGGCTATCTTCTTTGTTTCAACTTGATTTGAAACTTGCACACAATCAGTTTATGAACTTTTTCACAATCAGTCTGTGGCCAGATATTTACTATTATATTTTAATTCTTTCATCTCCCTGTACTAGTAATAGAGTAAATTTGACTATGGAGATTCTCAGTCATCCAGGTCCTCCCCCTCCTCTTCCTCCCCCTCCTCTTCTTCCCCCTCCTCTTCCTCCTCCTCCTCTTCCTCCCCCTCCTCTTCCTCCTCCTCCTCCTCTCCGGCTATGGTTTCTTGCACCTGGCACTCAAGTAATGTAAGAGCAACCAAGCCATTAAGAAATTATATGGAAGTGCATAAATTATTATTAACATTTCTGTAATACTTGAAAAATTTACATTAAATTATATATCTGTACTATGTGTGGTAAAACATAAGATAGAAAACCTGAGTGATCTTCTCATCAAGTAATTGTGATTTCTATGGCTGAACATTTGTAGTTTCTTCTTCCTCCTCCTCCTTCTTGAATAAGAAGTGAAATGTCTTTGAAAAACAAAGCCCAGTTGCCTTTTGAAAAAGCACCTTTGGGATGGTAAAATTTGACATCTATGTACTTCATCTAGTGATGTCTACATACAGTATATAAGTGTAATCTCAGTTGTTAGAAGACACTTAGCAATGAGAAAAAAATGATTTGGAAGAAATTCTGCTTCATTTCTGTTTCCTAGATATGTTTCCTAGGCCATACCATCCAGCTATGTTTTCCTTCCAACTATTTCCTCTTTTGGCATTTTAGTCTCCAACCAATTGTGCTTGCATGTTTTGTTGATTTCAGATTGGACTTGACTGTTGAACTCATCAACCTGTTCTTCCGCATCAGTGGTTGGATCATAAACTTGGATAACTGTCATCGTAAAGGGTTCTCCACAAAGTTTAATTGATATTATTCATTGACTGCATTGTACTTGAGTGCAGTCTTTGAGCTATCCTTCCTGTCTCAGAAAGTGGTGCCATTCCTAATTTGTTTTTCATGTTCTGAGTACTAAACAATGTAATCTTCTGACTGAAAAATGCCCAGTGCCAGTCTATTTCAATTTGCTGTTGCCCAAGCTATTTAATGGGTAGTCAATTCATTTCAACTTCCACCTTGTTGAGCTTCTTCATGTTCATGCTTCTTATGTTCCATTTTCTCTTTTTAATTCTTTCTTTGTGGTTTAAGATTTTTTTTTGTATGGTATCAGCAACTAGATGTCACAGAGACTTTAATATAGCCACATCAGCAACACCATTAGTAGTCCAAATATAATCATCCTCAGTAGCATTCTGAGTGCCATTTGACCTGAGAGACCCATCATCGGGCACCATATTGCCAATCGCTTGAATAGTGTCCATTCCTACCTATCTTTTATCCATGATTGTATTTCTTGGAAAAACGTACCACTACCTCTTTCCACACAGAATAAAATGATGCTTTTGGCATCACTAAAATGAGCATATGCCCCCAGTATCTTTTTATATTACCACTAGCCAATATATTTATAGATCTCTGCATACTTTAGCTGGGCAGCTGGAACTTCCCACTTTGGGTAACCCTGCTGTGTCTACTTCTAGGGCCAGGGGTACATATCTGTGCAGACCTTTTATTTGGCCTCTAGCTATATAGACAGCTGAATATCCTTTTGACTTTGATCCATTCATATCGTAAAAATAATTAGATGTGTTCTTTCCTTTTCTCCTGGAGTTTATTGGATACTTTCTGACCTGGGAGAGTCCTCCTCCTCCTCCTCCTCCTCCTCCTCCTCCTCCTCCTCAATCATCTCAAATAACCATTGGAGTTTTTGGCAGAATATAGGAAAGTTTTGCCATTTCCTTCAATGCTATGATAATAATATTGTATTGATGAATGTGTGTGTGTGTGTGTGTAAGAGGGGTGGGCTGCTGGGGGTTCGCGGGGGTTTGGGAGAACCTCTAGCTAAGATTCTGTGCAGTTCAGAGAACCCCCAAATCCCACTCCTGGCTGGCCCACCCACCCCTCCCCTCCCAGGAGTCCCCATGTGGCCCATTTTGGGTGCAGGTAAGTGCAGGGTGGATGCGAGGTTCAGGGAGGGTGAAAGACAGGCCTACCGGAAGTTTGGGAAGGCTGGAAATGGGCCCGTTTCTGGCCTCCAGAGGGCCTCTGGAGCCTGGGGAGGCCTTGTTCACACTCCTGGAGGCTTGAGGAAAGGCTCTGAAGCCCAGGGAGGGCAAAAACACCCCCCCGCCATGGTGCAGGAGGCTGACTAGGCCATGCCCACCATGGCCACACCCATGCAGCAACCGGGCAGAGAACCCCTTGCTAAAATTTTTGAAGCCCACCCCTACCTAGTGCTCTCCACTCATCTCCACTCCACTTCCTTCATGGGAATGCCCTCTTCACCATGAAGAGGAAGTATAGCAAGGTGTAAGGCACAACTTTGGTCCTTGGAAAAAAATGTTTTGGTACCTCATGTTTAAAAATATTTTAAGCCCTGCTCTGCTGAGTGGCCTTTTTGCATTTGGAGTTTTGATTGTACAATCTGATCTGGAGGATAATAAATGCCTCCTTTGCTCTTCAAAGGAACAAGACTGTCATGATTGCATGTGTTTGCCCATGAAGACTAACACTGGGGAGAAGAAATCACAAAGGTCAATCAAATAATTCATCAAAGAAAAGAAAAGAAGAAGAAACCTATGATTCCTCATTGCTGTTTTAGTTGTAATTTATGCAAAAACAGGGTCTGTTGTTGTTAAGTCTTGTCTTGCAAACATCACATACATAGTTAAAGTTTACAAAGTATTAAGGGACAATCCTAACTCACAGCTATTAACAGAAATAGTAAGGGCTCACACTCCTGAGAATTGTTCTTGAAATACATATGGATTTGCTATCTGACCTAATTTAAACAATGTCATGCAATGGAATAGATAGCCATCAACTCTGTCATGCTTGTCATAACATGGCAGTTGAAGAGAAGACGACCCTTTCCCAAGTGGAATTCCTGGTAAAGAATTGTATTATTTAATAGAGTATATATATATATGGTTACGTAGGAAAAACCTGGCTTAAAGAAAAACACACATAAAACCTACGAAAAGCAAGAAAATAGATATTATACCTTTACAGGGAGGATACATGAGATGTGGGTGTGGCTTACTGATGATGGCTAATGAGCCAGAAATAGCTATATAAGTCTCCCAATGGGCAAGCACAAAATCTGCTGGCTGCCAGAATGAAAAGAAGGAAAAAACCCCCCAGAAAGTAGTGAATGTGATTTCACTCAACCAGGGTTGCAGAAAGATCTTGGTTACGTAGGAAAAACCTGGCTTAAAGAAAAACATATATCTATATCTATATCTATATCTATATCTATATCTATATCTATATCTATATCTATATCTATATCATCTATATCTATATTTAAATTTATAAAATCAAGGGTGAAATTTAAACATTTTCCTACCGTTTCTGTGGCCATGGCTTAATTGGGGGGCATGGCTTGGTGTTCAGGTGACCGGATTGTTGTGGCCAATAATAATAAATAATAAAAATAATAAAGTACACAAAATGATAAGAGGTACCAAAAACCAACTTTCACACTTTAGACACACACACAAAACAACACAAGACAACTGACTCACACACAATATAAAAGCAGCTGCACTTCACTACAGACACAAAAAGCTCAAAAACCAACTTTCACACTTTTTCCACATAAAATGCCACATACAGCTTTGTGAGATTTTGTGTGTTTGTGTAGTTAGAGTGAAACACTACAGAAACACACCAAATTTCAGAAAGCTGCACAAATATTTTATTATTTTATTTTATTTATATTTTTAGATAAAAGCAGCTAAATTTAAAACTTCCTTAACTTTAAATTGCTGTCTAAAAAACAACAACACTAGAAAAACCCACAATTAACTATTTTTTTAAAGCTCCCCCCCCCCAAAAACCCTTAGTTACTTAGCAAATAGAAAGCACAAGGCAGTCAGATTGAGTTGCTCACTGATTGGATTGATTGCAGGCAGGCAGATTCAGTTGCTAACTGATGCAATTGATTGCAGCAGCCGAAGCAAGGCAGGAAAAGCAAGCAAGCCCGAAAGAAGCAGCAAGCTGCCAAGTGGGCAAGTGGGTGACCGGGGAATTGGGTTGGCAGGGGTGGGGGGTGGGGGCAGGGATTTTTGGTATCAGTTCTCCAAACTACCTGCTGCCATTGCTACCAGTCCAAACTACCCACATGCTGGGGTAGATCAAGTGTCTCGATAGAAAAACACTTAATCTCTCCCCTAGCTCAAGCTGATGAAGGGAGGAGAACTTGGGGCTCAGAGGTTAATACAACTGCCTAACATGCAGGCAGCCCAAGTTCGAATCCAAGTTAGGGTATGGCTAGCTGATGAGAGCTAAATAGCTTGAAATAGATCTATAATAGTCTCCCTTTATTTCTTTATCAGCAAAATATAAATTTGGTATAAAATGGTTCATCCTGAATGCGACTGTTTGTGGGTTCCTGGATTGGAGCTGAAAGGTGAAAGGGATGCTGTATGCTCCCTCCCACATGCTAGGGTAGACCAGGTGCCTTGATAGAAAAACACTTTATATATAATATCAAAATTATAGACATATTATATTATAGGTATAATATAATATACATGCATATATACTAGAACACAGATAATGAAAAAGAAACACAGAAATAACAGAAAACTAAAAGTGTAATAACAAAAGGAAATAGAAGAAAAAAGAAAGAAAGAATATAAAGACATTTAAAAATAGTAGCGTCCGATATTCTTCATAGCAGTTCTAAGTATAATTATATTTTAAGCCCTCTCTCTAAAGTCATACCATGAATGTCTTTCTATAATGTATTCTGCAACAAAATTTAAACCACAAGTTCATTTTTTCCCCATTTTTACACAAGAACCCCATAAGGGATTTCTAATCCCCAACAAATGTAGATATTGTCTTTTCTCTATTCAGAGAAGTCTGTTTATTTATCTCAGCAAGTTCTCTCAGTTTCACCAACCATTCCTTTATATTGGGCAGTGACAAATCTTTCCATCTTTGTGCATATAATAATCTTACCACAGTAATGATGTATTGAAATAATCTTCCATGGCTTTTTTCTAACTTTTTATCCATCAAGCCTAAAAGACAAAGTTCTGGCTTCAGCTGAATATTAATCTTTAATATCCCTTGTATAAATTTATGAATTTGAGTCATTTTTAAAAGCTTTTTACATGTCCACCAAACATGATAAAATGTCCCTTCAGATTGTTCAGATTTCCAACATACATTTGAAATAACTTTATACATTCTGGATAAATTCTCTGGTGTCGTGTACCAACGATACCTCATTTTATAAAAATTCTCTTGAAGATCATAACATAATGTACATTTCAATCTTTTTAGCCAGATTATTTTCTGATAGGTCTATCGTATATTTTATAGGTACTTTGAATTTACGACCACAGTTGAGTTTGGAATGGCAGTTGTAAGTTATTGCGGTTAAGCAAGACAACCATGTGACTGCCTTCCTCAACAACTGCAATCCCGGCTCTCTTCTTTGTGGTTGTTTAGTGACCACACAGGTCATTAAGATGAGCATGGGGTGCTTTAGGACAAGAGGGAGGCCCATGTGTAATGAGTCCTATGGATGCCAGCTCAGAAGACGAGGAAGAGCCAGCTCTAGGGACATCGGAGAGAGACAATAGGGAATGTCAAGTGGACCTGGAAGGTTCCGTGACAGGAGCAGATGGTCAAGGCAAGGTGATACAAGGAATATTGGGGGAATCCATGAAAGAACGACTGGACAAATTTGAATCAGCCCTAAATTACAGATAAATCCATTGTCCTATCAAAGCAAAGCAGCTTGATATATCTATCTATTGACTGTTGAAAGCCTTATGAGGGAGAATCAGAACTACTTCAGCTTCAACCATAACAATACAGGAGCACACAATAGATACAAACTCAAAGTAAACCACTCCAAACTCGATTGTAGAAAATATGACTTCAGCAACAGAGTGCTCAATGCCTGAAATGCATTACCTGACTGTGGTTTCATCCCCAAACCCCCAAAACTTTAATCTTAGACTGTCTACTCTTGACCTCACCCCATTCCTAAGCGGTCTGTAAGGGAAATGCATAAGAGCACCAGTGTGCCTACTGTCCCTGTCCTAATGTCCCCTTTTATTCATGTGCATTTCATGTATTCATAATCATGTTTATACTTTATCTAATACATGCTCGACAAAATAAATAAATAAAATAAAATAATATAAAAATTTGATTCGGAAACGGGAACCATTCTGAAAGCAGCTGCAATTCTTATGATCTCTCAAAAGAAGGCAAAAGAGGAGAGCCAGGATTGCAGTTGTGTTTATTCATGTTAAAATAGTCCGTTTTGATTTTGGACAAAATGCCAGTGAGCTCTTGGATGAAATTATTCTTGAAACAGCACCTTTGATTAGAGTTTAATTAAATTTAATTAATTAAAACAGAACTGAGCAGTTCCACTCTCGTTCTTAAATCAAATCCTGACAACATTTTTGGGTTTTGAAAATGATGCTTTTGCATCAATTATGTCCCAAGCAATATTAGGTAAGGTAAGAAAGGAGGATTTTTTTGATGGCAAGAGCCATCAATGGGCACCTTTATGAAGTAGTACATTTTCCTGGAATCTGAATAGCCATCTTTCTGAAATGCTTTAGCAAACAGTACCTGTATTAGATAACCATCAAGGGTCTTTCCAGTACTACCCTTCTATGAACGATATAGCTTTTTATTATATTGTAAAATTGCGGAAGATATTCTTCTTAAGATTGAATCACGATTCTGTTTCCACTCCTTGTTGATATCATACAAATTGGGGGCACTGGAGAAAAAGACAACTGTATGCCCATTGGCTTCTACATGAGGTAGGATTCTGTTAATGCAGGGTTTAAAGTTGCATCAATGCCTAAATTGTGTATAATTGCAAGATAAATGATTTTTCTTCTGGAAACATTGAATTGAGTTATATTGAATCTGTAGTAATGATAATTACGGAAGGGCATGTCTCAGGAAACAAGTGCCTCATTTATAACATCCCTGAATAGGTCTACTTGGAGTCATAAAGTTTTGGAGCAAAAGAAAAAAAAAAGATTTTCCTAGAAAATCTCTAGCCAAACTAATCTATGTAATAGTTGACTATAAATTTAGGTAGTATCTAGTGGAAAAAGTTACACCAAGAAATAGTTCTTTTGATGCTATTTGTTGAAATAGCATAATTTTGTACAGCATAATCTGTAACTGGAAGGAAAGAATAAGAAAGGATTGGCTGCAAATTGCAGAAGTCTAGTCATATAAATGCTAATTAAAACATTTGGCAGGGCAATTTCTCATATTTTTCTAAACAAAGTAGGAAGCAAAATAGCTACATTAAGGATAATGGAGCCTGTTTTATTATTATTAAGATTTCTAAAGAAATAGCAAATGACAGCCTCACCTTTCTAATGATGTCATGCATCACTGTCTTACATCGTAATTGCTAGAAGCTATTTCTTTTCTTTATGTCTTCTTTAAAAAACAAAACAAAAACCTGGTCCCTAATCTCAGAAACTTGCTCATCCTTTTTCTAGGTATACCATTTTAGACAGCTAACAAATATTGAATATTCTACCACATCAAAATAAGCTGCCTACATGGAAATCCTCCGAGAGCAAGATTTCCAGTTTAGATCTCTGTGATATGCTAGTTTTTGAGGTACAGACTTGTTGAACTTCAATTGTAAAAACTAATCCATACATAAATAAGTTTGCTCTGTATCGGCATAGACCCATTAAAAACAGTCTGCTTCTTTCTGTCCCAATTCAGCAGTCAATTCTAATACAAATATATCCGTTTACAGGTAAGGTGGTATAATCTTTTTTTTTCCTATATAGAAATCAGTCTGAATTTATTTGTAGATATAATCTGTAGATAGAATAAGGTATATTAATCCGTTCATGCTGAATCATTCTAAGAGCCAAGTCTGGATAACAGGAAGGCTCTAGTTTGATCAAATCCAGGCTGGATTGGGGTTTTTTGTTATGTTTTGTCCAATTGTGGGCTACCCACAATCACCTGCCATTTCCATCAGTGGTGGAATGCTGCCTATTTAACAACCAGTTCAGTAAGTGCGTGCTTTGCATGTGTATGCGCCTAAAGCATTTGTGCACAGCACTGAAAATGGAGCATTTAGAAGCTCAGCTGCTTACTTTCTGTTAGGAGGTGGATCTAACCCAGTAACTCACTAGCAGAAGTATTGATCTTCAATATCCATTTATTGTAGGCCTGAACAGATCCTAGGCCTTCTGAGTTCAGCAGTAACAAACCTCTGGTCTTTTCTTTATAGATACACATGTGGAACTGCTGGATGACCTCGTGGTGATCCCTCTTATACTCGAGGGGAGGAGTCTCAGGTAAGGTGGGATTATGGGAATGTGATCCTGTTAACCCTTGCATGACTGTGAGGGGAAGGTGTATGTGTGTATGTTAGACATTTCCCATGACACTTTCCAAGTCAGCAATGGTAAGTAGAACAGCAAGGGGGGAGGGGGGAATCAGCTGTGCCACGCAATTGAGATCAGCTACAAAGCAGGAAATAAAGAACAGGATAGAGCAGGGTGGGTGGGCAGAGCCAACTTTTTGTCAGAGGTACTGGTTCGTACAAACTGGTCCAAACCGGCTGAATTTCACCTCTGATTTCCATACTCTCATTCCCAAATACACATGCGAACTGAGAAGCATTTTGCTAAAAGTGTTATTTTGGATTTGAAAACTCTGCACATCACATTCGCAAGAGAAATAACCAAATGGAATATCTGAAATAAATGGAGTTGTAACAGGTGAGCAGACAGGCAAGAGGAAAAACAAATCTAAATTCAAATTCTGATCGGTTTTTAAGCTCCCCGATGAGTGAAGGCAGCTTTCTCTCCTTCTGTTATCCTTCCTTTGGCAGCCTGGATCACCATTTCTTTCTTTCTGCTGATGTTTTAATTGATTTGTCTGGTATTTTAATTTAAAATCTGCTTTTAACTGCATGATTGTTAGACACACCGAGTGACAGTTTTTGGCAGATATACATTTGCAAGACATAAATCCAATAAATCACGCTGAGCTATATGATGTGAGCAACATAACTGAATCAGAATAATCAAGAAGAGTCAAATGAATTTCAATATTAGCTTAATTATTTCATGGATCTGAAGTTTGGGAAGAAGTATGGAACTGGTATTTTTCAGAATATTTTTTTTTTAAAAAAAGGACTACACTAAATCCTCTACTCTAAATTAAATTTTGGTTTATTGAAAATTGAACTATTTCATTTGAAATATTGGGACAGAAAAAGTGAAATAAATTGTTCTAATCTCATAAATCCACTTTAGTTAGAACAATTAAGCAGAGCTGCTAAAATCCATTAGTGTATTATGCTTTAAATATTAATGGATTATTGTTATTATGTTACTGTTACACAGTAAAGCTTTATTGGGGGAAAAACTGTTCGTAAGAATATAGAACTTTGTTAGGTACATCTGGTTGGAATTTAGGCTATTTATAAAGCATTTATAAATTTCCCATGTCATCTCTTGATCAAAGAAATGATTGAAAACAGAGGACAAAACAAGCTGCCTATGAGAATATTACGACAACTGGAGAAACATCAGTTTTTGTGTTTCTAAACATATTTCTTGTGTTTAAATGAGTAACATTAAAAAGGTGTTTGCTTTTATGTATTTATACATTCATTCAGTTATTTAGCTTACATGGGTTGTAATAACTCAAGGCCAAAACCCACGGACAATCAACTTCCTGGCGAGCATGTGAAATCAAAACACAATTTCCCAAATGACAATGAGAGGAAAATATTTTGTCTGAATGAGAGGAAATATAGGGAAGGATGGAGCCGGATTTGTCTTTCTCGCCATTCTCTGCTTAACTGCCCCCTCTAAAACAAATGAAATGTTTTTTGGGGGGAGTGGGCATGACTGTCTCTGTTGACGCAAGGAGGGGAAGGAGGAATCTTACTGTACGGCTCAGTTTACGAAACGATTCTCTCTTTTTTAAAAAACATACTACAGTCAATTGATATATAAAACAATAGAGGAGAATGTTTGTAGCTTAGAGTTGAAATGTGGGGTCCTTGGTGCTCTCTGAGCTTGCAGACGCTTCATTATCAAAGTAGGTAACATCTATCTAGGTAATGAAATGTTTGCAAGAAAACCACTAAACTTAGGACCCCCAGATATGTAAAACATTCCACTCTCCACTATTATATTTAATGTAGAATTTTATAATACCATAAGTTTCTAAAAATAAGCTTGATTTGTTCAGACTTTGGATTTACTAGCTAGTGAATGTATTCATTATATTGGTCAGAATAGAACAGAACAGAACAGAACAGAACAGAACAGAACAGAACATAATTCTTTATTGGCCAAGTGTGATTGGACATACAACAAATTTATCTTTGGTGTATATGCTCTCAGTGTACATAAGGAGAATAAAATACATTCATCAAGAATAAAAAGATGCAGCACTTAGTGATAATCAAGCTTACTAACAAGCTATCAAATCGTACTAGGAAACAAATAAAAACAATATAAATTGAAAGATACAAGCAACATGATTATAGTAATGTGCGGGAAGATATAGATACTAGTAAGGAAGAGAAGAATAATAGTAATTCAGTCTTAGTAAATTATTTGACAATGTTGTGGGAATTAGTTGTTAAGCAGAGTGATGGCATTCGGGAAAAAAATGTTCTTGTATCTAGTTGTTCTGGTGTGTAATGCCCTATAGCGTTATTTTGAAGGTAGAAGTTGAAACAATTTATGTCCAGGATGCAAGAGGTCTGTAAATATTTTCACATCCCTCTTTTTGACTCGTGCAGTATACAGATCCTCAACGGAAGGCAGGTTGGTAGCAATTGTTTTTTTCTGCAGTTCTAATTATCTGTTGAAGTCTGTGTTTGTCTTGTTTGGTTGCAGAGCCAAACCAGACACTTATGGAGTTGCAGATGACAGACTCAGTAATTCTTCAATAGAATTGGATCAGTAGCTCTTTGGGCAGTTTGAGCTTTCTGAGTTAGCACAGAAAGAACATTCTTTGTTGAGCTTTTTTGATGATGTTTTTGATGTTAGGTGTCCATTTTAAGTCTTGAGATATGATAGAAACTAGAAACTTGCAGGACTCTACAGTTCTATTTACAGGACCGCCTTCTGCCAATGAATATCTCCCACCGCCCGATACGCTCTCACAGAGAGGGCCTTCTCAGGGTGCCGGCGGCCAGACAGTGCCGGCGGGCGGCCCGCAGGGGGAGAACATTCTCTGTGGGAGCTCCAGCCCTATGAAATGAACTACCCCCGGATATAAGAAAGATTCCTGACCTCCATGCCTTCCGACGAGCCCTGAAGACTCTACTGTTTCATCAAGCCGGTCTGACTTAAACTAGTGTTAAATTTTTGAAAGGGTTTTTAGTAGGGGTTTTAAATTTTATGGCCAAATAGTTTAATTATTTTATTAGTTTTAATTTTTATATGTGATTGTTTTAATATGGCTGTAAACCGCCCTGAGTCCCATTTGGGAGAAGGGCGGTATATAAATGCAATAAAACTGAAACTGAAACTGAAACTGTTGATACTGTGTTGTCTAGTATTGTAAGAGGTGGTAGTATAGGAGGTTTTCTTCTAAAATCCACCACCATTTCTACTACATTATCATGCTAAAGATTTCCAGCAATTTAAATCAAAATCAGGCTTACACTTTCTTTGGGTAGGAATTAGCCTAGTGAATACATTTTAATTTTTGATAGCATGTTGTAGAAAACTGTAAGAAAAATGTCTGCCCTGGAAGAAGAAATTTCCCATTCACCGACAGGTTTCTGCAAGGCATGAGACCTGTCACAAAGTAACAATTAATCAAAAGCCAAATTTGTGAGTTTATTCTGTTGTCATCTCCATATCTGTTCTTCTCTTGTCACAATCAAACAAGACTTGTCAGAATATGTGATATTGGATACTAGCTTGATTTTTTCTTTCTCTCTGTCTCTCTGTCTCTCTCTCTTTGGATCTTGCATCAAGATTTAGTATTCTACATTTTAATTTTCTAAAAATGCTTACGATTTGCAAAATAGAGGTAAACGTTATTCTGGTTAATACCAGTTCTGCATGGCAGTTATAGTGGGGAAAAAAACCTGTTTGAAATAATCCTATAGATGATGGCTCAGAATTAATACGTAGAAAGTTCATGGAGATTTATTCTGTGTTAAATTTGTATACGTTTTGACTTCTAATCTCCCCAAACCCTTCAAGTATAAAATCACAATTTATTTTTGAATTCTAGGAATGCTGTGATAAAACACACTGTCCAAAATTAATGGGTTCTTTTTTAGTTATCTGAATTGCACTAAAATAATGTTGACACAAATATTGCATTCAGCAGCAGGTGGTGTGATAGATACAGTAGATAGATAGATGATAGATGATAGATAGATAGATAGATAGATAGATAGATAGATAGATAGATAGATAGATAGATAGATAGATAGATTTCCCCCCACAAATTCCTCAACAATTAAATATGGTTTGTAAATCTGAAATGCCTAAATTCCAAAGATTTAAAATACTAAGCAAATGTCACTGGGGAAAAAAACCTTTTCAAACCAGCTACTAAGGTACAATTACTGTATTTTTCAGAGTATAAGACACACCTTCCCCCCCTAAAAGGGGGTGAAAATTTAGGTGCATCTTATACACCGAATGTAGCCCTGCCCACCCACTGGCCCCTATCCTTTGGCCTCTGCCTCCCAGCAGTTAACCTCCTTGCAGCAAGCAGCAAGAAGAAACAGCTTGTTTCAGTTTCAGCACAGCCTAATTAGCACAAGTTGATTGGATCTGTCTCCCGACTCTCAGCTGTTTTGCTCTCAGCTGTTTTGTGCGGGCCTCTGCTGCTTGCTGCAAGGAGGTAAATTGCTGGAACATATTTTGTTTTCTTGTGCTAATCAAGCTATGCTGAAAACGAAAATGAAAGTAAATCAGGCTACTTGCTAATTGCTGCAACGAGGCAAAATTTCTGGGAGGCAGAGGCAGATTTCTTTTTTTTTTGTTTTCCTCACCAAAAAAGATAGATGTGTCTTATAGTCTGGTGAGTCTTATACTCCAAAAAATATGGTAAATATGGTTCATCTAACCTGATTGAATGGTCAAATGCCCAACCTCTTAACCTGTCTCTGGCAATAATCTACTACTCCACTTGTTCAGTCATCTCCTTGCTCCTATCTATTCTGCTTCCTGTTATTTTCTTTTTTAGTTCCTTTGATTCTGCTAAGCATAGTAATTTTTTCCCAGATCATCCCTTACTTGCATAATATACCTGAAATATATGAGTTTGGGCCATTGTCAACTAATTCACCTTTCTTAGAGCTTCCTCTTCTGATCTTATTATGCCAAGCTGCATGCAGTATGAAGCTCAGCAAATGAATATATGTACACTTGAGAAATAGCTACAAAGACAAGTCCTTTAGGCCACAATCTTTTATTATTTAAGTTAATGGGAATGTAGATGTTGATGCCCTGCGAAGGAAGAGACGTTTTAAAGAATAGGTATTGAACACATCAAAAGCATCTGAGAATTGTGCTTCCCACTCATGCTTTATTGAAAGGCAATATATAGCTCAGAACATACCAGATGCCTCTGCTTTCCATTCAATACGTTCAAGATATATAATAAATAATATCCGGTGAGAGTGTAATGAAAAAGATGCATTAACGTGTTTTGTGACTGCTATAAATTACACTCGGCGAATGCAATGGGTTCATGAAGAGGGAATTGATGGAAATGATCTCAGTTACTACAGGGGCTGTTAGAACTAGGCAGGCAGAACCTGCTCCAGAGAGACATGAATCTTTCATGCACTTTCCCTCTGAATGCTGGATGCACATTAATGACAGGGCAGCGGAAGGAGAATGATGAACCAACTGGGGCAAACACTCCATTACCAAATGTAATTTTTTACATTCAAAAGCACTTTGGCCCACCAAAGACTTTGAAAATTGATCCATGCATTACCACCTTAATGAAGGAAAGTCCAAGAAAGAGAACTGGCCACACGAGTACTTGGGCCAGCCCTTGGCGACTTCTTGTCATCTTCCAGCATAGCTTATCTTTCCTTGCATACATCTCACATTTGCCATTCCCCATAACAAAAATGCCACACACTTGGCAGAGTTTTTCCTTGTTCAGTAGACTACAGACAAAAGTTTGACACCTAAATATTTTAGGATGTCATATTTTAGCAGCCTTGTCATGTACCTCAGCGTTTTTCAATCTTGGCAAGTTTAACATGCGTGGACTTCCACTACCAGAATTCCCCAGCTATCCCACATATCTTTGCTGAATGCTGAAATTTATGCTGCTAAGGTTGAGAAACATTGATATACATTACGATGGTGTGGGTGATTATCTGCCACAATGTACTTCCTGTCAATGACTACTTCAGCTTCAGGCACAACAATACATGAGCACACAATAGATACAAACTCAAGGTAAACCACTCCAAACTCAATTGCAGAAAATATGATTTCAGCAACAGAGTGGTCAATGCCTGGAATGCACTACCTGACTCTGGTTTCTTCCCCAAACCCCCAAAACTTTAACCCTAGACTGTCTACTGTTGACCTCACCCCATTCCTAAGAGGTCTGTAAGGGCATCCATAAGTGCCCCAGCATGCCTACCATCCCTGTCCTAATATTCCTTTTTACTTACACTTTTCATGTATTCAAATTATGTTTATATTTTTACCTGTTATCTTATATATGCTTGACAAAATAAACTTATGACTATCAATGGTTACAGAACGTGTCTGACGAGACCCTCCCTAGTTTTTTGGACTGTAAAGGTGTGGGGGAAGGGCATTTGTACTTTCAGAATTGCAAGATCCTTTTAATGTAACTTTCTAACCAAGATAGGATTAATGCTGCTAGGTGTTCTTCTTAATCTGGACTACTTCACAAGTCTGACACAGCCCTGAAGGACACCAGGGATGGGATGCTAGGGGTTGGCAGGGGTTTGGGAGTACCTCTAGCTAAGATTCTGTGCAGTTTGGAAAACCCCCAAATCCCACTCCTGGCTGGCCACACCCACTCTGCCCCTCCCCTCCCACGCGGAGTCCCCACGCGGCCCGTTTTGGATGCAGGGCGTGTGTAGGGCGTGTGCAGAGGCTCAGAGCGGGTGAAAACAGGGCTACTGGAAGTTCAGGAAGGGCTCATTTCCGGCCTCCAGAGTGCCTCCAGAGCCTGGGGAGGTTATTTTCGCCCTCCTGGAGGCTCAAGGAAAGCCTCTGGAGTCTGGAGAAGGCAACCCCCCCCACACACCGTGATGCAGGAGGCTGACTAGGCCACACCGACCATGCCACGCCCACCCAGCAACTGGGTAGAGAGCCCCTTGCTAAAATTGTTGAAGCCTACTCTGGACTACACAGATACATTTTCATTTTATTTATATAAATTGCCACGTATGCGAGATTCACAGAATCTTCTTCATTACCAAATAAAGAAGGAAAGAAAGAAAATAAATAAATAAAAATGGACAGGATGGCACGTGTTTCTTAAATTTGTGCATGCAAATTTTAAATGATTATAATTAAAATTACAGCGTGTCCTAGTCTAAAGAGAATGTCTCTCTCTCACACATACAGCCACCAATCCACCCACACATATACAGTTCATACACATTGCATGTGTGTTTCAATCATTTATATGCTGCACCATCCCAGGATACAAGATGGTTCACAATTGGTAAAACAACATAAAAACAACACTGAAACCTTTCCACATCATAAAAATTCTATTGTCAATTCAATTTGTTTTAATAAAACAACAGCAGCAATACTAGTGTATTGTACAGTACAGATTGTGTACAACATGAGAGTCTCTCCTTCCCTTCCCCCCATGAGAAGTTGTGGGATGTGGGCTAAACGGCTGGACTTTTGTGTTGTAGTTCTTGTACTCTGGGATTTATTTTCTCTGGAGATTCATTGACCTCTGTCCTTTTATCCTTCTGTAAAGCACTAAAAGTACTTTATTTTATGCTTCCCACAGTTTCCAGAACAGGGCAGGTTACAAATATGATAAAACAAACAAACAAATTAAAACATTATTAGATTATTTAAATTAAATAAATAATCTTTATGCCTGGTCAGTTTAATGCCCAAATGATGATGGTTAGTTTAATTCTTGGCTGTTATTCCCCTTTTAAATGATTAACCTTTGATACTGAAAATAGTTTCAAAATCAGGACTATCTTGGTTAAAGTCAGGGATTCTGGTAATTTTAAGACTCAACAAGCAACTTTTAAACATTTAAATGATTAGGGTTTTCATCTCGAAGTGACAGAAAAACAGAAGAACCCAAGAACGTATTTGGGGAATATAACAAAATTGGTTCTTAAAAAAAATCACACCTCTGTCTCCAATCTCAATTATTTGACATATAAGAGTAAAGCTAATGGTAGCAGTGGACTGATATAAAATTTTATGTGCCTTTATGAAAACATTATAATAGATGGATCATCATGGAGCTTCTTTGACCAATGTATAATACCCAAAACTTGGCAATGAACATGGGAAAATCCTTTTATGAAAAGCATTCTATGATGAACTGCATTGCAGCCCTATCTCTTTCCTACATTTATGTAGGAATTTATATCCTAAGAGCTATGATTAGAATGCATTATTGCAGGCTAAACTCTGCCCACAGTCAGGAGTTCAATTCTGATGGGCTGAAGTTTGACTTATCCTTCCATCCTTCTAAGGCACAGGTCTCAAACTTGATCGTGTCAAATGACATATCATGACTTATCACAACTTTTTTGCCTTTGCAGAACCAGGGTGGATGTAGTCTGCATGTGACGCATCTGGCCCACAGGCTGCCAGTTTGACACCCCTGTTCTAAGGTCAGTAAAATGAGGACCCAGATAGTTGGGGTCAATATGCTGACTCCATAAACTGCCTAGAGTGTGCTATGAAACAAAATGGAGCAGTATATAAATTTATGTGCTATTACTATTTTATTTCTGGAAACTTAAGAGCTTCAGTGGCATAGTGGTTAGAGTGCAGTATTGCAGGCTACTTCTGCTGCCTGCGGCTGCCTGCAATTTGACAGTTCAAATCCTACCAGACTCAAGGTTGACTCAGCCTTCCCTCTTTCCGAGGTTGGTAAGACGACTCAGATTGTTGAGGGCAATATGCGGACTCTGTAAACAGCTTAGAGAGAGCTGTAAAGCACTGTAAAGCAGTATGTAAGTCGAAGTGCTATTGCTATTGCTATTAAGTTGGTAAGCCTCCTCCAATTCTGTCTTCACAGCAACCAACTTGGTTGGGCCAAAAGGTAATGACTGGTCAACACTGGTCAGTGAATTTTTATAGCAGTGAATAGGATTCCTTGTTCCTAACCCTCTAAAGTTTCATCTCTTTTGGAGTTATAGTCCTTTGAACATATGAAGGATAAAAGCCATGTAAAGTGTTTAATACTTAGTATAACAATAACCTTTTATTATCAGCTTCTACTGGTCTTCTCAAAAGCTCCATTAAATATTGCTGAATTCCAGCAAATATCTTAAGGAACTTTTAAACTGTTTTTAAATGCCTAAGAGGGATTGTTATAATTATGGATATCAAGGGTTCCCCTCTCCTCGTGTATGTACTTTCAGATTAGTTTTTACTCCTTTTTTTCTTTCAGAAGTGGTTTGTCATTTCTTCCTTCTGAGGGCTGAGAAAGAGGGACTGGCTGAAAGACACAGTTCTAGGTGGAACTAGAACTCATAGTGACCTGGTTTCCAGCATGCTGCCTTAACCGCTATAGTAAATTAGCTTATACTCATACATCTTATATGATAATCTGTATGACTCCCAGGATCCAAAGGAAACCTACAATAGAAATACTACGAGAGGGAATTTCTTTTTCTGTTGATGGGTGAACCAAAATAGATATCATTGGAACCACTGAAGCTGATAAAAACATTATGCAGTTAGAATTAGACAAGAGTGGGTCAGAGGCCTGGGTGACAGATAGATGAAAATCAAATTTAATCCTTTACTTGTTTAGAATGTGTCAGAGAATTTATTATACGCTATGGTATGAATTTATGATACGATACGCCAGTAATGTGCAACTCTTTTCCAGTTGAAGGACATAGAAAGACACATCAGGAAGGTATACTCCAAAAAGTAGGTGGGTTTATGGCAAAGAAGGAAACAGAGTTGGGATGAAGTCTAAACTTTATTTCATTAGATTTAAAATCACTTAAAATTAGATTATCCAGTCCTCATATTTACATCTCCCATCTGTTATGTTTAAATGGTGGCATGGAAAACTGGATTATTTGAGGGACTGCCTCTCCATAGTCACATCTACTCATCCCATTGGGTCCAACAGGAAGAACATGATCTAGGTTCTCTTTCTTGAGGGTGCCATCTGATGAGATCCAGGAAGAGGGCCTTTTTGTCATGATGGCCATCTTTTCTAACATTATTTCCCCACAGATTAGATTGGCCCCAACACTGTTGGTCTTTTGGAAGGCTTTAAAGCTAAGGTTCTGTCACTGGGCCTGAAGATCCAGGTATGAGTCTGAAGCTATGCAATGGCTGTGTTGGTTTCTGTTGTGTGTGTGTGTTTTTGCTTGGTTGTGGATATTACATGCTGTAATTTCTTTGTTGTTGTATGTTTGTATCCTAATTTAATTATGGTAAACTATGCAAACTCATGAATTTGAGAGAGGCAACTGAAATAAAAAAAAAGAATAAAAATAAACTTTAGAGAGGGCTTGGTCTATTGATCACATATTAGAACAAGCATTCTGCTGAACATTATTCTATAATATTGTAGCTGACTTTTATTAAGTGCAACAGCTAATACGATTTACATCTTTATTCGGGTAAAATGGTTCATCTTTTTTTTTCTGTCTACCAATTTTTATGGAGGTATTTTAGTACCAAAGATTTTTTTCCCCCTAAAACAGTCAATCAACAACTGTTTCTCTCTTAGATGCAACATGGAACCATCTTAGCTCCTGATAAAACTTAATTTGAGAGTTCAGAACTCAATCCAATATTTTTCTTTGCTACTGAATGAAAGCCCCTGGCTATAATTTTAGCCATTTCCCACTCTCTTTTTAAAATTGGGTTAACACACAGACCCATGGGAAATTAAAAGCTATGCACACTTTTTGTTACTTTGAATTGACCTCTTATTTTATTTTAATGTAGATTTTAAAACAGAATAACAAAATAACAGAGTTGGAAGGTATCTTGGAGGTCTTCTAGTCCAACCTCCTTCTCAGGCAGGAAACTATACCATTTCAGACAAAAGGTTGTCCAATCTCTTCTTAAGAATTCCCAGTGTTGGAGCACCCATAATTCCTGAAGGCAAGTCATTCCACTGATTTATTGTTCTAATTGTCAGGAAATTAGAACAATAAATTCAGGAAACGCTACTCAGGCTCCTCCTACTCAGGAGGAAATGCTCAACAGGAAATGCTACCCAGGCTCCTCCTACTCAGGAGGAGCCTGAGTAGTGTAGGGGGGTAATGCCTCCTACAAAGGCAGCATTTAAGATCCAGCTGCTGCAATTACTGGCAAATTCAATCCCAAGCAGGCTCAAGGTCGACTCAGCCTTCCATCCTTTATAAGGTGGGTAAATTGAGGACCCAGTTTGTTGGGGGCAATAAGCTGACTTTGGATAAATATACAAAAGTATGAAGGCTATTGCTTAACGCATTGTAAGCCGCCCTGAGTCTCCGGAGAAGGGCGGCATATAAATCAAATTAAAAAAAAAAATTCTCCTTAGTTCTAGATCAGTTCTCTCCTTGATGAGTTTCCATCATTGCTTCTTGTCCTGCCTTCAGGTGTTTGGAGAATAGGTTGACTCCCTCTTCTTTGTGGCAACTGCTTAGGTATTGGAACATTGTCATCATGTCACCTCTAGTCCTTCTTTTCATTAAACTAGGTACAGTATACCCAATTCCAACAATTGTTCTGGCTAGTTAATAGATGAGAGCAAGCAGACCCATTAATCTCTTTTAAAATAAATAAAAAGGAGGTGGTGCCTGAAATAGATGGAAGAGGTTAAGAGTCAACCACCATTAGTTGCAGTGGAAAACATGCCAAAAGAGCCAATGTTAAGCTCTATTTGTATAACTCTGTATTCTAGGATATCCAATCTCTGCAAGTGAGGCTAAAGGACAGTGGTGGGTTTCAAATTTTTTTACTACTGGTTCTGTGGGCATGGCATGGTGGGCATGGCATGGCTTGATGGGCGTGGCATGGTGGGCATGGCAGGGAAAGGATACTGTAAAATCCCCATTTCCTCCCGATCAGCTGGGACTTGGGAGGCAGAGAATAGATGGGGATGGGCCAGTCAGAATTTTTACTACCGGTTCTCCGTACTACTCAAAATTTCCGCTACCGGTTCTTCAGAACTGGTCAGAACCTGCTGAAGCCCACCTCTGCTATAGGAATCTGATGAATCCTTTTGGGCGAGATCTTTGTTTCTGGTACTGAGCTGAATCTTTGAAACCTGTTCAAAGCCACATTATTTATCTATTATATATAAATCAGTATTTTATGTGGCCTATTATTTTCTCATCCCAGAGTTCCCACTCAAAGCATAAATGCCTATGCTGAATTATCCTAGTTGGACACATTAAGTGAACACTTAGCTCTCTGCAAATGACAGGAATGCTGGGAAAGATAGAAGAAAAGAGAAGAAGGGGACAACCAGTGTCAAGTAGGATGGACTTGGCTAAAGTGGCAATGAGCGGAGGTTAAAGGTTAAAGTGGCAGTGAGTGGAAAAACGGGAAGGACCTCAGTATGGATAGCATAGACCAGGGATGTCAAACATGTGGTGTCACATTGTCGTCACATGACATATTGTGACTTTCTCTCCTTTGCTAAACCAGAGGTGGATGTGGCCATTGTGTGACGCATCCAGGCCGCGGGCTGCAAATTTGACACCCCTGGCATAGACAGAAAATCTATGTGGCTGCTAAGATGTTCTCCCTTTATGATGCATTTGAGTTTTCAATAGCTAATTTATTCATTTCAATATCTGATGCATCTCTAAAGTTTCTAAATTTCATCCCCAAAACATGAGTTGATTATCTGCTGAAACAGCTATAATTAAAAAAAAAAAACCTTTTGTATTCTCAATTTTGTATTTGCTAAATGCAAAATGCTATTAATATATGAATCGGTGAAAGCAGTAGTATATTATAATCTCCTGGGAACCTGGGTTGATAGTTATTAAAGATACATATTTTCCAGCTATGAAGAATCCTTTTGTTTTATTCATATATTACTTGATGCACAACTCTACTTCCCTTCCTGCAAAATAATTATTTTGCTCTAAATACACAAACAAATCTCCTTGTTATCATTAGTATTAATAGTAGGAGTATCCATCATTTTACTGTTTTATAATATGCAAGGCTTTCTCCAATATGGAACACATTTATTTTGCAGTTTCAACAAAGTAGTTTCAACAAACCTAATATCAGTTATGCAGAAGTAAGCCTCATAGACTTCAGTTGGTTTATGCATAAATAGCTGCAAGCAAGATTGCATCATTAATATATATTTAATATTAACAATGGGAGAGCCTTATATTTAACTTACTTGCTAGTAGGCATAGGGAGCAGGGAATTTCCTGCAGGCAGGTGAAGAAATAAGTATGCAAATAATTTCCCTGTCAAATGACAACTTGTCCGTTGCTTATAAAATTGATTCTGGAGTTAGCTTCACTTATTTTCAAATAAGTCACCTACGTTTCCTTGGGAGAAAGTTTAAAATAGTTTGCCAGGATCAGCTAGCTAACAGTGGGGACAAATAATATTGCACCTGGGGCAGAGGCAATAGCTACTATCATTTCATTTGGACTGCTCTACTCTGGGGCAAAACTCAGCATGGGATAATTGATCTGTTTAGATAAACAATATCATTACCATTAACAATTGTGTCTGATCTATTGCTATGACTGCAGCTAATTTAGCCTCAAGAGATATTAAGACTTGTGCCTAGGTCATATTCATGTACCGCAGATTTTATTTATTTATTAAACAAATGTATATAGCTGCCCAACTCTCAAACAATGATTCTGGTGTGGAATGTCCCTCCCTCCCTCCCTCCCTCCCTCCCTCCCTCCCTCCTTCACATACTTTCAACAATATAGGCACTCTAATCAGGAAACTGTAAAATGGGAAAGAAATTCCAGGTTGAACAGTAGAATAATACATTTTTCTACACGTATTATCACTGATCTACTGGAGAACTACGAGAAAATGTCTATGGATAAAAAGTTTGTAAGATTGTAAGTGGAAACTGCACACATGAACACTCTCTGCACATATGAACACTCTCTCTGCACATATGAACACTCTCATGCTGATATATACACAAATATTATATATATACAGGTGAATATCTGTACCTCAGGTATAGGATGAGAGTGAAGGTTAGTTCTCTGAGCTTGTGGGTTGGTTTCCGAATGTTTCACTACCAGGTTAGGTAACATCTTCAGTGGGGTTTAGGGGATGTCAGTGTTCTTCTGTTTATAAGGGCTTCAGGGTGGGTGTGTCAAGTGAGGGTCTTGTGATGGGTCAGAATCAAAATCAACTGTAACCATTGAAACCAATTCTATATCATGTTAATTAAAAAACAGGATCCATGAACAATGGCTGGCAGTCAAACACCATTATCCCAAATCCTTAATCTCTACCCACCTGACACCAAACAGCACCAGTTCAATTGGAGCAATACAAAAATCATCGGCCACTCTACCACCCACCACACTGATGAGTTTATCAAAACCTGGCACTCCACAAGCAATTCAATCAACAGACACATTTAATTTAATAAACATTTAATAAATAGCAATAGATCATGCCCCACATTTCCCAATCATACCACAACTAATCACAATGATCTACTACATGTCGATTTAAAGAAGATGCCGTTGAAAAGGCATTATGCAACCTAAAACCATCTCTATCTATTGGCCCTGATGGATTATGTGCCTACTTCTTTAAAAAGCTCTCAAGCACCATAGCAGAACCTCTTAGCATAATCTATGAAATATCTTTCGGAACCAGCTCCTTGCCCAACCTATGGTCACTAATCACAGTCATCCCTATCTTCAAAAAGGGTAACCCCAGCCTAGTGGAAAATTACAGACTAATCTCATTATGTTGTGTCACATGCAAAGTCATGGAATCAATCATAAACCAATTCCTTACCCTCTACTTAGAGACAAACAACCTACTCTCTAACAAGCAGTTTGGCTTAAAAAAAAAATTGTCCTGCAATCTGCAACTCTTACACTGCAAAAACACATGGACTTAGTACACGACAAATTACTTCTAAAACTAAAATTTTATGGCATTTCTTGATCCTTGCATAAGTGGATAGTTACATTCCTATCAAACAGTCAACAAGTAGTCAAAATAGGGAACACCCTATCAAACCCTGCGCCTGTTAACAGGGCTGTCCCCCAGGGAAGCATTTTAGGACCCACACTCTTTATACTTTACATAAATGACCTTTCCGATCATATTATAAACAACAGTGTTCTCTTTGCTGATGATGTAAAACTATTCAACACCACCAACAATACTGTTGTCCTACAAAAAGACCTTGACTATCTGTCAGAATGGTTAAACAATCGGCAACTCCAAATCTCAACCAACAAATGCTCTGATTTACACATTGGCAAAAAAATCAAAATCAAAATCAAAATCAAAACACAAAATACAAGCTGGGTGGATACAATCTCGTAGATGACCCTCATTCTATCAAGGACCTTGGGGTACTCATCTCAAATGATCTAAGTGCCAGAGCTCACTGTAACAGCATTGCCAAAAAGTTATTAAAAGTTGTTAATCTAATCTTGCGTAGCTTCTTCACTGGTAATATTGTATTACTAAGTAGAACATACAAAACGTTTGTTAGACCAATTCTCGAATACAGCTCTTCTGTCTGGAACCCGCACTGCATATCGGACATTAATACAACTGAGCGAGTCCAGAGATCGTTCACAAGAAGAGTCCTCCACTCCGCTGCTCGCAACAGAATACCTTATGCTACCAGGCTTGAAATTTTGGGCTTAGGCAACTTAGAACTATGCCACCTTCGGTCTGACCTAAGCGTAGTACATAAAATCATATACTACAATGTCCTACCTGTCAATGACTACTTCAGCTTCAACCACAACAACATGCAAGCAAACAATAGATACAAACTCAAGGTAAACCGCTCCAAACTTGATTGCAGAAAATATGACTACAGTAACAGAGTGGTCAGTGCCTAGAATGCACTACCTGACTCTGTGGTTTCTTCCCCAAACCCCTAAAACTTTAACCTTAGGCTGTCTACTGTTGACCTCACCCCATTCCTAAGAGGTCTTTAAGGGGTGTGCATAAGCACACCAGCATGCCTACCATCCCTGTCCTAATGTTTCTTTTATACGTATCCATCTCATGTATTCATAATTATGTCTATACTTATATCTGTTATCTAATACATGCTTGATGAAATAAATAAATAAATAAATAAATAAATAAATAAAGCCAACCATTGAAAGCACTGACCCTCAACCAACCCACGCAAACCCTCCACAGCAGCAGTTCACCTCCCAATGATCCTAACCTGATGTAATCTCCTTATCACATCACAAGATCCATCACAAGACTCACTGATGACTCACAGCTAACCCATCACAAAACCTGCACTTGACATATCCACACCGTTTTTTATGATAGATAGATGATAGATAGATAGATATAGAGAGACAGATAAAAAGGTAAATATAGGTGTGATAGGCAGATACACACACGCACAAACACACAATTACACATACATATAATGCTGGTAAGTAGATTGTCAGAGCATGAACCAAGGGAAATTTGATATTAACAGAGCAGAAATGTCAAGATTCAACGCCAACATTCTGGAAATCAGCAAATTGAAACGGACTGGAATAGGTCATTTCTCATGAAAGGATAATCAGCTCTATTACTGTGGACAGGAATCATAGAATAAATGGAGAAATCATCATTATTAACAGAGGAATGCTAAAGTCAGCACTTGAATATCACCTGAAAAATGACAGGATGACCTACATTGGAGTCCAAGGCAAATGTTTCAGTGTTATAGTGATGTGAATCCATGCTTGGATTCAAATACAGAGGAAGATATTGAACAATTATACAGGTAGGCCAATTTGCAACACTTGGTCAATATGACACCAGAGAAGACGTCTGCCTATGGAGATTCTTAGTTATCCAGGTCATGGTTGTCTCAAAAGTACTTTTATTTTATTTATTTATTTATTAGTTTGATTTATATGGCGCCCTTCTCCGGAGACTCAGGGCGGCTTACAATCCATTAAGCAATAGCCTTCATTCTTTTGTATATACTTGCTTAGTAGGGCTTTTGCCCCCCCCCCCCATCAAGCGGTTTTCTTTTTTATACAAAGTCAGCTTATTGCCCCCACAATCTGGGTCCTCATTTTACCTACCTCGAAAGGATGGAAGGCTGAGTCAACCTTGAGCCTGGTGAGATTTGAACTTGCAGTAATTGCAGGCAGCTGGCAGCTAAGTCCTACTTTAACAGCACTTAGTCCACTGCGCCACCAGGCTCATAAGTTGCCTTTTTTCAAAACGTAACTGGACTTCCTTGGTTTTTTTCCTTGAAGGCGGTTCAGTATTCAAGGAAGAAGCTTCTTCAGTCCTGACTGAATGGTGGGGAATGAAAGGATTTATATTCCTTGCCATCACCTGATCATTAGCACTCTGAAGGTTGGTTATGAGGTCTCTGAGAG
The DNA here is from genome assembly GCA_030761175.1 of Masticophis lateralis. Taxonomy (NCBI): domain Eukaryota; kingdom Metazoa; phylum Chordata; class Lepidosauria; order Squamata; family Colubridae; genus Masticophis; species Masticophis lateralis. Next base: position 42,468,725 of record JAUDYJ010000002.1, on the reverse strand, counting down.
TTGTTGAGGCCATTTAGGGGTTTATCTGTGCCAGATAAACACATAAACTGGGAGCACAGACGGTCCCCACTTAATCTGAAATAATTCTGAGGTTGCATTCTATAAATTGCAAATTAACTCAAAATTGTGTTTCAGGAACAAGTTAATCCAGACATATGTATGCTCAGAGTTGAACAATAATTTTTAATGTTCAGAATACTCATAAATCTGAATTTATTAGGTAATAGAGGTTTAATGGAACATGTGTTAGAATATTTCTCCTTTCAGGAGACATTAACAACGGTATGCACCTTTCTGATGATTTAAACAAAGAATTATTATTACTATTGTGTATGTTGCTAGAAAATTAAACATAGTAGAGTTAATCAAACTTCATGATGAAAATTCCCTTGAGAATGTAATTGTCAGTCTGGAAGCATACTAGCCTGCTTTGAACCAGGAAACCAAAGGGAATTCACTAAACAAGATAAAAGGGAGAAATGTGATCTGTCATTACTGTAATAAAAGAGGACATATTAAAAGAGAATGCAGATTGTTTTACAACTGAGAGAGATAATTAGTTCAAACGTCCTAAAAGAAAAGTCAAGCCTGCAGAGGAATGGCAAACACAAGCTGAGGACATAAAAATAAAACAAAGTAAAAATCAGTGTATGTTATCTAATAAATATTTATTTGAAATTGGACAGATTTTGAAATTTAAAAAGAATAACACTTTTTTTGTTCGATAGCAATGTATCAACTCTATCATCTATCTATCTATCTATCTATCTATCTATCTATCTATCTATCTATCTATCTATCTATCATCTACCTATCATCTACCTATCATTACTTACCACCTACCTACCTACCTACCTACCTACCTACCTATCTACCTACTTCTGTCTGTCTCCCTCTCTCCCTCCTTCCCTCCCTCTCCCTCCTTCCCTCCCTCTCCCTCCCTATCTATCTATCTATCTATCTATCTATCTATCTATCTATCTATCTATCATCTACCTATCATCTACCTATCATTACTTACCACCTACCTACCTACCTACCTACCTACTTCTGTCTGTCTCCCTCTCTCCCTCCTTCCCTCCCTCTCCCTCCCTATCCATCCATCCATCCATCCATCCATCCATCTATCTATCTATCTATCTATCTATCTATCTATCTATCTATCTATCTATCTATCTATCTATCTATCTATCTATCTATCTACAGTATCTATCTATCATCTATCTGTGTGTATATGTGTATATATGCATGTGTATATATGTGTGTGTGTATGAATTTGTGCAGGGGTGAAATCCAGCAGGTTCTGACAGGTTCTGGAGAACTGGTAGTGGAAATTTTGAGTTGTTCAGAGAACCGGCAAATACCACCTCTGGCTGGCCCCAGAGTGGGGAGGGAATGGGGATTTTGCAGTATCCTTCCCCTGGAGTGGGGTGGGAATGGAGATTTTGCAGTATCCTTCCCCTGCCATGCCCACCAAGCCACGCCCACCAAGCCACACCATGCGCACCAAGCCACGCCCACAGAACCAGTAGTAAACAAATTTGGATTTTACCACTGATTCTGTGTCCGTGTCTGCCTGTTTATATATTCACTAGATGAGATGAGAGGCACACAAACACAGTGATGAGTCTGCTATTATAAAATAAAAGATGAGGATTTAGCAATTGGCTTTTGTCCTTGCAAGAAACACAGGGAATCAAGTTGTGATTATTTTTAAAAGCAAAAGGAAAATGAATAGTTTTGCTGGGCCTAAATGCAAACAAATCAACCAGCTATTAGGACTTACGTTTACAGACATTTGTGATCCCATGCTAACCAAAGTGAGGAATGGGAAAAAATAATCTTTAATATTCATACATGGTCACTTAAATATATATTTGTACTTTTTTCTTAACCAATATGGGGAAAGTATTTGAAAATGCGAACTTTACTATATTCAGGTAAAAACAAGTTCCAGAGCAAAAGAAAGCAATTAATGTCTGATAAGAGGGGAGAATATTGCAATTGGGAATTTGAAAAAGATTTTAACAATAAAGGCATAAAAAGCACGAAAAAGCTCCATAAAGCTACAGCCTAGAGCAAAATAGACTGCAGAAAATAAAAAAATTCAAAAGTCTTCTAAGCATGATACAATGTATTCTGGTTGATTTAAGGTTTCTAGATGATTTGGGTGGAGAAATACTTAATCCAGCTACTTATTTACAAGTTATTTATTAACAACAAAAATTCAGGTGGACTGCGAGCAAACTCATTATGACACCCTTAAAAGTATTGGGGTGCAAGGCTTAAGTATATTTTCATAAGGAATAAAAAAAATACATGAAAGTACAAAAGCCAGATAGGAATGATGCTGGGCTATCAAATAGGAGCAAAAAACTATTTAAATGTTGGACTTAAAACGTGGAAGAGCAAATATGTACAGTATTGCTCATGTTATTGAAGAAAAAAAAATAACAAACCCAGATGACTTGCAATATTTACTTGTTTACCAACTACTTGTTCACCAACTGTTCAAAGTTATAACAGTGCTGAAAAAAAGAGAGATTTACAACAGGTCCTTGTAGTTGTAGCTACCACAGTATCACCACAGTCACCAAATTGATTCCAATTCGGGTGCTTGGCAGTCAAAGCATCCCACAATCACGTGATCGTCATATGTGATTCTAGTTGATCGTGGGTCCGGTGGTCAGGATGATGATGGGAGGTGCTCCACCGATGGAATGGATCGGGTCTAACAGCTGAAAGGCTCCTCCCCTTCCTGTTGCCTCCCAGCTTTAGACTCGATCCGATTTGGATCAGTCACGGTTTGAGCTGCTCCGCTATTAATTAGGTTTAATTTGGCTTATAATTGGATTTTTTTTTTTTCTAAATTATCTTAGTCTGCCTTGGCAGCTTCCAGCGAGACAGGCTTTGGCCCCAAACCGCTGAGGACCGCTTTGGGCGGTAAGGGGTTTGGCTTTTCTAAATCGCTTGCCTGCCCCTGCGACGGCTTTCCTGGTTGTTTGCAGCAGCCGTTTGAATTTCCCTCTCTCTAATCAGCGCGAGGGACAGATCGCGCCGGCTGCGAGAGGCGCCAGCAGGGCGCGCTGCAGCGCGCGATTTCAGGCACTTTCCGAGGCTTTAAAAAGCCTCTGCCCGACTTTGGAGAGCTCTGGCCTCGTGGTTGGTGTTTTTGCAGCCAGTTTGCTCTTAATTTGATCAGCACCTCTGGGCTTCCCACGCGCTGGATTCGCAGAGGCTGGAAAGAGAGAGGAGGCAGATCCATTGCAGGAGCTACGGAACAGCGTTGCCTGGGCTTGGCTCCCAAACGCAGAAGGGCCTTTGGCGCTGAAGCTGTGAGTCCCTTGGAAGCAATCAGCGAAGTGGTGTGAGTTACCCCTGTTCCCAGTCCTTAGGCCCCTTCTTCTCCCTGGTGGGTGGCCATCTTGGGGTCCTACTGAGTCATTCGGCCGCCATTTTGGGACTGCCTTATTGTTGTGTCCTTGCCCTGCAGATCCTGCATAATGACTGGCAAACATTCTGGTTCAAAGGCAAGAGCCAAATCTAAAAGACAGGGCCCTTCCTCTGAAGAACAGTCAGGGGCCTCTACAGTTCCTGCTAAGAAAAGCAAGCAGTCCTCTTCTAAGTCTGCTGAGGACAGGTCCAGGGAGGAGCAGAGGCTCCACCAAGCCATTGAAAGATCCATCCAAAAGGCCCTTAAGGAATCTTCGATCATGGAAGTTACTCAGCCTGTCTCTACGCCTGTTCAGGCCTCATCTCCAACTGGGGCAACCCCTTCCCATTCTGAACAGGCCTTGGCCTTATCCCCTGATGGGAATGAAACTGCATTGGTTACTCAGGGGCAAATTAATGAGACTCTTTTTGGGGCCCAGGATCCTCCATCCCAAAAGGACCCTCCTCCTCCTCAGGGGGACAGGGCTGTTCCTGTTGCTGTGAGTCAGGCCCAGGGCCCTGCGATTACTCCAGAGCTTGCTGCCTTTATTCATCAGGCCATTCAGCAGGGTATCCAGGCTGATAGGAATGCTAGAACTGCCTCTTGGATATCTGATTCCCCCTCACAGGTTGATGTGGAGGGCTCCTGCTCCACTGCTGAACGGGCTCTCCCTACTGCCAGGGCTCATTCTTCAGCTTCGTCTATTCAGGCTTCCCTGGGGGGGGAGGATATTAGAGACCTGAGAGATTTGGAACTATCAGAAGATGAAGACTTGTCTCCTGACCAGCCATTGTTTGTAGGCCTTTTCAAGCCTCATATGTTCAGGTCCCTGCTCCATAAGGCTAAGGTCACCACTGGCCTGGGTATCCCTCAGGCTTCCACTCCGGGGGAAGGGGCCTCTATCTCAGCGTCGGTGCCTCTCTTTGAGGAACCTCCAGTGGAGACTGAGGAAATTCCAGCTCCTAAGTTGTTTAGAGATGTGCTTACAAAACAGTGGCAGGCTCCTTCCTCTGGTCCCAAACCGAATGCCCTGGATAAACGCATTTATAACCTGGCACCCGAGATTTCTAACCTTTTGCAGGTACCCAAGGTAGATGCACCTATTGCTTCTTTGTCAGCCTCTTCACCTTATACCACCGGTCCTCCAGAGGAGAGTCTTCGGCCCGAAGAACGCCGGATGGAGCATGCCTTGGTCAAGTCTCACCAGGCGTCCTCCTGGTCTGTAAAGTCAACTATGGCAGCTTCCTTCTTCAACCGAGCTGCCATCTTATGGCTGAGGCAGCTACAGGACCGCCTTCCGGTTTCTGACACTCGCACCCACCATGATGTTAGCAAGGTACTGGCGGCCTTAGAGTTCTCTGCAGACGCCACTCTAAATGCCTCTCGCTTCACGGCCAAGGCCATGGGGGCAGCGGTTTCGGCCCGTAGGCTTTTGTGGCTCAGGCCATGGCAGGCTGAAGTTAAGTCTAAATGGCGTCTCTCCTCGTCCCCGTTTGAGGGCTCTCAACTGTTCGGCTCTCCCTTAGAACCTCTGTTAGCGGAGACCAGGGATAAGCGTAAATTTCTTCCACCCACATCCCGCAGATCTGACCAGCGTCAGTCAGCCTCCTTTCGGTCCTTTCCTGGCCCGGAAACCCCCTATTCAGGGCGCAGAAATTACAGGCCTTTCCCCCCTAGACAACCCCGTCAGGCGGACAGACAAGGTGCCCAATCCCAGAGAGGGCAATTCCATAGGTCCTTCCGGGGTGACCGCGGGCGCCCCGCCCGCAGGTCACGTTGACGGTGCGCCTGGTTCTCCCATTGGGGGCCGCCTGGCCTTGTTCGCCAACCAATGGGAGGCCACGTCATCGGATGCATGGGTCAGGGAGACGATCCGGGAGGGTCTCTCTCTCGAGTTCCTCTCCTACCCTCCAGAACGCTTTCTCAGGTGCCCAATCTCCCGAGACAGGGCTCGTCGACTCCTCATGGCGTCGGCCATTCAACACCTTCTCGAGATCAGAGCAGTAGAGCCGGTTCCTCTGGGGCAGCGAGGACTAGGTTTCTACTCCCGCTTATTCGTCATCCAGAAACCCTCGGGGGGATGGAGGGCCATTTTAGATCTCAAGTCCCTGAACAGGCGAGTCATCTACCGCCAGTTCAAAATGCACAGCCTCTCTTCCATCTTGGAGTGCGTGCGCCCCGGGGACTTCCTCTCTTCAATAGACCTAACAGAGGCGTATCTTCATGTCCTCATCCACCCGGCATTCAGAAAGTTTCTCCGCTTTCACTATGCGGGATGTCACTATCAGTATCGGGCCCTCCCATTCGGCCTTTCCTCAGCCCCCCGAGTTTTCACAAAAATCATGGCGACGTTAGTGGGCTACCTCCGGACCCTTCCCATAAGGATACAGGCCTATCTGGACGATCTCCTCGTCCTCTCGGCTTCGGAGGTGCTGGCGCACCAGGACCTGGTGACCACCCTCCGGGTCCTGGAGAGCCACGGGTTCTCAGTCAACAAGTCCAAGAGCCAGCTGCTTCCCACAACCCGCATTCTTCACTTGGGGGCTCTCATCGATTCAAGGGAGGGCAAGGTTTACCTATCTCACGACCGCCTGTCCAGTCTGCGGTCTCAGGTTCGGTCAGTCTCATCAGGGAGACCGGTGTCCCTGGCCTCTCTCTCCCAGCTCCTGGGGAAATTAGTCTCCTGCATAGGGATTGTCCCTTGGGCACGGCTCCACTGCAGGGTTCCTGCTCCCTTACCAGAAAAGGTTTCTAGGGGCCTCAAAACACAAGGTCTCCCTTCCTCCCAGGGTCCTGCTCTCCCTCCGCTGGTGGGCCTCGGAAGCCCTTCTCAAGGGGAGGGACATTTGGGAACCTCAGTATCTGGTCATCACGACGGATGCCAGTCTCCGGGGCTGGGGGGCCCACCTGGGATCCTCTCTTGCCCAAGGGAATTGGTCCCCAGCCGACTTAGCCCACAATATCAATTGGCTAGAACTCCGGGCAATACACCTTGCCTTGCGAGTCTTCCAGGACAGAGTACAGGACAGACACGTCCTTGTTCGGACAGACAATGTGGCCGCAAAGGCTCATGTAAACCGCCTAGGGGGGACCCGTTCTCGCCTCCTCCTGGAGGAGTCTTTGAGATTGGGAGCCTGGGCGGAGACACACCTGAGATCCCTCAGGGCTTCTCACATATCGGGAGTCACAAACACACAGGCAGATTGGCTCAGCCGGGAGTCAGTGGATCAAGGGGAATGGAGTCTGGATCCGAGCCTGTTCCAGATGATCAGGGTTCGGTTTGGGGATCCGGTGGTGGATCTGTTCGCCACCCAGGCAAATCGGCAGACGGAAAGGTTCTTCTCTCGATTTCCGGAGCCCGGAGCCGAGGCAGTCGACGCCCTCATCAGCGACTGGCCAGCAGGTCTGCTCTACGCCTTTCCCCCTCTCCCGCTGATTCCCAAAGTCATCAGACGGATGCTCACGCTCCGAGCGGAGCTCCTCCTCATCGCCCCGTTCTGGCCTCGCCGCCCTTGGTTTGCGGATCTCCAGGGTCTCTCCATTCGTCGTCCATGGCGTCTTCCCGTCAGCAGAGTAGTCCTCCATCAGGGTCCATTACTTCACCCGGATCCGGCTTGGCTTCAGCTGACCGTATGGAGGTTGAGCGGCAAGTGCTGATGGCGGCCAGGGTCCCGGCGGACGTGATTCCAATCATCCAGGCGGCCAGGCGGCCTTCGACGGCTAGGATCTATGACTCAACCTGGCGATCGTTTGCAGGCTGGTGTGCGCATCGGTCTATCGTCGCTGCAAAGGCCACCACAGTTCAGGTACTGGGCTTTCTTCACCAGGGGTTCAAGGAGGGGCTGGCTACTAACACCTTACGCAGGCAGGTCTCAGCTCTTTCCTCCATCCTATGCTGTGGCTCCAGGCATTCCTTAGCCAACCGTTTGTTAATTCGCCTGTTTCTCAGGGGGGTCTCAAATCTCCGCCCTGGAACCATCCATAGGTATCCCTCATGGGATCTGCCTCTGGTCTTAGAGGCTCTCACTAGGGCTCCCTTCGAACCCCTTAGAGAGGTAGGGCTCAGATTTTTGACCTACAAGGTCTCCTTTCTCCTGGCCATTACATCGGCTAGGAGGATTTCGGAGTTGGCGGCTCTGTCTATCAGGGCTGATCTCCTTATCTTTCACCCAGACAGGGTGGTCCTTCGCCTGGACCCTAGTTTCCTCCCCAAGCTCAATACACCTTTCCACCGGGCTCAGGAACTGGTCCTTCCTACCTTTTGCCCCGGCCCTAGTCATCCCAGGGAAAAGGCTTGGCACACCTTGGATGTCAGACGGGCCCTCAAGGTGTACCTCCGTAGAACATCTGACTTCAGGCGGTCTGAGTCCCTCCTAGTATCGTTCCACCCTTCTAATATGGGCCAGAAGGCTTCTGCTATCACTGTGGGCCGTTGGATTAGGGCAACCATAGCCACCGCTTATGGGGTCCAGGATCTCCCTGTCCCTCCTCGTATTACGGCCCATTCTACACGCAGTGCAGCCACTTCGGCTGCCTGGGCGACTCAGGCTCCCTTGGAGGAAATCTGCAGGGGGGCGGCCTGGGCTTCCCCCACTCCTTTTATTCGCCATTATCGGCTTGACCGTTTCGCATCCGCTGAGGCGGCCTTCGGCCGTCGGGTGCTTCAGCAAGTCCTACACAGGTCCACGCCATCAACCTCGGCAACTCCCTCCCGGTAGTCCAGAGCTTTGGTATGTCCCATCATCCTGACCACCGGACCCACGATCAACTAGAATGGGCTTTGCCTTACCTGAAAGCCATTTCTGGTTGAGGTGGGTCCGGTGGTCAGCCCCACCCTTAGGTTGCCGGGTCAGATGGGTGTGGTCCTGGGGTTTCCTTTCTCCTCTATTGCAGCTCACCGTGTGGGTCTCTCACAAATCGAATCTCTTCAAAAGCTGGGAGGCAACAGGAAGGGGAGGAGCCTTTCAGCTGTTAGACCCGATCCATTCCATCGGTGGAGCACCTCCCATCATCATCCTGACCACCGGACCCACCTCAACCAGAAATGGCTTTCAGGTAAGGCAAAGCCCATCTTCATTGCCAGCTTCCATGATCTCATGATCATGTGACATAGTGTTTAACCAAGTGCTACATACAACAATAAAGCAATTGACATGTAGATAAGGGAGATCCAACACAATAGAGAAAACAATTCAGCCAATCAAGCTAGGTTATTTGAAACACTCTGAAACAGTGCACCACAGTTTTAATCAAGAGAAATTGCCATACATAGAAGGTAAGTAAACTCTACTCTCTTGGTATCAAAGCACCAATGTAATCTAGCTTGATAACAAAAACTTTGTAGGAAGAAAATCAAGTTTAGTAAACGTAGACATTCCAACATTTCAGCTCTGAGTTACCGTCTGGCATGGAAAAACCAGATCCCCATGGAAGGTTCAATTTAACTGATTCATTGCTAAAAGCCCATATGCAGGAATCTTCTCAACTGATGTTTAGTACCTGGTGAGAGCTAGATAAAGTTCAATGCAGTGGTGAAATTCAATTTTTTTTACTACCGGTTCTGTGGGCATGGCTTGGTGGGCATGGTGTGGCTTGGTGGGTGTGGCAGGAGAAGGATACTGCAAAATCTCCATTTCCACCCCACTCCAGGGGAAGGATCCCCATTCTCTCCCCATTCCTGGGGGAAGTTAATTGCAAAATCTCTATTCCCACCCCACTCTGGGGCCAGCCAGAGGTGGTATTTGCCAGTTCTCCGAACTACTCAAAATTTCCGCTACCGGTTCTCCAGAACCTGTCAGAACCTACTGGATTTCACCCCTAGTTCAATGGCAATCAAGAAGGGTTGGACTTAGTTCGCCTGTGACTACATAAGGACTTTAAATCGATCCCTCTTTTTATCCTTTCTCTGGCTCGGCTAGTCCTTCTTCTACATATTTTAAGTTCTGTATAGAACTTTGTCTCAGCTTGTCCAGTCCCAGTGAAGGACCTGATAGACAGACTGTACATTCTATGCAAAGGCTCCTTTTTATGCCCTCACTCTTGTTTTCTTTCACACAAGGTAGCCTCAACACCCCTTTGATTTTCTTGGAATTGTGCTGAGCTCAAAAAGGCATTTGATGTATTTGAAATGAGACCTTTTTGAATCTGGACTTTTTGCTCTTTGTACTGCAGCTGACTGACATTGTTCTCTCTAGAAATAAAACATATTGGACAATTAATCATGTTGTTCTTCCACTGCTGTCTGATGCTTTTAGTTGATACGTCACTTTTTAATATTTTCTTTCATTACTTGTGGTTCCTTCCAGGGCAAGACAACCAATATAGAAACCTCCAAACCCAAACTACAAGTAAAACCAATTCATTCAAATTGTAAAACTATAGAGAAACGGAACAAAGGGAAAATCTGTGTAACAGTGATAAATACCAGACCTCTCTCCCAAACAATCAGGACTAGCAACCTAAAAATCCAATCAGCAATATTTGTTAGCAGAAATGTTAAAACAATGACACAAGAATCCAAGCGAGCACTTAACTTTCAAATGAGGCACTTATATACAAAAGAGTTTTCAGCTTATGACATTTGTTTAGTGACTGTTCAAAGATACAGTGAGACTGGAAAAAATGACTTACAACTGGTCCTCGTTCTTATAACAGTATTCCTGTGAACATCATTTGCAACTTTCTCAGCCAGCTTCTGGCAAACAAAGTCAATGGGAGAAACAAACTCCTTCAAAAAATTTTTTCACTGCTGGTAAATGAATGAATCTTGTCACTGAGGATTGTGAAAGAATTTCCCCTACATATGGAGAAATTTTGAGGGGGAAAAAATCCATCTTTGCCCAGTGTTGCTAACTATCAAGCAAGTAAGCATTTATATACCACACTATAGTATAGTGATGGCTAACCTTTTCCGGACCGAATGTCCAAAGCGCCCACCTGAACCCCCAAAATGCAATGCGTGTGCAGCCCCCATGCATGCACCCCACCTCCTGCGCATACACTTGTGGCCCCCTGTATGCGCCCTGCCCCCACACATGTGCACATGGCTGCCCACGTGCTCTCCGTCCTCTGTGCATGGATGCGTGGCCCCCCTGCACGCGCCCCACCCCCACGTATGCATGGCAGAGACCTGAAAACCAGCTGGCTGGTGGGAAGCATGCGCGCAAATGGCAGCAGAACTGAATGGCAGCAGAACTGAATGGCAGCAGAACTGAACTGGGGTGACGGCTTGCATGCCATCACAGAGGGCGCTGGCACATGTGCATAGGTTCGCCATCATGGCTATAGTACTTTACAGGACTCTCTGGGTGAGTTACAATGTCAGCACAGTGCCCCTAACAATCTGGGTCCTCATTTTACAGACCTTGGAAGGATGGAAGGATGAGTCAACCATGTCAGGATCAAGCTCCAGACTGTGGGCAGAGTTGGCCTGAAATACTGTACTGCATCACCAAATGTCTACAAATGGGTTTGGAGCCTTCTTGGAACTGTTGAAAGGACTGTGTTGTAGATTGGAGCTAGGATACGACAACATCTATCTCCAATCTACAACACAGTCCTTTCAACAGTTCCAAGAAGGCTCCACACCAGGGGTGAAATGCTCCCAGTTCAGACCGGTTCGTGCAATCCGGTAGCAATGGAGGCGGGCGGTTTGGAGAACTGGTAGCAAAAATCCTTGCACACACACCCCCGCCACGCCCAGCTGAGCCGCACGATCATCAGAGGCTTTTTTAAAAAAACTTTTCAAAGCATTTTTTCTACAACCTCTTCTGATGAAAAAATGCTTTTAAAAGTAAAAAAAAAAAGCCTCTGATGATTGCACGGCTCAGCTGGGATCATCAGAGGCTTTTCAAAGCATTTTTTTTCTGCAACCTCTTGGCTGAAGAGATGGTAAAAAAAATGCTTTGAACAGTCTCTGATGATTCCAGCTGAGTTGCCTGATCGGCAGAGACTTTTCAGAGCATTAGAAAAAATGCTTTGAAAAGTTAAAAACAAAAAAGTTGGCCATGCCCACCCAGTCACATTACCCCCCCCAAGCCACGCCCACAGAATCGGTAGTAACAAATTTTACATTTCACCCCTGCTCCACACCCATTTGCACCACTCAGGTAACCCTGATGACACAGATAAATTTCCAGGTGACCTTAACGACTTGCTAAAAAAATTGCAAAGGACCAGCTGTCTGCAAGGAGTATAAACGCTTCCATTCCCCACCATCCAGTCAGAGCTGAAGAAGCTTCTTGGATGAGAAGTGAAATGTCTTCAAAGAAAAAACAGAAAGTCCAGTGGCCTCTTGAAAAAAGCACCTTTGGGACATACTGCATCACCAGTTGAAGAAACAGCAGTGATAAGGAGATTGTTCTTTCCCGTTCTTCTATTTTTGCCCTCTCTTTCTTTGGTGACTTGCCCCCTACTCGGTCTATCCACACAGGTCTTTTTTCTTTTCCTTTTCAGAATGTTTTTGTGCAGTTGCCGTTGCTCCTTCTGCCCTGTTCCCTCTGTTGAAATGGTTTGCGATTGTGCTTTCTATAATTACAAAAAATGGAGAAAAGGGCAAAACCCAAACAACACCAATTCACTAATTTCTTGAGCATTGAGGCTGAAATAACACATTCCCCATTAATACAATGTCATTGCATCTTGGTCTCATCTCCCATCTGACATTTACAGTGCAATGTTACAACTCTTTAATCAAAATCATGTTCCAAGTGGTGGGTATATATTGTAGTACTAATTAAAGAAGACCTGTAACACAACACCATTGTGCACTGTGTCATCTTATTCACTAGAAGAAGTGATAGGAAGATAAACGAGAAGAGGATGACAAGCAGCAAGATGGATGGACTTGATTATTGTGATGATGTTGCACTGTAGGGAGAGAGAGAAAGGTCCAGGTTGAGAAACTCGATCAACATGGTCATAAAGAGTTGGTGTCAACCAGCTTGATAGCACAAAACAGACAGTCACTCTATTTGAGAGCTCTTGAGCCCTTACCATGAAGTTAGTTAAAAGACTGGACAGGACAACATGCCACCTGATCATAGTAAAGTGTGATTAAATGTACCGGTATCTCTATTGAATGGTAAGAATTAAAATCTAAAGTCCATCTAGACATATCCATTAGCTTCCTTGTTTGGATTTCTGTCTCTGGGGATTTATTTCCTTTTCTCTCCCTCTGCTCCCCACATATGTGACTACTTTAACTCAGGGATGAGCTATATATCATATTGATTCAACCATGTTAAGACTAGAGTCCCACAGACCCAGAGGAAATCACTGGCATTTTCATGGTTTTGAAATTCTAGAAATTGTGAAGTTAAACAGTGAAATACGCTGGATAATTAAAGGAAGCCTTTTCTTCTGGACCTCCCAAACTATGGCATTCGTTCTTGTTTCCAAGCTCTTTAATGCATATGTGGAGAAGGCAAATTATAGCACCGAGAAAAGACGCTTCTCTACCTATTCACACTATTGTATGAAAGAGTGTATCAGAGTAGCACAAATCCCTGAATTATTTAGAAAGAGCTTCTGTGGAATGATAGTTAAGGGTCTGTCAGCATTTTTAAAACTCCTAGATTTGCAAGGTACTTTACCATTTCTGTAGCTACAAAATGTAATATGAGAAATGACATTTTGTTATACAGTATATTTTAAAAAGTATTACATACTTACACATATTGTTTTCCCCAAGGGCTTGATGTTTTCTCCAGTTTAATTCTCATAGCCAAGCTGAGAAATACAGACCAAAAAGGATCAGGTGAATAAGATGATACAATAAGGATTTGAGTGCAGGTTCATATATAGCTAAAAGTCCAAACTATTTTGACTTTTCCCTTATTGATATTTCACAACTGCAGGAAAATAGAATCATAGCAGCATTATGATTAAAAATCATCAGTTTACTATGCCATACATCACTAAAAAGGTAAAAATTGTATTGATCCATAAATGCATAAGATTGAGTTTCATATCATTTCACTCTCTTATTTTTTTTAGTTTCTAACTTGTTTTGAGACAACTCCTGGAAAAGAGCATATAGACTATACTTTTTTTAAACATAGTTGGTGTGTGAGATTTTGTGAGGTTTACAGAGATAACTGTACCACAACTAGCATTCAGTGAGGCAAATGCTATTTATAATATTTACCACAATAACGTCACTTTGGGCCAGTCACCCTTCTTAGCCCAACCCACCTCACAGGGCTGTTGTTGTGTATAGAATAGAAGGAGGAAGGAGTATTATGTATCTTCAGTGCCTTGAGTTACTTATAAAATATAATCTAAATAATAAAAAACATTTTGCAATGTGAACTATTTCCCTTTAGTTTATAGTAACTCAGTTGAATTTCTCCATTAAAATAACCTCCCGGTGCTTAGGCCTTTCCGTACTTGCATTCAGCTATGACAGGGGTGTCAAACTCAAGACCCGGGGGCTGGATCTGGCCTGCGATGTCAACCTGGAAACAGCGAAGGACTGGCCTGTGGTGCCTCAACCAGCAAAAATGGAGCTCTATTTTCACTGGCAGAGGGTTGCAGGAGACCGTCACAACTGAAAATGGAGCTTGGGAGCCTATTTTCACTGGCAGAGCACTCAGGCCACCACAGGCACGCTGACACGAGTGACATTGAGCTGGCCATGCCCACCCTGACCACGCCCACCCCAGCCCCCTGAGGTCAAACACAACCCTGATGCAGCCCTCAATGAAATTGAGTTTGACACCCCTGAACTATGACATAAATCTGCACTGGCAATGCATGTTTTGCGCCATAACCCCACAGGACTGCCTTTGTCTCACTTCTTAAGACCTCCATGAATCAAATTAAACTAGATCCTTAGCTGTTCTAGTGCTAAAGTAGCATTTTCCCTTAGAAGCAGATTGCAGTTTTGCTATTTCTGCAATCTGTTATGATTAATTGACTGTTTGATCAATGATGCAGTCTGGTGACCCTCTGGAGGGTGAAATCAGCCTGCCATTTATTGGCCATATTAGGCTGCTCTTGGCATCCCTGTGGTCTTTTAGCACAATCTGTTTCTTTAAAACTGAATTTCTCCCCAGTGCCCACCAAGTTTCTGGCTCCGAGATTGGATCAGCCTGAGTAGCAGCTGACCAGGAGAATGCACGATGAAGTGGAAGAGAAGGAGCTGGCTCTCTCTCAATTGATTCCTGATGTCCTTTCCCATAGTCTCTGCAACTTCCAGTCCCTGCAGAGATGCCAAATGGATGCTGTGCTCAACAGACCTGTGAGAGAGTGAGCTCAAGAGGGCTACCCTTCCACTATCTGGATCACAACAAAAGTCATCAATCAAGACAATGCTGTCCCAGGCCTGAATTTCTAAACCAGCTGAGATGACAGTATCTGAATCGGAAGCCTCAGTTTCCCATTAGCTGGCTTGTTAAGAAGTTGGTGTTGATTGTCATCATAACTGACACGTTTAGGGATGTTTGGGGTAAGCAGGACTTGATAAACGATGAGTTTCCTTACTCTTGACAGCTTCTGGATTTATACTGTTCACAACAGCTGTTTTTACAAGATCTCCTGCCCTTCTGGGTGGTCTGAGAATAAAACAAGCATCCCTAAACTTGGAAGAAAACGTACTTGGCAGATGTATGGTAATAGCAGCTGGGATTCTTCAGCCTTGCCTTCGCTTACACCTCTGTGTTATTTACATATTTGTTTAAACTATTTTAGATCATTTTTCCCCCAGGAAAAATGGGCTTCTTGCAGCTTTCATTAGAATTAAAATCATATTTTATCCCATTTAGAAACTTGGGGAAGAAAAGACCCCCCCCCAAAAAAAAAACCTCTAATGCCCTTCAAGAGCTTTTTCTGAATGGCTGCTGGGCTTGAAGAACTTCACTTAGGATTGTATTCCCGTGGAGGCAGGGGTGAAATCCAGCAGGTCCTGACAGGTTCTGGAGAACCGGTAGCGGAAATTTTGAGCAGTTCGGAGAAACGGTAGCGGATATTTTGAATAGTTCAGAGAACTGGCAAATATCACATCTGGCTGGCCCCAGGAGTGGGGTGGGAATGGAGATTTTGCAGTATCCTTTCCCTGCCATGCCCACCAAGCCACACCCACCAAGCCACGCCCACAGTACTGGTAGTAATAAAAATTGGATTTCACCACTGAGTGGAGGTGTAGAGTATTCTGATGTGGAGCATGCAAGAGTGTATTCCAGTGCAGGCTCTTTTGCTGTACTTCTAGACTGCAACCCCTTTTACACTCATTGATCTTTCAGTAGCATTTGATACCATGGATCACGGTACACTTTTGATCCTCTCTGATAGCTGTGGGGGACCAGAGGTGCAGTCCTTCTGTAGCTCTACTCCTTCCTGATCAGGGTTGGTGGGGGAAGAAAAATCAAGCCTATGGGCACTCCAATACAAGGTGTCTCAGAGCTCTGCCTCCACTGGTTTGGTCTGAGGTCCCTATGTTGACGATTTCTAATTCTTTCTCTGGAGTCACGGGGGAGAAATGGTGACACATGATGCCTGGAGGCTGTGAGGGACTGAACGGGACCAACCAAATTTAGATTTAAACTCTACAATTGGTTATGAACCTAAATATTATTTTATGAGTACAAAATTTCTTTAATTTACACACACACATACACATGAAGAGACACATGGGAAGGGGGGAGGAAGGGAGAGAGCAAAAGAGACCGAGAGAGAGACAGACAGGAGAGAGAGATAAACAGGAGAGAGAGAGAGACAGAGAGAGACAGAGAGAGAAAGACAGAGACAGAGACAGAGAGACAGTAAGAGAGAGAAAGAGGCAGAGAGAGTCAAAGAAAGACAGAGACAGAGAGAGACAGACAGACAGACACACACACACACAGAGGGAGACAGACAGACAGACAGACAGACAGGAGAGAGAGAGAGAGAGAGAAAGAGAGAGAGAAAGAGACAGGCAGAGAGAGACAGAGAAAGAAACAGACAGAGAGAGAGGGAGAGAGAAATCTATACGATCTGAAGAGAAATCAGAAAATATAGTCTAGCATACATAAGCAAGTATAAATTTATGCATATAAAGACAAATCATCAAAACCTATGTGCGTGCAGGTTCAGCCACCAACTTTAAAATAAAATTTAAACAAATCTTCCAAACCATCTCATTGTGCTCTAATGTCTTCTAGAGATTTTGTAAATCTTGTCAATCCAAATTCAAAGGATGTGCTCTAAATATTGTAAATTCTGGAAAATCCCATTGTCATAAAATGGTGATAATACAATAGAGCTGTTCTTATAAAGGAAGTTTTCACAGAACACAGTGAATCTAATGGCTGACGCTTTGTCATCTATCTTATTTCCTGCACAATGAATGTAATGGTTTTGTCAGAATGATGAAATAAGAATTTTAGTATAGAAATGCCAACTCCACCCTCTAAATATATGGCAGCGACGAAGCCGCAACGTATGTACAAAATGGGCAATGGTGTGCATTGTAAGGTCACAGTGTTTATTTTTTTATTTTATTTATTTATTAAATTGGTTTGCTGACCAATTTAATAAATAAATAAAGGTGAGTTGATATTCATCCTGTCCTTTGTTCCCTTGTTCCTTTTCTTCTCCTCCACACCTGATGCCCAGGGTTCCATAATGGATGTTGGGAATATTGTATATTGTGTATATAGTGTATTGTGAGCCATCCTGGGTCTTTGGAGAGGGGCGGCATATAAATTGAATAAATAACTAAATAAATATTTTACAATTGAAGACAACTTTATCTCATCCTCTTTGTGGATATTGATCCGTCTTTTAAGTTAGTACCTTTTCCATCTTGGCCCTATCGGAATTCAATTTGGTTCTCATCTTCTGGTTTGGTTCTCCATGGTCCTCCTTCAGCCAAATCCACCGGATGATTCTTTAGTTGGAGAAATGGGCCAGTTTTTTAAAAAAAATAACAGTAACAGAGTTGGAAGGGACCTTGGAGATCATCTAGTCCAACCCACTGCTCAATCAGGAGACCTATACTAGGGATTCGAACCGCCAAACTGCCAACTTTTCTGATTGACAAGTGTCTTAGCCACTGAGCCACCTAATCCTAGGCACTCCATCAGCTGCCCTCCTTGTGATAGATCTTGAGTGTGATTCCAGTTGTGCTGGAGAAATGGCTCGAACTGCGAGATGGGCAGCACATAAATTTAAATAAATAAATAGCTTTTGCTTTCCTTCTACTCATGCTATTTCCACCTCACTAATAGGTCGCTCCTTATACTGCCTCTTACTAGGCTAAACATTTTTTTTCCTTTCCTTTCCCCTCCTAGGAACTTCTTTTAGGCTATACTGCTACTTCTCACCTCTTCTATGTCTGTCTGTCTGCATCTGCCTGTGTCAAGAATCTTTCATTCATAACTCCATAATTCTTTTTCCAATCTCTGAAGTTTATTTCTTCCCTCTTTATCTTTAGGACAGATTTCTTCCCCCTCCCAGAGGTCCTCAATTTTGAATTCTTTGCAGGCTTCATGCTGTCTGCCAAGGAGCTCCCATCTCTTCTCTTGATCTTTACTTTGATTTATTCCATTTACCTTTAACATCACCAGTAATGTATTTCCTCTGCTTTTGAAAATTTTCCAGCTACAGACTTGTGTAACTGGAACCTAACACCCAACTAGGTTGCTTCTGTTAGCAAACCTGTCACTTTATACCAGACTTAGTTATTTTCCATCTCTATCATAACTTTCAGGCTTATATTTGATTGATTGACATTCTGTCTTTTCTCCAGGAGTTCCTAAATTACTGGAAAAGCAATTCTCTGCATTGTGATGTTGCCAAATTTTGATCTGGCAATGTGATCTCTCTGGTCTGCAGTAAAGGAGTCAAGAGCCACATGTAGCCCATGGGTTGTTCACTTCTGCTCAAGATATCACAACTGAAATCAGTTAATAAATTATGATATACTGGTTAAATGAAAGGGCCTGGAGGATATTGTTAGATATGCAGCTTCACTGATTAAAAAAAGAGAAAACAAAATTAAAATATAGCAATTCAAAAAAAATCTCTGTGATTGTTGCTGGACCTAATTCTTTACTCGGTGTCTTTTCCACAGTCAAAAAACTGATGCAAAGGGAAGTTAATACAAATTGTTTTCCATACATGTACATATACATATACACAAAACACACACACACACATGTGCGCATGTGTGCGTGCACACACACACACACACACACACACAAAGTATTTTTCTATCGAGGCACCTGGTCTACCCCAACATGTGGGAGGGCGCATACTGCATCCCTTTCGCCTTTCAGCTCCAATCCAGGAACCCTCAGGCAGTCGCATTCAGGACAAACCATTTTATACCAAAGTATAAAGTAAGGGTATGGCTAGCTGATGAGAGCTAAATAGCTTGAAATAGATCTATACTAGTCTCCCTTTATTTCTTTATCAGCAAAATATAAATTATATTTATATTTATATCAGTTAGCCATACCCTTACACACACACACACACACACACGTTTTCTTTTCTTTTTATAGGCCTTTATGTGTATTTCTCTTTAGCCAGGTTCTTCCTATGTAAACCAAGATTTTTATGCAGCCCTAGTTCAGTGAAATCACAATCCACTAGTTTCTAGGCTTTTTTCAGGCAGCCAGCAAGCACCCCGCTGTCCATTGGGATACTATGGAGACTAAGATAGATCTATTTCGGACTTATTAGTCCTCATCAGTTAGCCACACCCTCATCCCATGTATCCTCCCTGTAAAGGTACAGTATTTGTTTTCTTTTCTTTTCATAGGCCTTTATGTGTATTTCTCTTTAGCTAGGTTCTTCCTACTGGACTCTACGTAGTCTCCATAGTCCGTAGTCTCTTCTGGGAATATATATATACATATATACATATATACATAAACATATACATACATACATACTCCCAGAAACAATTAAAGAAAGTGTTGTTTCATACATGGTAATCTTTTAACCAACCTCTCTCCCCCCCCCCTTCTCTCTTTTCCCTTTCTTTGGTGAGAACAAGCTTTGATTATCTATTTCTTTGGAGAAAGAAAAAAAAAACCTTGATATATTCTTTTCATCATGAGAAAAGGGGTTTTGCTGTTTGTTTTAATCCCTATTGACAATGTTGGTAACGAGATAGGGAATTTCCTCTGATGGAAAAATGCCTCTTTGATCAAAGGTTTCTGTTTATGACAAAGCCATACAGATCAAATAAGGTAACATGAGTTCATAAAAAAACAAATTTACTTGGCCTTTTTCTATGAAGGCAGGAAAGAAATGGCAAGATGATGAAATCTAGCTAGTTCAGAACGTATTTTTTATTTTAATCCTGTTGCTTCTTCTTGGCATTCTTCATGTCACATTTGTAATTTAAAAAAACATACTGATCTCACTGGCACAGTTTGCAATCTAATGAAGAGAGCTGAAGCTATTCGTTTTTTTTTGTCCCCACAGATTTTTCTGATTCAAAAGCACACAAAATATGCAAAGATAATATAGCCAAAATAAAAAGCTCATAGTTTGTGCTGATTTATGTTTCATTTCATTCATAAATACCTCATCATTAAGTGAACAAAAAGACGAGGGCTAGCCAATCTCACTGGTGACCAAACAGGGGGTACAGCTGCTATTATTACATTTTATGTATGTTTTGCAGGGTTTAAAGCTTGAACACATAAAGATTTTCCTTTAGAAGGTGCTTGCTAAATTATCACTGAGGACAGCAAATCACAGGATAGGCCAACATAAAATAGTACAAAAAACCAGGCCATTTTTTGAGCTGTTTCTGTGCCTTTTTCTGGCTGTTTTCCAACTGTTTTCCGAGCTGTTATCAGACTGTTTTCAGGACATTTTTGGGGCCCAAAAACAGTCTGGAAATGGCTTGAAAGCAATCCAGAAAATGGCTGGAAAATGGCCCAGAAACAGCCTGAAAACGCACCAGAAAACGGCCTGAAAAACAGCAAAAAAACAGGCATGCACGCACCGGCCAGCTGGTTTTTGGGTTTCCATTGCTCCGGTGTGCGCACATGCATGCACGTTCTGGTTTGGGCACTTGGTCCCGAAAAGGTTTGCCATCACTGGCCTAAACCACCCTAATTTTTTTTTTTACTTTCTTTCTTGCTTTAGAGAGAGAGAGAGAGAAAGGATTCCTATTCCTACAATTGCACTTAAGTCTCTTTGAATAACCATTTGTCTGTAGTTGCAAGCAATCTTTCATATCACTGGTTCCAGGTCCGGAGTTGCCTTTTCACCAACCAAATCCTAAAACTAAAAAAAAAGAAAAAAAAAAAGAAAAGAAAAAAAAGTAGAATTTTCTGCAAACGTATGTTATAAAGCATTGAAAATATTCCTGTGTATGTTTTTCTTTACATAGGGGTAATTGCTTGTTTGTTGAAATAGGAAACTGGGATATGTCTATGGTGGGGCAGCACATTTAAATATGTTTTCGGCCAAGCTTGAGTATGGCTAATATTTTCAGTGCTGAGTCTCTCTAGAAGGATAGCTTTGTGTATACTCGTAATTTGCAGTCAATGGTAAGGCTAATGTGAGCTAGGCCACATTGGGTTCAGCAAATTTTGAAATCTCTAACAAATTGGATAGATCATTATGTCATAGAACTCTGTTCATTCATTAAGGGTTTTTGAGCCCAATGAATTGTAATGCTATTATTTAAAGCAATTGCAATTTTCCATCTACTGTCTTTATCAATACAAGTTTGATTGGGCTTATTGAATACCGGATGGAATCTTTCATACAGGATCAACATTTGATAAAGCACCAGTTTCTCCTCCAAGTTTTTTTTTTTTACAACGACTGAAAATCTGGATGGTAGCATTGGGATAGTTGGGATGAAGCAGAGATAAGTGGGTGGTAACAGTGTAGACAAGGAGCAGTGCAGAAAGGGGGCATGTGTCAGTTCCATCTGCCTGACCTCCCCTTAAACCTAGCGTTAAAGAAGAGAGCAGCTGGGTAAACTAGGTAGAACTTTGTAAGCTTGTCAGGATGCTTCAGATTCTTCCTCTGTTGCTTTTCTGTTTTCAAATTCTAAGTTGCCGAGAGTCATTATGAAATCAAGTGGCTTCCAAATCCAATTACACACATATACATCCATGCTTTGCAGAAAATAATACAGGAAAATTGCAGATGTGAAAGGTTTGGTCTGAGAAAGCTTCAAAGAGATAAAGAACTTATAATTGACATCGGGAGGAAGAGAGATGTTCATTTACCATTGTACATAAATGGTGAGGAGGTGGAGAGGGTTGGCAGTTTTAAATTTCTGGGCATTTATATCTCGAAGGACCTCTCATGGACTATGAATGCTAACATGCTTGTGAAGAAGGCACAGAAGAGTCTGTACTTCCTGAGAATGCTCAGGAAGATAAATCTATCTCAGCATCTACTTCTGTCCTACTATCGCAGCACCATTGAGAGTGTCCTGATATAAGGCATTCTTGCATGGTATGGGAGCAGCTCTGTAGCAGACAAAAAAGCTCTACAGAGAATCCTTAAAACTGCCCAGAATATCATCAGGCTGCAGCTACCAACCCTGGATGACATCTTTGAATCTCGCTGTTTGAGGAAGTTGCATAACATTCTCAGAGACTCTTCCCATCCTACTTACAATCTTTTTGAACTGTTGCCTTCTGGCAGAAGATACAGAACAATTAAAACTCAGACCACACGTTTTCTGAATAGTTTTTATCCCAGAGCTATAATTGCACTCAACAATGAACTAAAGGGCCACCATCAGTGAGCTGTTGGACAGCATTACTTGGTCTGTTGTGTGGATGTTTGGGTGGTTTAGGGGTGGGGAATTTGTGGTGGGTGGGTGGGTGTTTGGGATTGTTATGTGTGTTGGACCTAGTCTTTGGGTGTTAAGTGAATTTTATTGTATACTGTGTATATACGTACAATGACAATAAAGTTATTATTAAAGAGCAGAATAAGAGAGATCCTAGCATAATGTGTGAACCTAGTCCCAGATTGCTAGTGAAGCACAGGAATTTTTGTATGAATTCAGTTCAGAAATATTCTTCAGCCTTCAAACCATGAGTTAAGGAGTGTAAGATTCTTTTTTAAAAATGTGGAGTTTTCTTGACTGTTATTATAAAGAGAAAAATAATTCTGGGGAAGCAGGACCAAATCTGGACGACAAAAGTAAATACGTTCATTGGTAACAGAATATAGAAATATACTACTTCAGTTAAAAACAATGAAAACCTTTTAATCATAATTACGCAGGACAACAGAGTGAGAGGCTTATCTTATTTTGAAATATTGTATGCACTGAGTTTAAATTACATTTAAAGTCAAAGGGAATAAAACATTCAATGAATGGTTGTAGGAACTTAGTACTTCTAGTCCAGTGATAGCGAACCTTTTTGGCAATGAGTGCCCAAACTGGAACGTGTGTGTATGCGCATACATGTGCACGTGTTGGAGCACCGGAAACCCAAAGACCAGCTGGCTGGTGCGCACATGCCTGGGTTTTGGTCATTTCCAGGCTGTTTTTGGTGCAAAAATGGCCTGAAAATGACCCGAAAAACAGCCTGAAAATGTCCCCAGAACAGCCTGAAAATGGCCCGAAAAACAGCCTGAAAATGGCCCAAAAACAGCCTGAAAATGGCCCAAAAACAGCCTGAAAATGGCCCGAAAAACAGCCTGAAAATGGCCCAAAAACAGCCTGAAAATGGCCCAAAAACAGCCTGAAAATGGCCCGAAAAACAGCCTGAAAATGGCCCGAAAAACAGCCTGAAAATGGCCCGAAAAACAGCCTGAAAATGGCCCGAAAAACAGCCTGAAAATGGCCCGAAAAACAGCCTGAAAATGGCCCGAAAAACAGCCTGAAAATGGCCTAAAATAGCCTGAAAATGGCCTGAAAAACAGCCTGAAAATGGCCCAAAAAACAGCCTGAAAATGGCCGAAAAAACAGCCTGAAAATGGCCCAAAAAACAGCCTGAAAATGGCTCAAAAAACAGCCTGAAAATGGCCCAAAAAACAGCCTGAAAATGGCCCAAAAAATAGCCTGAAAATGGCCCAAAAACAGCCTGAAAATGGCCCAAAAAACAGCCTGAAAATGGCCCCAAAACAGCCTGAAAATGGCCCAGAAACAGCCTGAAAATGGACCAAAAATAGCCCAAGAAAGGCCTGAAAATGGTCTAAAAATGGCATGTTTTTTGGCTGTTTTTCAGGCTATTTTCAGGCCATTTTCCAGCACTCTGACACCTGTGAAGACCAGCTGGCTTGCGCACATGTGAGCACTGGAAACCAGAAAAGCTGCTGGCAACGCCACGCATGCCCACAGAGCAGGCTCTGCGTGCCATCTCTGGCACACGTGCCATAGGTTCGTCATCACAGGTTCATCTAGTCTAACAAAGAGAAGGACTAAGAGTGACTTGATAACAGTCTTCCAAGGACCTGAGGGGCTGTCACAGAGAAGACAGGGTTAATTTATTCTCCAAAGCACCTGAGGGCAGGACCAGAATAGATGGAAGATCATTAACCTAGAACTGAGGAGAACTTTCCTGACAGTGAGAACAATTAATCAGTGGAATAGCTTATCTCTGATAGTTTTGGATCCTCCATCACTGGAGCTTTCCAAGAGGAGACTGGACAGCCATTTGTCCACAATGGTATAGGATCGAGCCAGGATTGGATTAGAAAACCTCCAAGGTCATTTCCAATTCTATTATACTGAAACATTTATTATATTTAAACTAAATTATTCAAATGTAGCTTAGGTTCTGGTCCCATCAAACTTTTTTGATTACCTTGGTTTGTGATATTATTGGGATTACCTGTCTTTGATAGTTTCTCTCATCCTACCAAGACCAATAAGGCAAACATTCTCTGAATTCCTTTCATTCAGTATAATAAATGCCCTATTGCCCAAGATATGAGGCTTTTCTTTTGAGGCACCTGTCCTCAATATCATCTTCTCAGAGATCCAGGTGGTCTTGTCCCTGTTGTTCATACTAATGCATTAAAAATCTGATTATTTCTTTAGTCACTTGAAATGGAGGGAGTTTTAGGTGAACTTGGTTGGTTGCAGAGGTGGGTTTCAGCACGTTCTGACCAGTTCTGGAGAACCGGTAGCGGAAATTTTGAATGGTTTGGAGAACCAGTAAATACCACCTCTGGCTGGCCCCAGGGTGAGGTGAGAATGGAGAATTTGTTTTTTAAAAATTTTTTATTGTTGGCGACTCAAAGTTGCTCTAGTAAGATGAACTATCATTTATTGTTTAATTAAATCGGTCATTTAAAGCATGTTGCAGTTGCAGTCACCTGTTCAGATGGTTGCTGTGCCCCTTCTCTTTTCCTAGTGCCATTCAATGCACATTACCCAAGATTGTGAGCTAGACAAGTTCATTTCTTTAACACTTTACCGAAAAGTCTTATAAATACCAAACTTATTCTCAAACCAATCAAGCATGCTAGCCCATTAGCAAGCACGATGTTACCTGAAGATTGCATTTGAGAGAACAGGATCTGAGAATAGCTCACAGCCAGACATATCTAGCATCTTAGATATGTTCATGCTCAGCATTGGGTAGATTTTAGTGTCCTCGAGAATTAGAATGCTCAGCATTATAATTCTTTCAATCTGCTCTTTTTGATCATTTAGGCTTAATTGTCTGCTCAAAGTAGTCAGAAGTAACTCTAGGCTACTTGAGGTTGACAAGCATTCTGCTGAAACTAGTTGGCAAACCAGTTGCTATATGATTATCCCTGGAAGGTTTTTTTTTGGTGTGTATGTGTGTGTGTTGGGGTGCAATCAAGAAACAGAACAAAAAAATGGTAATGCTCCAGATAGAAAATTGAAATCCAGTAAATACCATAAAAAATTGTAGTACAAATATAGCAATGTTATTTGGCCTACTATATTGCTATAGTAGCAATAAATCGGGGTAGAAATCACAAACTGTAATGGAATTGAAATGCTGAATGGCCAAACAATCAGGAGCCATTAGGATGAAGCTGATGAATTATACAAGTATAATTGGGTGTTTTTGATTAGTAAAGAACAAGTCAAAAACAAGCATTGATGCAAGTTAACAATTGAAATTTACTGAATGTGCAGGAAACAAAACATGGATATCAAAATAATGTAATAAAAGCAAGGACAGAATGCTGGCAAGGAAAAGCATTGCATGGTCAATATTTACAAAAGGTTGAGGAGAAAGTGGATAAAGATAAAACCTGGCAGTGTCTTACAATTGGAAGATTAAAAAAAAAGATACTGAAGGTTTGATTTTGGCTGTTCAAGAGCAACTATTTTCGGTAATGCCAGACTGAAAAAAAAAAGTTGAATTATTTGAAGTGCAGATTGAGAAAAGAGGCAGAAGAAACAGTGGATCATATACTCAGCTCATGCAAAAAGTTTGCACAAACTGATTATAAGCAACAACAGGACACCAAAATGATTCACTGGAACATATGAAAAAATTATCATGTGCTAATAAAAATGATGGGAGTGCATAGTTCAAAAAGTAATAGAAAATCAGCAAGTTAAAATATTGTGGGATTTCTGAATACAAACCCATAAAACCTTGGCTCACGACACACCAGATTTAACAGTGGTTGAAAGAAAGAAAGTGTGGATAATTGATGTGGCAATAGCAAAAATTAGTAAAATAGAAGACCAAGAACTGGAGAAGAACATAAGATCAAGATCTGGAAATTGAAGTGGAAATTGAGAGTCATAAACTCTTCCCAGTGGTCCCAGTGGTAATCAGCACATTGGGTGTCATACCCCCCCCCCCCAAATCTTAGATGGCACTTAGAAAATCTGCACATTGGCAACATTTCCATCACTCAATTGCAGACGGCCACTCTGCTTGGATCTACACATATACTAGCTGATCTTTTCTTTTATGTACATCGAGATCGTATGCACCAAGACAAATTCCTTGCGTGTCCAATCACACTTGGTCAATAAAGAATTCTATTCTATTCTACTAGCTGATACATTATGACATCCTAGGTTCTTGAGAAGCCCTTGGTGCATATGAAGGCTAACACCAGCTAAAGAACTAGCAGCTGTGACCCCCACATTGTTATGTATATTGTAATAATAATACTGGAACTTCTAGACAGGCCTTGAAAGAGCTAGATTACTTCATCGATCATCTGGTATCTTTCAAACCACAAAGCTCCGTCAATATATGAAAAGAGAAAAGTAAATCCAACGGGGGAATCTGTCTACGTGAGCTTTATTAAAGTAAGCATGGCCATAGATCTTTGTTATCCCTAATACCTTGAGACCAAGGGATGTTTTGTTTTGCTTTGCTTTGAAATGAAAAACATTGCCCCCTCAAACAAGTTCATCGTTTTTCTGAACGTTTCCCAACACACTTGAGCTGACAGGGTCTGTGGATAGCAGCTAGGCAGGCATAGCTGAAATCCTTTCATAGCTCAAAACAAATCTGGTTATCTTTTTTCAAGTGCTATAAATAAAAGGATGAGTCAAGGCTCCCAACAAAAATAAAGAGAGCAAGTAAATGGTCAGATTGAAAGAAATCTACCACTTACATTTTTCCAGACATAAAATCATGTCCTGCGGTTTCATTATTACTTTGCCCCTGGATTGATTCTCTGTTGAAACTCCCAAGTTCTCATACAAAAAAGATTTTAAAAATCTGCTGAATTAAACTTTAAAATAATTTTACAATCTCCAAAAGGTTATATTACCTCTTTGCAATTTTAATTTGGTGTTACAATTTTGGGTTTTTAAGATGTGAAACTTAATAGCTTTAAGTTCTTTGGAAATGTATTTGGAAGTAAATCCTATAACTGAAGTATTAAATGCTGTCAGGTAGAATCTGGATAGAGGCAATTATAGGGGTTTGTAACCAAGTGTGCCAATTCTCTAACACATGGATGGGCAACCAGAGCCCATTAGAGGTTGTGAAACTAAGCCAAATCAATGCTAAAGGACAATGAGAGTTTCAGTTAAACCATTACAAACAGCCCCTGTAGACTTCCAGCTGCTATTTGATTTTCCTTCAACGGCTCTAATTCCTTCTTCTATGATCTTTCCTATGTAAAATTAAGGTAAGCAGCCAGCTCCATTTTGAGGCTCTGTAGAGACTCCCAAGATGGCAACATTAATTGAGGCTCTGTAGAGACTCCCAAGATGGCAACAAGATTGGGGGGAGGGGGGGGAATCTCCATTTTTTGGGTAATGCAATTTCCCCCCTTCTTTCTAAAAAATATTAAAATATTGCTATATTCTGCCTTTCTGGTGCCTATGTACCATTCAACCGCAATGAACAGAATACAGAATTTCAGAACTTTGGAAATAAAAAGCAAAACACACTCACAATGATGAAATGATCTAATGAAAGCAGCAGAACCAGCAAGTAACATCTTTAATTGTAGAGATGGACAACTACGTACATGGCCTATGGAGTGTAAGCTTTTCTGGACTTATTAGCAAAATTCCACTGATGTAGATACCACCTGGTTCTCAGTGCAGGAGGTTACAT
This sequence comes from Masticophis lateralis, assembly GCA_030761175.1. NCBI lineage: Eukaryota > Metazoa > Chordata > Lepidosauria > Squamata > Colubridae > Masticophis > Masticophis lateralis. The sequence continues at coordinate 42,440,843 of JAUDYJ010000002.1, read as the reverse complement.
TGCCAAAGACTATGGAGACAATTATTTTTCTTGTTCATAACTCATAAAGTAAGAAAACCAGGCCACGAAAGAACACGGTGGCTGGACACCATCAAAGCTGACACCAAACAGAAGCAATGCAGGATTGGAAGATATGGAGGGACCCGTACCATAGAATTGCCGAGAGTTGCACATGACTGAATGAATAGCATTGGTCATCATTATCATCAATGCATAAAGAAGGTAAGTTAAGGTAACGTTAAATGTTAAGCTACGTTTATTTTTAATACTGCTTCTCAAACATTCAAAGAACAAATGTGCAATATTCAGGAATAATCCAGCACTTTTCCTTCAGGACTGACAAGATTAGATACATGAGATGGGATCATAGTAAGGAACAGTGTAGACAAGCAGGATTCCTGAAGGTTCTGCTTGGCTTCCGGTGATCATAAGCAAAAGTTATTTTTAGATCTTGCTGATCAAGGTGGAGAACAGTGGTGGGTTGCTCCCGGTTTGCACCGGTTCTATAGAACCGTTAGTAAAACTGGCGGGAGGCTCCACCCACCGACTCCAACGTCATCAAAATGCTTCTGCGTATGCACGCGGCCCTGTTGTGAACTGATAGTAAAGGTAAGTAGAACCCACCCCTGGTGGAGAAGTTAGGATTTTAGAGGATAGGGCTGCTATGAGGGTTCCTGTGTTGTGGTTCAATTGGTGTCTGTCTTCTGGAAAAGTAAAAAACTACTTTATGAGAGTCAAGTTCCATTTGGAAGTATTCTCACATAAAATTTGACCTTGGCCATGAGATGGCATTGTCACACTTATCTTACCAAGTAGTTAGAAGGTATAATTTATGATACATTTTCATATTCAGAGGGGGAAAAAATTACAGTATCATTCTCAGTCTGTGGCCTCTTAACATTTTCAGCTCACCAGATGTTCCTCCTCTGTTTAAATAGTTCTTGATGGTTGCAAAGTAAAATAATGTTGAACCATAAAGAGATTGGGGTCATAGTATGAAGAAATACAGGTGAGTGACTGCGATGATAAAATATGTAACTCACACCAACAGCACACAGGATGGTTAATCTGTATGTGTTATATAGACAATTTCATTTTGTAGACGATTCTGACAACAGATCACCCTCCCACCCCCCTCCTGATTGTCTCCTACAGGTGTAACAAACTGATCAAATTCCAGAAACATATTGAAGCCTTAACTTTCCGTTTGTAGGAATTCTTGAAAGAGGGTATGTATTAAAGACAATATTTTGAGGACAATTATTTATATATATTTTAAAATAAAAATTTTAAGATTGCAAAAATATATATCAAATTATAATTGCATATACTTTGGAGACTAGAGTCATAGAAACAAGGACAAAGTATCATAATTGTTGGGAAGGTACTGTATATTGAAGATACCATCAGTGAAAGAATTCCGAGTGATAGGGTTCAGGAAGAGTATTATGCTGTTGCCCTCATTCTGTGGAATGTTATCCCCTCCCCAGAGGTGAGATGGGCCCCCACTCTCCTAGTCTTCCAGAAAAGCATGAGAATATGGCTCTGTTATCTTGCTTAGTGCTCCCGCGGGGAGCATGCAGCCATGGGGACTAGTAAGTGGCCCGAAAGCCCTCCCCCTGCCATTTTACTTTTTAATTATCCTTGCCTCTTTCTAACTTTTAACTTGTTTTTTTAAAAAATATATTTTTAATTGTCAATTCACAAAGCATCCCTGGCCTGCTCTCGTGTTGCCATAGGCAAGGGGGATGGGAAAACGGTGAAGCAGCACAGCAGCCAAAAACAAAAGCACATTCCAGATCTCTCTCTCAAGGCTGTCTCCTAGGATTACCCATAGCTGCCAGAGGGAAGTGATCTCTACAACCAGTGAAATTGCTCCGCTGGTGAATGTGACCCTGGGAAACAAGGTCAAGATTGGGTCGTAAATTACGTGGGGTCAGAGTTGGCTTCACTTGGAATGTGCCGACATGAAGCTCCTAATAAATGATTGGATTTCTTTTGGAGCTTGACTAGAGGCTCATGATTTAATTAGGGCATCCATCAGAACACTGACATTAATGTTTTAATTGCATACTACCCAGTGCCCCTCTTTGAGGGAGATGGATGGTTTTAAAATTTGACAAATAAATAAAGAATTGTAGGGAGGCAAAGTGCTGGAAGGTCATATATCTCCAAAGCTCTGTATCTCCTAGCAATGAACTGGGTAGTAGGATGAACTTTTTGCTCTTATTCCAATTCTTTTCCTCCACCTAAGATTCCTCCTCTTTGTTTTGATGGAAAAAATGGGAACCTGAGGGAGTTTGAGAGCTGAATGCTTTAGAAAAGCAGGACAGATCAAATATATACTTTCATCTTTTTCAGACCTTAACTCCCACCTGCACACCTAAGAGGTCAAGCAATGAGTCTGAAGCCCTGCAAAACACATTTTTTTCTGAATGGAGTTTTTGTTAGAAATGGGACATGTGGTCCATGCAGATAAGCCGTAACCTTTCAGACGGACAGAGAGACAGCCAATCAGCCAGTCAGTTAGTCAAATATGCACACACAATTAATTGAGATTGAATCAGGCTTTTGCTTCTCTCTTTCCTTCTTCCCCTTCCTTGTTTAGAAAAACTCAGTATCCTTTTAAAGTAAGACTTCCCTATGCATACTCCAAGGTCAGAGAAATGGCGATATTTAGTGAGTACTTGATTCTTTCCTGGCATTTGAAATACCCTTCTACCGTGCACATGGGTCTAAGTGTTTCCTTATCGGGTTATAAAGTGTGAATTAAATTACAATACAATGGGAGAGGTGGTGGGGAATGCAGTTTGTAGCAATTCCAAATGGGGGAAAATCTTCAGCGGTGCGTAAAATGATTCGTTGAGCTGTGGAAACAAAGAAACCAAAGAAACAAGCAGCCATAGCTAAGCATTTCATCTTGGTCATAGCTTATAGAAATAATAAGACAAGTCAATTAATGTAATGCTCTGTTGCTTCAGGAAAAAAAAACATGTAAAGGAAAAAAATGGAGTTGTTTACTGTATGAAATCAAGCAACCACAAAACCAAGAAAATAAAAGTGGTTGGTTTCTCCCAACTAAAGAAAGAATAATTTCAGTTTATCAATCCATCTATCTCCCCAAAACATAGCTGCCAACACAGGACTTCATTAAAGCCTTTAAAATACCAAATTGTAGGGCTGTGCAAATCCTTTGTGATACCACTGCTCCATAAGCTACACTGATTCCCATTTGGCTTGCCTATGCAATTCAGTATGCTTTCTACCATCTACAAACTTCTCCTGGCATAAAGGTAAAGGTTCCCCTTGCACATATGTGCTAGTCATTCCCAACTCAAGGGGTTGGTGCTCATTTCAAAGCTGAAGAGCCAGCGTTGTCCAAAGATGTCTCCGTGGTCATGTGGCCAGCATGACTAAATACCAAAGGCGCAAGGAACGCTGTTACCTTCCCACTAAAGGTGGTCCCTATTTGCCCACTTGCATTTTTATGTGCTTTCGAACTGTTAGGTTGGCAGAAGCTGGGACAAGTAATGGGAGCTCATCATGTTACGCAACACTAGGGATTCGAATCGCTGAACTGCCGACCTTTCGATCAACAAACTCAGTGTCTTAGTCACTGAGCCACCATATAGTGACTAGTTATTTGAAAGCCACTTAGTTTCTGCCCATCCTTTATGATTGGAGTAGAAGTACTCCAGGTTGTGTTTATTTTAAAAATTTTATCTAGCAGGTTCTAGAAAACAGTCTTTTTTTGCCACAGCACCTGCATTCTGGAATAGTATCCCCTCAAAAGTCTATATTGCTTCCACCCTGGTGTCCAGCAAATCACTGAGATCATCACAGAGGCTAAAACATATGAAGAACCTTTGCAGGAATTGGGTACACCTAGTTTAATGAAGAGAAGGACTAGAGGTGACATGATAACAATATTCTAATATCTAAGGAGTTGCCACAAAGAAGATGGGATCAACCTATTATCCAAAGAACCTGAAGGTAGAACAAAAATAGCAATATTTGGAGAGTAATGAAGCAGAGAACCAATTTAAAACTAAGGAAAAATTTCCTGACAGTTACAACAATTAATCAATGGAATGACTTGCCTTCAGAGGTTTGGGTGGTTTATTGTTGAAGGTTTTTAAGAAGAGATTGGAGGACCATTTGTCTGAAATGGTATAGGGTTTCCTGCTTGAGTAGGAGGTTTGGTAGAAGACCTCCAAGTTCTCTTCCCGCGCGGGGGATTATGGGAGCGATGGGGCGCTCCAATGTGACACCTCTCCTGCGCAAGCTGCACTTGGTCCCGGTGGTCTTCCGGGTGCACTTCAAGGTGTTGGTGACTGCCTTTAAAGTGCTCCATGGCTTAGGGCTTGGGTATTTGCGAGACCACCTTCTGCCACCAATAGCCTCCCATCGGCCAGTACGCTCACACAGAGAGGGCCTCCTCAGGGTGCCATCGGCCAGACAATGTCGGCTGGCGACCCCCGGGGGAAAGCCTTCTCTGTGGCGGCACCCTCCTTCTGGAATGACCTACCCCTGGAGATACGCAGGATATCAGACCTCCAGACTTTTCGTCGGGCCCTTAAAACCCACTTGTTTCATCTAGCCGGGCTGGCTTGATCCCATCCTCTGTTTTAAATTGGAACTGATCTTAAATTGGACTGTTTTAATTGTCGGCCGAAAACATTTAATATTTTTAAATTGTTTTAATTTTTGTATATCATGTTTTATCCTGGCTGTTCACCGCCCTGAGTCCGCAAGGAGAAGGGCAGTTTATAAATTGAAGCAAATAAATAAATAAATAAACAAACAAACAAACTCAGTTATTTTGTTATTCTCTTATTCTCCCAGTCTTTGAGGTAAGGTGGATGTGGAAATGAATAATTTCAAATGTATTATTGGTATTTTCCTCTAATCTCTATGATCTAAATTCTTTTTTTTGCTAATTCTTATTTTTAAAGTTGTAAGCCACCCACAATCTCGTGGAATTGGGCAACTCTAAACTGTAACATCACAGCATCTGTCAGTTAGGAGGTATCATAAGAATGCTGATGGATTAGATTACAGTAAGGATGTCTTATTGCATATCAATTTCTTTTCCAAGATATTCTCTGATTGTAAAGAGCAGAATAATTCATTTTTTATGAATTATGTTATTTTATCAGGTACTGAAGGTCAACCCTCTGAGGACTGCCTTCACATGGCTATTAAATTGACCAACGTTTTGATTTGTACAATATATTGATTCGTGAACTAATCAAATGGGTTGAGTTCAAATAACAGAGTAAGCTGCAAGAAGCATAGCCGCAGCACTAACTAAACTCAGGAAGCCATGCCAACAAACTTACTAGATCACTCTTGGATCAGGCTACCCTTACAATTCATGCCTAATCCACCGGAATCATCTTCTTTGAGTTCAAGGGGCTTATTTTCAATTACGTGAGTACAGAATTGCAAAATGTATTGTGTGCGGAAGAAGAACATTTGAGGAGAGAACAAGGCAGTCCCTTCAGTTAAAACTCCTTTTGATTTAGGCTCTGTTGAGAGTTTGTTACCCTCTGTGGCTTTTAATAGTTCACAGTGGGAACGCAGCATTAATTCTACAGTCGGGAGACATAAGAGATCCCAATTTGTATAACGTCCAGGCCAGCTGAAGGGTTTATCCTTTCTAAACAGCATTCTTAATTAAAAACGGATGGAATCAAGTAGATGTGTGAATTCTGAAATTTGAAGATTTAGGATTTAGGATTTATTGGATTTATATACCGCCCTACTCCCGAAGGACTCAGGGCGGTGTACAGCCAACAATAAAAATACATACGTACAAAATTTAAAAACCAACTAAAAACAGATTAAATGAATTTGGCCCGGACAGAATTAAAACACCCCAATATAATTTAAATTTTTTTTAAAATTTAACACTAAAAACGGGGAGTGGTTAGGCCAGGCCCGCCTGGCGAAATAGAAAAGTCTTAAGAGCGCGGCGGAAGGTGGGCAGATCCGGGATCCTCCGTATCTCTGGGGGGAGCTCATTCCAGATAGTAGGTGCCCCCACAGAGAAAGCTCTCCCCCTGGGGGCTGCCAGCCGACATTGTTTGGCTGACGGCACCCGGAGGAGACCCTCTCTATGAGAGCGTACTGGCCGGTGGGAGGCTATTGGTGGTAGTAGGCGGTCCTGCAAGTACCCAGGTCCTAAGCCATGGAGCGCTTTAAAGGTAGTAACCAGGACCTTGAAGCGCACCCGGAAGACCACCGGGAGCCAGTGCAGCTCGCGCAGGAGAGGTGTCACATGGGAACGCCATGTCGCTCCCATCACCACCCGCGCGGCCGCACTCTGCGCCAGTTGGAGCCTCCAGGTGCTCCTCAAGGGGAGCCCCATGTAGAGAGCATTACAGTAGTCTGTAATGAGAGAAGAGAGATATATTACCATTAATGAGCTCGGCCAAAGTCTTAGCCTGATAGCCTTAGACTTCTATAAGGCTAATGAATCCTTTAAGGTATTTTTTTGCTAGTAGAATTTGCACTGAACTTAAAAATCGTCCCTATCTGAGTTTTGTTCTGGGGGATCTGAACTGCTCTGAAAACCTGATGAGGGCAGGGTGTAGGGAAAAGGTTGCTGAACATCAGATTAAATCAAATAATTGGCTATTGTGCTATTTAAGAGAGAGAGAGAGAAAAGGAAAGCTCTATATGGGTCCAATAGAGCTGAACAGCCTGCGGCTTCTTACATCTCCCTAAAGCTTTGGAAGTAGCTTCTAGAGCTTCTATAAAAGTTATCAACTTGTAATTTTTAATGCCATATCACAGGGAGGTCATTCAAAACCTGGAGTATAATCATACTAACTGTAATTAATGTCATTTTAACATCAATTGGATTTAGTGTTTGTTGTTGTCCAATTAGTTTTGGACTACGTGAGACAGAACACTACTCTTAAAGATAACGGTAAAGGTTCCCCTCGCACATATGTGCTAGTTGTTCCTGACTCTAGGGAGCGGTGCTCATCTCCGTTTCAAAGCCAAAGAACTGGCACTGTCTGAAGATGTCTCCATGGTCATGTGGCCGGCATGATTAAATCCCAAAGGCGCACGGAACACTGTTACCTTCCCACCAAAGGTGGTCCCTATGTTTCTACTTGCATTTTTTACATGCTTTCGAACTGCTAGGTTGGCAGAAGCTGGGACAAGTAACGGAGGTCACCCCGTTACGTGGCACTAGGGATTCGAACCGCCGAACTGCCGACTTCTCGATTGACAAGCTCATGTCTTAGCCACTGAGCCACCTTATTTACAATTCTTACTTCTCCAAAATGTTTGTACTTCTCTATTGAATCCTAGCAGTTGTTTTGGAGAAACAGACTTCTATGCAGAGGAAGCCTGCCAGTGGCTTGAGGGATTATCTGCAGGAAACTTTGATAAGGGAGGCATTTGCTAAAACTGGGGAAGGGAAGCAGAGGAGTTTTGAAGGTAGGTTTCTATTCATCTGGCTAGGGCACAAATTTCAATGTGCACCAAGAAAAGCAGATACCAGATTCTGAGAGCCTTCATTGGAAACAATATTAGCAAAGGGTATGTAAGTAAACAGGCAGGAGATTAGCAGAGCGCATCCATATATACTGAACAACAGTCCGAAGACATGATGAAAACTTTAATTTCACAATACAACAGACTCAACTATAGTTACAACTGGGAAAAGATGAGCATCCTAGACCTAAGAACAATACAAAAAATGCTAGAGAAATCCTGGAAGTCTGGCACTCAGATAAATCAGCCGTCAACAGGCACATAGAGATAAACAATATCTACATATCATTCAAAACAGACAACTCAAAAGCCAAAAAAGTCCAAACGCCTCCTCACCAGCATTCAACACACAAATGGGCAGGTATTAATGCCAAGATTAACACCAGACTGACAATCAAGAAGTAAACAATAGCCCAACCAGGGAACTACCAACTCAGACAAACAATCAAACAATAAACATCAACCTAATCAATGGTATTGATTAACCACCAAGATCACCAACAGTGATAGAGCAAGCCACTATTATATAAACTGAGAGCCAAACCCACTCTCTTCTAGCACTATTGCTGTAACTTGTTTGGGTAATGAAATGTCTGCAAGAAAACAATCAAGCTCAGAGAACACTGAGGACTTCAGAGTTCGACCCTGAACTACAAATATTCTCTTCTATCAGTATGTAACTATGCAAGCTACCAAATCTGGATAGGTCAGGATTGCATTTTGCAAACAGACCTCCGGGTGATAGCATAGAGCAGGGGTGTCAAACTGGCAGCTTGTAGGCTGGATGCACCACATGCAGGCCACGTCCACCCCAGCTCCGTGATGGCAACGTGACACAATGAGTTTGACACCCGTGGCATAGAGTAAGGTTTCAGCATGAGAGCCAGTTTGATCTAGTGGTTAGATCAAGCCAACAGCTAGATCAAACTGGGCTAGAAAGCAGGAGACTGTGAGTTTTGCCTTAGCCATGAAAGTCAGCTAGATCAGCGGTCACCAACTGGTCATCCATAGACCACTGGTGGTCTGCGAGAAAATGTTGGTGGTCCGCAGAAACATTATTTGCATTATTTATATTGCACTAAATCAGGGCTCCTCAAACTACGGGCCCTGGGCTGGATACGTGCAATGAATATTTGTGTTGCTGCAAAGAGTCTCCCCCTTCAGGGGCAGAAATTCTGACTTGGGGTCTGCTTTGGCCTCCTGGTGTGGAGTTTTGGGCAAAGGCTGGAGGAAAGAATCTCTGGTGGTGAAGAGCCGAAGGACCTTGTTCCAGTGGGACTGGGTCATGTCCTGAAACTGGCTGACCATCTCAGCCCTCTGAGCCACCAGGCACCAATATCTGGCCTTGCACTCCTGCATGTGTTTCCTCTGCTTGGAAAGCCTATGCTCCTAGTCCTCAGTGAGGTGCCTCTACTGAGCCTCCTTCTTGGTCAGATCCAACTCTTTCTTGTGGTAGATGCTTATCTCCAACAACTCCTTCCTGTTGAGGCACTAAGGAGCCTGGGAGGGGGGGGATGAGTAGAGGCTGATAACGCACACCTCGACATGAGTGACATCGAGTTGGCCATGCCCACCCAGTCACATGACCACCTAGCCACGCCCACCCAGCTGCTCATTAGGCAGATCATATTAGTGGTCCACGGGATTTAAAATTATGAATTTAGTGGTCCCTGAGGTCTGAAAGGTTGGTGACTCCTGAGCTAAATGACCTTGGGTCTGTCATTCTCTCTCAACTCAACTCACAACACAAAGTTGCTGTTTTAGGGAAAATAGAAGGAGGAAGGTGTGCTGGATATGTTCACTGCCTTGAGTTATTTATAAAAACAATAAAGGCAGGAAACAAACAACAAATGTATTAATCTCTTTATTGCCAGGTAGTGGGCATCTGGGGTTTTGAAATCCAGCTCTGGTAGCTCTTGTGCAGCATTAACATATTAGAGGAGAATGGAGGACAAGAGCATAAACTAACTTAGTAAAAGGGCTGGTTCAAGCAGCAAGCGGAAAAGGCTTAATTTGATTCATGGTTTAATAAAGAGATACCCAATTTGGATTTCTGAGAATTATGCATTCAAATATGGACTAGATAAATCAAAAAGTATTCATAAGATTTGTACATCAGTGAAAATGGTGCAGGAAAGAAATGCACATTAGAGAAAACGGCGTGGGGATAATGGGGACACCAGTTTTTCACACTATCTCAATTTTGCTGGGAGAACTGGCTTTGTCAGTGTGGAAGTTAAGAGCGCCAGAGTTTCTAGCAAGCCCAGTGAGCACCAGCGTCAGTGTGTGAGACAACAGAGAGAAAGAATAAATAAATACATTACATAAAAGCGACACTCTCCATGGTTCTTCGAGGCACACATGCTCGGTCTGCCAGACTTTTTAGTCTTAGTGGCTTAGTCTTTGAGTGCCTGAAGGCTGAGCCGAATAAAGCATTAAATGAAAAGGAAGCTGCTTGAATGGAGAACTGAAAAGCACCATGGCTCGCATGCTCATCTTAAATGCCTTTGAAGATGTTTCCCTCCAAACCCTTTCTGAAAAGAAGCACTGGAAGAATGATAAAAATGTCCAATTCTAACGGTCCACACACTTCTAGCCTCCCAGAAATTTTTTCCACCAAAAACAGAGGCTGAACTAATGAAATTCATGTCTTGAATATACTGCCCACATCTCCAATGAAGCTGATGAAGCATCACCTCATTTAATAGGAAGCTGAAGGGCACCAAGAAGTGATCGGTGTCCAAATCCAGCCATGTTAATAATCCTCTGTCAAAAAACTTCAGGAGTTCAGTTTGTATGAATTTTCATTAGGACTGATGCCTAGAAGCTTCTTTGCACAGATTTGTCTGTTGTGCCAATTGCGCTCCTTCCTGAACCATGGACGTTGCTCATGGTTACCCTTGATTTGCCACTTCCTATTTTGATTATTGCCAACTACTGTCCATGGGGTTGCCTTGAAAATGACTTGGGACTGAACCAGAATGCAGCAGTGCACACAGTGATGAGTACTGTTCTGCCCCAGCTATGGACCACAAAGAATGCAGCACACACAAAGTCCATTTACTAAACAGACTTAGTTTACTAAATTAAGGACTACTAATGAGCTTCCTTAGTAGTTGTTCAAACACAAGTAAAGTTTAAATCAGTCTTTTCTGAACAAGGGCTGTTAATTTAACTTCATTAACAGCCGACAAGAGTCCAAGAAATAATAACTCAGTTCTGAGGTACAGTCTTTCAGATAACCGTAAGCTTACTGTGGTTGACAGAATGCCCAGAAGCAATTTGCAGGAAAAATGACAAGAGAGAAGCAAGAGCCGATCAGATGTTTCTGGAGTTAATACGTGAAAGAATATGAATGAAGTTGTTTTCTGCAAATTGCCTCAGTCGTCGTCATTCCTTAAATAGGCTAAGGGAGTGGCCCTAGCCCCAAGCCTTACTCTTGAGGAGACCTCCTCCTGAGGAGCCATTTCTGCTTTTTGGAAGCTCTGTGCGCCCGTGCATTGAGAAGACGCTCCTCCTCTTCTTCCTCTTCACTTATGGGAACTTCTGGAGGTTCTGAAGGCCCTGGCTGAATGCCTGCCTCTGGCACCAACTCTTCTCCAGCCTCCTCATTGTCTGACTTGGGTGCCAGCTGCACAGGCTGCTGGTGGGCCACAACAGGTACCCTTAAATTCGTTCACATTACCCTCCTGTTGCCTAAACTGCACTGGCTCCTAGTTTCCTTCTGGTTCCAATTGAATGTGCTGGTTATGGCCTTGTAAACCCCTATACATAGCATGGGACAGGTTATCTGCAGGGTTGCCTCTGCCTGAAGATTACTGCCCATCCTACCAGACTGGATAAGGTGGTCATGCTGCTAGTCCATTCCATTAAATGTTGTTGTTTTATGAGACCTAGGAAATGTGCCTTTTCTTTGGCAACCCCTGCCCCATGGAACACCCTTTCTCTGAACTTCAGCAGGCTTCCCTCCACCTTTTTCACCTTCTGAAAAGCTCTCAAGACCTGGTTCCTCAAAACTCCCTCCCCCTCAAAAAATGTTGTGATAGGGTAAGATTAATGAAAGCACTTCGTGACGAACTACATATGAAAGTTTAACTGTGGTACCAATTTCATTTATTTATTTTATTGTACACAATGTTTTAACTATTGGTTGTGTGATGCCCAGTGTTTGGTACAAGATTGTGGGCTATATAAATATTTTAAATAAATAAATAAAATTTTGGTACAAGATGATTGGCCATATAAATATTTTAAATAAATAAAATACTGGTGCAATAAATGTTTTAAATAAAGAAGCAAAATGAAATAAATAAATAAATAAATAAATAAATAAATAAATAAATAAATAAATAAATAAATAAATTTATGTGATATATTGGCAGTAGCACCTCACAGGAAGAAATATAAGGCCAAGGCAAGACAACCAGGACACAAAGTACTTTTGATTTAATTTACTTTTGACTTAAGTATAATTAAAATCAGGTTACAGAAATGGCATAGAGTAATATTTGTTCCTTGCATATAATTATCATTTTCTGACAAGGATCAGAGGGACTTTCATTGAAGTCGATAGATAGGGTACCATCAACCTGTTGACTAGATTGTAAAATTTAAAGAAAATCTGGAAAGAAGGCAATGGCAAGACACTTCATCATTGTCACCAAGAAATCAAGATGGTCACGATATCTAAAGATTTGACTTTAACAAAAGTTATAGGCTAATAGTTTTACAGAACAGTAACTATAAGTTGTTCACAACACTTCTAGCTGATAATTTTTCAAGGATTTGTTTATGAGGATCAATGTCATTTTTTACCTAAAAGACAGTTAAAGGACGCTGTTAAAAATGTGTTGGACGTTTTGGAATATTTGAAGCACCACAATGGAAAGCAAGATTTTCTTAGATGTAGAAAAGACCTATTCCAATTTGTCTTGGGCTTTCTTGTTAAAGGTTTTGGAAGATAAGAATTTGGGAGATAACTTTATAAAATGGGTAAGATTGATTTACACTTCACAGAAAGCACACACAATTGTTAATGAAGATCTAACAAAACCCTGAGAGATACAGAAGAGAACAAGATCTGATGCCAACTGTCGCCTCTCTTGCTTATTTTGATTCTTGAAATACTGAATAAAGACATGAGAGGAGAGGAGAGGGCTGGGGGAGTAAAGATTAAAAAAGAAACTTGTACATTAATGGCTTCTGCTGATGACTTGGTGCTGGTTCTGGAAGATTCTTTAAAGGGAACTGAAACATTAATGGGCAAGTTAAAATAATTTGGTGTGTTAGTAGGTTTCAAGGTTAATAAGCAGAAGACAAAGATGCTGACAAAATATATGAAAATAGAAGATCCAACAGACTTGATGAATAAAAGAATAAAATATTTTAAAGACATTTAAGGTAAAATATCTAGGTATCATTATGAAAAATATGAACTGCATGTTATTTCAAAGCAATATGAAGGAATGAAAGAAAAAAAAAGACTTGTTAAAATAGGAGAAACTACAACTGTCATCGCTGGGGAGAATTTCCAAGATAAAAATGAATGCCTTGCCTCAAAAACCAGTATTGTTTCAGACAATACTGGTTTTGACAACTGATGCACTATATAAACACTGGCAGAAGGATATATCTAAATTTGTATGGTGGGGGGAAAAAAACCACAAGTTAAATATAAGGTGTTACAAGATGAAAAAGAAAAAGGAGAATTGGGTTTACCTGATTTGAAGTTGAGTTATGCAGCTTGTTGTTTAGTTTGGATAAATCTTGAGAAATGGTGATCTTGAAATAGAAATAGAAGGCTCTTGGAGTTAGGAGGACACAACTTGAGGTTTGGGTGGCATGGATTTTTATGGTATGAGAAAGTTATGGCTAATGTGGATTTTAAAAATCATTGTTAGATGTTCCATATTGAAAATATGGAATAGAAACAAACCCAAGTTGTGCCTGAAAACATCTTTGTGGCTCTCTGCACAAGATGCATTTTATAGATGAGAAAGACAAACAACTGGCTAACTTATCCTGAAATACTAGAATTTTGTTAATGGTAATGCCAAATAAAATCAAGAGAAGAACTGGTGGCAGAAGCATAGAGTTGTCAATGGTTCTCTTATTTACAATTATTAGAAAGATTTAAACTAGACAAAAGAAATAATAGTTCTGGCCATAGTAAGACTAAGTTTGAAATAGAATTGTATGCAAATAATAAACATATAATTGCTAAAATGTATCAACTTTTATCAAAAATTGAAATGGAAAAAGAATGAAATGGAAAAGTATATATGATAAAATTGGCTAAAAGTTTTGGTTATTATGTACAAATGGAACAATGGTACGTACTTGAAAGGGATTGAATGTTATATTATGTTATAATCTTAAAGAATTTTTTTAATTAAATGATGTACTGTTGGTAAATGATACCAGAACAATTATTTCAAATGTAAAAAGGCATTTCAAATTTATGATAGTATTAAAAAACAAAAAGGGGCATTTGGTGGAAAAGAAAACCTAGAAATTCAAATATAGAAACTGCTTCAGAGAATTTTAAAGATTAGTATAAAATTGAGGCCAGAAGTTTTTCTTTAGGGATTGATGAACAAACAATCAGGGGGAAAAAATCTTGGAATTTTGTTTTTGTAGATGAAAACTATGGCAAGGTTATTGTATGCACAAAGATGGAAAGATTGAGCACTACCCACGATGGAGGAATGGTTGATAAAAATGATGGAACTTGGTAATGATTCAGTTGGCTTCTTTGATTAGAGAAAAGCTAATAGGTTTATTGATGATTGGAAATTCCTTATAGATTTTTTGCCATAAAACAGCAGGACACTTCACTATGGTCCCCAAGAAAACAAGATGGTCGTAGCCATGTAATCAAAATAGCTGAGCTTCACTTGAGGAAGCTGTCCCACCCCCACTCCCCAAAAAACACCCCAAGCTGTTTTATATTAGACAAATTGAATTTTGAGTTTTATACTTCTGGGTTAAACAGCAACAACAAAATCATACATGCGTATGCTGGGAGAGAAAGACACTTAGAACACCTATTTCAATGCACATCTTGTGTGGCTGTTAAAGGAAATTTAAATCAATGCTAAAGTTCAGTGATGCATGAAAGAGTGACATGACCTTGAAAAGATCTGATTCGTCCCAATTTGAGGTGAATGCACATCCTTCTGAAGTGAGGTGTTCTCATTCCAAATATTCTACATATATACACAGACGATGGGCTAGAGGTTATTTAGAATCTATACTTTAGATGCTTCTTCCAAGAAGATTAATTGATCCAATTCTCTCTTCTGAAGCCTGACTGCTGCAGCTGAGAAAAGGTTTGGACATTTCCTTTGTAACTTGAGGAAGTGCCTTTTTGAACCCCCTGCTCAAAGCATGGAGATACCATGCCCCTCTGTGGTTCATAGCAACAGAAGTATCCCACGTGTGATATAATATACATGTTCTGATGACATGGGAAAGCCCTTAAAGCACCCATGTCAAGCCATTTTGGGTTTGGAAGTGTCCAGTTTCTTGAAATTATCTCTTTAGTGCTCATTAGTAGCTGTTCTGACTTTAGTTTGCTGGTCGTTCTCTGAAAGATAAAATAAATCCTTCAGCCTGGCATTTTTATTTTTTATTTTTTTGCTTTGAATTAGAGTTGGTGTTTCCAAGCCAAATGAAGTTGGAACAAAATAGAAGAAGCCTTCAAAGTTACCTGCTTTTCCTTGAGTCTTTTACACATTTTATGTGGATAATTACGCTCTGTAAATAATTATCGTTATATGCAAATTGGATACACAGATGTTTTCAACCATGTATAAATTGCAGACATACAAGTTAGAGAGGCAGAATTTGTGACAAATCCAGATGTTGGATCTGTCATTAGGTTTGTAACAGCCTGCAATAAAGAGCCGCGGTTGCGCAGTGGTTAGAGCACAGTACTGCAGGCTACTTCTGCTGATCACTGGTTGCCAGCAGTTTGGCAGATCGAATCTCACCAGGCTCAAGGTTGATTCAGCCTTCCGTCCTTCCGAGGTTGGTAAAATGAGGATCCAGATTGTTGGGGGCAATGGGCTGATTCTGTAAACCGCTTAGAGAGGGCTGTAAAGCACTGTAGAATGGTATATAAGTCTAAGTGCTATTTCGATTGCTAATTAAAGAACCAAGTCACTTTTGCTTTGCTATCACAGTTTTAAATGACTTCCCTAGAAACAAATCTTCTAAGCCAATGTTTTCCTCTTATATATAAGACTTGGGCTATTTTCTCTATAACTATTCCAATCTTCTCTTGGATAGGAAGGCAGCAGTAATGTCTGTGGGTGTTTGTGTGCCTGGGTATATTCTCTCTGTGTGTGTGTGTGAAAGAGAGCATAAAAATGGAACAAAAGTGGAGAATGATTAAATTCTAATGTTTGTAAACTATTCTTATTCCTATAACTCCCAACAGCCTTGCCTAGCATGAATGACAAATGCTGAAATTACAATCAGCATAATCAGGCAGCTGGATAGAGCTAGACAAAACTAAACAGAGCCTTTAGCCTTAAAATTTTGAGGCCAAGTTAAATCCAAATTTTATGCACATCTACTGTATTAATGAGCATCCTTAACTCCTTATCCGCCTCTAAGCATACTTATTCTTTGTTCAGAATAATCCCTATCAAAATGAAATTCAAGTAGGTTTGCAGGTTTGCCTAATAGTACATTAGATATCAATTTAACAATGACTGCACATGATTGCGGATCTTTCTAGAGAGCAAACACAAGGTGGCTGTAAAAGAGAGGTCATTTCCTACCTGTCAGACCTCAAGCATTCAGTCCAATTTCCATTAGAAAAGAATTAGATTTGCTTGATAGGATGCAAAAATTAATCCATCCCAGGTCAGATGGACTTACTGGACAGCATCAGAAGTTTGCAGGTTTGAAATAATTCCTTTTTCTCATTTTTCATACAATTGTTGGGTCAGTGGCAAGACATTGGTTTTCCATTTAATATGTTATTAAATAAAAGTGAATATGATAGTTGCCCTTTCAATGTTCACACTCTTTCTAATTTATAGAATATATAATACTCTTCTAAGCTTCCTTCTTTGGTTTTTTTAAATATGGAATCCACAGGAAATTCTGAATGAATTGGCTGAAGCTTTCTGTTATATCAAATGAAGCTTGGTATAATGCCATGTTTTATAATCAGATCCTTGTTGAGTTATAAATTTATCTGCAAAGCAGCTCCACGTGGATAGATTATGGGTAGCATGTGATATGTAGCTAATATGTACAGAGTGTTGATAGCATTTAATGGGGTATTCTTCATACTTCATGAAAGTAAATCTATTAAAACATTGATGGATATTTTTCTGGATTCAGAGCATGTTCATCACTAATAATCTTTTTTTCACCTTTGCATGCAGGAGTGATATTTCAATCTGTCCCCAGTCTTATCTACTTGAACTTCTGCACATTTAGCATTTACAGAAAGAAATAGTGGAATGTTCCCAAAGACATTTATGTCCTGAGAAAGTTAGGGGCACCATTGTCAAATCTAGAGGAATCTAGGCTGAATTGATGAATATCTTAGAGGAATCTAGGCTGAAATGATGAATATCTTAGACTATAATAAGTTTAGCTTCACAGAAAGTACAGGCATATTTTAACATTTTAACATCTCTTCCTTGTCCCTATTTTGATCTTTATCTTTAGGAGAAAAAAAAATCCCATTTTAAGTGAATTTAAATAGCATGATTTGGAGATGTTGCTTGATGTTTACCTCTTCTTCTTTCCTTCATGGAAAGGTTGTCTGGAAGGTTTTACATAGGCTGGCCTGGCTTGGAGGGTTTCTACTCCTGAAATTTGGGAATTTTGGGAATTCTGCCCTATCAAATTTGATTTATTTGGGAAATAAATTCAATCATGTTGCTGTTGTTGTTGGAGAAATAGACTGATTTATCTGAACCCACTTAATGTAAAAAAAATGTCTGATCTGATACCGTCTAAGATCAATTATTGTAAATTTAGGTCATCATTCAAAAAAAAATATGGCAGAGCAAAAGGTTGTAGAAAATGTACCAAACCCATCCAGACAAGATTCAGAAGTCCATCTGCATTTAAAAGACAAAGGCCACTTTTCTGAAGACAGCAAAGTCCACATTTTGGATAGAGTGGATCCCTGGTTTGAAAGAGGTGTCAAAGAGGGCATTTATGTCAAAATCCAGTGTACAACACCATCCTTACAGCAGTTCCAAGAAGGGTCCACACCTATTTGTATTACTCAGGTGACCCTGAGGACACAGATAAAACTTCAGGTGGCCTCAATGACTCTCTAAAAGAATACAAAGGATCAGCTGTCTGGAAGTAATATAAATCCTTCTATTCCCCACCATCCAGTCACATCTGAAGAAGCTTCTTGAATGAGAAGAGAAACATCTTCAAAAAACCCCCAAAACTCCAGTTGCCTTTTGCAAAACCACCTTTGGGTTTCTCAATTAAGGTATAACTGTAGGATACATGAATGCTTCCTCTCATGTAACCATGTTGTCTTTTTGTAGAGCTGTTCCCCTTCTATTTCATCCTATGAAAAAATGTTCAAGTGATATATATATATCTTAAAGACTCAAAAGCCATTATCATCCAAGTGGGACATTTACCTCCAGGAATTACTATACCTTTTTCTTTGAAAAACCCCTTCCCTGTCTGCTAATTTCCATCTAAAAGCAGTATGGAGATTTGGAATGAGAATTGTTAGAGGGAGAAAGAGTGAAAGCTCAGTACTTTCTCTTGAGCTGAGTGCCCAAACTTCTCTTCTGAGCTATGATTTTAAAAAGCGCTTTTTTAAAAAAAATTGATTTATATGCCGCCCTTCTCCAGAGACTCAGGGCGGCTTACAGTGCGTTAAGCAATAGCCTTCATACTTTTGTATATTTATACCAAGTCAGCTTATTGCCCCCACAAACTGGGTCCTCACTTTACCCACCTTAGAAAGGATGGAAGGCTGAGTCGACCTTGAGCCTGGCTAGGATTGAACTCGCAGAAATTGCAGGCAGCTAGATGTTAAATACTGCCTTAGTAGGAGGCATTAGCCTCCTACGCCACTCAGGCTCCTAGCTTTGAACTTGAAGGGGCTCATCCAGGGGTGGGTTCTATTTACCTTTAATACAGGTTTGCAGTGGGGCCGTGAGCACGGTCTTCTGCGCAAGGGCAGAAGCTTCTGCCCATGTGCAAAAGCATTTTGATGACGTTGGGGCCGGTGGGCGTAGCCTCCCACCGGTTTTACTACCGGGTCTATAGAACTGGTGTGAACCAGAAGCAACCCACCACTGGGCTCATCTCCAGTTTTCTAAATGATCGTTTTTGTAATACTCCCCTCCCAACTTAAATTTCTCTGGAGCTAGTTGTACCAGATATGACAGGTATGTTATAGTTACCCGTGATGTGGATAGGTCAGTCCCAGGTTCAGTAGGATTATTCCTTCTACTTTATTCATCAGGTACAGGGAGTCCTCGACTTATGATCACAACTGATCCCAACATTTCTGTTGCTAAGCAAGACAGTTAAGTACATTTTGCCCCATTTTATGACCTTCCTTGCCACAGTTGTTAAGTCAGTCACCGCAGTTGTTAGGTTAGTAACCTGGGTGTTAAGTGAACCTGGCTTCTTCCATTGTCTTTGCTTGTCAGAAAGTCTCAAAAGGTGATAACATGACCCTGGGAAACCACAACTGTCATAAATATGAGCGAGGCCAAGCATCTGAATTTGGTCATGTGACCATGGGGATGCTGCAACAGTTTAAGTTTGTGAAAAGTGGTCATCAGTCACTTTTTTTCACTGCCATTGGAACAGTCACTAAATGGACAGTTGTAAGTCAAGGACTATCTGTATTGAGCTTGATCTTAACCATACTAAAGTATGTTCATATACTTGGAGTAAGTGCAACACTAGTCAGATTAGTAGAAGCAATACTGTGGATCCGTTTATGGAAAGTAAGGGAACAATTCCAGTCATATTTTAAAATCTATTATTACTGTGCATATGACTTTGCTTTTAACTTTTCAAAAGTGTTAATAATTAAACCCATTGCTTTTCTTTCATGTAATATCGAAGTGGGACTTTTTCCTATTAAAGTTTCTATCATTATGACTGAAAAAGTCAAAGTTCCTTTCGCTAGAGGGGTAGCTATATAAATTTGTTTAATAAAATAAAAATAAATAAAATTAAACTGGAAGGCGAAACCCATGACAGTGCAAAATCTGCCTTTTTCCTAAAACATTATAAAAATGATTCTCATGAGCAAACAACAGAAGCCATAAAAGTTAGCAATTGCTTTTTCTTTTTCTTTTTTTTTACTAGGCTTGTCTATATCAACTATACAAAGTCTGTAGACAATTGTCTGTACAGGGATTTTTCTTTTTAAATAAATGAACCTGCAGTTTATGAAAAGTTGTCCAGTGAATTTCAGAGCGCAGGTTGGGTCTGTTTAATAACTAAGAGTCTCTTTCCTCTTCTCTATGGGACAGTTCTTGGCCCCGAAAAATGTTCCCGGCATCACGTATCAATTAAGTATAAAGTATGTTTAATGTAAGCAAAGCCAGCATGCAAATGTTGCACGAAGAGAGAGAGAGAGAGGGGAAAAAAATAAGAAAAAGACTGCGGAACACAGGAATATGAAAAACAAAAATGGAATTCCCTTCAACATCTGGCTGACACAATCATCATTGTAACAAAAAGGAAGCAGCATTCCAATTATTTGGTCAGTCTTCGTCCTTATTCATGTTCTTTTTTCAATGTCGTCTTGATCTCCAAAGCCCTTATCTCTTTACAATTAAATAAAGCAAAAGTAAGCAGTTGCAGCAAAGTGTGGTTCTGTTCAGTTTTGCAGCGAGTCAGGGTTTATTTCAAAATATTTTATATATTTATATATTTGTAAATAATACAAATAAACATGGTCCATCCACCTGTACGGGACCATTGTTCATCTTTCAGAATAGCAAAACTTGCTTCTGTTGAACTGCTTGCCAATGTCTCCTCTCTTTCTCTCTCTCTTCCCCCTTCTTCTTCTTCTTCTTCTTCTTCTTTTTTTCCTGTCCACTCTGGTTCATTATTTTTCTAGAGTGTTTTGGCTCTACACAAGCAAAGCCATTGCAGTTTCCTCTGGTGCAGAGTTAAAGTGCAAATTAAAAACAAAAAGAAAACAAAAACCATTTGGCTTGTAGAAGCTGGAGATGGTTTAAGGTTCAAAGATTTCTGCCTTCTATCTGTCAGGGAGTTCCTTCGCAGGCTGCTGTCAGACGAATTTTTGTTAGGTCCTCGGATGAATCTGCAAGGACAAACCAAAAAAAAGAAAGGATTATGCTCAGCCCTTTGAAAACTTGATTCTTCAATTCGGTGGATGGAAGCAGACCTTTCCCCAAAGCTGCATAGCCAAAGTAAAAGTAGCCAAGACAGTGTGCTCAAAATCGGACCAGAGAAGTGGAAAATTAGGGGAACCATGTCGAAGTGTAAATCAGCTTCGTTCCCCCCTGGGGAAAACTGTAATTAATTAGAGGTGACTGGGTCTTGTTTTCCATGGTGTATACTCTCAAAGAAAGAAAACCCGAAGTATAAAGTCTAAAAAACATTTTTTATTGTAAAAGTAAAAAACCTAGCTAACTACATTGTTACCGGCAATGATATCTCAGAGATGAACAAAAGGAAAATAAGGCAGGAAGTTAGGAAAGAAAGAATGTAGACATGTGCAGTAGCTCAGACAGTCTTATCTCTGTTGCTATAGATACGTGATAAAGTCCTCTGGCAAACTACCATAATGTTCGGAACGGAAGCTCAGCTGGCAAATACAAATAACGCAGTGACAAACCAATACAAGGACCTCTTTCTCCAGATGATCTGATTCATATGGAGAGAAGCTGTGGGGGACTGGTTTGCAGGACCATTCAAGGTGTTGCACCTCTATGGTAATTTCTCTGTTGCCTGCTGGAGATAACATCTGGCAGTCAAAATTTTCTTTGTGGCTGCTGTTGGAATACCAACCTGTGGAAGATATTCTTCCTCTGCCATCTCCTGCCCTGCCTTTATTTCTGCACACAGGGATCACTCTTTGAACTTCCTTTGCTTTCAGATGCAAACATTCGATCTTATATTGAACACAAACTATCCATTCTGGTCCCTGAAAGTCTGGTTGTATGAATGAGGCAACAACACTCAGCAGTCATCAACATCTGCTGCAGATTGGGCAAAGATTTGGCCAAGCTAGAAGAGTTTGGTTTCAGGGAATACATCGTTGAGGGTGCCTTTAAAAATCCTAGTGAGCCTTTCAGTTTGCAATTTTCTAAAACTACCCCTGGGAAATAAAAGTCTGAAAATAGCCAGAATTGTTCTTTGTAGGGGTGGGGAAAAAAGGTTACACATCATTATATGTGTCAGTGCCCACTTTTGCACCTTGTCATGCTGAAATCAACAATGGTAATCAGTCATTTAAGAGAGAAAGGGGGAAAAAAAAGCTAACATTTGTACAAAAGGTCAGGAATATTTTCTAGAGTAGCAGGAATTCATGAGAACTTTGTCAGTGAGGCCTGTTAGCGCTTTCACAGGGATTTTAATGGAGAAAAATGGCAGCAAATCTTAGAGAGGTTAGTTTGCTTCCTCCCTCTCTCTCATATGAGAAGCTGGCAAGTTTTATCAATAAGATTTTGATTGACTGATTGATCAGTTTATGTATTTATTATCTATTCCTTCTGACTCCCAACAATTCCGAGTGGGATGCCTTACTGGATTGTTCATAGGAAATCTCATTAACCCAATTTTACGACAGCCCCGTGAAAAATTTGCCAGCCACTTGAAAAGATCACAATTCCCTGCTTTTATAACTCTTAGTTTATGATTTTATGCAAATTTCATCCAGATCTGAGGAAAAACAACAGCCACAAGATGAGTTTTCAGAACAGTTTCAGTGGTGGTGTTTTGCAGTTAAAAAAAAAAAAGGTCTTGTGGCATCTGAAGACTAACAATGTAATTATCAGATATGTTTGGTGTATCACAATCCAATTTATCAGAGGCATAGAATATAGTCCCGGGAATGGAACATATACATGCAAAGAGAGAATGAGAGCAAGAAAGAGATGGGGGGTGGGAGAGAGGGAGGGAGGGAGGGAGAGAGGGAGAGAGAGATAGTTCTTGCTGGAGACAGGGGAATGGAAAAGAGACAATTGCTTTAGAAGCAACTAAACATAAACCTGAATTCTGCTGTGATACAAATTTGTATTGAATATCTGCTTAGCTTACACACTCTAATAAGACATTTTGGATTTATCCAACCCATAAGAAATATATTCACTTTGCCCGATTTATTTTTCTTCTGTTAATCAGTGGAACAATGAAGATACATTTCATTTGTCTTTTTTTTTTTTAAAGGCAACTGGACTGTTTTTTCTTTGAGGAAGAAGAAGAAAATATTTCACTTCTCATCCAAGAAGCTTCATCAGTTGTGATGGCGGGGGTGGGGGGAGGATGGAAGGACAGTAGAGATTGGATGGTAGAGGGATAGAAGAATAGGTTTTGATAGGATGGTGGTGATGCAGGGGGGGTTGGAAGGATTGTATTTATTTGTAGTCATCTGGTCGTTAGCACTCTCTGAGATTTGTTGAGACCACTTGAAGGTTTATTTGTGCCCTCAGGGTCACCTAAATCAAGGTGCAATTGGTTGTGGAATCTTCTTGGAACTGCAGCAAGGGCTGCATTGTAAACTGGAGATAGATGGTGTCTTATTCCTCCCTCCCCATTGAGGAAGGCTTTCAATTCCAACATAGATGGATTCTTTTACTCCTCTTTCAAACCAATGCTCCTCTCTATCCAAAATAAGGATTCTCAATAGAATAGAATAGAATAGAATAGAATAGAATAGAATAGAATAGAATAGAATAGAATAGAATAGAATAGAACAGAACAGAACAGAACAGAACAGAACAGAACAGAATAGAATAGAATAGAATTTTATTGCCCAAGTGTGAATGGACACACAAAGAATTTGTGTTGGTGCATATGCTCTCAGTGTACATAAAAGAAAAGATACGTTCATCAAGAATAATAAGGTAC
Source organism: Masticophis lateralis (assembly GCA_030761175.1). NCBI lineage: Eukaryota > Metazoa > Chordata > Lepidosauria > Squamata > Colubridae > Masticophis > Masticophis lateralis. The sequence continues at coordinate 42,417,254 of JAUDYJ010000002.1, read as the reverse complement.
AACACTTATGATAATCATAGAGTACAAATAAGCAATCAAATCATTTTAGGAAACAGTCAATATAAATCTTAAGGATACAAGCAACCAAGTTACAGTCATACAGTCATAAGTGGGAGGAGATGGGAGATAGGAACGATGAGAAGATTAATAGTAATGCAGACTTAGTAACTAGTTTGACAGTGGTGAGGGAATTATTTATTTAGCAGAGTGATGGCGTTCGGGAAAAAACTGTTCTTGTGTCTAGTTGTTCTGGTGTGCAGAACTCCATAGTGTCGTTTTGAGGGTAGGAGTTGAAACAGTTTATGTCCAGGATGTGAGGGGTCTGTAAATATTTTCACAGCCCTCTTTTTGCCTCGTGCAATATACAGGTCCTCAATGGAAGGCAGGTTGGTAGCAATTGTTTTTTCTGCAATCCAAAATGTGGAGTCTACAAAGTGTGGAATCTACAATGCAGCCCTTGCAGGAATTCCAAGAAGATTCCACAACTAATTGCACCCTGATCCAAGTGACCTTGAGGGCACAGATAAACCCCAAAGGAGCCTCAACAGTTCTCAAGAGTATGCTAACGACCAGATGACTGCAAAGAAATACAATCCTTCCACAAACACACACCATCATCCTATCAGAACCTAGCCTTCCATCCCCCTAGCATCCAGTCACAGCTGACAATATCTATCCTTCCCTCTCCCTGCCATCAGAACTGATGAAGCTTCTTGGATGAGAAGTGAAATATTTTCTTATTCTTCCTCCAAGAAAAAAACAAATCAGTCTAGTTGCCTTTTGAAGAAAAAAAGCCCCTTTGAGATAGCTATGACCTGGATGACTGAGAATCTCCACAGATACATTTCTTTTAATTTCATTCCACCAGAAAACTGTTTCTCCTTCCCCAGCTGCATCCATTGTCTCTATGCCCAGTATCTCTTTCCCCACTATGTTCATGAATCATTTGCTGCTATGGCAGTCACAGGCACAACGTATACGGAGGTATATTCACATCAGTCCTGGATATTAAATGCAATTTGGGAGATTGAGCAGGTAGATGGATCTGACAGCACCAACATCACTACCGCCACTTCAATTCTTATTAAGGTCTGTAGCAACATTGATAACTCTCAGAAGGACTTTTCTTCCTCTTTTTCTTCTAAAATGCTGTCTTTTCCCAGGAGATTCCTTAGAAAGAAATTCTTTTTGAAGAAGATACATGTTATACTGATTTTTGAACAAGTTCAAGTTATTTGTTTACTACTTTTCAATGTCAACTAAGTTCCTATTCTGGGTCAATCAATCAAGCACTGCCTTCTCCATTGTCTTCATGTGTTCTTTTTGCTAAGTTCCTACCCCGTTTACAGTATATAGACTGGGATGAATGGGGGAGAAAGGGTCATGTCATTTAGTTGTGGGCTAATTATCTCCCTGTATGGGTCTTCCTTTGTTAATGGTGCTCCTAGAAGTGAAATGGATTCACTTAATTTGGTAAGCCAGTTTGGACCAGAGTGAAATCCGGCAGTTCCTGACAGGTTCTGGAGAACCGGTAGCAAAAATTTTGAGTAGTTCAGAGAACTGGCAAATACCACCTCTGGCTGGCCCCACAGTGGGGTGGGAATGGAGATTTCGCAATATCCTTCCTCCAGTAGTGGGGTGGGAATGGAGATTTTGCAGTATCCGTCCCCCGGAGTGGGGTGGGAATGGAGATTTTGCAGTATCCGTCCCCCGGAGTGGGGTGGGAATGGAGATTTTTGCAGTATCCTTCCCCTGGAGTGCGGTGGGAATGGAGATTTTGCAGTATCCTTCCCCTGGAATGGGGTGGGAATGGAGATTTTTCAGTATCCTTCCCTTGCCATGGCCACCAAGCCATACCCACAGAACCAGTAGTAAAAAAAATTGAATTTTACCACTGGTTTGGACACATAGCAAATATATGAGGAAAATTCAGAGGAGGAGAAAACATGGCCATTTTCATTAGAGAGTTTCATGCCTGTCTAGAGAAGTCCCTTGTTTTCATAAGAAAAGTGGGATAGAGTGATAGCTCCTTCCCCAAGAAGTACATGGCTTGCTGTGCAGATCTATGGAAGAAAACACCATAGATATTGGAGGAGGGGAGATTGATGGTGAAACGCCACCGGAACAGAGGCAGAAAAATAGGTTTTTCATTTGAGTTTGCTCCTTCTAAGAATAAAAGCCTGAACTTTGACATCAGATGCTTGTAGTACACGTTGTTCTCCTGAAATGCTCAAAGTAACTGAAGGGATGTTTTGTACTCATTCAGCTTTTGATGGCAAAAGTGAGCTCTAAATAGCTCGTCTTTTGTCGGTAGGAAATAAAATAGGTCAACAAGTGACTCAACGCTGGTGCTGGAATAGGGTCTCTGTTGCCCAGAACGTTTTCTTTGATAACTTCTGATTTTTGTTAATTTCAGTAAATGAAGGGGAGTATTTAGCTTGACCCAGGAGGCCCTGGGATATCAAAGATTAGTAAAGAAGATCACCAAAGATTAGTAAAGAAGCTAGCACCTACTAAAAAATGCTTCATTTTCGTTATGAAATAATTGAGGATGATTTCAAGAAGGAAGTAGAAGGAAAGATTGGAGAAAGGAAAGCATTAAATGTTTCCTCAAAGATTTATAGGACACTAATCCAGTCACTGAGCAGTGGTTCAGTGGCTAAGATGCTGAGCTTGTTGATTGAAAGGTCGGCAGTTCAGCGGTTCGAATCCCTAATGCCGCCTAATGGGGTGAACTCCGGTTACTTGTTCCAGCTTCTGCCAACCTAGCAGTTCGAAAGCACATAAAAATGCAAGTAGAAAAATAGGGACCACCTTTGGTGGGAAGGTAACAGCGTTCCGTGCGCCTTTGGCATTTAGTCATGCAGGCCATGGAGATGTCTTCAGACAGTGTTGGCTTTTTCAGCTTTGAAACGGAGATGAGCACCGCCCTCTAGAGTCAGGAATGACTAGCACATATGTGCGAGGGGAACCTTTACCTTTACCTTAATCCACTCTAAAGGTATCATTTCAGTTTTTCAAGAACTTCAATAGGGAGGAGGAAAACTGATGTATGAACCCCACATTTTTAGCCAACAGCAGGGATTCCCCCTTTTTATTCACTGCAGTAGGAATGAACTTTTTTTTTGAAGCTGCCGTAGGCCTTTGAGTAGAATGCAGGAGACGATATTCACAATTTGGGCAAAGAAGTTGCTGAGAGCAGTTCATAAATGATATTTGATTTAATGATAATGTAATTAAATGAAATTGATTAAAAAGAATTCGTATAATCAGCTTCCCACATATTCAATATTTTCTCCCTTCTGTCACATTAAAAAGTATAATCCAGGAGCAACATTTGGAAGGACTCTAGGGTAAGGGTTGCAGGTTGCACTTCCCTGTTTTAAATAAATGAAGGGGCACATATGCCAAGCAGGATGTAGGGGCAATCTGGCATGATTTTTCTTTTCTTCTAATGAAAGAACCCCAAATTAAAATTGCAGTTGCATGCTGTAACAACGATTACCATGCCCCTACTGAGAAATCATACAGAGGCTGGGAAAGTAATGGGAGAGAGGGCATAAACAATGAAGAGACTGCAGGTTATCTCAGTGGCAGCTTATCTCTTAAGCAGCAACTCAGCCCAGGTGGCAAGGAACCTTGGAAGGAGCATTTCAAATCATTCCGGGGCTTTGCCTGAATGAACTCATAAAGGTTGGAAATTCCTCTTCTAAGACTTTGCATTTACCCTATGACTAGCATGAAAAAGACCTTCCTGAAATCAAGGTAGTTCTCGCTTCCCTGATTCTGCCTAGTTGAATGGGGGCTTTTAGGATTCCGGGTTTAAAAATCACTTTCAAAATGGTCTCTGACCCAAACTGCATGCAGGTAATGCACATTTTTTTTTTTTTGCTCTTCTTCCTAAAAAAAGCCTAGAACGGTTCTTCAATAAATTTCATATAAATAAAGGTTTTAATAAATAAATGTTAAATAAATAAATGTTCAATAAATTTCATAAGAAGAGTCTGCCACTCCTCTGCTTGCAACAAAATACCTTATGCCACCAGACTTGAAATTCTGGGTTTAGAAAACTTAGAACTACGCCGCCTTTGGTATGACCTAAGCGTAGCTCATAAAGACAAGAAGCTCTCATTCAGGAGTATAGTAAGATCCTGTTAAATTCCTTTCTACCCATTCGTGGATTCATTCCTAATCTCTTAAGATGCCGATTAAAGCCAAGAAACCCACCACTCTTGACAGCACTTAAGCTGATGGCCGATCATCAGAATACCACACAAACGTGGATGGAAGTGTGGAGTAGCTATTCCCCCCAAGATATCTCTGAGCATATTAATCCTAATAGTATACCTCCACAATTTAACCTACCCTGACACATATGGGTGACACATAACAGAATTAGAACAACTCATGGGGTGTGTGCCGACTCCTTGTATAAATGGGGAAAGACACCTTCAGCACAATGTGATTGCGGGGCCCCTCGACAGACTATCCAACATATAGTGAGGGAATGCTTTAACAGAAGGTATCCAGGAGATTCTAGGGACTTCCTCTGCATAACAACCACAGCTACTGACTGGATCTCCAAACTCGACATTAAACTCTGAAATGTTATTTCTGTTTTCCTTTTAGGTTTTCTTATTGCTTTTTAAAATTGTTTTAATTGTTTTAACTTGTAAAAATGAAGTGTTTTAATATTGTGTGTGACCTGCCATATGCTAAATAAATAATAAGTAGCTCATAAAATCATCTGCTACAATGTCCTACCTGTCAATGACTACTTCAGCTTCAGCCACAACAATACACGAGGACATAATAGATACAAACTTCAAGTGAACTGCTCCAAACTTGATTGCAGAAAATATGACTTTAGTAACAGAGTTGTTAATGCCTGGAATGCACTACCAGATTCTGTGGTCTTATCCCAAACCCCCCAAAACTTTAACCTAAGACTGTCTACTGTTGATCTCACCCAGTTCCTAAGAGGTCTGTAAGGGGCGTGCATAAGAGCACCAGTGTGCTGACTGTCCCTGTCCTAATGTTCCCTTTAATTGTATTCATTTTATGTATTCAATTCATGGTTATACTTATATATATTATCTAATATGTACTCAACAAAATAAAATAAATACAATAATTAAAATAAATATACATGCACACACTCAAAAAAAGAAAAATCATCTTCCAGAAAAGAAGTAAGTAAAGCAATCAAGTCAATGTAAAGAGGCATGATTTGAGGCCTGGGGCTGGTTGTGGCTTCTGCAAGCCTGAATAGAGCTCCCAACTGCCAAAGGTGAACTGAGTTTATAAGGTGGCCGAAGAGAAATTATGAAATATATGACTGAAGACTAACTGTAATAGCTATATTTAACCACTTGTATCAAATTTAAATATAAATTAAATTAAATATAAGTGCTTCACCAATTTCCCTGGTGCTACTCACTTGTTGTCAGGTCCACCATCATGTCCTGTCATTCTGTTGGAGGGTGGGGAGGAAGACCTGCCGGCATTTTTCACATGCTTTTGCTTTTGCTGTAACTGCTTGGGAATTAGGGAGGGGGATTGTCTTCAAGATGGAGCAGATTCCCTCCCAGCCGGTTACAGCTTGGTTTCAAGGCCACCATGCCCTGAGAGTGAACTCTTATCTGTTTTGGACCTCAGCATTCTCAAAACAACCTTGTGGCATCACATTGGCTGCCGGTGGATTGGTAGGATTGGGTGGGTGTGGGGAAATGGAAGAATTGCTTTGTGCTTTGCACAGATCCTTCAGGTTCCTCCTGACTTCACTGCAACCACTTTTCTCTCAGTAAAAGTTCTTTTGATCCAATCCAATGGAGTCAAGAGTCATACTTTCCTGAGGGACCAGCTGGGCAGATCCTTACACTTATTTTCCCTATCCTGTCCATACTGGGAAGTACAATCCTTCGCCATAATACTCAATGCCACCTGAGGGTCCAAGTCATTTCTGAATGTATCCTATCACATGTCTTTCTAAAGACACCTGTTGTGTTGACTCAATCATTATATGCCCCTGACTGAGAGATTCCTCCTTAATTTCACCCCATTAAGTTATCCTCACAAATGGCTGCGCTTTCTGCAATATATTCAAGCAGTCAGTCAAAACATCGAAATGCATAGAATACTTTAAACAAAGTTATGGAAACAAAGTCCTGCCAAGAAAGATTAAAAGAAAAAAGAAAAAAAATACAGAACATGGTGGGGTAAAGGTGTTACTCTATTTTGAAACATTTAGGAAGATATCGCAGGAATTTAATTGAAATGAAATCCGATAATCCATACACAGTGGAATAAGCCATATATTTGAATATTAACAAAGCTTCCAAATGTCTAAAAAAAGAAATTGAGATGTTAGGTATTAATCCATAGCTAGTGAGAAGCAGAAAATATGCAAAGAGAACGAAAGGAACCTTATATGTAGATTACTGTACGCAACACAGATGGACTGAAAACGTATACGAAAAATGTTCTCCTGAAGTGCTACAATCTGTCCTCTAAAAGCTATATGATTCTGCATGCTTAAATAGTGATTTGCATTGGAAAGAAGTCAAAGAAAGTATATTAGGTGGACATACCATGTCTACTTAAAAAAAAAAAGAAATATATGGTTTACTGAATCTAATCTAGAGATTCTATTCGGAGACTCAAGACTTCTGACATGAGAGAAAAAAACCATAGTTTTAAGACATAATCAATCACATTTTTATATTCATACATTTCTCCTTTTATTGAGACACCTATTGTTCAGAATGTTTGCTGAAATGTTCTGAACAAATCAGAAGCCACATTAGCACAGAACACATAGAAAGATGGTCTTGTACTCATATCTTGCTTAACTGTGTCAAAAATGGATTAACATGTCAAAAGAATTCTCTAACCATAACTCTTATTGTGGCATCTAACTCAAAGGAGTATAGTTTTCACTCCCAACAACCCAAATTAGTCATGCTGTATCGTGAAAACTGAAAATAATTAACTGTCCTTTCCCAGTTCCCAATTCCAAGCTAAAGCCCTAGAACTGCACTGTGAAAATTGAGCTTCTCAAGGAATTCTTTTTTAGGTTTTGCCATTTGTATATGGTGTGTGTGTGTGTGTGTGTATGGTATGTATATATGTACTTATGATGTATGTATGTATGTATGTATGTATGTATGTATGTATGTATGTATGTATTTATGTATGTCAAACAGGGCAAATTAGGGTCCTATGAGAGGATGACTCTATAGATCCTACCATGCAAACAGAACCAATGAATTCTTCTTCTTCTTCTTCTTTAGAAAATAGAGAATAACATGTGTTTTAATTCCATTTCTGAAAGTGTTCCAAATCAGGCCACTTTGGATCTTACCCAAAATCATGTTGCACCCAAATCCATGATATTTGGAGTAAAAGCTCTCCAACATGTTCTCATAGTCCTGATTTCTGTCCCTGACTAAGCATGGAACATCTGAGAAAGCCAGAAAAGAAAATGCTCTCATAAAAAAGCAGGGAAAGAAGCAACAGGAGGCAGCCATTCCCATTTTGCACCAATATTATTGCAACCATATTAACAGATTAGCAGAGTTGGAAGGGACCTTGTAGGTCATCTAGTCCAACCCCCCGCCCAAACAGGAGACCCTACACCATTTCTGACAGATCGCAGTCCAGTCTCTTCTTGAAAGCTTCCAATGATGAAGCTCCCACAACTTCTGAAGGCAAGCTGTTCCATTGGTTGATTGCTCTCACTGTCAGAAAAATTCTCCTTATTTCCAGATTGAATCTCTCCTTGTTCAATTTCCATTCCTTGTCTGGCCTTCAGGTGCTTTGGTAAATAGCCTGATCCCCTCCTCTCTGTGGCAGCCCCTCTAATATTGGAATACTGCTATCATGTCTCCCCTCAATCTTATCTTCGCTAGAGTAGCCATGCCCAGTTCCTGAAACCATTCATTGTGTGTTTTATCCTCCAGTCCCCTAATCACCTTGATTGATCTTCTCTGCATTCTTTCTAGTGTCTCAACATCTTTTTTATAGTGGGGTTACCAAAACTGGATGCAGTATTCTAGGTGTGGTCTTACTAAGGCTTTATAGAGTGATTATTAGTACCTTACTTGATCTTGATTGTATCCCTCTGTTAATGCAATTTAGGATTGCATTGGCTTTTTTGACTGCTGCCGCACACTGCTGTCTCATATTTCATTGGTTGTCCACTAAGACTCCAAGATCCCTCTCACAGTTACTGCTATTAAGCCTGATTTCACTAGTCTATATGTGTATTTTTGGTTTTTCTTGCCTAAGTGTAAGACTTTACTTTTCTCTACATTGAATTTCATTTTGTTAGATAGGGACCAGTACTCAAGTCTGTCAAGATCCATCTGAATCTTGAGCCTATCATCTAGGGTGTTAGCTATTCTTGCCAGCTTAGTATCATCAGCAAATTTGGTAAGTTCCCCTTCTATTCCCTCATCTAAGTCATTTATGAAGATATTGAAGATGGAACTGAGCCTAGGAGGCTTACTTCCATCTATGTAGACAGAGTACTATTAAAGACTACTTGTTGAGTACAGTTAGTCAGCCAGTTACAAATCCATCTGGTGGTGATGCTATCTATCCCACTTTTTTCTACATTACCAAGAAGTAGGTTGTGGTCTACCATATTTTGCTATGACAGTGGCATGGTGGCCTCACGATCAGGAGGCTGTGAGTTTGATCCTAGGTAGCAGCAGATATTTTTCTCTCTGGGCTCAAGGAGAAAATATCTCCTGTGAATTCTGTGTAAGCATCAGGAAGGGCATCCAGCTAGTAAATGCTCAGCTCCATTCAGTCACCCCAACTCCACCCTGATGTAAGAGTTTTCAGGATCATTAAAAGAAAAAATTTACTTTTACATTTTCACATTTTACTATGTGAATTTACAAGGTTTTAACATCCAGTGATAAGGGAAGCATCAACTTACTCTGGTGGTCTTGACTTTATTGCCAGTTGCACACATCCATCCTGAATTGTCAGGTAACGTCTTGCATTCCTCACCCTCTAGGCAGGGCTCCATCTCACACCACCATTTCCCGATGACTATTGAGGCTGAAAGAGAATAGACAAAGCATTTGTGAATGAACCCTGCCGCCTCCATCTGTTTACGTTGCCTCATCAAGAAGAGACTTCCCAAACGAACAGAGCTCATTCAGTCCTACATCAAATCCAAATCCTTTAGATGGAGCTCAGGTCTGGATTGCTCCAGACTGATGATAGGTCATCAGTCCCCTCATGGGATAAAAAAAAAAGAAGAAGGTGTAAATGAAAACGTCAGATGATTCACAGGGTGGAAAAGGAACAGAATCTACTCTGAGTGAAAAAGAAGGGATATGATAGCTCTTTGATCAAGCAGTGCAATTCAGTTCAGAGGACACCATATATATGGATCACAGTCTTTGTAAACAGATTTATGTTTAGCTTATGTACCTTACTGCTGTGAGAAACGTCCTGTAGATCATGAAAAATATCTCCCTCAGGCTCCCATCAATTCAGGAAATCTTTTTTATTCCATTGAACATCCCTTGCAAGCGTTCTACAAGCATCCAAGGAGCTTTTACAAAGTGAAAAGGTTGTCTGCTGAGAATGTTATAATTCTTGGTGAAGAGGTGAAATGAGCTACGTGAGATGACCTCATGGGGGAAGATAAACATATGTGCCTCTTCGGGTCCTTTGATATCTATCTTGATTCCACAAATAACACCTCCCAAATTACCAGGTGCCTTGATACTCTAACCAGTGTTACAGAAAACATGCATTGTAGGGAAAAAAATCACTTGAAAATTGTATTATTTTGTTGCAATGTTTCAGAATATGAAAACTCGCACTCTGATATTACCATATGCAATTCTGGGAGAATCGAAATATGATAGTGTGGTATGAAAACCCTGATACAATTTACAGCTTCTTTTGGGAACTAGATTCATTCTTTGCCAGTATGCTAGTATATTTTTATCAAATGAAAAGGTGGAGGGGGGGGAGGGAGGGTGTTATATTCTTTTACAAGAAATGCATTGACAAGAAATTGTTTCCAAATTGCTTGTACAGGGGATGGTACAGTGGCCTAAAACTATCTGGAATGAGCTCCCCCCGGAGATATGGAGGATCCCGGATCTACGCACCTTCCGCCGTGCTCTCAAGACCTTTTTATTCCATCAGGCCGGCCTGGCCTAACTTTTTTCCCTTTTTAAAATGTAAATTTTAAATCTGTTCTTAATCATTGGGGTGTTTTAAATCTGCCTTGGGCCAAATTGTTTAATTCGGTTTTATTTTGCTTTTAAATTTTGTATTTATGTGTTTTATCTTGTGGCTGTTCACCGCCCTGAGTCCTTCGGGAGTAGGACGGTATATAAATCAAATAAAACTAAACTAAACTAAAACTAAAACTAAAACTAAAACTAAAAGAGGACTATTTAACTCCAGATAAAGAAATCCTAGTTTTTCACACATTTAGTTGATACACTGATGCCTACTGGATTCCTCTATAGAGGTTCCTGCATAACCTGCTGCTCCCAATGCAAGGACAACACCCTTAACTGAAGTCTTGATGTCATCTTCAATAGCAGTAGCACTTAGCAATAGCACTTAGACTATACTGCTATAGACTATAGCGGTATATAGCAATAGCACTTAGACTATACCGCTACTGATATACCGCTTCATAGTGCTTTTTATAGACCTCTCTAAGCGGTTTACATAGTCAGCATATTGCCCCCTCCCCCAAAATCTGGGGCCTCACTTTATCCACCTCGGAAGAATGGAAGGCTGAGTCAACCTCGAGCTGGTGAGATTTGAACTGCCAAACTGCAGCGAGCAGTCAGCTGTAGTAGCCTGCAGTGCTGCACTCTAATCACTGCGCCACCTCAGCTCTCAACCTGCGTGTAGCCCACTGTGCAAACAACTTCCACTCTCAACTCCATTTTTTTCTGGTTCTATATCAAAAAATACTGTTTTTCAATTTTGGCTGGCAAGAGTGGTGTAGTTCAGACTGTCTGCTGTGCAGCATCTCATTAAAGGCAAGGCATCCGCTTCATCCTGCTAGCATTTGTCTACTGACTATACAGATCCTTGTTCTCCATGGCCCTTCCTTTGCAATTAGTGCATCGTAAGGCACTAATTTGAATCAATGTGGAATAGGCTAATTTACAGAATGCATTCAAAATCCAGGGCCCGTGATTCTCAAGGAGCTGAAATTCAGGTCAAGCAATCCCCAAACCTCTTATTGACAATCATAAGGATGATAGAGGGGGAAAAAACTGCATTCAACCCCCTCCCTTTTTCCCAAAGATGCCCCCCCCATTGCTTTTGGACTGGAATCTGTCCATGATTCTTGGGCTTGTTGATTTATTGATTTATTGATTTATTGATTCATTGATTCATTGATTTATTGATTTATTTAAATTTTTATACCGCCCTTCTCCCAGGGGACTCAGGGCGGTGCGCAGCCAACAATAAAACACATCTATACATAAAATTTAAAAACAATTTAAAAACATATTAAATAATTTGGCCCAATATCATTAAAAAGACAACCATTAAAATACATGTTTAGGCCAGGCCAGCTTGTTGGAACAATAACGTCTTGAGGGTACGGTGAAAGGTGCGTAGGCCAGGGATCATTTGTATCTCTGGGGGCAATTCGTTCCAGAGAGCGGGTGCCCCCACAGAGAAGGTTCTCCCCCTGGGGGTCGCCAGCCAACATTGTTTGACCGACGGCACCCTGAGGAGTCCCTCTCTGTGGGAGCGTATTGCCCGGTGGGAGGCTATTGGTAGCAGAAGGTGATCTCGTAAGTACCCAGGTCCTAAGCCATGGAGCACTTTAAAGATGGTCACCAACACCTTGAATTGTACCTGGAAGACCACCTGGAGCCAGTGCAGCTCGTGCAGGAGAAGTGTTACATGGGTGCACCGTGTTGCTCCCATAATCACCCATGCAGCAGCATTCTGGACCAGTTGGAGCTTCCAAGTGCTCTTCAGGGGGAGCCCCATGTAGAGAACATTACAATAGTCCAGATGAGAAGTGACAAGGGCATGAGTGACCATGCGCAAGGAGTCCCGGTCCAGAAAGGGGTGCAACTGGTGAATCAGGCGAACCTGATAAAAAGCCCCCTTGGCCACATCCATCACATGATCTTCTAGAGACAGCTGTGTATCCAGGAGGACACCCAAGTTGTGAGCCCTCTCTGTGGGGGCCAAGGTCTCACCCCCAATAGTCAGCGATCGAACCAGCTGGCTATACTGGGATGCCGGAAACCATAGCCACTCGGTCTTGGAGGGGTTGTGTCTGAGCCTGTTTCTCCCCATCCAGATCTGCACGGCCTCCAGACACTGGGACATCATGTCAAGGGCATCATTGGGGTGGTCCGGGGTGGAGATGTACAGCTGAATATCATCAGCGTACTGATGGAACTTCACCCTGAAACCACAGATGATCTCCCCCAGCGGCTTCACATAAATGTTGAACAAAAGGGGCAAGAGGACCGACCCTTGCGGCACCCCACAAATAAGGCACCTCGAGGTCGACCTCTGACCCTCCTACCAACAGAGACTGCATACAGTCAGAGAGGAAGGAGGAGAACCACTGCAACAAAGTGCCCCCTACTCCTAATCCCTCCAACTGGCGCAGCATGATACCATGGTCGATGATATCAAAAGCCGCTGAGAGGTCTAATAGGACGAGGACAGAGGAACAACCCCTGTACCGAGCCCTCCAAAGATCTGCAACCAATGCTGTTTCCGTGCTGTACCCTGATCTGAAGCCCGACTGGAATGGATGTTGAAGCTTTCTTAAAAGAACATATAAATGGGACTGGGAGACTGGGATAGCATTCAATCTGTTGGGCTGTTTAGGATAAATTTGACAAGAATTTGCCAGAATTTCTTTTCTAATTTAAGAAAAAACAACAGTAAAAGCTGGAATGGACTTGTGAAAATTTCATTGTGAATAAGCAACTCTTACACTGAGCAGGAGGTTGGATTGGATGACCTCCAAGTTACTTTTGAATTGAATGCTTCTTTGATGCTGAATGCTGTTTGCTCATGAAAAAAATAAAATAAAAATAAAGCAAATGGAACTTTCCCAAATGGGGGTGGGAAGGATATAAAGAAACAGGGAAATCTACTAACTGGAGGTCATGGTAACTGCTATCAAGACAGATGGCCTGCTCAGCATTATTGTCAAATCTTGAAAACCAGACAGTTAAACTGGCTTCAGTTCAGCTGATATCAGCATGGAAGGCAAGCAATTTAAAGCTGATTAAAGAATACATTTTTTTTAAAGAAATGGTCATTTTTTTTTCTATGGAGGTATTAATGTGGATGATTGCTAAGAGAATTAGCCTGCAGTAGCTCCAGAGGTATATACAGTACGTGTGCATGGATGTATATATTAATCTATAGTATACTATCCTCATGTCTGTTTGATACGTTGTAATCTTCAGTTGGACGGAATGGTTCATCCCTCTGACCTCTGTGCCTAACTGGCTGATAGCAAGGCCTCACAGGGGAGCAACCATTGGCTGCTTTGGAATTGAGCACAAAATTTGAAATTTCTTAATGGTGGCAGCCAGTGAGAGAAGAACAAAGGAGCGACTTGGATGTATGCTGTCAAGGTAGAACTGGCTTTGGGGTGCCAGTGGTTGATGGGTTAGCATTTGGGGAAGGGTCCCCTGGGGACAGGCTGGAATGGGAAGTGGGATGAAGTTTACTCCATCTGTGCTATCTTTGTTACACCTTTCCACAACTAAGCATCGGTTCCATGGGTTACCTGAGGAGAGGGCTTCACGATGATCTCCTGAGGGTCATGAGGGGGAAAGGAAATGGCGGAAGTCTATATTATATATGGAAAGAGGAAGGAGAGAGAGGCTGGGATGCCTACTGCTGCTGGGGTTGTTACTGATGGATGAGCCGCTTCCTCCTCTTCAACCTCCTTGGGAGGAGGTGTCCATTGGAATGTTGAGTAGGGGGCAGGGGTGAAATTCAGCTGGTTCTATCTGGATTGCTCAATACGGTAGGGCTGACTGCACGAAGCCCCACCCACCCACGCGGACGTCATGATGTCCCCTTTTTGTGGCGATTTTCAGCCTCTGTGCATGCGCAGAAGGCTTTGTGCATGCATGCGCACATATGCAAACCGGTAGGGAAGGTAAGTGAATTTCACTCCTGGTAGGGGGCACTTTTCCTCACATTCTGCTGCCCCCTTTGTCTCTCCTTCCCCCAGCAAAGTGGCAAGCAGTTCTGCAGGTCAGATGAAATGGGGGGGGGGGAGGAGGAGGTTTCACCAAAGCTCTCCTGAGAGTCATGAGTGAAAGAGAAATATGTGTGCGTGTGTGAATTTGTGTGTGTGGAACCCCATCATAGTGCAATCTTATGTTAAATGGGAACAATGGGAGTTAAAATTAAATATTGCTGAAAGGCATCAAGTTCAGGTAGGTTGCCCTACTTTATATAAAAACGAAATCAGGAAGTTTTTCAAAACTCAACCTTGCTTCTTTAGATAGGTACAAATAACTACTTTTGATACATAACTAGATTATAGATGAATCATTGCCTGCTGATCTGAAATGTTGAAATACATTAAAAGCCAAGATGGTACCATGAGAATATTATTCCACAATTCAGATAAGTAGGAGTAAAGAATCATTTATTTGATTTGATTTTGGGAGAAACCAGTAGTTATTTTTTTTTCTGTATTGTGAATGTCTTTTTTTTATTATACTTATTTTTATGGGAGTTTTGTTTATGTATTATTATTTTCAAACTTAATTAGAAGAAGGGCTGTGGACCATGCAGAGGTATGAAAAGTAGATCTCTGCTATTCGTTAATGTATGGTATAGAATAAAATCTTTTTTTCTGGCTTCTGTGTGAGCCTGAAAAAAGGACATGGCTGCTTTCAAAGCTATATTAATGATTCAGTTCACAATAGCAGCCTGTTCCAACAAATACCAGAGAATCCAGTTTTGGTCACCACACTATAAAAAAGATGTTGAGACTCTATAAAGAGTGCAGAGAAAAGCAACCAAGATGATTAGGGGACTGGAGGATAAAACATACAATGAACGGTTACAGGAACTGGGCATGGCTAGTCTAGTGAAGAGAAGGACCAGGGGAGACATGATAGCAGTGTTCCAATATTTGAGGGTCTGCCACAGAGAGGAGGGGGTCAAGCTATTTTCCAAAGCACCTGAAGGCCAGACAAGGAATAATGGATGGAAACTGAACAAGTTGAGATTCAACCTAGAAATAAGGAGAAATTTTCTGACAGTGAGTGAAAGCAATCAACCAATGGAACAGCTTGCCTTCAGAAGTTGTGGGAGCTTCATCACTGGAAGCTTTCAAGAAGATATTGGAGTGCCATCTGTCAGAAATGGTGTAGGGTATCCTCTTTGGGCAGTGGGTTGGACTAAATGACCTACAAGGTCCCTTCCAACTCTATTAATCTGTTAATCTGTCACACTGGGTTGAAAGTCCTTATTCCCAATCATCTTGAAGCACATATTGTTTATCTCAAGAACCACTAAATAGTCTAAATGTCTTTGTTCCCTGAAGCAATATTCTTCGATAGTGTATAAATAAGGTTTACTACAGCAGAGTAATGAAGTGTACTAAGGGGATGAAAAAAGTCTTCAAATGCCAAGTGTGGGCCTATGAATAGTACATGGGACTATAAAAGGAGAAAAAAAAAAACACCACCCCACCTAATCAGGTATTGTATGTTACCTATAAAGCCCTACATGCCATAAACAGACGGGATCCCCTGTATCCCACAACATCTGCCTGGTGATTCAATCCTATAAGGTTGGTGAGATCTGGACCCTTTGATTAAGCAATGACATTTATCAGGATCTGGAAATGTGCCTTTTCTATAGCAGCACCTGCTTTCTGAAATCAAGCTCCCTCAGGGAAAGTGAGACCCCTGGTTTCATTGTGCTTGTCATGTTTTATCTTTTTTTAAAATGTTTTATTGATTTTATTATAATTTCTTTGTTTGATTGTTGTGAGCCACCAGGGGTCATTGACAGTTGGGTGATGTTATTATTGAATTAATATATGATGTAAATAATAAGTTATTTACAGTGATTTTGGCTGAGGGGTTGAAAATAATTTTGCAAGGATTTATTCATGAAGATTAATGTGGATTTTTAACCTAAAAGACAGTTAAGAATTAAAGATGGGGTGCACATTTTGCAATATGTGGAGCAACATAATGAAAAAAAGCCCAACTGCATTGATTTGCTTACACACAGGGCTTTGACAATTTGAACTGAGCTTGCTGATCAAAGTTTTGGAAGATATGAATTTTGGAGATAATGTTATAAAGTGGGTAAGATTGATTTGCATCTCACAGAAAGCACAAATAATTGTTAATAGTGAAGTAACAAAAATGATCAAATCTTTTGCTTCAGATTTGGTGCTGATTTTGGAGGAGCCATTAATGGGAATAGCAATATTAATAGAAAAATTAAAAGAATGTGATATGCTAGCAGGTTTTAAAATTAATAATCAAAAGATGAAGATGTTAACAGAAATATGAAAACAGATGATCAGATAAGACTGATGGAGAAAACTAGTTTTAAAAGAGAAAAAATGAAAATTGGGATATGACAAATATGAATTGTGTGTTAATACAAAGTATTTCTGTTAAGATACGAAATGAAATTAAAAGGGACATTCTAAAATGGAAAAAGCTACAATTGTTATTGCTGGGGAGAATTTCTGTGATAAAGGTGAATGTTCTGCTTTGAATGATCTTTTTGTTTTACACAATACCTAATTTGGTAACAAATGTACCATTTAAACACTGGCTAAAATATAACATCTAATTTTAGCAAGGGATCCCCAAGTTAAATATACAGTGTTACAGAACATAAAGGAAAGAAGGGGAATATATTTAACTGATCTGACATTATATTTTGCAGCTTATTGTTTGATTTTGATGAAACAATGGGTGTTGCTAAGAAATAAAAGACTTTTAGAATTAGGAGGACATAACCTGAGACTTAGATGGCATGGATGTGTGTTGTATGATAAACTCAAGGTTAATATACAGTAGTTTTCAGACTTCTTGGTTACATATGCCATACTGAGAATATGAAATTGATACAAACTCAGGCTGTGCCCAAAAACATTTTTATGGCTTGGTCAGAGAAAAGGCAGTACTTATATTTATTGTAACTGGAAACCACTCATGGACTTTTTGCATAAAAAAAGAAAAAAAAAAGAACTTGTAATTTATGGTTTGTATGATTAGACAGATTATAGAAAGAAAAAAGTCCTGATGAATTCTAGAGAGAGAGAGAGAGGTTAAAATATAATTGCATTGTATTTTTAACCACTATGAAGAGGATTGGAAGATACTTCTTTATATATTTATTCATATCTTTTTTCTTTTTCTCTATTTTTCTTCTGCCTTTTTTCTTTTTGCACTTTTCTTTTATTTCTCCCTTTTTCTTTTTTCTTCTACTTTAGTTAGTATTAGTTCCTATTATTATTTTCTCTCTCTCTCTCTCTCTCTCTCTCTCTCTCTCTCCCTTTCTCTCTCTAAATCATCTATTTAGGTATGTATGAATGTATTTATGTATGTATATATTATGTGCAACATATTCCTATAGCTCTAAGCCGTGAGGAATTTCAGAGTTAAATTCCTACTTCAGCTTTCTTGAATGAGATAGAACAGTGGATACTAAAGTCTGTACAATATTTTACAAAGGAAGGTAAATACTTCAGTTTTAATTATTTAAATTGATTTACTGGACAATTCTAGTGTATTTGCTCTACATTCCAAGCTGCTTCCACCTTGCCCCCAAGCCCTGCTTCTCTCCAACACGCATACAAAAACCCCACCTGCTTTCTTTTGATAATTGGAAAAAAGTTACACGGGGAGATTTCTCAAAACAACTGACGGAGCAGGAAATGATCTCCCACTGATGAATCATGAAATGTCCATCCTGGATTACTAAGGAGCAGTGGATTATTCAGATGCTGTCCCAACATTTTATTAAATCAGATTATAAGTAATGTAATACACTAGCACTGATGATGTTACCTGGTTAGGGTAATGAAATGTTTGCAAGAAACCAAGCAAGCTCAGAGATCACCAAGGAATATACTTATCTGAATAGAATATGTTTAATGGAAATGTGGAGAACTGTGTTTCTACAAATCAGCTCCAAGCACAATGATGCAAATTGAGGTCCAACATTAACACATTGGAATGCTGGCTGCCTCAATGCAGAAAAGCATGTGGGCAGCACCTCTTAAGAATGTTCAGAGATAATATTTCAAAATGTATAACTTCAAAAGGAAAAACAAGCAAACAGATCCTCTGCAGAGTTTTCTTGTTATTTATGATAACTGTACCTGAAAGGAACCAAATCCTATTATAAGTGAACTTGATTAAAACAGCAAACAAATAGTCAGGCATTTCATAAAACCTGTAACTGGCACCTCACCTTTAACACAAACATTCCCTTGTGACAAGCAAAGGATATGTTATAAATGCAAGCACATCAGCCCAGAAGACATCTTTAATAGAAATCTGAATGGGGCTACAGGTTATTCTTACAAATTAGGTGGGATAGGATAAATGTCAACTATACCGAAAGAAGAAAAAAACCAAAACAAACTTGTGGATGACAATGACTGCAGGCTAGCAGTCTAATCCAATCTTTCAGCATTGAGGATGCCTGGGGTCGGATATCTTCTGCATCACAGGAGCAAGGCTTATAGCTTTCCTAGGCAGAAGAAACTCAAGAAGATGTTACCCAAGAAAATACAGGGGGTTTGGTAATTATACTTGCAGCTGTTTTGAAGTGAACACCTGGTTTCTAGAAATAATGCCCTATCTGAGCTTAGCTTCAAAAAGAAAGACCCTCTAACAGAAGGAATTCAAGTCCTTGTTATCAATGGCTTGTTCATATGGGCTCAACAACGTATAGTCTTTAAAGAAAAAAGAAATTCAGACTTTTTTTTTTTGAAACTGGTTATTTGTACCAATGTCTTAGGACACTTGTTACGTCTCGTCTTAAAATATTGACTTGAGAACTAGTAACTGAACAATATCAATATCTCATTAAGACATACAGTAGATAGATATTTAGATGTGGATTTAGCTCGATGTGGATCCATAGACTTCATCCGGTGGACCTGGGGTGAGTAAAACATTTCACAGCTTTATTTTCCCCAGAATTTTACAATGCTTCCTAAGTTCATTCCATAGGATAGGAGAAATATGAACAAAGCACATGGAACTCCCAGAGAAAGAATAAACATGAGAAAATGGTTGGTCCTAATCTTCTCCCATTTTTGGAAGAACAAGTCTATATCCAATCCATTTGTAACAGAATATTTAAAATAAAATACCTGAGTCATACTGCCATTTAGCATGAATATACTGATTTGAGCTTTCATCAATTAAACGTTTCATCCCCTAAAACTGGTGTTCTTCAACATTCATAACGCTGCTTTCAGTCTAGATTTTAAAATGATGTGCAGAACCCATTAGGTGAGAATTCCTCTTACAGATGTGTGGATAGGACTGCAGTGGTTCTGGAGTTAAATTATATGCAATGATACATATTGTTCAAGTAAAATAGCTTATTAATTTTATTTTTTAAAATTGAAAATAGAGGACACAGAGAATTTGAAAGGCAGGAGATCAATAGGAGTTTCTGCTAATGAAGGATCATTGAAAATCCACCTAAAGTTTAAGATTTAAGATTAAGATGGCCAGATTTTGGCTGTAAAAATCCAGAACAGGTAATGATGGGGGGAAAAAAAACCAACCCTTTTTGGTTTCACTTTGTTATCATTTAGCAGTCATCCAGGTTTGTGCAGTTCATCTTAGCTGAAGCTGTCAGAGATACTAATAGCACCTTCTCCATGCACTTTCATTCCCATCCACCTCATTCCCATTCATGCCCTCAGCTTTAGTAGAGGGTAGCATCTAGCTTGGCTGGCTGATATTGGGAACTAAGCAGGTTGGACAATATTTGGAAGAGGGAGGGTCTGGGAAGTCTAGGATTTTAGACTAGACTGGGAAGATAAAATGCTTCCCAGAAAAAAAGGCAAGTTCCATAAAACTGCCAAGAAAACTGCATTTATGCAGTCATTAGGAGTTGACGTGTGGGTACTTTTTCATATAATTCCCCCTTGGCATTACCTCTTCAAAATTATGATATATTTGACCATTCTCTAAAATCTTTAAAGTAGCTTACTGATTTTTAAAGGATCATCATAATCTAATTTTTGATTTGCCTAATCGGTCCTTATTGTCCTGTTCACCAAGAATTTATTTGTCTATAAATTTATAAAAATGGCTAAACTGTCATGAATATCCTTAAGGAACTATGTGAAGGTGATCTTTAAGGAAGGAAACCTTACATTGGATTCTTTAATCATTTTCAAAAATTGTACATTGTAGGAATAGCAGTAGCACTTAGCTATTACCGTTTCAATCTATTACTGTTTCATCATGCTTTACAGCCATCTCTAAGTGGTTTACAGAGTCAGATTGTCCCTAGTAATCTGGGTGTTCATTTTACTTGTGACCTAGGCTTCCTGAGTCATTAAAACACACAAGTAGCCCCCAAACCCCCTTTTATTGCAACAGCTGTGAATTATGTTCATTCACAGCTGAGTCCCAATTAATTGCAAAAAGTCCTTCAGGAGAAGTCCTTCAGAATAATCACCCACCTTTATCTCCCTTGACACGCTGCCAAAGACCTACTTGGCAAAGCCACACAGATTCCAGAATCAGAGATGCTGACTGGGAACAGAATTAACAACGTTGCTTTCCTGCAAAGTGCCCATGTGCCTTTGTTCCTCTTTTAAGCCTTATGGGAGGAGCCAATCATCTCCAGGCCTTACTCCTGAGTCGGCCCTTTTGTTTTAATTGTTCTTGCCTTCTGGCAGCTCTCCGCATGCGCGCACTAGGAGCAGGCTCCTCCTGTACCTCTGCCTCTCTGCTGTCTGACTCTGGAGTCTCTGGAGTCCGCGCATCACTCCCAGATAGCCCTGGCCCCATCTCTGCCTCCGATGCAGAGCCTTCACCTGAGCCTTCCTCAGACTCCAGGACTGGCCCATGTTCCTCCCCTGCTTCCTCACTGTCTGACTCCGCTGTCAGCTCCACAGGCTGTTGGTGGACCACAACATTACTAACCATAGAAGGGTGGAAGGCTGAGTCAACTTTGAATCGGTCAGGATTGAACTCCAGGCTGCGGACAGAGTTACCCTGCAATACTGCATTTTAACCAATGCACCACAACTATTCCAGAGCATAGTGAGACTGGGCAAGAATTTCTAAAACGATTCCAGAAAGTACTGTTTAAAATAGCATGCCATTTTGGTTCTTTTCATTTGAGATGTCCTGTTATATCATTCTGTGTAACGATATACAAAGTATTACTGATGGTTGCTTTATTTCTAGCCATTAAAAAAAAACCACCCTAAGAGAGGCTTGAAATATTGGTACAAAAAAATTGCAAACCAGTTGTAGTGTTTGGTGCATTCCATTTTAATCTAATCCCCACCACCGAAGGGCAAAATAAATACCATTTCAATAGAGAACACATTTTAGCTGCTAAAAATGAGAAAGGAGTTTGTTAGCCTAATGAAAACCTATCCATTTTGTCTTCTTCATTCAATAAATTGTGAGTTATTTTCTAAATGGATTAGATTAAGCAAAAATCTAAACTTCCCTGGGACTGATTTTCACAACTGATGGAGACTTTATATGAGGAAAATGACAAAAAAAGCATAGGAATGGGTAAAGCATTTTGGAAGGCAAATTCTGATCTATAAAAATTGGATGTTTAGGATGTTTATAACCCAGTCACTTATTTCTTTCCCTGCTCTCCAAATTTAATCAAAATTGAATAAGGACATATAATGTGTTCTTATGACATACAGGTATACCTTCCTTATTTTATAACAAGGGAGTTAGAATACTGGGAACATGGAGATTCATGAAGAAAGTATAAATAGTATAATATAGCAACTGAAATACTATGCATTTCACAAGCAGAAATAATTTGCTCTGGGAGTTGTAAAGTTGGACTCTGACAGCCTAGAAAAATAAAAAATGGTAAACAAAAAAATTGGTGCAGAAAAAAAAGCTGTACTAAAGAAACTGTGGATAATTCACAAACATACTTATACATAGACATGATGGCATATAGACACATATATATATACATAAACACATATACATCTATAATATGATTGTTCTAAAGCAGAGGTATCAAACCAGAAGCCCGTGGGCCGGATGCATCACAAAGGAAAAAGTGTCGCGGAATGTGACATGATGGCAACGTGACACCACGACTTTGACACCTGTGTTCTAAAGAATCGGTTTTAAAATATGGTGGTAGCTAGTACATGTTCTAGCCAACTCATTTCAGTAAATACCAGCTTTGTGTTATGGCTTTAACTCCAACTTACTGCTGATGTTGATCACCAACCCCCAGCACAGTGGAGATGGTTGATCAATTAACAACACATCCTACCTCAACCCCCACTCCGCCCCACCCCACCTTCCCCAATGTCTCCTTGGGTTTTAATGCTGATTTTAATTATCTATGTTTTAAATGTACATGTACAGATATATTTTTATGATTGTAAGCAGTTTAGAGTTATCATATAGTAAGATGCGGCCAGTCCATTTAATAAATAAATAAATAAATAATGATGCTCGAACAAGTGACAAATCCTATCACGACGGGTTTGCATCTAAGAAGGAAACACCTGTCCCAGAGGGAAGTTCTGGGACATCTTCTATAAAGCGAACATGGAGTCCAAATGAAGGCTCGTTTAGGTTGACTCTTAGGATGAATTTTGACTCCTCCATAATTCAAATGATCTATGACTTGAGCAAAGGCATATTTTTAGCAGATGTTGGGTTTGGACATCTTTGTGACAATCCTCAATTTTCCCAGGGGCACTACTAGTACCTTTCTTTTCCAATGAATTGTAACCATCTATAATAAGCCCTTTACAACTGTCCTTTGCACCCTTGAGCAGAGTTTAAACAAATCTCTCTAATCTTCTTTTATTTTCATAAGTTACTGCACCCTTTCCGAGGTCATTTTTCTTCAGCGTTTGATTGCTTTAAATTGTTTTACTTCTTAAGTCTCTGTTTGTGTTTTCCTTAAAATAGTTCTGCTTTTGTTTTGTTGAACTTGTAATTTGGAATTCTACTCTTTCATACCACCACCTGCTTAATTATCCATTTTATATCATTACCTCTTATACTAATCTACTTATTGAAATAATGAAACAAGTTTACAGTAAAATCACAACCATTGTAGAGCTACATCAGAACAGAGCAGATGTTTTTATAATAGGCTGACTTTTAGAAAAGAGGGGTGGGGGGGGGACCTGTGAAGTTATGTTTATAGAAAGGGATATTGAGTACTGACAAAGTTTGGGGCATTTTCACTTTAAACAGTGACCTTATTTTGAGATCTATGATGTTATTATTAGTCTTAAAATGTTCTAATATACTGTATTTTTTGGAGTATAAGATGCTCCGGACTATAAGATGCACCTACCTTTTTTGATGAAGAAAACAAGAAAAAGAAATCTGCCTCTGCCTTCCAGCAATTTTGCCTCCTTGCAGCAAACAGCAAATACCCTGCTTTACTTTCATTTACGTTTTCAGCAGAGCTTGATTGGCACAAGAAAAAAAAATCTGCTCCCAGCAATTTACCTCCTTCCAGCAAGCAGCAGAGTCCCGTGGAAAACAGCTGAGAGTCAGGAGGTCTATCCAATCAACTTGTGCTTATTAGCCTGTGCTGAAGCTGAAACGAGCTGTTTCTTCTTGCTGCTTGGTGCAAGGTGGTAAACTGCTGGGAGGCAGACGCCAAAGGGTGGGGGCCCTTGGGTGGGCGGGGCTACATTCAGTGTATAAGATGCACCTAAATTTTCACCCCCTTTTAGGGGAGAAAAAGGTGCGTCTTATACTCCGAAAAATATGGTGTAACATTTGGGAAAAGAAGAGCAAGTTTTCAGAATGGAGTAGGTGAAAATCCACACACCAATAAAGACTGATTTTCAATCAAAATATAAATATTGTCATTTGTTGCTCAAGATATTCCCTTGTATCCTCTAACTTCTGATGTTAACAATTGTGTATGAGAAGCCAGCATGCTGCAAAAACAGAACAGCAACAACTAGCTTCACATTTATTTCCAAAAATGCCTCTGGGCTCCAAAATTCCTACCACTGCCAACATTTTGTGAGGTCCATAAAACTAGACTTTAATTTTCCAAATGTGTCCATAGTTAAAAAAGGATTGCCAAACTTCACTCACTTGGTTATTATTATCTATCCATGACATAAATGCATTTCTATCCATGCTGATATGTAGATATAAAAACAGTGTTCCTGATGTCCTTTTTAAAAAGCTAAAAACAATTGCCCTAATCAAAACAAATTCTAAGAAAGAACACATTTGAAAAAATGTGAGGAATGAGAACACTGGGATCATGGTTTTAGATGGTGTTATTTAAGGTAGCTATTCAACTACTTGGCACATCTTACTATAGACTATACCCATGATGGCTAATCTTTTTGCCATCGCATGCCAAAAGTGGGGGGAACACGGTGGGGTCACACGCATGCGTGCCCACATCCATAATTCACATCCCCGCCCCCCCGTGCTCCCCCCAGTTTTGGCACGTGATGGCACAGTAGGCCCGTTCTTTGCTCTCTCCAGGCTCTAGAGCCTTTCTAGGAGCCTGGGGAGGGCAAAAATGGCCTTCCCCACCATCCAGAGGCTCTCCGGAGGCCAGAAACAGTGTGTTTCCTGATTTCTGGTGGACCCAGAAGGCCCTAAAATCAGCTGCGGGGCACATGCAGGCATGCCGGAGCTGAGCTTGAGTGCCCACCGATACAGCTTCATGTGCCACCTGTGGCACCTGTGCCATAGGCTCACCATCGCAGGAACCTATGAATTATATCAAATAGAGCTTACCAACTGGCATGCAGATCTTCCTTACTTTTTGAAAGGATGAAGGAGACTGAAGCCAAAGGCCTCTCTGAAATTGGGACACAAAACAAGCTTTCTACTGTTTTGGATGAAGGCCAAAATGTACCCTAAAATACCACTTTCTTTGTGATTAAACAATCCCCCTACTTTCTAAATCCTTTCCCAAGTTAGCTAGTGGATCTTCAGTTCAGCCCGTGTACTGCTTGAATTTACAATGAGCTGCAAATACCATGAGTCCAAAATGAGATAGGGAAAACTAACATTCAATGTGAATTTTGACAAATTCTTTTCTTTTAAAATGGGATTTTCTATCATTGGAAGTAAATTATCCATTAAAGAAGGATTAAAACTAGGAGAGGAGGGAAGGGATTGAAGGAAATGGCTACATAATATTGAGAGCGTCTAAATGGGTAACTTACTACTTACTTGTAACAATTAGGGCAGACTGCAATATTGGGACTAGTTGGGAGATGATAGGAGGTGTAGACAGATGTTGATAGCACAAAGAAAGGGTAATGAAGATAAAGTTAGCATGACTTCAGCTACCTAATTCATGGTCAAACCAGTGGAGAAAAGGGTAGACTAGGCTAATACTTCATGTTTTTAAATGGCCAGATACTTTATAACATATATTGGCATTAAAGCATTGACATAATGAAAATGGCCATCTTGATCAACATTTAGAAGAACATTGTGTAGGGCGTGGGTGTCAAACTCATGGTGTCACATTGCCATAACATGATGTATCATGACATTTTTTCCCTTCACGGAGCTGGGATGGGTGTGGCCTGCGTGTGACTCATCTGGCCTGCATGCCACCAGTTTGACACCCCTGGATAGGGCTACCAGATCTGGGATGCAAAAATACAGATGGCCACTAGATGGCAAAAAAGTACTAGTGTTTTCAAAGTCTACTTGCTGCTGATTTAATGGCTACCCCGAGTTTTGCAACCTAATAGCATTAGTTAGAATACTGAAACTGATTTGTTATTCATTTTTAATACAGTTAGAAAATGTTAAATTCAAACGTCTGTTTTCATTTAATACTTGATGTGTTTAAAGAAAAGGAGGTAATGCCAGAGGTAGTTTTGACTGCCTGACTATTTTTATTTATTTGTTTGTTTGTTTGTTTGTTTGTTTCAATTTATAAACCGCCCTTCTCCTTACGGACTCAGGGCGGTGAACAGCCAGAATAAAACATAATATACAAAAATTAAAACAATTAAAAATAGTAAATATTTTTGGCCAACAATTAAAACAGTCCAATTTAAGATTAGTTCCAATTTAAAAGAGGATGGGATCAAGCAAGCCCCGCTAGATGAAACAAGTGGGTTTTAAAGGCCCGACGAAAAGTCCGGAGGTCTGATATCCTACATATCTCTGGGGGTAGGTCATTCTAGAGGGCAGGGGCCACAACAGAGAAGGCTCTCCCCCTTGGGGGTCACCAGCCGACATTGTCTGGCCAACGGCACCCTGAGGAGGCCTCTCTGTGTGAGCGTACTGACCGGTTGGAGGCTATTGGTGGCAGAAGGCGGTCTCACAAATACCCAGGCCTAAGCCATGGAGCGCTTTAAAGGTGGTCACCAACACCTTGAAGTGCACCTGGAAGACCACCGGGAGCCAGTGCAGCTCGCGCAGGAGAGGTGTCACATGGGAGCACCCTGTCGCTCCCATAATTCCCTGCGCGGTCGCATTCTGGACCAGTTGGAGCCTCCGGGTGCACCCCAAGGGGAGCCCCATGTAGAGAGCATTGCAGTAGTCCAGGCGGGAAGTCACGAGAGCATGAGTGACTGTCCGTAGGGAGTCCCGATCCAGAAAGGGACGCAACTGACGTATCAGGCGAACCTGATAAAAAGCCCCCCTGGCCACGGCCATCATGTGCTCTTCTAAAGACAGCCGTGCATCCAGGAGGATGCCCAAGTTGCGAGCCCTCTCTGTGGGGGCCAATGTCTCACCCCCAATAGTCAGTGATGGCACCAGCTGGCTATATCGGGATGCCGGCAGCCACAGCCACTCGGTCTTGGAGGGGTTGAGTCAGAGCCTGTTTCTCTCCATCCAGATCCGCACACCCTCCAGGCACCGGGACATCACTTCAAGGGCATCGTTGGGGTGGCCTGGAGTGGAGATGTACAGCTGGGTGTCGTCAGCATACTGATGGAACTCCACCCCAAAGCCACGGATGATCTTACACAGCGGCTTTACATAAATGTTGAACAGAAGGGGCGAGAGGACCGACCCCTGTGGCACCCCACAAACAAGGTGCCTCGGAGTCAACCGCTGCCCCCCTGTCAACACAGATTGCGACCGGTCAGAGAGATAGGAGGAGAACCACCGCAAAATGGTGCCCCCACCCCCAACCCCTCCAACCGACGCAACATGATACCATGGTCGATGGTATCAAAAGCCACTGAGAGTTCTAATAAGACCAGAATAGAGGAGCACCCCCTATCCCGCGCCCTCCAGAGATTATCCACCAATGCGACCAATGCCGTTTCCATGCTGTGCCCAGGCCAGAAGCCGGACTGGAGTGGATCTAGATAGACAGCTTCATCAGCTTCAGGGGAAGCTGTCATGCAACCACACTCTTAACAACCTTCGCAATGAAGCGAAGGTTGGAGACTGGACGGTAATTCGCTATGACCCTCATGGTGCCTTAATGTCTGGAAATTATTTCCAAGAATGATAATATGAGCACATTGAAGGGCATTAAATCTTGGAGACTTCTTTAGAAGATGCTCAGAAAGATTCAATGTCATACGATTTCAGGATTGTCCCTTTAAAATGCAAGCTGTTCGGTTCAGCGGTGAATTGCACATATTCTTACCACCGGTTTGCCGTGCACACGCATGCTTCAGTGGTGGGTTGCCCCTGGTTCAGTCCGGTTCGCAAGAACTGGTAGTAAAACTGGTGGGAGGCCCAGCCCACTGCCCTGGATATCATCATCAGCGATCTGCGCATGCGCAGAAGCTTCGTACGATCCCATTGTGAACTGGTAGTAAAGGTAAATAGAACCCACCCCTGGCATGCTTGCTTCATGTGTGTCTGGCCTTCCGCGCATGTGCTTTGCTTGTGCATGCATCTTCCACATATGCACCTGGCTTTGAAAACATGGCTAAATAGGACGGTATTACCCGCAGCCGCTGCTACCAGTTTGTCCGAACCGGTCTGAACTGGCTGAATACCACCACTGGTTCGATTGTATTGAAATAACCTTAATTAGTGTATAGGAGTAAAGTTAGTGACTTATATAGAAAAATAAAATCCAGAAATAAGAGAAGATGCAGCTATCTGGGAAGCAAAGTTACTATGAGGAAAATCAAGTTTCTGGCAATTGTTTATCTGAAAGTTTTAGGAACTTATAGAAAGAACAAGCGAATCAGAAACTCTGCAACTTGCCTTACAATGTGCCACTATTTCTATCTCAGTCACATCCATGGATGCAAAGTGGTACATTTTATTATGGGAACTCAATGCACAGAGTTGATATCCATCATTCAAAATCATATCCTGATGTGAGTTAGATGCATGTCACATTTAAACCAGCTGTCTTTTGACAAGTAGGGATCTTTTATTTCATTCGGCAATGAAGCAGAATTTTAATAGAAGTTGGTCTACCTAGGCAAAGTTGCTAATACTTTTTTTCCAATCGTCTGTGTCTTTAATTAAAAGCTTCCTATGAGAAATTCAGCCTGACGAATTGCTTATTTTTGAAAATGGGTAGGAAATGGGTGATTAATTTACTCTTGTTCCATGATATGGATGGGGAATTCCAGGGCGGGGAGGAGGAGGAGAAGGAGGAGGAGGTCTCACAAGAAAGCAATGGTAAACCATTTCCATAGTGTCATGAATAAAATTGGATAGATGAGCTCATTTAATTGCCTGGGTCTAGCCCGGCTCAAGAGGGACCTTACCTTTACTTTATTTCTTAAACAGTCTTTCTTAAAGAATATCCACACTTGTGATTTATAGCATTGTCCGATCATCCCTATGGTGATATAAAACCTGCCCAAATTAGTGATCTATTACTACAGGGATGGCTAGATGACAGTATAAATCACTAGCATGGATTAGACTTTTAATTGCCCCAGTGTCAGATTCTCTTTGAGTAAGGAGGAAAGGATGTAATTATTTCTTTTTTCCCCCCTTCGTTTTCCAAAATTGTGAAATACAGTATTCTCATCTACATCTCCGAACCAAATTGAGAATAATTTTAAGGTAAATGATAAAAATGATATGAAGAACAGTTGCAGGAACTGGGAATGACTAGTCTAACAAAGAGAAGGACTACAGGTGACATGATAGCAGTCTTCCAATATCTAAGGGACTGCCACAAAGAAGGGTTCACCTATTTTCCAAAGCATCTGAAGGCAGGAAAAGAAGCAGTGGTGAAACTCAATTGTTTTTACTACCGGTTCTGTGGGCATGGCTTGGTGGGCATGGTATGGCTTGGTGGACGTGGCATGGCAGGGGAAGGATACTGCAAAATCCCCATTCCCTTCCCACTCCACAGGAAGGATACTGCAAAATCCCCATTCTCTCCCCACTCCAGGGGAAAGGATATTGCAATATCTCCATTCCCACCCCACTCTGGGACCAGCCAGAGGTGGTATTTGCCGGTTCTCCGAACTACTCAAAATTTCTGCTACTGGTTCTCCAGAACCTGTCAGAACCTGCTGGATTTCACCCCTGACAAGAACTAATGGATGGAAACAATGGCATAGCCTCAAACTGACAGGAGGGAAGTTCAAAAATAATCTTAGAAATAATCTTAGAATAATCTTCTTATTTCGCAGAAAGAACAGGGGAAGCTTGGAACCAACTTCTAGTGGCCGTAGTAAGTCAATCATCAGTAACTGAGTTTAAACATGTTTTGGATAAACACATGTCTATCATCCTACATAATAAATAATAAATAAATAAAACATTTGATAATAAAATAATAAATGACATAGAAAACAAAAACAAACAAAAACTCAAAAGGGCAGACCCGATGGATCACTGGGCCTTTTTCTGCCATCAGTTTTACATGTTTTTAATTTATCATAGAGAGTTCCAACCTAACATTAAGGAGAAATTTCCTGACGGTGAGTACAATTAATCAGTGGAACAGCTTGCCTTCAGAAGTTGGGGGTACTCCACCATTGGAGGTTTTTAAGAAGAGATTGGACAGCCGCTTGTCCAATGGCATCCCCTGCTAGAGCAGGGGACTAGAAGACATCTAAGGTCCCTTACAATCCTGTTATTCTGAGAAGGAGAAATGTTCCACATACAGTCTTAGAAGATGAAGGTTATTGCTCCGGCCCAGGTCTTGTCATGCTTTTAAAGGAGAGCTTCAAGGACATTTTCCAGCCTGTTAGCTCTAAGAATGGACCACCTCTCACATTTGCCTGACAAATAAAAGTACCAATCCTCAGCTGAAATGTTTTGGTGTCTTTTTTGTCATATTTGTCCAGAGGAAGTGGGTATTGCTGGTGCCCACTCAAGAAAACTTCTGCATTTCTTTTCTTAAATTGGTAGTATGGGATGGGAACCAGCCTGTTCTTTAGAAAGAGGATAGCCTTGTGCAGAAGCTAAAGCACCACTGTTGATCTCATTCCCCAACTGACTGTCATATCTCCCACATCTACTATTGGTTGAAGGGTAACATGTAGTAGTAAGAGGAAAGAATAGCATTCATTGAAGAAGAACAGACTTGGGCTTTTTGTATCCTTCACTTAGTTGAAATTGCTCCTGAAATAAACACATCTGAGCCCCTTTTGGGGGGTGGGGACTGCAGATTACAATGTGCTATTGTGTCATAGACAATGCTAGCCATAAAAGAGCATTTTTAGTAAACTATTTTATGATCAGCAAAGGTTTACTTTTAGATAAATAGTACTGTCACTGGTTGATTTTGACTCAGCTGCACTATTCTGTAAACACATGACCTACAATGTACCTTCAGTATGTTCAGAACTAGACACCAGGCACCAGTCATGTCTCCTAAGACCCCAAACATTTCTGAGGAGAATTTCATAAATGGTGAGAGCACTATCTCTATCTCTATATATTGCTACTGCCATTCGGGGAGAGGTGGGGTGGGGTTTTATGAATGTTTATGTTGTGGATTTTTAATGTTACAAGCTATCCTTGTATGTGCCTGTATGCGAATTGGGTGGCCATATAAATTAGCTCTCTCTCTCTCTCTCTTTCTCTCCCTCCCTCCCCTCTCTTTCTTCCTCCCTTCCTCTCCCTTTATATATCCCTCTCCCCCTTTCTCTCTCTCCCTCTCCTGATTGTAAGGGTTCCTGAAGTATTGAGCAAGGCCGAGTGCAACATCCTAGCCCTCACCACCACAAGACAGACTGAGCCATTGAAATCATCCCCAGGGCAAAACTACCCAAACCTAAACTGAATGCCATGATGCCCCAGTGCATCATGATGCACCTTGATGCAAGAAATGTGGAAATATATAGACAAAAACCTAGCAAGGGGGTTCATTGAACCAGCCAAGCCACAGGTTGCAGCCCCAGTCCTGTTCAAAGAAAAAAAAAAGATGGAACTATGAGATTATGTGTTGACTTTAGAGTCAACTGTATAAACTGTGTGTGCATACATAACCTATACCCCCTCCCTCTCATAAAGAACATGGTATCTCACCTAGTCAAGGGAAAAGTCTTTACCAAATTAGACCTCAGAGAAGCATACTACCGAGTCCGCATCAGATGAATGGAAAACAGCATTCAACTGCCCCCTAGGGAGCTTCCAATTCAAAGTGATGCCTTTCAGACTGCAGGGGCCCCCAGCGGTGTTCATGCTGCATAAGCACCTCTATAGAGGGTCCTTGTCTACCTGAACAACATCCTTATCTACACTGAGACCATGAATGACCACATACCTTTCGTCCACCAGGTACTAGAAAAACTTCTGGTGGCCAACCTGTATGTCAAGCTGTTAAAAATTGAATTTCACCACACATGGCTAGACTATCTGGGTTACTAAGTGTCAAATAAGGGCATAGAGATGGACTCAGTCAAAGTACAAGCTGTCTTAGGCTGGCAGCCTCCTCGCATCCGCAGACAGCTACAAAGTTTCCTAGGGTTCACAATTTTTTACAGGCAATTCACCATCTCCTTCGCGAAAATTGCCAAATCCATGACGACCTCCTAAAGACAGGGGGCCCAGGGTCAAAGCCCAGCCTGGGACAACCCCTACAGTGGGACCTAACCTGCCAACCTTTCTCCCTCTATCTCTCGCTCCTCCCTTCTCTCCCTCTCTCCTTCTCCCTCTCCCTCTCTCTCCCTCTCCCCCTCTCTGTCCCTCTCTCTCCACCCTCTCTATGTAGATTTTTAAAGGCTGCCCATTGTACGTTTAATTCATGCTGACATTGTACCTACATGGATTCTTTAATCTCAGAGCCACCAGATTCTGTAGCATTTGTCAAAACTTTGACTGGATGTGATTGGCTTTGAATGTGGCCTTTCCCTCCTTATGCTTCCTTTCCTTATGCTGACCACAGCACTTCAGTATTAGTAGCTGTTCATGAGCTTTCTTCGACCTCAGCTCTTCTTTTAGAAAGCAGACTACAGTTTATGCCAGTAGCATTTCTGCAGTTCATTCTAAATCTGCATGAATGCAAATTGATGGATGTAGTTATGCGGCCTTGAAAATGACTCCGCTAATGAAGATTTCAACACTGACTACAACAGTTACTAATGGCATGGATGTAGGAATTGATTAGGTTTTTCTCTAAAAGGCAGAAATCAATAGTAGCTGGCTTTTTGTTTCTGAATGTTATTAATTTATCTAAAATAAACTTGAATTGTTCTTCCTGAAGCCAAGAATTTAAGGATATCAGAATGTGAAAATCCTCAGCTGAAAAGTTGGAGACTGTGATATACTGTAATAACCTTCCTTTAGTTAGAAGATTGCTGATCTACATGTTAAGAGTCATGTGTAGTGTTAAGGATATTGTTGTTGTGTTACCAACCAGCAGAGTATAGTGCACAGAGAAACGTTGCTGAGAGCAATGAAATAAGAGATACGTGCAAACTGGTTTATCAAAAGTTTACTTTATAGTGGAAAATAAACGATCTTGTAGTCTTTTAAACAGTCCAAGTTTTTGCCAGTTAAATCAGTCCAGTAATACAAAAAGCTTCTTACCACACAAACAGTAGTTGGTTAGAATAACAAGCCTACTCTGGTTCACAAACCACGATGGTAGCAGATCCACCCAACACATGATGATAGCATAATGGTAGCATATCATCAACTGAACACATTACAGTACCTTTCTTAAATATGTTTACAACTAATTACAGCATGACTCAGCATTACAATGATGCAGCATTAAAACTTAAAGTCACAGAACACATATATTGCCTGGACAAACTGTTTGGCTCAAACCATATCCTAACATGTAGAATTGTTTAGGATTTAACTTTAAATTGAAATTAATTACTTATTCAGCTCAGAAATATAAATTAAAGATTAACCCTAATGGAAATACAGCCAGAATCCTCCAACCCCTAGGAACAGCAACAGTCCACAAACCCACAACCACACTCCACCAGGAACTATCCAGAAACAAAGATAAAATACAGAGGGGTGAAAGAAACAATGTAATCTACAAAATCAACTGTAACCATTGCAACCAATTCTATGACGGACAAACATCATGTCAATTAAAAACCAGGAGCCACGAAGACTGGCTGGCAGTCAAACACCATGATCCTAAATCTTTAATCTCTACCCACACTGTGTTCTGTCCCCTCCCACGAGTGGCCTTGCAGAAGCTCAAATAGCCCAACAGTAACAAATGCAGGCTAAAGAGATTGAAGCTGGCCCTTTAATAAACAGTTCAGTAGTTACCGGCAATGTTCCAAAGGTACATCAGTGCAGTAATTACTAGGCAATGTTCCAGAGGTCTTGGCAGATGGCCAGCAGGCTAATGCAGACTCCTTTTCAAAACTCAAAACTAGCAGTTCTAAACTCCAAAATGCCAACAAATTGTTCACCACACCTTTCCGGCCCAGCCACACCCCTTTTATACTTTGAAGGATGTGGCCCTATGTCTCCTGACCACACTCTTGGGATGTGGCAATAGCTGTTCTCTACGACGTCTCCTACATCTCTCTCTTGCATCCAATAGGGGCTCCCTCTCCTCATTACTGGCCTCTGGTTCCTCCTCAATTTGGCTGGGGTCCAGAGGCACGTCAACAACTGTCAGTTCTTGCTGACTCACCAGTGAAGATGGCCCCTCTGGCACATAGCTCGTGCCAAGTTCCTCTATCTCATCCTCCGAATCAGCATGCGAAGATAAATCAACCTCCAGGGCCAGAGTCACAACACACTGACACTAAACAGCACCAGTTTGATTGGAGCAACACAACAATCATCGGCCACACTACACTACCAAATCAACTGCACAGCCAACCAGAGATAGCACCAACCCTCAACCAACCAACCAACCAACCAACACACACACACACCAACAGTTCACCTCTCAATGACCCTGATCTGATGTAACTTCCTTATCACAAGACCCATCACAAGATTCACTGATGACTCACACCTGACCCATCACAAGACCCATCACAAGACCCTCACTTGATACATCCATATCTGAAGCCCTTATAAGAATAAGAACACTGACCCCCCTAAACTCTACTGAAGATGTTACCTAGCCTGGTAACAAAATGTTTGGAAACCAACCCACAAGGTTGGAGAATTAACCTTCCCCCTTGTAAATTAAATATCCCTGATATGACATGTCACTATCAAGCATCAGTTTGTACATATCTAATAAAGGGGAATACACCACCTTTTTGGATAGTTGGTTTCATTGTTGGACTTTTCTAATTCTCGTTTACCCTTTCTATAATTTAATTCCATTATACTATGTTCTGAATCCTGGAATGATGAAACTTTGATGTGTATGACTTTTTTTTGTTAGGTAAAGAGTCCTATTGTATCCCCTCTTAAATTCTTTTTTCAGATAAATAATCCCAATTTACTAATCTCATTTCACAGGACTTTATTATTATTATTATTAATCATATTTCTATGCCGCCTACTCTCCGAGGACTCTGGGCGGCTTACAACAATCGACAGCATACTAAATAGCATATTGCCCCCAACAATCTGGGTCCTCATTTTACCCACCTCGGAAGGATGGAAGGCTGAGTCAACCTTGAGCTGGTGAGATTTGAACTGCTGATCTGCTGAATTAGGACAGCACTCTAACCACTGTGCCACCTCGGCTTGATCATCCTTGGTCATTCCCTTTTCTCTAAATCCCTTTTGAAGAACAGTTCTTGGAATTAGACACAGCATTTTTGGCACAGGAAATTTTTGATTTACAACAGTTCATTAAATGATGTTCAAAGTTACAAAAGCACTGAAAAAGTGACATGACTGTTTTTCCCATTTAGGGCTGTTGGGTCTTCCTCCCGGTCAAGGGATCAAAATTCAGATGCTTGGCAACTGACTCATATTTATGGCGGCTGCAGTGTCCCAGGTTTATTCTGTGATCACCTTTTGTGGTCTTCTGAGAAGCAAAGTCAATGGGGAAGCCAGATAACAACCATGTTACTAACTTAACTGCAGTGACTCACTTAACGACTGTGGCAAGAAAGATTGTAAAATGGGGGAAAACTCACTTAACAACTGTTTCACTTAGCAACAGAAATTTTGGGCTCAATTGTGATCGTAAACCAAGGACTACCTATACTACCAGTGCAAAATAAAATAGAAATATTTGCCACCTACAATTTTCTTTATTGCCATCACATCGTATTACTGATACAGATTCAGATTTTGCAATCAACTACTGTTCCAAGATCTTTTTCACAGTTAAAGTTGCCAAGTTGTTATTCCTAACCAGTATTAAGGAATCTTGCAATATTAATGATACAGTACGGGCAGATTCTGGGTATAAATTATTTTTATATAGTTTCATGATATTTAATAAGTACTCTACCTCATTGGCTAACTTGTTATGGCTAGTTAGGACAATATTCAGGTTATGAGATTAATTGGCAAAAATCTTATTTCTTTCTTTTGGGATCTAATATATTAATAGATCAATGTAAGAAGTTCAGTTTTATAATCTGCATGAAACATATAAAATATTTACGATTACATATACCATCCTATATCTCAAAATATATGGAAACATATTAAAAGACTATAGACAAGATTGCTATGGATATTAAAGGTGGGTTAAAGTTTCATTAATTCAGTGGAATAATGACTGAATTATAGAGAGGCATTCTGATGTTAATTCAAATTGGTATTTTATTCAGATAGATAGATTGAGGACATTTGTATGAGAAGGTAGTCTTTCAGAAATATATCTGGACATTAATTTTGTCATCTATATTTCCTATAGAAAAATTGTGGAATTTAATCTTTTTACAATGAATTCCAGTGAGCAGGGGAAATAGCTAAGATAATTATGCTGAAAGACTAAAAAAGTACTTCTATCTTGAATATAAAGGGTTGGATTTGAGAAATGTGTATCATTTTTTAAAAAAACAAAACCAAACCTTCTGCAAATCAAAATGATACAGTATGTTTCCTTTGGCATATATTTCATAATATTTTTCAGGAATGTGTAAGTTGTTAAAGGTAATTTGCTCTCTATCTCTTATCTCATCTTGAAGGAATCTCAGGAAAATAGAATCCACTATGCCATATCAGCCAGAAGTCTTCAAACTTGGCTGCTTTAAGACGTGTGGACTTCAACTCCCAGAATTCTCTAGCCAGCACAGTATAGCTGGCTGGAGAATTCTGGGAGTTGAGGTCCAAAAGTCTTAAAGCTGCCAAGTTTGAAGACCTCTGAGCTATACCCTGATAAGCAGAAAGAGACATGTTAGAACCTTTACTGAATCATAGAATCACAGAGCTAGAAAGGACTTCCAAATCTTTTAATCCAACCTGCTATTCAAGGCAGGAGCCTTATAAAACATCCCAGTCAAATGGTTGTCCAGTCTATTGTTGAAAACCTCCAGTGATGGAGCACCAACAAC
The DNA here is from genome assembly GCA_030761175.1 of Masticophis lateralis. Taxonomy (NCBI): domain Eukaryota; kingdom Metazoa; phylum Chordata; class Lepidosauria; order Squamata; family Colubridae; genus Masticophis; species Masticophis lateralis. Next base: position 42,380,236 of record JAUDYJ010000002.1, on the reverse strand, counting down.
CAGTGGTAAGATGCTGCCAGTTTAACAACTGGTTCAGTGATCACACGCTTTGCTTGCGCAGTTGTACAAATACTAACCTTCTGTGTTACGATTTGGGAGTAACACAGCTGAGGCGCGGCAATCCACTCTGCTGCGCCAATCAGCTGAGAAGATAATGGTAAGTAAAGTACAGGACTGGGAGGGCAGGCCACCTGATCGTCGGAGTTACCTGTTTGCCCGAACCGGCAGAATCCCACCCCTGACCACAACCCCAGGAGGCAAGCTATTCCATTAATTACTGGTAATTGTTCTCATACTCAGAAAATTTCTCCTTACTTCTAGGTTGGATCTCTCTTTAACAAACTTCTTGTCCTGTCCTCTGATGTCTTAGAGTTAATCTCCTCTTTTTTGTGACAGCCCCTCAAGTACTGGAAGACAGTTACCATCTCCCTTCTAATACTTCTCTTCCATAGGCTACACATGCCTAGTTCCCTCACCATTTATCAAACAATTTAGCCTCCAGGCCTTTATCATTTTTGATGCTCTTCTCTGCATGCTTTCCAGGGACTCAACATCTTTTTTTGTGCCATGTTGACCAGAATTTGCAGTATTCCAAATGTATACTGGTGTATAGTACCGGTGTACTATAAAGCAATACTATCACTTCTCTGTTCTGACCTAGGCTTCCTGAATCAGTAAAACACACAAGTAGTCCCAAAAACCTCTTTTATTGCAACAGCTCTGAATTCTGTTTATTTACATATGAGTCCCAAATAGTTGTAAAGAGTCCTTCGGGATAAGGCTGATAATCACCCACCTTTATCTCCCTTGACATGCTGCCAAAGACCTAATAGGCAAGGCCACACGGAGTCCAGAATCAAACAGGAGCCTGGATAGCTCAGCAGACTAAAGCCTGTTATTAACATTCAGCTGTCTGCAATTACTGTAAGTTTGAATCTCACCAGGCTCAAGGTTGATTCAGCCTTCCATCCTTTCTAAGGCAGGTGAAAGGAGGACCCAGTTTGTGAGGGCAATAAGCTGACTTTGTATAAAATATACAAAAGTATGAAGGCTATTGCTTAACACATTGTTAAGCCGCCCTGAGTCTCTGGAGAAGGGGGGCATATAAATCTAATTAAAAAAACAAAAACAAACAGAGCTTCAGATTTTAAACTGCACAGGCTCCCTCTGTTCCTATGCCTCGCTGAGGTCTGAGTCTGGAGGCTCCAGAGACAGCACATACCTCCCAGATAGCCCTTTCTCTGCCTCCAATGCAGAGCCCTCGTCCGAGCCTTCCCCAGACTCCAGGACTGGCCCATGTTCCTCCCCAACCTCCTCACTGTCCGCCTCTGCTGCCAGCTCTGCAGGCCGCTGGTGGACCACAACATTCTCCTAAACTCCACTGAAGATGCTACCTAGCCAGTTAAAGAAACGTTCAGAAACCAACCCACAAGCTCGGAGAACGAACTTTCACCATCATCCTACACCTGAGCTACAGATGTTCACCACTGTTACCAAACTACCATTTCTCATTGTCTTGAGGCTATCCCTCTGTTGATGCAGCCTAGGATTGTATTGGCTTTTTTGGCAATGCAAAGTATGTAAGGGGGGGAGGGCAGTTGTAATTGGCACTCAGTCCTTTCTTTTTTAGTTACTGTCTAATAAGAACACTTACTGCCTCCATCTGATTAAGGGGATACAACTCCATTATCATCCATTGGGAATTTCTTTTTCCTATTCTCATTTACTATGTGGGGGTTTTCATTCACGTTATAGCTGTGTACAGCTATTCCTATGATAATTCTTTTCTTTTTCCATTCCATACCAAATAATTAATTTTGAAAAAAAAATGAAGATGTGATTGCCATCATTTAATTGAGATCCTAAATTTTGCTCAGTGTAATGTGGGAAACACTGCTGAAAAACCAATGTAACTCAAAGGCCAGACACTCCCACACATTTCTGTCAATAAAATCTGCTCTGCTTTCTTGATCTTGTTCCAGAATCTCATAACATGGAGTGACCTCCATGTAGTAGTTCAACCAACCAGTCAGTCATTAATAACTGTACAGGCTTTTAACCCTTTTAACTCTTACCTAGCTAGTTTGCTGGGAAACTGACACTATACATCTTAATTTACTGTTGTCTGTAGTGTCTGTTTACAACAAAAATAAGAAAATGGACCATAAAAGCAAAGGACCTGCTAGAATTTGAACTGAGATAGGAACAGAACACAGTTTGCCCCCTTTTTAAAAGCCGATTATTAAATTTATATCCCAACTTTATCTCTAACAAGGGTTCAGTATCACAATAAAATACCAAAATATTTTTTTTAAAAAAATAATATGTCTTACATATTAACATGAAATGCGGATATGCATCTTTTTATTAATCTGAACCTTTGTGAACTGCATAAATGCAGGGGTGAAATCCAGCAGGTTCTGACAGGTTGTGGAGAACTGGTAGCGGAATTTTTGAGTAGTTCGGAAAACTGGCAAATATCACCTCTGGCTGGCTCCAGAGTGGGGTGGGAATGGGGATTTTGCAGTATCCTTCCCCCAGGAGTGGGGAGGGAATGGGGATTTTGCAGTATCCTACCCCTGCTACACCCACCAAGCCACGCCCACCGAACCGGTAGTAAAAAAATTTGAATTCCACCACTGCATAAATGTATATGAAGATAATTTCTGTGCAGGCTAGTTGGTATGCACAATAAAATGTAACTATGGCAGGAATAGAAATCAATGTTCTGATTCTCCCTCACCCTTTACTAATTCTCATTCAGTTTGAGGCAAGCAGAATTGTTTTCACTTTTCCTTCCCCACCCCCTTTTTTTAAAAAAATAACATTTCAAGGAAACTCTTAGAGCTGTTGTGTGATATTCCTGCACGTTTTTTTTTTTTAGCAATGAAAAGGCAAGGATGTACATGAATGTGTTTTCTTCAATTGCACCATAATTTCTTCAGTCATCTGAAGCTTTCTCACTCCCTATGCTTCAGGGAATTCCCGAGAAACAATATTCCAAGAGAATATAGAGGGTTGGGTTTTTTTTTTTTTTCAGCTTGAGAAGCACAGGGAATTGGGAGAATGTCAGACTGACAGGAAGAAGACAACACCATTTCCAACAATGCAGTAATCTCAAAGCACGAACAAGAAAAACTCTTAAGGAATTCTCAAGCACCTTGAGAATAATACAACTGCCTCTCCCAAAACAAAACACCTATTTCTCAGGGAAAGAAAACAACTCAGCTTTATTGGAAGGAAAGAGGAAAGTGGAAAAGATTTCATAGAGACATGTAGAGTTTTTGGCCACCATATCAATGCTTTGCCATGGTCTTCTTCTGGGATGTTGGAGTGGAGGAGCTAGAGCTAATCCTACTGTAAGCCAGTTAAGGTAGTCCAGACAAGAAGCAGAACAATGAATACCAGTCCTTTTTTCATTGTAAGGTTACAGGAACAAAATCTTGCAAGACTGAAAGGATGTGTTCCCTCCTCTCCTTTTACTCTCTGGAAAACTAGAGAGGGTCCCTTCTGAAATTCTTCCCATGCCTTCCTATCTTTCCCTGGACTGAGATACCTTTTACATGCTGTTTGTCCAGTCTGTGTCACTTCCTCCTGTCTCCCAAGGTCATTCCACATACCACTACACCTACATTATTTAGCTTCAAAGGCCAGACACCATCAGATAAATGCTAGTGTTTGCAGTACTGAGTAAACTTTTCCTTAGCCTAAACTTTTATGGGAGCCATCTGTCTCTGTCTCTGTCTCTGTCTCTGTCTCTGTCTCTGTCTTTGTCTTTGTCTCTGTCTCCGTCTCCACCTCTGCTTCTGTCTCTATCTCTCCACCCACCCATCCATCTCCATCTCCATCTCCATCTCCATCTCCATCTCCATCTCCATCTCCATCTCCATCTCCATCTCCATCATCTCCATCTCTATATATACTGGTATAATAAACATGACATCCTATACTTTTACTGAGAAGCCATTTATAATTTTATCCTGCCATGCTGAACGTTGAACTCTGAACTGCAACCTGTAAATAATTCATTTCTAAAACATATTCAACTCTTTGCCCAAGATCATGGAAAACAAAAGCTGGCTAAATGAAATGGTACATGTGAATGACCTTGGAAGAAGTGGCATGCTGCCTAGGGAACAATTAGATAAGAGAACACATAGTCTGCAGCTGCAGAATGGGCTGGCCAACAGAGAAATTCAGGAAGGAATGTCCCTAACTTCTCAGGCTATAAAGGAAATGGTGGGGGATTTGTAGACTTGCAAACTTCTGTTAATGTAGCCTTAAAATAAAATAAAATTAGCTCATCTGGTTGTTTTTCCAGTCTGGTCTACCTGATCTACATTTACTCATCCAGGGAAGCCTGACCCTGGATGAGTAAATGACAGGTATGCATGTAAATGATAACCATTAAAGGTGGATAACTTGTTGCAATAATTTGTTCCCAAAGGAACGTAAAGAAGGCAATGAGACTTAAAAGATATTTGCAAGTAAAATGTTAAATTTCTTAATTTGAATTGCTGAATTGGACAATGTTAAATAAAACGTAATATGCATATACATGCACATGCACATACATTTCTATGGTGTATAATGATGATAATTTTATTTCATGTGTCAAGTTGAGAATAGACAACCCTTTCCAACCTTCCGAATGCATCTCACAATGCAAGCTAAACCTAACATTGTGTCATATCAACTTTAACTAACATAAAAGGTAGGATGTATTAATTTATCATGACTGCCTTTTGCATGGACTTCTCAATTATTTATATTGTAATTTAAATGATTAATGAAGCCGTTTCTAATAAAAAGTTTATATTCACCAAAATACTATAAACTGCAAAGTGTGTGTGTGTGTGAAGAAATGTTTGATGTTGCAGATAGCTACAATGAATAAAATATAAGCTACTGTGGGTCAAAGTTTATATGAGCTTCTCCCAAGTTGTGAGGGATTCCCCCCCCCCCAATGTAATTGTAATTTGTTTGTGATGCAGTGCATAGGCTGTATCAGAATGGGCCATTGTTGTTCGAATTAGGAAATTTGATATATGACCTCAAAGAATAGGATGAGTCTATCTCTTGCCATCAACAACCACCATAGCTTGAGTTATGTTGTTGCTTAATTTATAATTAAGTGGCTGTGGATGCCGGCATCTCGGATTTCAGAAACCCCATCACTTTTGATGGATGGAGAAAAACTTGCCCCCATTGATAGGGCTCGCAACTTGGGTGTCCTCCTGGATGCTCGATTTATTTATTTATTTATTTATTAATCGAATTTCTATACCGCCCTTCTCCTACCGGACTCAGGGCGGTGAACAGCCAGTTTAAAACCAATAACAATATAGTAAGTTAAAATGTTCTAAAAGTCCATATAAATTTAGGCTGAAAATATATCAATAAAACACTAAAACTCTAAAATTTAAATAATTTAAAATAATTTAAAATTTAAAATATTTAAAAATATTTAAAAATAGGAGGGATCAGGCAAGTCCGGCAAGTTGGAAGAAATGAGTCTTCAACGCCCGACGAAAGGTCCGGAGGTCAGCAATAGTTCTCAGATCTGGAGGGAGATCGTTCCAGAGGGTGGGGGCTACCACAGAGAATGCTCTCCCCCTGGGGGTCGCCAGCCGGCACTGTCTGGCTGACGGCACCCCGAGGAGGCCCTCTCTGTGGGAGCGAACCGGCCGGTGGGAGGCAATAGGTGGCAGAAGGCGGTCCCGTAAGTACCCTGGTCCTAAGCCATGGAGCGCTTTAAAGGTGATTACCAACACCTTGAAACGCACCCGGAAATCAACCGGCAACCAATGCAGCTCACGCAGGAGAGGTGTCACGTGGGAGCGCCCTGTCGCTCCCATAATCCCCCGCGCGGCCGCATTCTGTACCAGTTGAAGCCTCCGGATGCATCCCAAGGGGAGCCCCATGTAGAGAGCATTACAGTAGTCCAAGCGAGACGTGACGAGCGCCTGAGTGACTGTGCGCAGGGAGTCCCGATCTAGAAAGGGGCGCAACTGGCGTATCAGGCGGACCTGATAAAAAGCCCCCCTGGCCACAGCCGTCGTATGATCCTCTAATGACAGCCGTGGATCCAGGAGGACGCCCAAGTTGCGCGCCCTTTCCGTGGGGGCCAATGATTCGCCCCCAATAACCAACGATGGAGTCAGTTGGCTATATCGGGACGCCGGCATCCACAGCCACTCAGTCTTGGAGGGGTTGAGTCGAAGCCTGTTTCTCCCCATCCAGACCCGCACAGCTTCAAGGCACTGGGACATCACTTCCCAGTGATTGTCCCTAGAAGACCATCTAACAGCTGTGACCAGGGGAGCCTTCTCACAGCTTCGCCTGGTGCGCCAGTTGCGCCCTTTCCTGGACCAAGATGACCTTCGCACAGTCACTCATGCCCTGGTTACTTCCTGCTTGGATTACTGCAATTCCCTCTACATGGGCCTGCCCCTGAGATGCACCCGGAGACTCCAGCTGATCCAAAATGCAGCCGCATGGGTTGTTACAGGAGCCCCTCGTTACTCCCATATAACACCCCTCCTGCGTCAGCTGCACTAGTTACCAGTGGTTCTCCGGGTCCGCTTCAAGGTACTAGTTCTCACCTATAAGGCCCTACATGATTTAGGTCCAGGATATTTACAGGACCTTCTCCTGCCTGCTTCCCACCGTCCTGTTCGCTCACATAGGGCCGCTCTCCTCAGGGTCCCGACGGCAAGCCAATGTCATCTAGCGGTGCCCAGGGGTAGGGCATTCTCTGTGGGTGCTCCCACCCTCTGGAATGAATTACCTACCGAGCTCCGGACGGCTCTTGATCTCCGCTCCTTTCGTCGGGAGCTGAAGACTTGGCTGTTCAAGCAAATAGGCTGACTTTGATTCTGGGTTTATTATTTATCATTAATTAGTTATTTGATTTAAAATACAATTTTATTGTACATGTTTCTTAACTTGTGTTTGCTGCCCTGAGTCCTTCGGGAGAAGGGCGGCATATAAATACATATAATAAATAAATAAATAAATAAATAAATAAATAAATAAATAAATAAATAAATAAATAAATAAATAAATAATGGAGCCAATATTTAAAATAAGAGATTGTATATTTTGCGCTATAGGTGGTCCTCAACTTACATCCACAACTGAGCCCAAAATTTCTGTTGCTAACCGAAACAGTTGTCATATGAGTTCTTCCCAATTTTACGACATTTCTTGCCACAGTTGTTAAATGAATCACTGCAGTTCAGTTAGCAACACAATTAAGTGAATCTGTCTTCCCTTTGACTTTGCTTCTCCGAAACGTCTCAGAAGGTGATCAGATGATTCTGGACACCACAACTGTCACTAATATGAACCAGTTTTCCAAGAGTTTGAATTCTGATCATGTGACCGTGGAGATGCTACAAGGGCAGTAGTGGGTTTCTCCCGGTTCGGCCCGGTTCTCCTGAGCTGGTAGCGGTGACAATATGACGGGACCATTAGAGTTCCATTAGAGTTCCTTTAGAATTTCTTTGGATTATAATCAGTGCAATCTCTCTACTTGTCTCTGTTTTCTGCTTTGAGAGGAAAAAAGTATCAGAATTTATTTTATGATGTGGGATTTAACTGAAATGAGACCACAGGCTGCTGAAGGGGCTATACACAACGCTTAGCCAGAGCTCAGTTTGCCAGACTACATACTGTTGCCTTTACTAAGTTCAAACTTGGTTCAAACACTGTTTCCTTTATTAGGTTCAGACCAGTGGTGGGTTCCTCCCGGTTCGGCCCGGTTCTCCCGAGCCGGTAGTAGTGCCTGCAAAAATACATGAGTAGATCAGTACCTGCAAAAATAAATGGTTAGACCAGTGCCTGCAAAAATACATGAGTAGATCAATGTCTGCAAAAAATAAATGGATAGATCGGTATAGCTCTGCAAGCAGTTAAAAGCCTGGTAGACCAGTACCTCTCCTAAATCCTAAATAATTGTCACATGACCATCAAGCCATGCCCACAAAATAAGCCACGCCCACAGAACGGGTAGTAAAAAAATTTAGAACCCATCCCTGTACAAGGGCCCTGTGAAAAATGGGCGCAAGTCACTGTTTTCATTGCCGTTGTAACTTCAAACAGTCACTAGATGAATGGTTGTAAGCGAAGGACTATATATATATAACAACATACTTCAAAGGACTCTAACCACTACCAGACCTGTGCCCTGGAAACAATACAACTAAAAGAGGATTTGTTTTTGGAAGTTGTGTGTCCATTAAGACAATCATAGCTACATCTAATACATTGAAGTCACTTGTTTTGAGACCATGTTTGCATATGGAATTAGTTTATGAACACGCATGTGGCTTTTAGTATAGTTGATTTGAAATAGTGGCATATGTTAATCTCTTGGTATTAATTACTCAAAATTGGCTGATGGTTTTTCTTCTCCACCCTCCTTTCACATTTTAACCATAGCCTCAGGAAACTTGGATTTATGCTAACTGTTGATAATTTCCATTAATATTAATTGGATCATTATAGTTACATTTTCCAAGCAAATTACCATAGTTTGAAATTATAGGTGAAAATCCATTTCCTTACGTTTCTATTTTATTTTTTAAGAGGTAATTGTTTCTGTACTCCCTCCCTGCTATGATTTTAAATTCCTATCCTTTATCTCACATTTTCCTTTAAATTGAAAATGCTATAGTGTTACATGCAAAAAAGAATCAATCTCAGAAAGGAAAGAAGAACCAAATATAGATTAAAAAGCTGCCTCTCCAAAAGATTTTGAAATATGAGGAGGTTGGCTCTGCATGTAAGATTAAGGGCAAATATGTGCATGAGATAAGTTCACATTTTACCACAGGGAAAGGTTTTTTGGTTTTTTGTTTTTTTTTTTCAAAACATGGACTGTTCCAAATTCAGAAATATTTTTACCCCCTAAAGCTACAATCAAGATATATATTGCCTCCTCATTTTGAAAAGAGAAAAATTAATGAGGAAGAGAAACAATAAGTGCAGTTAGATACTTTTTATGTCAAAAGGCCACTCCATCAAGATCTGTGCCAAAAACATGATGTCAACAAAACAATAATATCCATGTGGCCATGCCTCTATATTAATGGTGCCATTACATACTTGTGTCACAATGCATTTGTCTGAAACAAATGTATAAACTGCAGCATGTTGAGGACGCTAGTAACCATGACAGAATGTTATGTTGCCTTTATGCCACTCGTGTTCATAGCTTTGTGAGAGTAACCAACGAGCAAAAATAAACACCAGGAAGAACATTAATTCGTTTACTAATTCGTTATTTCATCAAGAATCTAGTTACCTCTAATGTAACTTTATTGAAAATGTAATTATATTTATTTTTCCTGAGTTTTGCAGGTGATATTTATAGATTATTACAGTAGAAAGTTTTTGTCCCTTCTACACTCTAAACTTCTGGATCATATTTAATGGATAACAATTAATCAGTGGAACAGCTTGCCTCCAGAAGCTGTGAATGCTCCAACATGGGAAGTTTTTAAGAAGATATTGGGTAACCATTTGTCGGAAGTGGTGTAGGGTTTCCTGCCTAGGCAGGGCGTTGGACTAGAAGACTTCCAAGATTGTTTCCAACTCTGTTATTCTGTCACCATTCGTTCAGCAATCATTCTGAGTTACATTTATGGGGTGTGGGCATGAAATGAAGAAGGGTAGAAATAATTGATTAATTCCTCTGGCAGATACCATTGTACTAGTGGATGAATGTAACTGGATATTACTCTGGGTTTTAATTGGAAACTGCTTTAGATAAATCATAATAGACAAATGGTTGATAATAAATAGGAATATAACTAAAATTGTATTGGATCCAGACGTAGAGATGCTTAGACTCAAATAAATGGGCTGAGGTAACTGATTAAGTTCTGTTGATTTTAATGGATTTACTCTAAACACGATTAAGTCTACTTTCAATTTAAGAACTCCTACACCATGATAATTAATCTCCATTTATAAAAGGCTATGTCTTAATTTTATATTTAATTTTCAAGGCAGTAATCCTAAAGATAATTAAATAGAAGGAATTAATGATGCCCATTATATCATATCACCATGTCACCTTTATCAAGATTCTATTAAAATCCACCTGCTGCAAATCCTTCATTTGTTTTTTTTCCCCCCTAAGTAGGGAGCTCCACATTTAAAAGCTGGTACCAATAAATAGCAAATAATTCCTGGGAAATGAAGGAAGGAAAAAAGGAGTGCTTTTTCAAGAAGCAATTGGACTTGGAGAAAAAATTGAAGCTATGCTTTTTGCAGGATGTTTTCTGCCTTGTGTCCAGAGATGGTATTCAGCAGGTTCTGACCAGTTCTGGAGAACCAGTAGTGGAAATTTTGTGTAGTTCGGAGAACCGGTAAATACCACCTCTGATGGGCCCTGCCCCTATTTATTCTCTGCTCCCGAGTCCCATCTGATAGGGAGGAAATGGGGATTTTGCAGTATCCTTCCCCTGGAGTGGGGCGGGAATGGAGATTTTACAGTATCCTTCCCCTCCACATCCACCAAGCCATGCCCTCCAAGGCATGCCACGCCCCCTAAACCACGCCCACAGAACTGGTAGTAAAAAAATTTGAATCCCACCACTGCATGTGTCCCTTTATTGTTGAAAACAGGTGCAGGCTGTTGGGGGATAAATCTATGTTGTTTGCATCTCAAATTGAAACACAACTGGTTTCTGTAGTCTGCAAATCCATTCATACTCCCACACCATTCATTCGAAGACTGTTTATCCCAAAGCCTTGGTGGTGCAGTGGACTAAGTGCTGTTATGTAGCACTTATCTGCCAGCTGCCTGCAATTAGTGGGAGTTCAAACCTCACCAGGCTCAAGGTTGACTCAGCCTTCCATCCTTCTGAGATAGGTAAATTGAGGACTCGGATTGTGGGGGCAATAAGCTGACTTTGTAGAAGTCAGTTTATGGGGGGTCAAAAGCCCTAATAAGCAGGTATATACAAAAGAATGAAGGCTATTGCTATAAGTGCATTGTAAGCCGCCCTGAGTCTTTGGAGGAGGGTGGCATATAAATTGAACTAATAAATAATAAATTGAACTAATAAAGTGCATAGCTAAATGTCTATGGAGATTCCCAGTCATCCAGATCATGGTTGTCCCAAAGGTGCTTTTTTTCAAAAAGCAACTGGAGTAGTTGCCTCTTGAAAAAGCACCTCTGTGACAACCATGAGCCATTAAAAAAAAGGAGATACTTAAAGGCTGCTCTTTACATTTGATGTTTAAGATTAAGGCTGCTCCTAATTTCTTAATAATTCAAATTATTTAAGCCTTGGTGTGTACTAGAGCTTGCTGATAGCATGAAATATTATTACAGAGCCCAATTTAACTAGGAAATCTTTAGTATGGGACAACTATGCTCATGAATAATTGCCTACATCTTAAACAGGATGTCTGCAAAAGATGTTTTCTAATGACCATTGTTGTGTCCATAATGCATTCTTTGTTTAAGGAATTGATATCTCAATTCTTTTAAGCTCCTATGAAAAATCTTTTGTCTGGAAAATTCCTCAATAGGAAAATAAATGATTTTAAATTTAGCCCAGAAGTGATATAAATATTTCACTATTTACTTTATTAATCTAATTCTCTATTTATAATTGGTGGCTTTTTTTCCTTCTGCATTCCATCTTGTCTGATTATCGACGACTGTCTGGAAAAGTCCCTGCAGTTCCCTTGGCAAGTTTTTTTCAGAAGTGGTTTGCCATGCTTTCTTCCTAGAGTGGAGTGAAAGTGACTGATTCAAGTCACCCAGTAGGCTTCATGTCCTAGTTGGGACTGAAACTCATGGCCACCTGGTTTCTGGCCTGATGCCTTAACCTCTATACCAAACTGACCCTTGATTTATACCATTTTACATTAAAATGATGTTATTAGTATATAATAAATAACTACAATTTAATATAAAATATGGGAAATAAATATTAATTACATAATTTGATTAGTGATGTAGACAATAACTTCCCCCAAGAACCAAATAAGCCCTTCACCAACCTACCCAATGAATGAAAGCAAACTAAACCAAAGCTACTACAATTCCCCTTTCAAATCTCACCAGGCTCAAGGTTGACTCAGCCTTCCATCCTTCTGAGGTCAGTAAAATGAGGACCCAGATTGTTGGGGGCAATATGCTTTAAGCCGCTTAGAGGGGGATGTAAAAGCACTATGAAGCGGTATATAAGTGCTATTGCTATTGCTATGGATTCCTGGCCTCAATCTATACCAAGCTTGGGATGATGTTTACAGTTGCCATTTTTTAAGGTATTGATAAAAGGGATCCTTTCTTCTAACACTGCTGCTTAGCAGATCATTGGACTATGGCAAATATTTAGTCTGCTGTCTTGTTGACTGCACTGCCAGCATTGAAAAGTTACACCTCTGTGCCGTGAGTTGCCTTGGGTGCAATTCAAGGGGCTAATGATACTCATCTACAAAGCCATTCCTTGTTTAGGGCCCAGTTATCCCTCACCAATTATTACTCACACCACTGAGTCTGATAGAAGAGATATTGCTTCAGGTGCCTCAATTAAAGAGTATCATCTAGTAAGGTAGGTTTTTTCTCCTATATTGCTTGCCTTTTGGGACGTCATTTTCTGAACTTAGAATTGGCCCCAACTCCAGCCTTCTGCAAGGCCCTGAAAATGTTGTGTTCCTGGATTTGGGATTTGGATGGTCAGTGTCCATGAGACATCTATAATTGTTAATATTTGACTGTTTTTGCCTTGTCTTCTGGTTATACGTTTCATTCTTTCTGCTGGTTGTGTTTTGACTGAGATTGAAATTTGAATTAACTTCTTAATTAACAACTAACTGAGATTGCTTCCAAAAGAGACTGTGGCCGTGTTGTTGTCCCAAATCAACTATACGTAAGTAAGATTCAGACTGGGGTAGACAACTCACAGCAGATGTTACTGAATGACTGTTCTTAACTAGTATGGAAATGGTATCTGGAAAAATTGGAATATATTTGGAGTATTCCAAGTTGCCTAGCCTTCATTATTGTTAATTCTTTCATCAAAAATTAATAATCTTTAACGTAATAGCTAAGCAAAGGAAAACATAGTTCTATACTGTAACTGTCCACTAGTTTTTAATATTTAACACCCAGAACCATATCATCTGGAAATCTCAAAATAGATTTTTCCCCCACAGCTGCCCCAGGAAAGTAAATTTTAGGGAGATTGTATTCATAAGAACACTCCAGTATTTCTAGAAATGTAGACTGAACTATTATCATTTTCTACAAATAGGTCTTGTGAATCTACAAATTTTCCAACCTTTTTTCCTATTTGTCACTTATGTATGTGTTCTATTTTACAAACCGAAGTGTCCTGTTTGGAAAAGTCAGGAAACATGCTCTTGGAAAGGCTATCCGGAGACAGAACTCAGTTTTTAATGACTCCCCAATTCAAAAGCATTATGAAAATAAGGGCTAAATAAATAAATAAATAAATAAAGGAAACCAGTCAAGGAGGGAAAAAACCTAGAACTAAGGAGAAATTTCCTGACAGCAAAAACAATTAAGCAGCAGAACAGCTTGCCTTCAGAAGTGGTGGGTGCTCCATCACTGAAGAAATTCTTTAAAGAAGAAATTGGACAGCCATTTATCCAGAATGGCATAGGGTCCCCTGCCTGATCATGGGGTTGGACTAGAAGACCTCCAAGGTCCCTTCCAACTCTGTTATACTGTTCTGTTTATCTGCCCATGGGAAGGTGTATTAGGAACCTATCACAGAGTGGGCATTTGACCAAAGTTAAGCAAGCATGCAGCCATTTTCCACCAGTGATTGTACTTAACATTTAAATTGTATCCATTATTTTCAAAGTTGTGTTAAGACTAAAAAATTAGCCCAGCAGATTTCACACAAATCTGCTTTTTTTTTCTTTTTCTGGTGTCATGTAAGTGGCCACTCCAGTCAGTGGACATGTGATTGCAGCTAAGAAGAGGGACAGGCACTTCTGTAGCTTCATTAGTTTCATTGTTCTGAGATTATAAGCATAAAAACTAAAAATAAAGACAATAAAAATTATTCAAGTCCACAAATTACTACATCTCCCCTTTGGCATCAGGAAGTGAGCACCTTTTCTGATTAATCAAGACGAAAATCGAAGTGAGCCTTCTGATCAACTGCCTAAGTGGTTATACTTGAGCTGCAAATTATTTGCATGAATTAGATGATAAAAACAGTATTTTTCTATTATGCTTCAGCAAGCAGGGGCTAGCTAAATAACTTAATTTTTCTTAAGTACCTATTGATTACAGCCAATAGCAATTAAAAGTAGAAGACAATTAAGTTTCAAATTTAATGGCCGTTCAGTTCCTGTTAAATTATTAGATGTCCTAATCAATTCATTGTTCTAGGTAATAGTCTATTTCAGTGAGTTCTAGTTTCTCCAAAACTGCTTATTCTGAAAATATAACAACAATAATTATTATTATGGACTGAGAAGTAAATAAGAAAGGAGGATTAAAAACTGAATAGCCCACTGGGGTGACAAATGCAGTAGCTTTTTGCAAACCATTTTTATCTAGCTTTACACCATAATAGGTTCATGCATTGATGAGAACATAATGTGTGAGAACATTTAGTTTTATCTCCATATTTGCATGGAATCCTGACAAAAGGAATATATCGCTCTTGCTATGAGCCATAGTGGTACAGTGGTTAGAATGTAGTACTGCAGGCTATTTCTGCTGACTGCCTGCTGCCAGCAGTTCAGCAGTTCGATTCTCACCAACTCAAAGTTGACTCAGCCTTCCATCTTTCTGAGGATGGAATGAGGATAAAATGAGGACTCAGATTGTTGGGGGCAATATGCTTACTATGTTTACCGCTCAGAGAGGGCTGTAAAGCACTGTGAAGCGGTATATAAGTCTAAGTACTATTGCTATTGCTATCATCCCTACTTGATAACATTAATCTAATATTTCCATGTCTGCTAAATGCACAAAGAAGGGAAGAATGGGTCTAGATAAAGTTATACACGGAGAAGCAAAATCTACCATGATGTACAGTAGTCCTAAGCAAACTCTTCTTTTGCAAACTATATCACTACATTTATGGTGAATAGAAGGAATTCTAGTTGCGTGACAGTTTTAGAGTAAGCAAGAAAGAGTTGATGAATGAATGTAATGACAAATTTCAGAAAATTTCAGATAATGATGATAATGGGGACATATTTAGCTTTTAAATGGCACTTCTTCCATCTACATGATTATAACAAAACTGTAGACAACCATCTGCCTTTAGTTTCTTTCTTTCTTTTGAAATGAATATTGTGCCAGGGTGGCAAAAGAGAATAGGCTGCCATATTTGCCAAGCTTCCATGCTTTTCTTCACATTCTATGGATAGGCTATCATTGGCCATGGCAAGAAGTAAAATATTGGATTTATTTATTCATGTAGTTAATTAATCCCATATTAATGTAGATCCAACTTTTTCTCCCCTTCCCAATTTTCCCTATTGACTGTAACACAGTTACATTAGAATTCTGCTGGTAGGGAATGTTTGTATGTATGCAGATAATTCTGTAGGAACAGGCATGAGGAGACTCTGAGTTTTAGTCCCACTTTAGGCATGAAAGCCAGCTGAGTGGCTTTCTCAGTCCATCTTACTGATTGTTGTGGTGGGAGTAGGAGGTAGGAATATCAGGTATGTTCACCACCTTGAGTGGTGGGAAAGCCCTTGCTAATCATTTCAGATCTTGCCAACATGAACCAAAAAAGTGAGAAACTGAGATGTTTTGTAATAGGGAAACAGTGAGTCTAATGGTAGCCAGAAATGGCAGACAGTCTGGATTCAAACAATATGTTTAACCATAGGAAAACCCCTGGCTATTTTATGGAGCTGTGATGACCAAGAAAATGTTGGTGACATGCATGCCAACAAGAATCAACTCAGTGTATTTTGCACTCTTTTAAGTAGCTATACTGGTTGAAAATGATGTAAGTGGTAGTTTTAAGGTCTCTGATAGGTGTCAGTTGGGAAAGACAATAGTCTTTTGCCATTATTTAGTTTTTTTTAATGGTTTTTTAGGGTATAAGCACTCTAGCATTTCTTCTTTAAAATTAGGTCTTTTAAAAACATTAACATTTTATTGATATTAGGTTGGAAAAGGTCATCTAAAGTAATACACTTACAAATAGTGTTTTGATATAAATCTAATGCAATTAAAATGTACGTATACCATATATATATATATGGTATACAAAAAGCACAAAATGATGAATATAAAAGCACCTTGGGCATTTTCTAAATACCATCAAAATTCCCAGTTGCACTGTTTTCTTTCCCATCTAATAACTTTCAGCAATGACAGCAAATGATCAAGATTTGAAAACTCATTAATTCTTTGAAGTGGAGAACAGCTATCTTTTTCCTTATGCATGTACTAAGAGCTGCATATATTGCTGCCTATTTAAAATCTCAACAATATGTTCTTACTTTTGGATCTGAGTTTTCACTAAGACTCAGGCTTAAACCAAATCCCTTGAGATTGATTTGAAACACTACAGTGGGTTATGCATGTAAATTAGTTGGGAAGAGTTCACTGGTTTATCTGAAAAACTTCGGTAGAATTTAGGAATTTCAGTTCTAACAATCATTAACTTTTCATAAAAGAGAAATCAAAGTTGCTTTGTAGATATACCACCTGATTTGGAAACCTTTCCTTATTTCTCAGACATAAGGGAACAGAATGTGGTATTTTTTGATTAGACAGAAATCCACTGCAGATGTAAGAGTCTACTTTTTATACAGGAGGAAGAGGAATAGGAGGAGGAGGAGGAAGTAAAAGAAGAGGAAGAAGAAGAGGAAGGGGAAGGGGAAGGGGAAGGGGAAGAAGAAGAAGAAGAAGAAGAAGAAGAAGAAGAAGAAGAAGAAGAAGAGGAGGAGGAGGAGGAGGAGGAGGAGGAGGAGGAGGAGGAGGAGGAGGAGGAGGAGGAGGAGGAGGAGGTTCTTGTGAGCTATTGAGAAAAAATCTGGGATAACTAAAGTCCAAAACATTTGAAAATTGTAGCAACAGCAAGGGCTTTGCTCTTTAAATGCTTGGTCTTTCATTATAGGTCAACTGCTCAACCTGCAAATTCCTTGGCTTCCTACACTGAAATTCATTCTTCAGCCAAGACATCATGAGCAAACTCCTTCTATTTGGCATGTGGTAGACAATGAGGAAGAGTTGTGAGTAAAGGAAAAGTGTGCTTTGGAAAACAACACAAGCATTAAAACTCTTCTCATGTTCCCCTAAAGATTAAACTTAGAAATAGCATCACATTTTAGCAGATAATTATTTTAAATACCCATAGGTGGAATAATATTACTTCTTGTTTATGACTGATTTTTTTTGTGACAGCTGGTCCCCAGTCCTGATGTTTATTTGTTTGGTGCCTTCAAGTCAGCCATGAATCCTGTTAACTGCCTAGGCAAGTCCCTGCAGTTTCCTTGGCAAGATTTTAGAAGTGGTTTTCCATTGCCTCTTTCCTAGATCTCAGAAGGCATGACTGGTCCAAAGTCATCCAGCTCCATCTGTGACTAAGACAAGACTAGAACTCATGGTCTCCTGGTTTCTAATCTGGTGCCTAAAGACTCTACCAAACTGCTTGTCGTTGTCATCATCATCATCATCATCATCATCATCATCATCATCATCATCATTTTTCTCTTGGATTATTACAGTGTGGCTGAAGCACTATAACTTCCCTGGAAGTAAGTACCGTTCTTTGTGAATCAAAGGCATTCTCAAGATCTCAAGCTTTTATCAACATAAGAACATATGTCATTGAGCTAGAAGTTTAACCTCTTTTGGATGTGCCTGTGGGGTTAGTGTCCAGTCCAAGACACATCATGTTATTTCTTCGTTAAAAGATTTTGAAGTGGCTACTCTTGCGTGGTTTTGCGTCTTGTCCTGAATTTTTGTTTTATTTCACTGACATTTGTACCGCTTTTGCTAAAATCCTTATGTAGGCAGAAAAGAGAGAGCAGACCACATTGAATTCTTTTCAACAATTTTTTTCCCAGGCAGTCAAGCATACTGTTCTTATTTTATTTTCAGATTGGTTCCTGCTTACATTACGCTCATCTTTAAGAGGACTTTGCTGCAAAATAAAAATGCACATGGATGGATGGGGTGGTCGCATGCTTATTTGGAATTAGAGTAAGGCCCTTCTGAGTGAATCTCCGAAGATGAGGCTGCACATTGCCACATGTAATTATTTATTATGCTTTCTTTCCTGATCTTCCAGATGATTCATTGTGGACGATGATATAATTTTGCCTTTTCATAGGAACAATCCTGTGAAGCATGCTAAAGAGCAGTCAGAGGAAAAAACAAAAAACCAAAAACCAGTGAGAGCCTGGAAGGGGCAGAGAGCATTTCTAGGCAGCTATGCTGTCTCTTATATTTTTTGTAGCAGAAAATAAACAAATTATTTCATATTTTTGATAAGAAATTCATGAATGGAGGTGGGAAGATGAAACCTCCTTATCTGAGCGAGACAGTTGTTCCTTGTGTCTTTCCTTTGGACCCCCCCCCCCCCACCAGCAGCCATTAGAGCCAAGAATTATATCTATCTATCTATCTATCTATCTATCTATCTATCTATCTATCTATCTATCTATCTATCTATCTATCTATCTCTATCTCTCTATCTCTCTATCCATCTATCTATCTATTTTTCTACCTATCCATCCATCCACCCATCCATCTATAATCTCTCTCTCTCTCTCTCTCTCTCTCCCTCTACCTACCTACCTACCTACCTACCTACCTACCTACCTACCTACCTATCTACCTACCACTACTTCTACCTCTACCCCTACCTCTACCTCTCTCTGTCTCTGTCTCTATCTCTATCTCTATCTCTATCTCTATCTCTATCTCTATCTCTATCTCTATCTCTATCTCTATCTCTATCTCTATCTCTATCTCTATATATATCTGTGTGTGTTTGTGTGTGTGTGTATATATATATAAAATCAGGCTAAATTTTTCAAACACAACCCTATCCCAGCCTTAGATCAAAATATGGCTCTGCAACATATTATGCCATAAAACTAATTCAACAGCTGGTCTGTTTTAAGAGGGAAATATTCACTCTGTTTTTTGGGGAAAAACATAATAAAAGAATTTGGGTTCTCTATTGTGCTTCTTCCTTTCTTCCAAATGCTGGCATTTCAGCATATCCCCAGCTCTGTAGTGTTCAGCAGAATATGCTTTTACCAGCTGTGAATTCATCCCAAAGCTTCATGCATTTGCTTGAAATAATTTTGCTTCCAACAGAGCTTTGTCGAGTTGTGTTTGTACCTTGTCAGATCTGAATAAATTTGTGACAATGCCGCAGAATGGCATAAAAGTCTGTTTTGTTTAAGTGGAAGCCATGCTCCCAGAGATGTGCAGAACAAGCAAATGCATAAAGGATTAGATTAGGTCTCTACTATAGAAAACGGTACCCTGAAAATGCCTGGTTTCCTGTGCTTTAGAAAAGCAAATGTGAAGCTCATGACTGCAAAAGAAAATATTGAAATCCCTATGTTTTTTTGCATCTTGATTAATGGTTAGAGCATCTGGTGCTCTTGAAATGTGTTGGAAGGGAAACTTCTAACCTTTTAGTACTGTGGGGTCCTCGGTACTATGTGGGCTTGGTTGCTTTTCGCTGATAAAGAAATAAAGGGAGACTAGTATAGACCTATTTCAAGCTATTTAGCTCTCATCAGCTAGCCATACCCTTACTTGGATTCGAACTTGGGCTGCCTGCATGCTAGCCAGTTGTATTAACCTCTGAGCCACAAGTTCTCCTCCCTTCATCAGATTGAGCCAGGGATTAAGTGTTTTTCTATCGAGACACCTGGTCTACTGCAACACACACACACACACACACACACACACACACACACACGTTTTATAAGTAATTTTCCTTTAACAACCATACATATTTTGTGGACAGGGTATTGACTGGTTCAATATACTTTTTACACAATGTTAACATTAATAATACAATTAAATATACATAATCGTTGTTTTCCAACTTCTAACCTTAATACACACATTGTAATTATAATATATTCTTTTATATATCAGTGTATATAATGATATTTTCCCAATTTGTACTCATTTCCCCCCTCCCCCATTTGCTGGGGTTCTTCTACATTGACATCTTTGTCTTTAAACAGTACCATTCTCTCCTTATCATTCTTTATCACTTTCTCCATAAATATTTATTTATTTATTTATTTATTTATTGAATTTCTATACCGCCCTTCTCAGGAAGGTCTTCAGGGCACGTCGGAAAGTGCGAAGATCTGGGATTATTCGTATTCCATATTATTCGTATTTAAATATATTTAAACATCAATAACATTTCTTCGTACAATTTGTTTGTTGTTCTCTGTTTCATTACTCAACTAGATAACAACATTACTGCAGCAGTGATCATATTACCTAGTTGGGTAATGAAATGTCTGCAAGAAAATAACCAGGCTCAGAGAACATCAAGGACCCCACAGTTCAACCTCAGGTACAAATAGAGATTGTTCTTGACCTATAACCATTTTAGCCACAGTTCAAATTCACAAGGACACTGAAAAAGTGACTTGCAACCATTTCTCACCTTTTTTTAAAAAATTAGATTTATATCCGGAGACTCAGGGCGGCTTACAATGCATTAAGCAATAGCCTTCATACTTTTGTATATTTTTTATACAAAGTCAGCTTATTGCCCCCACAAACTGGGTCCTCTATGACTCTCATAGCATCTTCACAATCACAAGTGATCAAAATTTGGGCACTTGACAACTGGTATGCATTTAGTGGCCTGAGGTCGCATTATCACTATTTGTAACTTTCCTAGCCAGCTTTCAACAACCAAAGTCAATGGAGCAAGCTGGATTCACTGAATGACTGCCTGATCCACTTAACAACTACAATGATTCACTTAACAAACAAGAGAAAAAAAGATTGTAAAATCAGGCACTTAACAACTGTCTTGCTTAGCAATAAAAATTCTGGTCTAAATTGAGGACATAAGTTGAGGTCATAAGAGCCTTGGTGGCACAGCAGACTAACTACTGTTAAGTACTGTTAATTAAAACCAGCTGCCTGCAAGTTTGAATATCACCAGGCTCAAGGTTGACTCAGCCTTCCATCCTTTCGAGGTAGGTAAAATGAGGACCCGGATTGTGGGGGCAATAAGCTGACTTTGTATAAAAAAGAACACTGCATGGGGCGGGGGCGAAAGCCCTACTAAGCAGGTATATACAAAAGTATGAAGGCTATTGCTTAATGCATTGTAAGCTGCCCTGAGTCTCCGGAGAAGGGCGGCATATAAATTGAACTAATAAATAAATAAATAAAATAATACTATCAACAACAATCAACAATCAGAATAGAGCTGGAAGGGACCTTCGAGGTCTTCTAGTCCAATGCCCTGCTCAAGAAGGAGGCCTTATATCTGTGATGGCGAACCTGTGGCACATGTGCCACAGGTGGCATGTGGAGTGATATCGGTGGGTACGTGAACTCAGCTGATTTTGGGGCCTTCTGGGCCCACCAGAAGTAAGGAAATAGGCTGTTTCCTGCCTCCATAGGGCCTGGGCTGGGTGGGGAAGGCTCGTTTTTTGCTCTCCCCAGGCTCCAGAACCTCCCTAGGAGCCCGGGGAGGGCAAAAACAGCCTTTTCCATCCATCTGGAGGCCCTCTGGAGGTCGGAAATGGCCCATTTGCTAACTTCCGGTTCATTCTGGAGCCTAGGGAGAGCAAAAAATGGGTCTATTGGGCCCAGCGTGCCATTGCATGCCAAAAGCGGGGGGCCGGGGGGGTCACACACACATGCGTGGGGGGCGGGGTGCATAGATTTATGGGTGTGGGCACATGCACGTGTTCCCCCCACTTTTGGCACACAATGGCAAAAAGGTTAGCTATCACTGCCTTATACCATTTCAGACAAGTACTTGTCCAGTCTCTTCTTGAAAACCTCCAGTATGAAGCACCCACTACTTCTGATGGCAAGCTGTTCCTCTGGTTAATTGTTGGTATTTAAATATTGATTGGAGAATACCAAG
The DNA here is from genome assembly GCA_030761175.1 of Masticophis lateralis. Taxonomy (NCBI): domain Eukaryota; kingdom Metazoa; phylum Chordata; class Lepidosauria; order Squamata; family Colubridae; genus Masticophis; species Masticophis lateralis. The sequence continues at coordinate 42,358,148 of JAUDYJ010000002.1, read as the reverse complement.
TCCGGCAAGGCTTTTGAGACTACAAGACCATCTGAGAGTCTGGAGGGCACAGAGTATGCTATCTTTTCTAGTCTGACCTCTACTCTATGAAGAAAATTAACAGACGATCCTTTCCAGTCACTATCTCACAAGCTAAACTACTTGACACAGCTGTGGGAAGCATTGCACAAGAATCACAGGAGCAAAAGGAAGCACATGTAAGATTCTTTGAAAGGAGATGATCTGAACACCGTAATATACTTGATGTATAGTTTGGTTAAAACCATCTGAAATCAGTGAACCTACAGTATTTATCTATTTACAACCTATTTACAAGTAACATATCACACCTTCAACAATTCAGATTTACCTCTCTTTTTCTTCTCTGTGAAACCCTTAAACTTATTTTCTACCAACCTCATGTAGCATATCAATCATCTCCTTTTAACAACCCTATAATCCCTTGCAGGGTGGAGTTTTAGCAACTGGACAGAGCTGAGTGTTTGCTGGCCGGATGCCCTTCCTGTCACCAATGTGGAGTTATATTCTCAGCAGATATATTCTCAATGTGCCTAGAGAGAGAAATATCTGCATCTACCTAGGATCGAACTCACAGCCTCCAGATTGTGAGGTGAATGTAGCATGATCAATGTGAATGGGAAACTCAGGGGCACTGCTGAAGTTATTGATGATTCTATGAACTTGTTTCCACATCCTTAGGTAAAGATTATGTTTTGGAGGTTTATAAATCGAAAACTGGGCAAACAAGACTCTATTTTAATATTATCTATAAGAAGATAATAGAGAGACATAGTGCCAGGGGTGAGCCAAGTGATGATACAGCATCGCAACACAAAATCTTGTATGTAACTTCAGGGTGTAAGCAGTGTCTGTCTTGTGATATCAGGACTCATGTTTCTCATTTCCACACAACTGTGGTTAGCAAAAAACATGTGGAGGCAGTCCAGTTGCTGAGCAGCTTGATGCAAATGACATTAAATGGATAATAAATCTGAGCTGGAGCCATGAGGTCCTCCTCTCTATATCCTTTCTCTCTATATATACATTAATCATTTTAAAAATAGTAATATTTTAAACATTACAACTAAAAAGATATAAAAATAATAGAAACTAAAAGAGAGAAAAAAATACAAAGAAAAAATAGAAAGTGCAGGAAAGAAAAAGTAGAAAGTAAAATAGAAAAGAAAGAAAAAATAAGAATATAGTGAAGAAAAATAATTTTAATAATTTAGTACCTTCTCCTAAAATACAACAATTTTTTTCTGCTTTCCATAGATCTTATCTGTAAACAAATCCTTAAAACTCATCATTCTATCTTGATCGATAAAAGTCCTTTAAGGATTACCAAAGATAACAATATATCAACTTAACCTTGATCAAATAAACCAATTTTATATTCCTCCTTTTTATATTTTAACAAACTTGATCTTTAATTAAGTAATGTCGTAGGAATTTCTTTTCATTTTTTTTCTTTGTCCCTTCTCACAAAATTCTTCAAAACTTTAACAAGCCTCTTTTGTAAATTCAGTATAGGAAAATTATCCAGGTCACTATTTTGGTTTATTTGCATTACCCTTTTAAGTATTAAGACATCAGCTGTTTTCATTTACATATCCAGTGTAGAATCTTTTTCCATATCATTTTTGTAGCCTGTCATTTCTACAATATCAGATACTTGTAAAATTAACTCTGGTTATTCACAAATATTCTCCAATATTAAAGTACTTTGCTCCATTCTGTATTTGTAAGTCAAATTTAAGTGTTCTTCTTTAATTGTAATCTTTCATTTCTCTAGTGTCCAAATCCCATTTTATCATGTTTTTTCCCCCCAAAGAATTCAAAACAGAATTTTGCTACAGGAAGGATTTTCATAATTAATTTCAAACTCTCATTTTAAATTCATCTGGCTGCTTAGTCCGTTTGTAACTTTCCAAAATTAAAATCTAATTGCCATTTATTTCCTTCTTCCATAAAGGCCCTGACTGGGGTTTGGGTGAAGATGGCATTCCCTCAATTTCCACAGCACTATACCCACTGGAGACTGGTATCCTCATGAGGAGCAACTGTCTGGAACACTTGTGGGCAATCCCAAATCTTTTCCTCATCTGGATCTTCATTCTGCCATGGTAGTTAACTCTCCTCTTAGTGGAGCTTCCTTCTGTTCACCGTTTCTTCATATAGAGTCTATATATATTAGTTTATGTGGAGAAAGAGCTTGAAGGGACTAAAACTGATCTTCTTTGGCCAGATGTCTAACAATATTATTTTTAGAACATTGATCCTGTCGAACTGAGTGTAGAGAAAATGTACAAATCTTACTGAAGAGATAACAACCACAATTAAACTCCAAAAAGAGACCTAAACATCTAAATGTATGATAAGGCTGCATCAATTATGTTAATCCAAGAATTCCATACCCTCTTAAATTTTAAATTTTACATTCCTGACTTTTGGAAGCTATTTAAGTGAATGAAATTTGACTAACTCATTACAATTATAGTTAACTGGAACAGTGATAAACTAATTTCTAAACCTTTCTCCTTTCCTTTCCTCTTTTTATTCATTTGCATTATTGTTATTTTAAGTATTTTTATCCAACCCTGCAGCCAAAGAGGTTCTGTGAGTGGCTTACTAAAATTGGCAATAACATCTCAGACTAACAACAGCAATAATAATAATAATAATAATAATAATAATAATAATAATAATAATGATGATGATGATGTTGATGATGATGATGATGATGATGAATGGGACAAATCAACAGAAAACTGCAAGCCAACTCAAAAATGTTTCTCATTATATGAACTCTTGTGAAAAGAAAGAATTCCCAAACCACTGGTCTTACTATAGGTCCAAGAAGGTTATCCATATTCTGAAAATTTCTCTATTACCTTCTGTTCCTAAAATGATGCAAAGCAAACACCTTTGCAATGTTCAGTCTATTCATTGACCAGTTACAGTAATTTATTGTATTAACTTCAGAGTTGTGTTAAACTTCAACCCTTCTGAGACCTGGCTTGATTTCATTCTTCAGAACTATTCTCCTAGTACCACAGAGCAAGTCCTTTGGCTCAGACCAATCTTTGACCTTTTCCTTAATACCATGGATTTCTCTCTGAAAGATTTTCTTGCCATTTGGAATTCATTCTCTGCCAGACCTTCAGACCAAAATTTCCAGTGAGGAGAACTTCAATGGACATCAGAGGCAATTTAGTGAAACGCTTGATTGCGCAATATATGGCTAGTTTCATTTGCCTTGATTCTGTATGGCTTTAAAAACTAGGCTGCAGCTGGCACACCAGAATGAATGGAACTGAAGTGCAACACTCATCTTTCACTAGACATCATACTCCCTTTTTCATCAGAAAGGAAATGGAAAAAGAATGGTTTCAAAAACCATTCTGGAGGGCAAATATCAGACTAAGGATGAGGTCAAGAAATTATATGAAGGTCTAGAACTTCCTATTGTGTACTGTAGCTTTGGATTCAAAGGTATTGTGGATTCAGTGTCATTTCTGTAAAAAAAATACAAATTTATGGAGCCCTTCATATGTTGGAGCAGAAAATTGTAGAAAAGAAGAAATGCTCCCATTTAAACCACTTACTTTCCAATGGATGATACAAAAGGAAACCAAAGGAAAAGACTGAATTTGTGAGCAGTTGCAGTATAGTTAGATAAGCATATGCATATGGGTGAAAAGCAACCATGAGAGCAAGCATGGGGAGATAAGAGGACTGGTAGTCTCCACCCAGTAAAAACATTTGGGATTTACAGGGAAGGGTTAAAACAACTGAGGAGGGCAGGACACCTTACCGACTCAGAACAGAAGTGCAACAAAGCCGCATTTCAAGGAAGCAAGTTGGTTGCGGGAAAAGATTGCCAGACTAGGGATCATTCTCCATATGAGGTGAGAAATCTTAGCAAAGCTACTTATGGGATTATTCCCATATGGCAGTTCTTTCCCTGTTTTCTGAATTTGAATTAAGTTCTTTTGATGGATAACTTGAACGCTGCTTCAAATGGTCCATGTTCCTTTTTTTTAACCCTTTTTGGCACAATTATGAAAGGGCGAAAAATCAGGTATCTTTTTTTTAATCACACAATTTATAAAGACCAAAGAATTCTGCCCTTTGAAACTGCTCCATGAAGCTTAGTCAGGTTGGTCAATAATGAGAGTGACTTGAAGACATAGAACAGCAACATCTATTGGTTTATTGATTCAATCTTAAACCAGCAAACAATCAATCCAAATATATTTGGATTTAATGTACCCTTGGGGAAGAATCCAATCCAAATCCTTACTTTCTTTATAAGTACATCTTTCAGTATGATCTGAGATGTAGCATTTCTCAAATGAAGATAATATGCCAAAATGTACATGGAAGTTATACATGATCAAATACATATTACCAAGAATTCTGAGCAAATAGCTACTATAGATGTTGAATATTGCTGTATGAGTACGCTTGTTTTATTTATTTATTTATTTATTTATTTATTTATTTATTTATTTATTTATTTATTTATTTATTTATTTATTTATTTATTTATTTTTCGGACTTATATGCCGCCCTTCTCCGTGAGGACTCAGGGCGGCTCACAACAATAAAACCAGTCCAGATTAAAATTCAAATACTAAAAATGAAAATTCTCATTAAAACCACATTCAGTTCAGTTTTCCTTCTGAAATGCCAAATTCTGGATCTCCCTGACTTTAGAAGGTACTAAATAGACCTGAGTGTAAAAAGATATTTTTTTGTGTCTGTTCTTGCACCTCCACAAAATGAAATCATCAGAATTCCTGAAATAATTAAAAAATGTCAGAGTATGAATATTCATGGACTGGAATAGATCAGCCAATGGGGACTGAATGGAAACATGGTAACAAGGTCAGCCAATGAATAGGCATGGTAACAGGGTCAGCCGATGAGTCTTATTTGGAAACAGAAACTTAAATCTGAAATCTGGGCGTGGCTTAGGCAACTGAGTCTGTGCAGAAGCTTAACTGCCCTGTATAGAGAAGGGCTCTCTTTTTATTAAGCTCTGTACTCAGCTCTGAAATGAAACAAGTCTGGACTTGCATCTCTGCTGTACCGCTGCTTGTGTTTTGCTTGTAACTGCTACATTGGAAGAATCTTCTATAGTGGTATTATACATTTATTTTCTTGTATTTATATGTATATAAAGAAGTTAATGAATCCAGTTGAATCAGTTATCTGTGTGTGCTTCTGGATTTGCAAGAAACTCTGATAAAAAAGATGGTACAAATCTGCTGTTCAGTTTGCAGAGGTGCTGTAGAAAGAAAGGCTATAGATTTTCCTAGAGTGAAAAAATAATTTACCCATCCCGCTCGTTATTCCTACAGATATTGCAATTAATAATAAGAAACCCTGAGATTTCTCCTTATATAGGCTGGAGCACACCTGCAGGGAGGAGAAGCTGACTCATTGGATTTAAAATAACGTTTTCCTTTCTTTCTGTAGAACTAAGAATTGATTGAAAGTACTTTTAAGGAGTTGAGAGAGAACTGTTCTTTGATAGCATCTAAGATACATATTAGATAAATAGAAAACTATTGGCTTTTTGATTGTGAGCAATTTCCCCTAGATTCAAAGGCTGATATTGAGGAGTTATGTAAATAATACAAATTATTTATGAAGGACCGGCTCAGAGCCTACCAGAACCAAGGCATGCTATTTCATAAGCTCCAAATTTCACATTATTTAACTCTTGTTCGAATATATTTTCCGTTATGTGAAATTCTTCTGTCTCTTGCATCACAGGCACCCGAATTAAAAACAATAACAACCAAGTTCTTTGGGGATGGGGGCCAAATACACACTATTAGAACCATTTTGATATCTTCCTCTTTTGAGAAAAGTGCTTCACCCCAGTTAACTCTTCCAACTGCCTTCTAAAACCAAGAAAGTCTTCCACACAGCATTGTGCACACACTACATTACATGTTGTGCTTGGATTACAGAGTTGGATTACAGAGGTTGCATTTGGGGAAAATGATGCTCTAGAAAATATTAACGCTATATGTTTGCTTCATATCATTATTCCTCTACCTGAAGTACATGCTGAGAACTCCATGAAATTCAAAAGCTAGGCAAGATTTCAGCATTAATAGCAATAGCACTTAGACTTATATACCACTTCATAGTGCTTTTACAGCCCTCTCTAAGCATATTGCCCCCAACAATCCGGATCCTCATTTTACCCACCTCGGAAGGATGGAAGGCTGAGTCAACCTTGAGCCTGGTGAGATTTGAACTGCTGAACTGCAGCTAGCAGTCAGCTGAAGTAGCCTCCAGTACTGCACTCTAACCACTGTGCCACCTTGGCACTCAGTTAAACTGGTTTGTAAGCAGTTGATCACTGGGCAAATGTAATATGCGTATACCTGAAATGTAATATGCGTATACCTAAAATATAATATGCGTATACCTAATATAATCAATTGTTTATTTATTTAAGAAGTATAGCAACTACAATATCTCCCAGTTAACAATAACCATTTAGATGCTGATCTCTCTGAAAATATTTTGTCTCTCTTTTTCTCTCTCTCTATCTCTCTCTGCCTTAAATCTTATATGAGACCACCATCCTATCTCAGAAAATGTCAGCAACCTCACACTTAAAGTCTCATGCAAGAACAGTGAAGTCTTATGACATCTCAAGACCATTTTAAATTTTGCATGGCACCCAAGAATGACAGAAATGGTGCATTATTGATCCTTGCTATTTTATTTTATTATTTTTTATTTTTTTATTTTTTTTTTTTATTATTATTATTATTATTATTATTATTATTATTATTATTTAATCTTTAGTGAGATTCACAGCCTTTGAGGCTTGTTAATAGCTCAGGGGCTCAAGTCCTAACGAAGGACTTAGGAACTGTTAAGGTATTGTCGGAGGATGTAAGCTGTTCCGAGTAAGGTGGTTTTTTGTAGGGTCAAAATGTTCAAGTCTGGTAAATTTAGAATTTCTAAATAGCAGGGTAGCCCTTTGGGTATTGCTCCAAGGGCTCCAATTACAATTGGGACAACACACAATTTCTTTTTCCATAGCCGCTCAACTTCAATTTGCAAGTCCCGGTACTTTGTGATTTTTTCTTGCTGCTTATCTTCAATCCGTGCATCCCCAGGTATTGCAATGTCAATGAAGCATACTTTTTTCTTTTCAACTATTGTTATGTCAGGTGTGTTGTGGACCAAGTGCCTGTCAGTCTGAATCCTAAAGTCCCACAAGATCTTGAGTTTCTCAAGATCTCAAGATGATGATGATGATGATGATGATGATGATTACCATCGTATTTTTCGGAGCATGAGACACACTTATTTCTCCCCTAAAAGGGGGTGAAAATTTGAGTGCATCTTATACACCAAATGTAGCCCCGTCCACCCACTGGCCCCCACCCTTTGGACTCTGCCTCCCAGCAATTTATATCCTTGCAGCAAGCAGCAAGAAGAAACAGCCCATTTCAGCTTCAGCACAGCCTAATTACTACAGGTTGATTGTCCATTGGATTGGTCTCCCGACTCTCAGCTGTTTCAGGCTGCAGGAATTGCCATTGCCTATTGCTGCGTAGGCCTCTGCTGCTTGCTGCAAGGAGGTAAATTGCAGGGAGTAGATTTTTTTTTCTTGTGCTAATCAAGCTATGCTGAAAACGAAAATGAAAGTAAAGCAGGCTGTTTGCTGTTTGCTGCAATGAGGCAAAATTGCTGAGAGGCAGAGGCATAGGTAGATTTCTTTTTCTTGTTTTCCTCACCAAAAAAGGTAGGTGCGTCTTATAGTCCGAAGTTCAGAGTGTCTTATACTCCGAAAAATACGATATTTTATTTTATTTTATTTTTTATTTTAATACTTTTTTCTACTTATGAGGTGTTAGATAATGTTGAACTTTTACAACACTTCGGCTTTTCCCTAATTAGACCTTCCCAAAAACTGACAAATGACTGGGAATGTCAGTTTCCTTAATTCAAAAATCTGACATCATGCCAGACAAATCTTTTTACATTCTTTGACAAAGTAACAAAATCAGTGGACCAGTGAAATGCTGTGGACATAATTTACTTGGACTTCAGTAAGGCATTTGATAAAGTAGACCACAACCTACTACTTGATAAGAGAGAAAAATGTAGGTTAGGCAGCATCACCACCAGATGGATTCGTAACTGGCTGAGCAACGACACTCAAACATGTAGTCCTTAATGGAACTGCATCTACATGGAGGAAGTATGCAGTGGGGTACCCCAAGGCTCTGTCTTAGACTCTTCAATATCTTCAATGATTTAGATGGGATAAAAAGGGGGACTCCTTTTCTTTTTACTAACATTTCAATGGGAGTAACTATCCCTGCTGCAAGAATCTGAAAGAATTGTAAAAAGTGGTAACTCTTTAGGCAAAAACAGCTAGAGGACCACTAGAGAGTCTCTGGAGGCTGGGGACAGCAAAAAAGTCACCTCCTGTCCAACCGGGAGTTGGGAAATGGGCCGTTTCAGGCCTCCGGAGGGCCTCGCAGGGGGTGGGGAAGGCTATTTTCGCCCTCCCCAGATGCATAGAGAGGATCTGGAGCCAAGTGAGAAAGAAAAACAGGCCTTCCTCGCCCACCCCAGGCCCTCTGGAGACAGCCTGTTTTCCTACTTCTGGTGGGCCCAGAAGGCCCGAAAATCAGCTGGCCGGCACGCGTATGTGCACCAGAGCTGAGCTGGCCTGCCCACTGATATGGCTATGCATGCCACCTGGTTCGCCATCACTGCACTATAATAATCTTTCTGTAAACATGGTATGTGAGTTTATATAATCCTGTTTTATACTGTGGTCTGTACAGAAACTGGAATATATAAGCATAATGTGCAAAGATAGGAGAAAGGACTATTGCAGTGAAATGGTAACCAAAGAAGTTGATTATTCTATGGAATCCAGAAAAAAAAAAGAGAGAGAATATAATGGCTTTCTGAACAGTGATGAACAGGCTAATGCAAATTTTATGGCATTCCTGTCTTTGACTCATACAGTTTTTAATCTCTTCGAAAAAAGAGTTTTTTTCATTGTTCCCTTTGATTGCTTTTAAAATTAAATCTTACAATGAAAGAAATGGCAGTATTTTGAATCTCTCTGATTTCTACTTGCAAAGTTGTTTTACTTCTCCATAGCAACTTCATGATTTTCAGAAATCTCTATATTTTGTATTTGCTGTTACGTTTTAAGATCAAGACGACAGTTTTAACCAAATTCGTTTTGTGTTCATTTCCAATCCTGCATGGAAGCCTTAAGTAGCAGCAATATTAACATCTTGAACAGGTCTCTTGATTTCAAACTTCTTTGCAGTTATAAAGTTTTACCCATATTCATAGGACATTCAGTATAAGTTACTTGCCGTCAACACATGATGGTCTGTTCCGTGTTGTCCCAGCCACTTTCCCTGGTAGACAGGAACACTTTACTGTCTGTGATCTCTCCTCAATTCGATTCTTATTACAACATCTGTGTGCTGCTATAACTTCACATGTTCCTCCTTCTGAAAACAAAGGAAAAACATAATCACTAAGATTGCTCTGGGTAGCAAAACAATGATCTAAATATTTTGTATTTGGGTGGAGTTAAAAGATAGGATTTCAAAAATGTAACCTCTACATACAATACAATACAGTACAATAAACTCACAGTAAGATGTGTTTATTCAAAAATATTGAATCTAGAAAGAGATGCAAAGAAAGTGAAAACAATTATGTTACTATTTCCAATCTTCTCCAATTTTCAAACTATTAGGGAACTATACAATCCTGTACATATAGGTGTGACTTCTCTATCTGCAACCTAACTATGAGCTGACTTGTTTAATATCCAGGAAGATCACTGTTTTATCTTTTTAATATAAAGAGCCATGGTGGCACAGTAGTTAGAATGCAGTATTGCAGATTGACTCTGCCCACTGTCAAGAGTTCAGTCCTGACTGGCTGACTGAGTCTTCCATCCTTCTGAGGTCAGTAAAATGAGGAGCCGGATTGTTGGGGGCAATATGCTGACTCTGTAAGCCACTTAGAGAGGGCTGTAAAGCACTATGAAGTGGTATATAAGTCTAAGTGCTATAAACCATGCTTTTCTGTCCACCCTTGGTACCAAAGGCAAACTGTGTTTATATACCGTATGATCAGTGGTAAAATTCAAATTTTTTTGCTACCAGTTCTGTGGGCGTGGCTTGGTGGTCATAATGTGGCTTGGTGGGCATGGCGGGGGAAGGATACTGCAAAAATCTCCCTTCCCACCCCGCTCCAGGGGAAGGATACTGCAAAATCCCCATTCCCTCTCCACTCCTGCGGTAAGGACATTGCAAAATCTCCATTCCCACCTCACTCTTCGGCCAGCCAGAGGTTGCATTTGCCAGTTCTCCAAACTACTCAAAATTTCCACTACTGGTTCTCCGAACTACTCAAAAGTTTTGCTACCGGTTCTCCAGAACCTGTCGGAACCTGCTGGATTTCACCCCTGCCTATGATCCTAACCTTATACACAAGGAGAGGAACTTGAACTTTAGATACATCTCCACCATTGCAAAAAAAAGTGAAGGTAAGAAAAAACTCAAATCTGCATACACGTATGTGCTTCTATGCCATTCTCAAAATCCTCACCTTGTAAACTTGGAGTTGCAGTGACATCAGAAACAAGTCCAAGAGCCCCCAACCCACCATATGAATATGTAGATATGTATATAAATCTGCTAGAAGTTACCCTTCAAAAAAAAAGTACAGGATGAAAGCAAATTCTGTTATCTAAAGACATAAATATTAGTTGAAAATTAATTGCCGGTAAATTAATTAATGCATGGCCCTGATTGTCAGCAACATACTCTCTGAGATCCTGCTTCCGAAAAATTGGGGATGAATGTGAAACTGGGTCATAGAGACAAGCTGAGGATTCAGCTGGTGTTCTGACTTTCCTGTCATTCATTGAAATTTCTTAGGGGCTCCTGGTTCTGATTTTTGGGCTGCTGGTAGAACACCCCAACTTTTTGTTGGTAAGGAATTTCAGTCTCTATTTCCTGAGGTCTAAGGCCCAGGAGTTCATTGCCTTCAGGGCAACCGTGAGCTAATCTCAGGAAATCTGCAGCCCAACACATATAGCTGGTCTTACGTTAGATCTTGGTTGTGTCTCAAAAATGTTACATGGATTTCTATCACCTCCTTGCTATCGTCAGATCCCACCTAGTTTAAAATAATATGGATTACTACCTAGGACCTTCATGGAATGAATGGATCCATTCAGATGATCTGCCCCAAGCATCTAATGGGCTGGAATGATTTCTAGGGAGTGTTTGAGGCCATATTAGAGTCAATCTCTAAAATCTCATGTGGAATAAGAATTCCTGTCTGAAATCCTGAGCATACAATATGGCCATCAGTGCAGCCAGGATTGAATTACATGAACTAGATGGGCAGCTTTGATATTATAGCATTTTCACATTGCTTAGGTTTACAAATCAAGGCAAAGTCTTGCCATGTCATAGGTTCAGGGATCTCCAACCCTGGAAACTTTACCATTTGTGGAGTTCAACTCCCAGAATTCCTCAGCTCAGTGTAGCTCAGTAATTCTGGGAGTTAAAGTCCACAAGTCATAGTTGTCAAAGTTGGAGATCCCTGGGTTAGATAGCAATAGCAATAGCCATTAAAGCAATAGCTGCTTTACAGCCCTCTCTAAGCAGTTTACAGAGTCAGCCTATTGCCCCCAACAATCTAGGTCCTCATTTTACCAACCTTAGAAGGATGGAAGGCAACCTTGAGCCTGGTGAGATTCCATCTGCCAAACTGCTGGCAGCTGGTCATCAGCAGAAGTAGCCTGTGGTACTGCACTCTAACAACTGCATCACCACAGCACATAAATGTAGAGATAGTTCTCGACTTACGACCATAATTGAGCCCAAAATTTCTGTTGTTCAGTGAGACACTTTTAAAGTAAGTTTTACCCCACATTTCGACCTTTGTTGCCACAGTTGTTAAGTTGGAATAACTTTTCTTATCACTTTGAGTGTACATTAATCGGCATACATTAAAATGAAATTTTGTTGCAAGCGAATCACCACCTGTCTTGCCACGTCATTAAATGAATCACTGCACATTAAGTTAGTAACACAGTTGTTAAGTGAATCTGGCTTCCCCCTTGACTTTGCTTGCCGGAAGGTCACAAAAGGGAATGATGTGATGCCAGGACACTGCAATCATCATAAATGTGAGTCAATTGCTAAGCTTCTGGGTTTAGATCATGTGACCATGGGGACGCTACAACAGTCGTAAGTGTGAAAAAAGGTCATAAGTCACTTTTTTCAGTGCTGTTGTAAGTTTGAACAGTCACTAAATGAACTGTTTTAAGTCGAGGACTATCTGTACTCCTTCCTGAATGTTGCAGGACACTGACAGATGGGGTATGGCTACAGATAAGAATGGAACCACATACTATAGTATGAGCTGAGGTGGCGCAGTGGTTACAATGCAGTACTGCAGGCTACTTCTGCTGACTGCCGATTGCCTGCAGTTTGGCAGTTTGGTTCTGACCTGCTCAAGGTTGACTCAGCCTTCCATCCTTCCCAGGTCAGTAAAATGAGGACCCAGTTTGTTGTGGGCAATATGCTGACTCTGTATATCACTTAGAGAGGGCTGAAAAGCAATGTAAAGCGGTATATAAGTCTAACTGCTGTCGCTATTGCTCCTACAGTTTGCAAAAGTTTTATACTTCCAGTGTTTTAGGCAAATACCCTTCCTCCATAATTAATGATCAGTTTGTCTGGACTTGGTGCCTTAAAACTGTGACATTGTTGCATGTTTACATAATGGTTATCTTTGGCCTGAGAACCACAGATTCCCACCTCACCCCCTCAGCTGTTGCAAGTACACAGAGCTGCAAGAAAAGCTACATGAATTGGTTATTAGCCACTTGGTAAGGAAACCTATTGGTCAAAGTGTCCTATCAGCTGACAGAAACCCAAAACTTTGAGCACTAAGTGCCAGAGTCCATAAGGCCCATATAATGCTTAAGTGTTTTCATGCGCAACTTTAAAAGCAAATCATGTAACCTGATGCCAAAATGAGCTATACAAAGATAATGTTGGACAAATGAAAAACTGAGCAAAATTGATGGATCTACCAATTCCTTCCTGTGCTGGATATATTTCAAACTATGCAGATGATCAATATCTCTTTGGAAATATCATAGCAATTAAATGATATCAGAATCTCTCTTGCAACTCCTTAATGTCACCTGTGTCACAATGACCTTATTGAGGATGGGGGTTGGTTGGCTTCCATGTTTGATGTATTGTTCTTGTGATAAGCTGGCCTTTCGAAAAAAAGAAGGTGGAACCAGCCCAGCCACTTTAAATGTCATATCCTAAAACTGCTTGCTAAGAGTCAACCCCTAATGTTTGTAGTAAGCTTGATGTAGTTTTAAATATTCAAACCTTCAGCTTTCAGGGTTGAGTCGATCAAAGCTGGTTAATGTCTGTTAAGGTAAAAGACTTTAGGTCATGCTCTCAGGGGGTTCAATATTGATGAGTTTGCAAACTGAAAGCAAGATAGACCACGAGGTTAATATTTAATTCTTCTCATCAAGAACAGTTTCCTGTATGGCACAGAAACAGTTTTAGTTGTCTCTGACCCAACTCTTTCTGGGAGCTTTATCAAAGCCCATGGCATTCTATTCCATTTAAACCTCTTGTAGCAGAAATGCAATCTGAAAGAATTAACATCTCCTGAGATCCAAGCTTTGAATTTTACAGAAAAAAATGTATGTAAGACCTGTTCATCCATTCTCATCCGTTGACATTTAAAGGAGTTAATTGTTATTGTTAGTATCAGAATCTTCAAGGTATCAAGCCCAGTAATGTTCTCTAAGATCAACTGCAATTAGACTTTTTAACTGTTATTTTTGTTGTTGCTTTCTTTTTCATAATATGCAAATAGGAAAAAGGGGGTGTAACGGCTCAGGGGTTAAGACGCTGAGCTGGTCAGCTGGAAAGATGACAGCTTGGATTTGAAATTTAAGCACTGTGCAACGGGTTGAGCTCCTGTTACCCCAGCTTCTGCCAACCTAGCAGTTGTAAAGCATGCAAATCAGTAGTGGGTTTCACTTACCTTCACTACCGGTTTGGAATTGTGAGCTTGTGTGTGGCGCTTCTGTGCATGCGCAGAACCTTCTGCGTATGCACAGAGTGTCTGTGATGATATCTGGGTGGATGGGCAGAGCCTCCTGCCACCGCCACTACCAGTTTGCCCGAACTGGGGTGAACTGGTAGAAACCCACCACTGATGCAAATGTGAGTAAATAAACAGGTTACTGCATTCCATATTTTCATGCTGGCTACATGATGGTGGAAATGTCTTTCAGACAATGCAGGCTCCCTTGGTTGAGAATTAGAGATGAGCACTGCCCCCCATGAGTTGGGGTGGACAGGGGAAACCTTTAAACCTTTATATAGGGGAAATTTGTTATTGTTCAATTGCTAAGTCATGTCTGACTCTTTGCAACTCCGTTGACCATAGCATGCCAGGCCTTCCTGTTCTCCACTGTCTCCTGGTGTTTGCCCAAATTCATGCTCCTTGCGTCGAGGACACTATTTAACCATCTCATTCTCTGCTGTCCCCTTCTCCTCTTGCCTTTCTCTTTCCTAACATCAGGGTATTTTCCCAATGTGTCCTTTCTTCTCATTTGGTGGCTAAAATATTTCAGCTGCAGCTTCAGTATCTGTTCTTTCAAAGAACAGTCATGGTTGATTTCCTTTAAGATTGACTGATTTGATCTCCTTGCAGTGCAAGGGACTCTCAAGAGAATTCTCCAACATCACAATTTGTAAGCATCAATTCTTCGGCGCTCAGCCTTCCTTATGGTCCAACTCTCACAGCCATACATTACTATTTGGAAAACCATAGCTTTAACTATATGGATCTTGGTTGGCAAGCTGATGTCTCTACTTTTCAATATGCTGTTTAGGTTTGCCATAGCTTTCCTCCCAAGGAGTAAGCATCTTAATTTCATGGCTGCAATCACAATTTGCAGTAATCTTGGAGCTTAAGAAAAAATAAAATCTCTCATTGCTTCCATTTCTTCCCCTTCTGTTCTGTAGGAACCCTTCAAAGCTGGAAGGGAAAATTTAGGACACCAAATATTTTCATTCAACTTTGCTGCTAGGAATTTTTATATGCCTTAACAGGTGCTGTTTTTCTATACATGTTGTACTATGTATACACTCAGTTATTCAGATTTTAGTTATTTCATAGTTTCATCGTCAGATGTTTGAAATGTAATTTGTTTGCAAATTGTTGACTGTAACACACTTTAGAAGCTTCTGGGAAGCAGGGGGTGACATATTCAGAATGGTTCTATAAATACATAAAGAAAAATCAACAGTCCAGCTTTGCTATTTGCTAATTAGAGCTCTTGGAATAGAAAAAAAAATACCCTACCAGAGTAGATTTTTCTCTCTCTCAATCTTGGCAGCCTATGCAACTGTTCAGGCCTTCTGGTGGCATAGTATTTGATGTGCATAGTATTTATATTGGTATAATTACAACTGTCCTGATTGTGTATCAGGAGCCTTTTGGATCCTGATGCTGCATCCTGTTAACTTGGTGAGATGCTTCAAGTGGGGAGGGAATGGAAATTTTACAGTAGCCTTCCCTGCCATGCCCATCAAGCCATGCCACGCCCAGCAAGCCACGCCCACAGAACCGGTAAAAAATTTTGAATCCCACCACTGCGTGTTTCTCTCCCCCCCCCTCTCTCTATGTCTCTCTCTCTCCACATATATACACTGCTTCTGAGTATGTATATGCATAGATGTACAAAAACATATATAAGCTTTTAAATATATACAAAGACACATACCCACACAGAGAGAGCTTTTAGACATGGCATTAACGCTTGACCATATGGAATTATACTGATCTGCTTTTCCACTTCAGCAATGAACAAGCCAGTTTGTAAGAGGAGAGTGAACACGAATAATCAATTCAAGCTTGTAAATCCAGGATTGTATCTTTATCTTTATCTTTATTTGATTTGTATACCGCCCTACTCCCGAAGGACTCAGGGCGGTGAACAGCCAAACAATAAAAATACATAAATACAAAATTTAAAAAACCAGAATAAAATCGAATTAAATAATTTGGCTCAGACAAATTAAAACACCCCAATCATTTAAAAACCGATTAAAATTTGCATAATTAAAATTAAAAAAAGGGGGGGAAAGATTAGGCCAGGCCAGCCTGGTGGAATAAAAAGGTCTTGAGAGCATGGCGGAAGGTGCGCAGATCCGGGATCCTCTGTATCTCTGGGGGGAGCTCATTCCAGATAGTAGGTGCCCCCACAGAGAAGGCTCTCCCCCTAGGGGCCGCCAGTCGACATTGTTTGGCCGACGGCACCCGGAGGAGCCCCTCTCTATGAGAGCGTACTGGCCGGTGGGAGGCTATTGGTGGTAGTAGGCGGTCCCATAGGTAACCAGGTCCTAAGCCATGGAGCGCTTTAAAGGTGGTAACCAAAACCTTGAAGCGCACCAGGAAGACCACCGGGAGCCAGTGTAGCTCACACAGGAGAGGTGTCACATGGGAGCGCCATGTCACTCCCATTACCACCCGGGTGCTCCTCAAGGGAAGCCCCATGTAGAGAGCGTTACAATAGTCCAGGCGGGAAGTGACAAGGGCGTGAGTGACTGTGCATAAGGAGTCCCGATCCAGAAAGGGACACAACTGGCGAACCTGATGAAAAATCCTCCCGCTCATGGCCGTCAAATGCTCTTCTAAAGACAGCCGTGAGTCCAGGAGGATGCCCAAGTTGTGAGCCCTCTCCGTGGGGGCCAATGATTTGCCCCCAATAGTCAAGTGATGGTGCCCACTGACTATATCGGGACGCCGGAAACCATAGCCACTTGGTCTTGGATGAGTTGAGCTTGAGCCTATTCCTCCCCATCCAGATCCGCACAGCCTCCAGGCACCGGGACATCACTTCAAGGGCATCGTTGGGGTGGTCCGGGGTGGAGATGTACAGCTGGGTGTCATAAGCGTACTGGTGGTACTTCACCCCGAAACCATGGATGATCTCGCCCAGCGGCTTCACATAAATGTTGAACAGGAGGGGCGAGAGGACCGACCCTTGCGACACCACACATATGAGGGGCCTCAAAGTCGATCTCTGCCCCCCTGTCAACACAGACTGTGACCAGTCAGAGAGAAAGGAGAACCACCGCAACACAGTGCCTCCCACCCCTAACTCTTCCAACCGGTGCAGCATGATACCATGGTCGATGGTATCAAAAGCCATTGAGAGATCTAACAGGACCAGGAGAGAGGAGCACCCCCTGTCCCGAGCCCTCCAGAGATCACCTATCAACGCGACCAATGCCGTTTCCATGCTGTACCTGGGCCTGAAGCCTGAATGGACCCAGATATGTCATTTCATCCAGATGCTGGGGGAACTGTTGCGCAACCACACTCTCAACAACCTTTGCCACAAAGCAAAGGTTGGAGACCGGACAATAATTAACCAACATTGCCGGGTTCAGGGAAGGCTTCTTGAGGAGAGGCCTCACCACCGCCTCTTTCAAGCGGCGGGAAAGTTACCCTCACCCAACGAAGCATTTATAATCCCCTGGAGCCAGCCTTGTGTCACCTCCCAGGAAGTCAGCACTAACCAGGAGGGACATGAGTCCAATAAACAAGTGGTCATGTTCAGTCTGCCCAGAATCCTGTCCACGTCCTCAGGGATCACAGGATCAAACTCATCCTAGATAACATTCTCAAGACCTGCCCCAGTTTCTCCCCCTGAGACTACCCAGTCGGAGTCCAAATCTTCCCGAATTTGAGTGATTTTGTCATACAGATATTGAACAAAATCCTTGGCTCTACCCTCCAAGCGGTCCTCCCGCGCTTCCTGATGGAGCAGGGAGTGGGTCACCTTAAACAGGGAGGCAGGGCGGTTATCTGATGACGCAATAAAAGCAGCAAAATAACTACATCATTTTTCTATTACAAAAGAATAATATTTTTGCTGTGTCCCATATCTGGTAAATCTATAGTCGTTTATATGGTAATAATTTCTAATTGTTTGGCATACAATTCACAGTTACTTTCACATTTTTATAACATGTTATTCTTCTCAAAATTATTAAGGACAGTAAATACAAATGGGACAATGGAAAGTCCTTATCAAATGGATATATTTTCCCTCCATCATTTGATATTTCCAGAACAATAAAATTGAGAGCAAAAAATTAAAATAAAGCATTCTGTACACAGACCTGTATTTAACCTGATTCAGTTAAAAGATAAAGGAACATAAATGAAAATGTGAAAAATGTTAAGTTAGCCTCATGTACATATAATAAAGAGGTTACGTAATCTTTATTTATATCTGTTGTTAAATAGAATTTATCACCTGGCCACACTTGGAGCTGCTAATATAGTCCTTCAAATGTCCATCTTAATTCTATACTTTAATTGCCTAATAAAAATACAGTAGTTTTTCAATAGTCCAAATAACAGTTCAACACTGATAGTAATTTTAAGAGTTTTTAATACTGCTAATGCATCTGGATCAACTGTAAAATCAAAAACTCTTTTAATTGTCATTCCACAATTTTAAACAATCAATATTGTTTAAATATTCTTCTTGAAAAAGTTCAGTTGGTTTAAAGTACAATTAGTAATAAGGGACAAAATTATACTTCTATCCCAATACCATGTAGGTGTGACATGTGATCTTTAATGCTGGGCAAACAATTGATATTTATTATTTACTTGTAGTATTTATAAACCAATTTAACAAGGACTCCAGGAGGTTTATTATTCTAAATTTAAAATCCATAAAACTAGCCATAAGCATGCCCATGAACAGACAGCATAAATTCTGGTGTCCTTATTTTTTATTATTATTTTTTTAAAAAAAACATGCCATAATTGACTAACATTAATAAAAAAATAATTAAAATCTGTGGGAAAAAGTCCAGTGCTGACCACCTTCCTGGATGTCATAGAGAATGGTGCAGCCTGATTCTCCAGAGATATGCAGGATAAAGTAAAAAGCCTCATGCTGCTCCATTGGAATTGATTGATTATTTATTTTTGAAATTTCTAGGCTGGTCCAAACTGTCATGACTCTGGACAGTTCACAAAACAGTACAGCAAAAATGCACAAAGCCTTAAAACAATGATCCAAGTCTGGAAAATCAACAACCACTCCAAAACACCCATCCAAAGGGTCCATCATCCAGTCTAACCTACACCTGGGGAACAATAGCTTTAATGCAGGGGTGCAATGCTCCCAGTTCGAACCTGATCTGGGAGCGATGGAGTGGGTGGTTCGGAGAACCGGTAGCAAAAATCCCTGCCCCCCCCCCCCATTGCCCAACTGAGCCGTGCAATCATCAGAGGCTTTTTTAAAAATTTTTAAAAGCATTTTTTCTACAACCTCTTTGGCTGAAAAAAAAATGCTTTTAAAAGTAAAAAAAAAAGCCTCTGATGATCGCGCGGCTCAGCTGGGATCATCAGAGGCGTTTAAAAGCATTTTTTCTACAACCTCTTCGGCCGAAGAAGTTATAGAAAAAATACTTTTATAAAGAAAAAAAAAAGCCTCTGCCGATCGGGCAAGTCAGCTGGGATCGACAGAGGCTTTAAAAGCATTTTTTAAACAACCTCTTCAGCTGAACAGGTTGTAGAAAAAATGGTTTTAAAAGTAAAAAAAAAAAAAAAATGGCCACGCCCAACTTTTCATATTACCCCCCTATCAAGCCACACCCACAGAACCGATAGTAACATTTTTTTACATTTCACCACTGCTTTAATGACTCATTTATGTAGGGCCAGAGGTTGGGGGAACATGGGATTTTGGATCCCAAGGTATAACACATCATCTCTGTATAAAAATAGGTTGTGTTTACCTCCAGGTTCTTTAATGCCCAGATTGCTCTTAAATACCTGATATGATGGCCCGGGGATTCCAATATTAGACTAAATATTTATTTATTTATTATTTATTTATTAATTAAATTTATATACTGCCCTTCTCCTGACGGACTCAGGGCGGTGAACAGCCAACTAAAAACCAATACAAAAAAGTTAAAATCATACTAAAACAGATATAAATTAGGCTGAAAGTTTAAAAAACAGACAAAAGTTCTAAAAATTTTTTAATTTTTTTTTTAAAAATAGAAGGGATCAGGCAAGTCCGGCAAGTTGAAAGAGATAAGTCTTCAGAGCCCGACGAAAAGTCCGGAGGTCAGCAATTGTTCTCAGTTCTGGAGGAAGATCGTTCCAGAGGGTGGGGGCTACCACAGAGAAGGCTCTCCCCCTGGGGGTCGCCAGCCGACATTGTCTGGTTGACGGCACCCTGAGGAGGCCCTCTCTGTGGGAGCGAACCGGCCGAGATAGAAGGCATCCTTGACATCATGAGACATCTTGAAAAGTGAGGACATAATTCCCTCTCTTGTCCCAAAGGTGATTTTTCAAAAGGCAGCTGGACTTTGTTTTTGAAGTGAAATGTCTTCAAGGAAAAACGAAGTCCAGTTGCCTTTTGAAAAAGCACCTTTGGGACAACCATGACCTGGATGATTGACAATCTCCATAGACAATTCCCTCTCTTCTTTCCCTGCCTAAAAGATAAGAGTACCAAGTTTCAGTGCTTGAAACACTGAATTTTAATACAAAAGAAGTTAGACAGATCTTGTTCCAAAGATTTCTTCTGGGATCAGTGAGACATCGGCGGCATATAAATCAAATAATAATAAAAAAGAACAAGATTACTTCATCCCCTTTGTTTGTATTGCTAATAAACTTTATTGAATAGTTTGCGCTTCTCAACTATTTTTGAAGACAGATCTGAAAATGCTATTTTCTTCTTTGAATTCGATTCTGGCCATTCTCCTTGCTATAATTAATGCAGGACATTATCGCTACTCTCTATTTTTAAAATCTTACAGCAATAAGGTTGAGCTTCTATAGTGAATGGAAACAAACCCATGTCATAAGCAGTTTCAATTTCCAACTTGCACTTGAGCAGCAGTTTAAGAAATGAAACAAAAATCTCACATATAAATTTCTTTGTTCAAGACTGCTACAATAGATCCCAGCCAGCGCTGTAAAGAATATTAAAATGATATTTTTTAAATGAAAACTGAATGTTTAAATAGATCACCCCACCTTCAAAAATGATTGTTTTCAAAACTGTTTTAATGTTGGTGACATATTGTCATTTAGAATTTTAAAGCCAGGTAATTCTATTTCATGTGAATTCATCACTAAACTTCTAAATCAACTTCTGCTGATTTCTCTGTTCCACTAGAAAATCAAGTCTTTGCTTCACAGCCCTCCTGCCTGCCCCATTTCATTTCTTCCACTGTGGTTTTTATCTGTATGAATTCAGCTGGTGCTCTAACTCCATAAAAATGGGGAAGAACTGTTAAAGCCACAAGCGATCTATGAGCAAAACTTTCTTTTGCTGTAACTTTCCCTGTAACCTCCTCTTGTGGATTAAGAAGAATCCAAAGCGTTTCTTTGGCTTCCAGAAGCTTTGATGAGGATAGGGGCATTTCTTCTCCAAGTTTTCTGCCTTCACAGCCTCATGCCATAATTTATCATCCCAGAACAGTAATTTAAATGATGAAGGACAAAGGGGGCTTTTTTGCATACAAATTAAGCAATGGGACTTGTCAAAAGATGAGAAAATTGCCCCTTAACTTGCTAGAGTATTGAGTTTGTACATTCAGCATCTTGCTAAATTAATCAAAATTAATTTTCAGCAGAAGGCATTCAACAGAATGTATTGGACATTGGGTCATGTACACCCTGGATACATTTTCATTAGTGCCAATATATGTTCATTTTGTTTGTTTTTCTTGTGATGGATTCTTTGGAACAAGGCACATTTTTCAAGCTGAAGAATAAGAAGTCTAGGAATTAATACTGGAAAGAGCAGAGGTCAAATGTATTTTTCTAATCACCAGCTGATCAGGGCAGATTAGTCAGTCCTATGATGCTAACCATAAGTAGCTATGATTATTTTGAGAAAAAGAAAAGGATAGGTGTCAGGGTTCCAAGTAACACCCCCAATGAAATCAAACTCTCAGGCTTGAGTTTCCTCAAAGCTAATTTTTATTAGAGATGTCATATTGGCACATCTGGGAAAATCCGAATCTGAGAGCTTCCGGGTTTTCCTCACCAAGAGAAATGTCAAGTCCTTGTCCATCACCCACATGTCCATCACACGAACCAATCAGGTACCCTCCATAACAGAAGATATCTCTTCATAGTTCTCAGTCCAACTGCAGGGCACAACGGCCTTGACTTTCTAGAAAAAAATATTATTTTGACTACATATCATCATCACTCCATACAATCTCCTCTCCCGTTTTCCCACAGTAGAATTTGTGGCAGGCCTCAAGGTTCAAAGGTGAAAAGATGGCTTCCAGGTCTGACAATAGGCTTGGGTGAAATGGAAGATTTTATCATTCAACTTTATTTCAAGTGGCTGTGAGTTATTATGTCAGTGATCAATTAGTCAGTTTCGTACCAGCAAGTTCAAGGAAAATGTCAGTCAAAAGGTTGCAGAAAAAGCAATGAGTTTCAATTGTTATGGTGTGAGAAAAAAAAAATTCTTGTGAGATGGACAGCTATATGATAAACAAGCAAACAACATTCTTACACCAATGGTTTTGTTTGGCTTCAGTCTAAATTTCAAAAAAGATTTTTATCTATCCACTTCATGTTGAGTTGCAGAGAGAGTTCTGCCAAGTCTGAACCTAATAAAGGAAACAGTGTTTGAACCAAGTTTGAACTTAGTAAAGACAACAGTATGTAGTCTGGCGAACTGAGCTCTGGCTAAGCGTTGTGTATGAGTGGACTGTCTTTAACTGGAGAATAGCCCCTTCCAGCAGCCTGTGG
Source organism: Masticophis lateralis (assembly GCA_030761175.1). NCBI lineage: Eukaryota > Metazoa > Chordata > Lepidosauria > Squamata > Colubridae > Masticophis > Masticophis lateralis. The sequence continues at coordinate 42,335,219 of JAUDYJ010000002.1, read as the reverse complement.
TCTCATTTCAGTTCAATCCCACATCATAATTCTGATACTTTTTTCCTCTCAAAGCAGAAAACAGAGGCAAGTGATTGCACTGATTATAATCCAAAGAAATTCTAAAGAAGCTCTAATGGTCCCTGAGAATGTATTTTAACAGGAAGATTTTTCACAAGGGAGAAAAATGCTCAGGAATTTGAAACAAAGTGTAGCCTTCCAATAAGTAGAAGAAGGCCAAATATTTATGATGGCTGCTAGGCTGTTGGACATGTTTAGGGTTCTTTTTAATTCATTTTCGGTGCCACTATAGTCCTAATATGTTTGTGTTCTTTCCCACTCCGTTTAAACAGTGAAGGAATATGGAACTTTTTAATATAAAAGAGCTGCCACAATGACTCAGAAAAAAGGGGAAATTAAAGAGTTATAAATGTTTATTCTAGTTCATAGGCTTCTAAAAATGGATTATTGATTCAAGTGTTTTGCAACTTCCACAAAAACATTAATGTCGCTGTCATAATGTCTATTAAGGGACTTGTATAAAATGTGCATTATTGACCTCATACATTGTAAGCACACCAACAATTTGAAATGTTGTCAAGAAAAATGGTAGGGTATCCCTAAACATTTCATAGTCTGTAAAACAGTTCCGCTCCCGGCTGTGTATAAGTAAGTTGAAAATGCTCCCTTGGCATGGAGAATGGGGTATGCTGGCTAGTGGTGAAATCTAAAATTTGTTACTACCGGTTCTGTGGGCATGGCTTGGTGGGGGCGGGGTAACCCACTGGGTGGGTGTGGCCAATTTTTTTTAAAACTTTTAAAACCATTTTCTCTACAACCTCTTTGGTGAAGAGGTTGTAAAAAAATGCTTTCAAAAGGCTCTGATGATTCCAGCTGAGTTGCCTGATAGGCAGAGGCTTTTTGATCAGGCAACTTAGCTGGGATCGTCAGAGGCATTTAAAAGAAAAAAAGGGTTTTTTTTCTTTTAAAAGCCTTTGATGATCCCAGCTGAGCCTCGTGATCATCAGAGACTTTTTTTTTTACTTTTAAAAGCCGAAGAGGTTGTAGAAAAAATGCTTTTAAAAGTAAAAAAAAAGCCTCTGATGATTGTGCACCTCAGCTGGGCATGGAAGGGGGGGGAGCAGGGATTTTTGCTACCAGTTCTCCGAACCACCCGCCACCATTGCTACCAGATCGGGTGATCTGGTCCGAACCAGGAGCATTTCGCCTCTGATGCTGGCCCTTAGTAAAGAAATGTTTTGAAAAGTGTGGGATTTCCTCCCCCACCCTTCAACGAATGGAAATTTTAGGTTCTTATTCCGTCTTTGGTTGCTGCAACTTCTGCATTTTACAGCATGGCACGAATATTTATCTGGGTAGGTGAAATATCAGCCAGAAGATTTAGATTTTGAAGGTAGGGTTAGCATTCTAGACAAAGCAGAAAACAGCCTCTTTTAAAGTAGTCATCCAAAACTATGTGCTAACAAAAGAAAGGTACAATTCCTGATCAAATACATTCAGTGCAACACATTCAGGACCATGTATTAATTAAGAAGCTAATTACTATGTTTATACTATTATTTGGGATATAATCATTGTGAATCCTGAGGAGAAAAATGCAGCATCTTAAAAGCAAAGAGGGAATTGCAAAACACTCCCTTTCGTGCCCATTATCAATGCAGTGCTCTTCTAACTACGGATGTGGGCTGCCCCAAAGGAGGCAAGAGACTTTATCTCCCCACATCACCTGCAAAAGCAACAGATGTCTTTAGCATCCATTAGTTTGGAAGCTCGTGGGAGGAGGCTGTGGGTATGATATATTGTATGGAGTTCAATTCTCCCGCAGAGAAACATAATAAAATAATCTGGGAGCAATCACTTGCCACCCAGGCCTAATTTATATTAATACATTTATGACTTAGGCTGGAATTTTACGGTCCCTAAGGCAGCATTTTAGGAGACAAGACGTCAGCCTGGAAGAGGAAAGTTACCCCACATGGGCATCTGCAGCTTATCATAACAACAAGAAAGTAGCAGCATGTCCATAATGACATCAACATCATGCAAATAGCATAATCATACTTACATTCTGACATCTGACACAACTATGTAAGTCATGTCAGAGTATATTCATGAACTGGAATAGGGCAAAGCAACAGGTCAGCCAATGGGGGACTGTTTGGTAACTGAAACATAGTATTTATTGTATGGGGCCATACGAAACAGTTTGGAGGCTGGGCGTGGCTTAACTGTTCTGCATATAAGCTTGAGGGCACTCGCTTCTCTCTCATCCATTTTGTCTTCTCCATTTTGTGCTGTGTTTGTACTTGCTATTTCTCTTCCCTACAATGTGGAAAAACCTACAAGGGTATTGTATGCCTTATGTATTGTTATGTATCTAAATATGTTTTGAATCCTGTTTAATAGTCTGCTTGTGTGTGCTGCAACAAACTCTGACAAGTCATAGCATTTGCAGAATGACAGCACACACATCTTCTCATTTGCTGTCTGTGGATGGCCACTTGAAGGAAGGTAAATGGAGATACGGCTGGAGTTGGACAAATGATGAGCTGAAGAACTCAGTCTCCCAACCCTCATGGCAAGCAGACAAGGATTCTCTTCTCACATATTCCCTCCATTCCCAAATAATTTAATGCCTTAATTCTTTGAATTATACCATCTTTATTCCAATTCGTTGTGTTGTTTTTTTTAAATGTTAACACAAAAATTTTTCACACTCATGGGTGTAACACTAGAGGAAGGAATATTTATTGAAAATTTAATTGAAAGTCTGAACACTTGAAAATAATAATATTTATATCTCTATTGTAAAGCCATTTTACCAAGCCATGTCACAAATAGAAATACACATGAGTTTATTAAGAATTAAGTCATAATAAAGCAACCTAATCTTCTTTTGGACTGAATAATTCATTTATTTTTTTTCTTTTTGGAATTATTGGCATTTTCTAGAGAAGAGCAACCAACATGCCAAGCTTGATAAGGGAATTGAAATATAAACCTACGAAGAACAGTTGGAAGTGTTGGGTTTATAGTAGTGTAGGTTTGGGGTGAAATCCAAGTTCTGACAGGTTCTGGAGAACCAGTAGCAGAAATTTTAAGTAGTTCGGAGAACTGACAAATACCACCTCTGGCTGGCCCCAGAGTGGGGTGGGAATGGAGATTTTGCAGTATCCTTCCCCTGCCATGCTCACCAAGCCACGCCCATCAAGCCACACCATGCCCACCAAGCCACACTCACAGAACCGGTAGTAAAAAAATTTGGATTTCACCACTGGTGTAGGTGGCATAGTCATCTATTCCCATATTGATGATACCAAAATAATGGATTACGCATTGTGATGTCTCTAACCACTATCTCTGAATTGTGACACTGCAGGGGACATCACAAGGGATAGAATTTGTATCATGGCTTATATTTCATCAGTTGCCCCTCTTGTCCCTCTTCATGGATGTCTATGATTGGGTAAGTTTATCTTGGAGAAGATAGAAGACACGATAGCTGCCTTAAAGCAGTGGTGGTATTCAGCTAGTTCTATCCAGTTTGGGTGAATCGGTAGTGGCAGCTGTGGGAGGCTTCGCCCACCCACCCAGATGTCATAACGTCCTGTTTTTGCTGTTCTGCACATTCGCAGAAGGCCCTGCGCCTCCGCACAGGTAGTTGCATGCGATCACTCACATTTGCGAACCGGTAGCAAAAGTAAGTGAATACCATCCCTGCCTTCAAGTATCCAAAAGTTTGTCATGTAGAAGATGGAGGAGAATTGTCCCAGAGGAGAGGACAAGGAACAATGGGTTTAAATGACAATGTCGTAGAGTTTAATTGGATCTCAGGAAAAAATAATTGTTTCAACAATGGAACAGACTCCACTGAAGGAGTTGGAGAGCCATGCTAGGTCAGAGGTCTTCAAACTTGGCTATGCTGGCTGGAGAATTCTAGGAGTTGAAGTCCAAAAATCTTAAAGCTGCCAAGTTTGAAAATCTATGTACTAGGTGGATTTAGATAAATCTCCAGGATTTTTTTCCATTTTCTTCTATTATTGTAGATGAAATATTTAATTCCTAATAGGAACCTTCTCTGTGTAACAATGACATAAAGAATATCATCAGTTGAAGGCTTGTCCTCACATGCCTAGAGGAAGCCGAAAGCTATTTCTTCATCACATACATTTCTCTCTATCTGGTTTGGAAGTAATAACAGTATATTTTATAGTTCAGAATTATAACATGCCGCTTAGCAAATGTTAACGGTAAGCAAATGCTTACATTTTATTTTAAAGACCCAATTTGATGACACGCTGTGGAAGTCATTAACGATGACTGAGGCAGGTAAACTTACGGTCTTTTTTTTTAAAAAAAAACAGGAATGGCAATTTAATCGTATTTGACTCTGCTGCATTACACAGAGCTTCCTGCAGCAATCAGAAAAGTTGTTTATCAAAATGATGAACAAGTTTTCATTTAGCTTCTCTGAATGCATGAATATGATCTGAAGCCTAAGACCATCAAGAATTCACTTATTCTGGCCACCAGGCACACATTAAGCTATTCAGGGCCATCTGTGCTTGAAAAAAAAAATCAGCTTATTGGACCTTCCTAGAGTAGGCTGGCCATAAAGAATGCATGAATGTGAGTGAGCATAGCAGTTGTAGCTGAACACTGTGGATGTTTTTTAGGTGTGTAAATAAAAACTGGCAAATGTCATATGTGGGTATATATGTGTATATGCATATGCCTACATAGATCTTGTACACGAATGCAGATTTTGTGTGCTTCGGTTCAGAAACTGGAAAATTACATACACCTCATTTAGCAATAAGGAACTTTTCCTCTAATTAGTAGTCCTATGATTTTGGAGGCGAAAAAAACCTGAGCTCAGCTCAAGGAAAAAAACAACAGGCTGTTGGCAAAGATGAAACTAATTGCTTTCTGATGGACAAAATTGTTCCTGCTGGTTACTGGAATTTTTTTGCGAGCAATCACGAAATGTGTAGTCTTTGATAAAGAAATGTTCTCCTTGGATGATTGTGAAATAAATGAGCAAACGATTTTTGAATTCATGTACTAGAGTCAATGACTAGGAAGGGACATTTAAAAAGAGTAGTTGACTCAATGAAGCTTTCAACTGATATTGGAATCCAAGTGACAAATCAGGAGAATTAGGACAGAGCACCTTGTGCCGTTCCTCAATGTCTGGCCTCCCATTCCTTTCAACATTATAGGCCTCTATGAAAATATCTCTTGGGAAGAGAATTTAGAATTGCTATTTATTGGGATTTAAGCAGTGGTGAAATGTAAAATTTGTTACTACCCGTTCTGTGGGCATGGCTTGGTGGTGGTGGTGGTGGGGTGTAACATGACTGAGTGGGCGTGGCCAACTTTTTTTTTTAAACTTTAAAACCATTTTTTCTACAACCTCTTTGGCAAAGAGGTTGTAAAAAAAATGCTTTCAAAAGCGTCTGACGATCCCAGCTGAGTTGCCTGATCAGCAGAGGCTTTTCTTTTTTTAAAAAAGCCTCTGATGATCCCAGCTGACTTGCCTGATCAGCAAAGGCTTTTTTTTTTTACTTTTAAAAGCATTTTTTTCAGCCAAAGAGGCTGTAGAAAAAATGCTTTTAAAAATAAAATAAAAAGCCTCTGATGATTGCGCGGCTCAGCTGGGCATGGGGGTGGAGAGGGATTTTTGCTACCGGTTCTCCGAACCACCTGCCTCCATCACTATCGGATTGGGTGATCCAGTCCGAACCAGGAGCATTTCACCCCTGGATTTAAGGATGATTGAGGACCATAGGAGGCAGCACAACCATAGTTCAACCCAGCGCTGGCCTCTTTGGTGGCGTAATTTAAGAAACCTCACAAAAAAGACTGTTTTGGAGGCCAGCAAAGAGGCAAGAAGGGATAAACCATGGTTATGTGCTCATTTTTTAACAAACCATTCATAAATGGTTTAAATATGAAACATACGAACAAGAGTAGACAGGCTACCTTGGAATGTATATATTTCATAAGCTCTTCTTGAAATGCCAATGAACAAAATTCTCCATTAATCTGAGGATGTAATCCAAACCGAGAATAAGTTTGTGGAGTCCTTGGTGCTCTCTGAGCTTGCTGGTTTTCTGGCAGACATTTCAAAAACAAACTAGGTAACATCATCAGTGCTAATAGGGGTGGTGTTTTCTCTCATTTTATATACTGGTGGCTTGCCTTGTCAGTGTTTGGGTATGTTTACTGATAGATGAATTCTCTTTCTGTAATAATGACCGTGCTTTGAGATCTCCACCATTTCAAAACAATGCCTTCAATTTCCCCTCCCTTTCAGTGTAAAGCAGGGATGCCAACCTCAATGCCCGTGGGCTGGATCCAGCCCACAGGGTGCTTAGATTTGGCCCGCGGGGCTGCCCTGGAAACAGTGCAGGACTGCCCTGTGGTACCTCTTCCAATGAAAATGGAGCTCGGAAGGGCTGCGCATGCCCCTCGCCCCGCTCCGTTTCGGGAGCTCATTTTGCTGGAACAGCACTCAGGCCACCACAGGCGCCCCTGACACGAGTGATGTCAAGCTGGCCATGCCCCCCTCGCTCCCCTCCCCAAGGTCAAAAGCTACCCTGATGCAGCCCTCAATGAAATGACTTTGACATCCCTGATGTAAAGGATGGACTTCAGAAGGAGGCAATTACTGCCTTCTAATCACTTTCTCTATAGCTATATTTAAAAAAATTAAATTACTCTATAAATTAGAGTTTTACTACTTTTACTACTTGTTCATAGAGGACAGCTGGGCAGTGGTTCTCGTACTTGCAATCTGAATGTAATCTATTTCTCACTAACATTGGAACTTCAGAAAGCCAGGAATCATTCTGAGGGAAAGAATTAACCTGTTTTTATAAAATTAACCTTGGCTGTTCACTGCTGCTGCAGCCAAGTTGAACTGTGGACTAATCTAAACATCACAGGAAAAGGCATTAAAAACCTGGCTTAATTTTTTTTAAAAGGGAGAGTCCAACTTCAGTGAATCAGCCACAGGGGGAATGCATGCTTTTAATAATTTCTTTGCCTGCCAATTTCCTATTGCAGCTCTCCTCCCCTCACCTCCAAAAACAGCTGTTCTTTCCATCTGTTTCATGGATACATGATGCTTAAAAACATACCTGGTTAGAGAGCCTCAGGTGATGAGCAAGAGATGCAGTTGAAACTAATGTGCCAATATGGTGTAGTGGTTAAGGTGATGGACAAAGACTTGGGAGATCCAGAAGAAGATCCAGGTCCTTTTGACATGAATATTGCCAAGCTAGGTGTCTTCAGTGCTGTATTTGAGACGTTCATTTATCCCACCAAACACTTTTCTTATTAAATCCCATCTTATTAAATTCCATGCATTTCAGGTCACTCTTCAAGCTTGTCTAGATCTTTTTCTACTTTCTTTTTTCTCCCAAACATTAGACTGTGTTAGAGAAGTTCCAGATATGTCATTTGCAAACTGATAAAGAACTTTTCCCCCAACTTCCTATCCAATTCATTGATAAAAATGTTGAGGGGCAGAAGGAAGGGAAGATAGTGCAGGAGGATGGGAAAGAGAAGAGAAAAAGAACCGAGGGGTTTGTAATGATTAAATATCTTAAAAAATCCCACCTGGAAAGGAACTACATGTCTCCCTGCCTCTGCCCAATGCAATCTCAAAAATCATTATTACGAAACAAATTATTACGAAAATAATACATAAATAAACATGCAATTTTCATAGACACATAGTATAGTGCAGTGATGGTGAATCTTTTTGGCACTGGCCACCTGGTCTTCTGGTTTCCAGCATGCCGGCCAGTTGGTCCTCGCGTGGGCCAGAGTGCTGAAAACCTGAAGACTAGGTGCATGCACACGCCAGCCAGCTAGTCTTCGCATTTCCGGGACTCCGGCATGCACGAAGATCAGCTGGCCGGCACATATGCATGCACCGGAAACCAGAAGAGCAGCTGGCGATGGTGCACATGCCCACAGAGAGGGCTATGTATGCACATGTGCCATAGGTTCACCATCATGGATATAGTGTGCAGTTGAATGTCCGATACACATGTACCTCTTAGAAAATGAAACAAAAAATTTCCATGAGTTGCTATAAAAGTGATGCCGCACAATTTGATAGATACGCAGGCAGACAGACAGAGAAATAGATGGATAAATAAAGTTATGGGGGCCTTTCCAAATAAGTTCACATTCTTCTGATCCATAGTCTGCCAGTATTTTAATTCTATCTAGTTTCTACACCAGGCTGCAGAATGAACTAATTATACAGTAAATTGCACATTAAATTAGGGTGAAATCATACCCTAAATTGATTTGTACACTACATTAAGAATTCCATAACTTAACTATTACCATTTTTTTCATACTACAAGAAATCTTAGATTCTTTTCTATCATTCCTTTGAGCTGGTAGAGAAATCTGGCTTTCATTCTGGAATAGTCATCCATCCTATTAGGTGGAAAGATGATATACTGACTGGACAAGAAGCTCATTATTAGCTTCTTAGACATTTATTAGCAGTTCATGAGGCATTACCATTGTCTCTCCAAAATATTAGTGATCTGAAGTCAATGATCAAACATGAGAATAATAGACAATGCTTTATCCTGTCATAGATACGTTCTTGTATCTGTTTGCAGTACTAATATGCAACTATGCAATTTTACTGATATTCACCGATCTCGTGTCCTTTTATGAACATGATAGAACAATACCGGGCAACGCAATGCCACAACAAATGTCAATAGAAACAAGCAGCCACAAGTTATGTGTCGAATTAACAAAATGATCCAGCTGTTCCCGGTTTATGCTAACAAGGATTTGTGAGAGTTGTGGGCAAAGAAGATGGAGTCAAGCTATTTTCCAAAGCACTTGAAGGCAGGACAAGGAGCAATGGGTGGAAATTAATCAAGGAGAGAAGCAACTTAGAACTAAGGAGAAATTTTTTGAGAGTTAGAACAATTAATCAATGGAACAACTTGCCCCCAGAAGTTGTAAATGCTCCAACACTGGAAGTTTTTAGGAAGAGATTGGATAACCATTTGTCTGAAATGCTTTAGGATTTCCTGCCTAAGTATGGGGTTGGACCCCATACTCCAAGGTCCCTTCCAACTCTGTTATCCTATTCTATTCTAACTGCAAAGATGGGCCTTGCTTCTCCTATATGCGCACTATTAACATTTGATTCACCTTGCTGAGAAGCATAAAGCAAATCTTTTAGATCTCTGGTCATATTTGAAAGCATATCAATGACCAATAGGAGAGGAGACATGTACAAAATGAGTGAGGTCAGGCAGAAACATCCAATGATCAGGATGGCAAAATAGTGAGACTGCTGTTTTAGTGAGAATGCTGCTTTTGGCAAGCATTCACTTCTGCAACAGACCACATATTACCCTTTACCATCTACCAACATTTCCATATTACATTTTTCCATCTAGTTGTCTATTTTAGGAAATATTTTACCAGGGGACATACATTCATCTACTTCTTCTAGTTCTCTGCCATTTCTATATCACTTGCAATGCTTATTCATACCATTTTTCTTGTCCCTTGGTCTTAAGGTACATTAATTTCAGACTCATCCTCCTTCTTACACCTATTGATCCAGTATTTGCTGCAAATCATTTGCCAGCAACATGGTATTGTTTGCATACCATAGTAGCCACATGCTTGTGTCCCCAACCAATATTTCTCCATCACCAAGCCCCCGATGGACTTCTCTTTGGATGGTAAAGAATATAATCTGTAACAGACTCCCATGTTCTGATGTCTTACTTCTCTAGTCCTTGCAATATTGCATCTCACTATGCTGGACTGCTTCCGCTAACTAAAAAGTATTGACAACAAGTTACAGCTGTGATGTAAACTATTTATATCTAAAAGTCAGGGAACATGGTGGCACAGAGGCTTAATAGCAATAGCAATCGCTATTATATACTTACATACCACTTCACGGAGCTTTACATCCCTCTCTAAGTGGTTTTACAGAGTCAGCATATTGCCTCAACAATCTGGGTCCTCATTTTACCAACCTTGGAAGGACGGAAGGCTGAGTCAACCTTGAGCCTGGTGAGATTTGAACTGCCAAATTGGAGGCAGCCACCAGGCAGCAGAAGTAGCCTGCAGTACTGCATTCTAACTACTGCACCACTGCGGCTCATGATGCTAGTTGTGCTGAACAATTGCCAGGACTCGGGTGGTTCGAGTCCAGGTCTGTGGAACAGGGTGAGCTCTCATCTCTTGGCCCTAGCTCCTGCCCATCTAGCAGTTCAGAAGCATTGTTTATGAGATAAATATATACCATCATTTTGGCAATGGGAAAACATTGCTTGAATTCAGCACAGGGAGCTGGAACTGGCGATAAATCTGCCGAGATTTGATTAGCAGAGGATCAGTGGAGGAAAGCCCTGGATGAGCCAACTTCCATTGAGAATGCTGCAAGCAAACTGGTGTGAAACTAGTTCGCCCCCTTGTGGTGCACCAATGCAACCAAAAGACTAGTAGCTGTCGGCTGCCAGGACTTTTACCATGTGCATTTCATTGAAGCCTCTCTGGCCTTGTATGCTGTATGCTATACAAATAAATAAATCTGAAAGTCATTCAACTTTGCCAATGTGCCCTGCCTGCCACTCCATCAAAGTCATTACTAAAAGGTATTTCCAAAATGGACCAAGATGAACCAGAGGCAATGAGGCAAATCAGTGATCATTTGAAGTCCTGACCAAAAGAGGCTCAACTTTGCCAACATGCTTTGCCCACTGCTGGTGAAGTCTTCCTTAGGAGAGGTCAGTTGTGCTATGTCAGTCTTCTTAGCTTCCCCATAATTTAGTGATCAAAGCCCGGGCATTCTTTGTGGCTTTGTGCTTAAGGCAGAATTAGAACTCATGGTCTTCTGGTTTCTAGCCCAGTGCCTTTTATCACTTCATCACATTGGCACTTAGTGGAAAAGTAAGAGCTTTATTTTTATAATTTATGAAAATTTTTATTCTAAAGTTGGTGGGTCAATTCAGCATTGGGTCGATAGGTACAACTTAAGATCTTTGGGTGGACATTTGGAGCTAAATTGAAATCCCCCCCCCCCCAATCCATACAATATTCGTCTTGAACTAGCTGCACCTTTGATGCTTCCCTATTAGAGTCTACGGTTTTAAAAAAATCTATGAATCGTATCTCAAATTTTGAAGGAGCTCAGATTAAATTTTATTTGCCCTTGAAATTTAAAAAACCAACTCCGGTCGAATTAAGCTCTCTTTGAATGTTGACATTGCAGTTCAAATAAAATCAAGACTAATTTATACCATCTTAGAAAAAGATTTTCTATATTCCTACCATCAGATCACACTAGACTTTACAGAAAATGGTTTGCTCTGTAAACTGAAAAGCTTTTTGTGCATGGTTGTTACAGCAACACGTATTTATTTGGTTATTAGCACAATTACGTGCAATTGTTGGATGAACAAAGGAAGAGATATTTCCTCTTGCAAGAAATTCTGCATAATGGTGCTACTTAGATGTCTCTTTCTAAGGTCCATTAACTCTGCCAATGGAAAATTATTTTCTCAGTCATAAGATGAAATGATTGGAATCTCCAGATAGGTGGTCTTTTCTATAATAATAAAGCTATTTCACTACAGTAGGTTTTCTGAGAAATTCAGAGTACAGTGGAGGCAGTGGGGATAAAAACGGAAACACAGAAAATGTAAACAAAAAAACAAACTTTGGCAAGAAGTGTTCACAGGAATCTCATATATGTACATAAAAAAATAACAATTTGCTTCTGGCAAGAAACGGAGGGTGCTACAAAGAAGGGCTATAAAAACAGCATAATCATCGGTTGAATTGGCTCTTCTGGTTTAGATGCGAGACTAGAGAACGTTCCGTCTTGTTCTGCTTAACTGTTCTTTGCTGACTTGGGATACAGGAGATACATGTAATACTTTTACAGCCAGGAGCTATATTTGAAAATAATAATATAAGGAAGAGGCCAAAAATATTACCAAGATGGAAACACTTTGTGATGAGCCGCGGTGGCGCAGTGGTTAGAGTGCAGTACTGCGGGTTAATTCTGCTGATCACCGGCTGCCAGCAGTTTGGCAGATCGAATCTCAACAGACTCACAGTTGACTCAACTTTCCATCCTTCCAAGGTGGGTAAAATGAGGACCCAGATTGCTGGGGGCAATAGGCTGACTCTGCAAACAGCCTAGAGTGGGTTGTAAAAGCTGCGAAACAGTATATAAGCCTAAATGCTATTGCTTTTTTTTTTCTCTCTTCCACAGAAGTGTGTTAAGACTGTGGACTTATATTTGAGGGGACCTTGGTGCTCTTTGAACTTGCTTGTTCACTTCCAGACATTTCATTATCCAAATTAGGTAAACTAGGTCGTCAGTGCTAGTGAGCAGTGCACTAGTACTGATGATGTTACCTAATTTGGGTAATAAAATGTCTTCAAGAAGACAAACAAGCTCAGAGAGCACCAAGGACCCCTCAATGTCAACCCTGAGCTACTAATATTCTCCTTGATTAGGACTTATATTTACTTGTTATTTAAAAGCAAACAGACCATTGCATTTATTGGAAATCATTCTACTAATATCTGAAGGAGTGCCAGAGGTAACAAGATGACACTCAGAGGCTTTCACAGGTAGTCTGATGAAAACAGTGGTGTATTGCTCCAGTGCAAGCCCTACCTATTTTGTATATCCATTGTGGCATTGCAAACATGTGCAAAGCAGGTAGAATTTCTTGTGTAATGGTGTGACCCTCCTCATTTTGATCAAGCAACTAGAGTTGTAGACATTCATGGGCATATTTATTCTTTTTGTCCTTGATGGCAAGAATAGTTCAAGTTGGAACCAATTTCTAAGGAAGATGCTGAGCTACTCTTCACTAAATATATTTAAATAGAGCCTAGATAACCATCTGTCAAGTGTGCTTCATTTAAGGATTAAATTTAAATTTTAATTAGCATTGAACAACAGGGTGGATTCAATGTCATATGATCTATTCTGATCCTCTCCCACTTCCATCTTTTCTATCCCATTGTGTCTTTCCAGGAACAAAGAATTGTTCAGGGACAGGATAGCAAAGGCAGCTCATTCAAAATTAGCCTCTCCCAAATAATTGTCTTTCTCTGTTTGAATCAGGGAATTTGAATTATAACTCCCCTCAAGCGTTGGAGAACATTTCATTGTCGCAGTATCTGTTCACATTTGTAGACTATCACACCAGATACAGTATCTGGAGAAAAATTATCTTGGATATCTGTATTATATTGCTTTACTCCTCATGTGAACACTTATTTCTTAACTTTTTAATGTCTTGACCTATTTGAATAGTCACATTTTTTTTACAGAATAGAAGAACATCCATAAAGAGAGTTGAGGCTGTTTTATGGGCCTAAAATGCTGCTTTTCTCCAACAAGGCCTAACGCTTGCGAGAAAAGGTCTAGAGGGAGTCCCTACTCATATTCACTGGAATTTGCTTAAAACTGCTCTTTATTTAGAAATTCTAAACAGGCAGAGCCAATAGACACATGGAGGTGTCAACTTCTTTTATATCCTTATAAAGTCAGTAAGAAGTCATATATAGGCAATGAGTTGGGACTACTAGAGGATGGATGACCTGAGACATCTTCGCTTCTCTGGAGACTTTCTTATGCCCACTACCAGGGATGCTGGAGGTCTGCCAATTTTATGAGTAAAAATAATTAATGAAAAGTAGTAACATTTCTGATCTTGTTAACGGAGGTACATTACTTCTTATCTTTTTGGCTCAAGAGTGATGCATGGTCTCTGAATAGCATGCTTGATGGTTGCCCTTGAAAAAGAAGATGGAATGAGAGAAAGAAAAGGGTAAGGAATGTGTGGTAGGACAACAATGGATTTGATTAGATTTAGTTACGATGTGAAGAGCGAGGGGAGAGAGAAAGTGTCATGCTCCAGCATATAACTGTTATATAATGTTATTGCTCATCTAGTGGTCGGAGAGATAAATATCAAGTATTTTGTTGGAAGCTGACCCAATTCCTTTACCCATCAGCCTGCACTCTCAAAACAAGTGCATGCTGGGAAGCCAGACTCCATTTCCTTTAGCATTTGGAGAAGGCAGATGCACAAAGAAGAATCCATCTTAATCTGTGGTACATGGTCATCCATGGACAAACCTACATCCTACACACAGAGCATCATTGGTGAGATTTAAATTGCTTGTATTTATTAATTGTTATGTTCAGCAGTAACTTAATACTGTCTATCTTGTATTTGATTCTCACTGAATGCATCCCTATTTTCCCCAGTTTCACCACATCCTGTTCTTTCAATAAAGCATTCAGATCTACGCACATGGTCTGTTTTATTGGAGGATAGGTCGGTTTAGCTGTATGTTGAGCTGCACAAAGACAAACGTGTAGTGAGGACAGAACAGAAAGAGAGAATAAAGCCATCAGATATAAATAAAAACAATATAATCCATAAAGAATGTACAATGACAGTGAGGCTCCTACATTAGAGATACTGAAGACAGCCTAATATATGGACTTACTTACAGCACCCTAGTTAACATTAATCTTCATGAAAGTGTTATTAAATAGAAATAACAAAAGTGGTTTGGAAGTTGGCACTGAGCATCCTCAGCAAATGCATCAAAGAGAAATGAGAGGATAGAATCAATAGGCTACCTTGCTAAACACAATATGATGGGTCAGTAATCTTGCTTTGTGACTTAATGACATATGGAAGTGGTTAACAGATTTTAAATGAAGGCATTTGTAACAGGTTACAGGGTAAGCAAATATAAAGCATAAATAATTACAAACAAATCAAGATATGCACAAAACAGCATGGGAATAAGTATATAACCTTTTTTTTTTTTTTTTTTGGCTGCTGGTCTAGAATTATGGATGCATAAAAAGTGGAAAACGCTATTTCAAGTCCACATCTGAGCTGCAATATCTATACATATTATACTCCATAATTACACTTCATTTCTGTATTTATCTAGATGCTGTTGATTTCAGCCCAGCAAAATCCCTAAGCAAAATGAGAGGTCCTAAATGCTTATTTATAAAGTATCCTATTAAAATAAAAATGCTTACATGGGTCTTACGGAAATGGCATCTAGATTAATGAATACTTAGCTCTGGGAAAGGAAAACATGAGAAGTCATTTATATGGGTTTGCTGGGTTTTATGGAGCATCCCTGAAAATAACTTTAAAAAATCCCATACATACATAATACAAATATAACTATCATGCTACATATTCCCTCTGGACTAGGCAATGTTATATTCAAAGCACTAAAAAGAAGTAAAAAATAATAAGGGCAAGAAATAAAAGTCATCAGATAAGAATAGGAAAATAAAATATGGTCAGATTTAGCCTACACTGATGCTAATTGAAGTCCATCCATTCACAATTTTCTTCATCTTCCACATCAACATATTTTCTTCATACTGTGGGTCATATAGAAAAGTCTGGTATGGGTATTGGAGTGGACAATGACATCAAAATGGTGGGCATGACAGGTGATTGGCTGGACCTGCCCCTTTTAAAATATATATGACACACATTTTATGATCCCTTCTCCTCCTTCTCCTTCAAGGAAAACTAGTCAGTACAACATAAAAAGTAAGTAAGTAAGTAAGTAAGTAAGTAAGTAAGTAAGTAAGTAAGTAAGCAAATAAGTAAGTAAGTAAGTAAGTAAATTTGGTAATGTTGAAGCTTACTAAGTAAATCATTCAGCAGACTTTGATTCAAAAATTTTGAGGACACATATAGACTGAAGGTGACGTACCAGTAGTTGCTTTATGTTTTCCTCCTTAACATATAGTTTACAACTCGTTCACACTCGACCAAGCCATACAACACCCCCCCCCAACACACCAGCAGTTCAACTCTCAATGTCCTGACTTGATGTATTTATTTATTTATTATTTATTAGTTCAATTTATATGCTGCCCTCCTCCGAAGACTCAGGGCAGCTTACAATGCACTTATAGCAATAGCCTTCATTCTTTTGTATATACCCGCTTATTAGGGCTTTTGTCCCCTCCCCCTCAATAAGCGGTGTTTCTACAAAGTCAGTTTATTGCCCCTACAATCCGGGTCCTCATTTTACCTACCTCAGAAGGATGGAAGGCTGAGTCAACCTTGAGCCTGGTGAGATTTGAACTCGCACTAATTGCAGGCAGCTGGCAGCTAAGTGCTACATAACAGCACTTAGTCCGCTGCACCACCAAGGCTCTTTTTCTCATTGGTAATCTCCTTATCACCAATGGCTCACATGACCCATCATAAGTCCTTTACTTGACATACCCACACCCGAAGCCCTTATAAACTGAAGGACACTGACATCCCCTAAACTCCACTGAAAATGTTACCTAGCCTGGTAACAAAACATTTGGAATCCAACCCACAAACTTGGAGAACAAACTTTCACCCTCACTCCTTACTTAAGCTGCCTTCACTAATTTCCAAAATATATATTTTAATTTTTTTTGTTCAAAATCACTCTGTTTTTTTTCTGTCTCTTTTAAAGCTGTTGTTTCTTTGCTTTCTTTAACTCTATTCTTTCCATTTCTCTTTTTTGTATACCCTCAATTTTTGCAGCAGCCATTCTAATACCGTGTTTCCCTGAAAATAAGACTTGTATTAACCTTATATTAATTTTTGCTCCAAAATACGTATTAGGGCTTATTTTCTGGTTGGGTCTTATATTTGAGGAAATATGGTACTAAATGCACCCATCTGGCTGACGATCTTTAATTGGGGCTTATTTTTTGGGGGGGGGGGTATGCCTTATATTACAGGCATCCTGAAAAATCATGCTAGGATTTATTTTCTGATTGGGTCTTATTTTTGGGAAACAGAGTATATTCATTTTTTCTCCCCTCTTGGTATCCCATCCCAGCCTCTAGCTCTTTCTGGTATTGTTCTTCTTTGTTCTATTGTGTGAAAAGAAAGCCTTTAAAATAGATGCTATGCTGAACATTATGGACATTTTAAATATGGAGAACTGCTCATCTTTGTGAAATGCACCTGTTTGCAATGGTTGCTCCCCTCCTGTGGAGTAGCTTGTTCTCTTATATTCAGATCATCATCTCTCCAATGTGTTTCTGCAAAACTGTGAAAATCTCTCCAAGGGACAGGCATTTGGAGACTGTTAAATTTGGATCTATTCCTGGTAGTTGGCACCATGGTGATTTGTATCAAGAGGGGTTGTTGTTGTTGTTGTTGTTGTTTTGTCTTGCTGTTTTTAATCTTTTAAAAGTTGTGTGTCACTCAGAGCTTGTTGGGTAGAACAGCAAACAAACACATTTTTATGCTTTGATGTTTGAGTATATGCAAAACATCGTTGTTCATTTTTTCCCTTTGATGCTCCATGTGATAGTGCCTTATTTCAGTATCATTTGTGCTTATTCAAACATCTAAATTTCAAGAATTGCTGAAGGAAGTTTCCTTAGTTGTTTTGTCCCCTCCGAGCTGTAGATGTGCTTTTCCCAATTGCCTGCAAGTTTTCTTAAAGAATTTAGCCTTGAATTCCATTCTTTTCAGATAGAAAAGATAATAACTTCAGAGAACAACATGTTGCACCAGGCTTTCAAAAAATGTTTAATGGCAGTTGCTAAAGAGATACTCATCTTTGTGCTTTGTAGGAACCTATTTATTCTGACCCTGAAAATTTGATCCACAACCACTTTGGCAGTTATAGGCAGGCATTTGTATGCACATTTATTTGCTTTTCTGTTTAATTTGTGTTTATGGTCTTATTAGAAAGCAGAACAAAAGCACTATATATATAGTCCCTAGAAAATGCAACTGGAATTGTTTGCATTTGAATTAATTTGCTGCCCTGCCCCAGAGCTATATCTGCCGAGTGAACACTTAATGTTGAACATTAATTATTCAAATGAAATAAATGGTGCAAAGCCTGTTGTTTTCATTAGTTTGCTCTCCCTAGATTAAGTCTTATTTGTGTTGGTGGTTTTCCATAGGAAATAAATTACTAAAGAGGCTATTTGGTAAAAGTGATGCTTAAGATGACGTAAAGTGTCCATGGATCAATGCCACCAGCAAACCAACTCCCTGCTGCTCTTGTTCACACTGTCCCAAGCTATAAATATTGCTCTAATTGCAGCCTTGAGTTATTTCAGATGTTCTGGGTATTGCCATGATAGAGCAATAATCATACCTTGCTAATCCTTTCTGTCTAGGAACCTAGCACACCAATGCCATCTTATTTATTGAATACTTTGTAATGTTCCTTTATTGTAGAATTGGCTAGCAAATTCATTGGCACCAGCAATAGCATTTAGCAATAGCACTTAGACTTATATACCACACCGTGATTCTTTACACTGTGAACTGTGGTGGCGCAGTGGTTAGAGTGCAGTACTGCAGGCTACTTCTGCTGACTGCTGGCTATCTGCAATTTGGCAGTTCAAATCTTACCAGGCTCAAGGTTGACTCAGCCTTCCATCCTACCGAGGTGGGTAAAATGAGGACCCAGATTGTTGGGGGCAATAGGCTGACTCTGTAAACAGTTTAGAGACGACTGTAAACCACTGCAAAGTGATATATAAGTCTAAGTGCTATTGCTATTGCTATTGCTCCAGCAGGGATCCCCAGTGAGGCTGTGCAAGTGAGTGAAGCTCCATCCACACACACATACACACAGGATTCAGGCAGGATGTGAAACCACACACACCTAGTCCATGGAAAAATGGCCCTCCATAGAACCGGTCCCTGATGCCCAAAAGGCATTTGTTGGAGTGCCCTTTGGGGCTCAATGTTGACTCCGCTTTCTATCAATTCGAGATTGGTAAACTAAGGACCCAGATTGTTGGAGGCAATAGGCAAACAATGCTTATATTGTAAACCACCCAACAGTGTTGTAAAGCATTATGGGGTGGTATGTAAATCAAAACGGTACCCTGTTTCCCCCAAAATAAGACATGATAATAAGCCTAATTGGGCTTTTGAGTGCATGCACTAAAATAAGCCTCCTCCCGAAAATAAGCCCTCCCCGAAAATATTTAAACACAGAGCTGGAAATCAGGTAAGATGGCAAGAGAAGCCACATCTTTTCCCACATGCCCCAAAATAATAAGACCTCCCTGAAAATAAGACCAAGCGCTTATTTTGGGGTTCAAAAAAAAAGACGGTCTTATTTTCGGGGAAACACGGTAAATGCTATTTCTAAATGCGTCTAGCTTCATTCAGCGACACTGAGCCTGCGTCAACATTTGCTGCAGTAGCTCTTTTGAAAAGTTTATTATATTACTGCTGCTTGGAAGATTTACAAATAGAATCTTTGCCCCAGCAATAGTTCAAAAAGACTTGCTGTTAAGAGCCATTGTCAGAAGATTGTGCATTATATTGGAAGTGGCAGAGTGTGAATAGTTGACATGGGGCTTTCTGTGGAGGAAGCTTTATACACAGCACGCCTCTTTTGCTGAATACCATCTATGCCTATAAGGCATTGTATGCCAGTAAGGGATATGTCAATGCCTTTTGCAACACTGCTTGAGTTCTGATGCCAATCATCGAAGGGAAAATGGAAAAAAGCTAAAATGCTTTTTTCCTCTCAAGTCGTCCCCACTCCATTCACATCAAGGTAGGACATGCCAAATGTCAACCTTTTACATACTATAATGTAGATGGGAAATATATGGAAGCTTGCATATGTACCCATAGGTACTCCACCCTTTCTCAAATATTTTCCTCCCGAGTCCAATTATTTAACTACAGTAAAACAGCTATGTCTGGATGGACAGTATAATATTTATGCCAGAGAAGGGCAGGATGGAATAAATTCTTTAGATTTTGGCCCGTAGCATATCAGATTTCAGAACTGGAATTGGATGCAATCAGCAGGAAAGAGAAAGAGGTCTCTGGGTGGACTGCAAAATGTATAGGTGTGTGGATGGAGGCAACAATCACAAATGCTATCCAAAATCCAGGAGTGAATAAGGGGAGGGATAATGGATGTATCATGAAATCTACTGTGTTTCCCCAAAAAAAGACCCTGTCTTACATTTTTTTGGACCCTGAAATAAGCACTTGGCTTTATTGCCATGCATTCAAAAGCCTGATTGGGCTTATTATTAGGGGATGTCTTATTTTGGGGGATACAGGGTACTTCTCAATTTTTTCCCCCCAGGAACAGCCAAATTAGCCAGTTTGGTCTAATAATTATGGAACCAGGCTGGAAAGCAGGAGACCATGCACTCAAGCCAAGAGGGACAAAGCTTATCCATGAAAGCCAGATGGGTGACTTTGGATCAGTCACTTTCTCTCAGTCCAACCAACCTCACAGGGTTGTTGTTGTGGAAAAATAGGAGGAGGAAGGTGTGTTGGTTATGTTCGCCGCCTTGAGTTTGTATAAATATTAAAAGCGGGATACAAATGAAATAAATAGTAAATTATGCTGCCTGGTCTTCCAATGTTCCTGTGTAATGGAGCTACTGCATAAGCTTAAGTAGCTCAGTATTTTAGCCCTTAGCTGTTCTAGTCTGTGTGCTCTTTAGGCTACGAATATAAACTCCTTTCTTGTTAAAAATGAAAACTTACAATTTAAAGAACATAACCAGCAATCCAACTTCAACAATATTAAATGTGCAGGGGAAAAAAGAAAATTAAAACTTGAAAAACTCTAATTTGGGGTTTTCTGCCCATCTCCAGAAAGATGCTATAGGAACAGTACTTTCAGTGGAAGACAGTGTTTGGCTCAAGAATCCTAGTTTACTATCATGGTTACACAGAGTGTTGAATATCATTATCCAAGGTTCTGTCTGCTCTTTGACCATGAAGCCATACTGGTACTTCCTCTTCACTCTGAAACCAGGGGTAGATTGAATTTCTTTTCTACTTTAATTTCATCCTCCATAAATTCATTGAGTACCAGTGGGAGTTATTACACAAAAAAGACAATTTATAATAGTATATTAACAATATGAAACAAAAAAAAAATCCCTAAAGCAATTTAAAACACTAAGATAAAAAACTCTTCACATCCCCCCCCCCCCGCCCCCCAAAGTTATAGAGCCATTCTTTGGTAAAGATAACTAGTTCATAATTCAATGCAGAAAGGATCTTCTTCTGTAAAATAGAAAATCTGCACTAAATGCACAAAACGGAAGTTCTTAAATTGTCACCACTTATTCTCCACTTTGCTAATCCACCCACACTAGAGGGAATATCAGTAGGTCTAATCCCATTTGAAGAAAAGGACATTTTTTACTTTCTCAGAGCTAACTTTTCTCTCTGCCTTCTTCTGATACTTGAGAATGGCTTGCCACGTTAAAGAATGGAATTTCAGATGGGTCCAGCATTTTGTTGCCTATGATAACAATTCTTTGGTGATTCACTTTTTGTCGGGAACAAGACAGTATCTCACATCTCAGTAATAGCCTTTCAAGTGTAAAGAAATAATGAAAGAATTCATCTGTAGACAAACACTTTCAAAAAGATAACCCTTTTCCATGCCTATGTGAAATTCTTACAATACTTAATAAAACCAGAGTGAAAATCCTCATTCTTGTATCTCATACTAGCAAAAGGTTAAACAGAGAACACTTACACTCCTTCCAAATTTTGGAAGATACCAAGATAGCAATAGCAACAGCAATAGCACTTAGATTTATATACCACTTCATAGTGCTTTACAGCCCTCTCTAAGTGTTTACAGAGTCAGCATATAATCCCCAACAATCTAGGTCCTCATTTTACTGACTTTGGAAGGATGAAAGGTTGAGTCAACCTTGAGCTGGTCAGGATTGAACTGCTGGCAGTGGGCAGAATTAGCCTGCAATACAGCATTCTAACCACAAGCCATTGACTTCAATGGAGGACTTTCAAAGAGGCAGTCATGCTAACAAAGTTGCAGATTACAGCAATACAGAGTTGAAGAATGAATAGATAGTCTGAAAGATTTATGTCACCGTTGATGATTCTAACCTTATTATTTACTATATCAGGGTTTCAAAATGAAACGTGTATTTATTAGCAAAGTCTCATTGTTCCTTACATTGGATAAACTAGCTAGGTCCTATGGAATTGGATAATAATAATAATAGTAATAGTAGTAGTAGTAGTAGTAGTAGTAGTAGTAGTAGTAACAACAATAATAATAATAGACACCGCAGTACCAGGAGACGCCAGAGTCATAGAAAAAGAACTGGAAAAAATCATGAAATATCATGACCTGGCCATAGAAACTACACGGCTATGGATGAAACATGTCACAGTGATAGCCATTGTCATCGGGGCACTTGGTACCATGTCCAAGAATTTCACACAACGCTTCAAGAAATTGCAGCTTCCTGCAATATCAGCAGCAGAACTGCAAAAAACTGCACTACTCAGAACATCATATATTTTAAGAAGGTATTTGGTTGATACCTAGTATTGTGATCCACCAGCAGCCTGCAGAGTTGGCAGCGGAGTCAGACAGCGATGAGGCTGAGGAAGAACATGGGCCAGTCCTGGAGGCTGGGAGAGGCATGGATGAGGATTCTGCGATGGAGACAGAGATGGGGCCAGGGCCATCGGGGAGTGAGGTGCGGACTCCAGAGCCTCCAGAGCCTGATAGGAGTGAGGCAGAGGAACAGGAGGAGCCTGTTCCTAATGCACACATGAGAAGAGCTGCCAGAAGGCAGGAGCAGCTCAAGCAAACAGGACAACTTGGGAGTAGGGCTAAGAGATGATTGGCCCCTCTCATAAGGCTTAAAACTGACCAGCAACGGCATTTGGGCTTTGCCCAAAAAAACAACTTCGGTAGCTTCGTCTTCTTCTTCATCTACGTCTTGTATTTATTTTTTTATCTGTGACTTCTGAACGTTTGCCAAGAAAGGCCTTTGGCAGTTTGCCTAATTGGACCAAAGTTTGAGATAGGACTGAGGAATTTGCATTGGGAGGAATTTGCTTTAATTTAGTTGAACGACACTGGGAATGAAGTAATTCTCAGCTGTTCGAATAAAGTTTGTTTTTTCACTGACTGATTTTTCTACTATTTACTTGGGCCTGGGTCACAACACCTAGTATGCTGGCAGCAACCCATATCAACCATTAGCACCAGTCAATGGTATTTATGACATATTTTTAAATGTCCAGTTGACTGAGTTTCATTTTTAATGAATAAAAGAGAACAATAATAATAATAGCAATAATAATAATAATAATAATAATAATAATAATAATAATAATAATAATAATAATAATAATAATAATTTTTGTCTATCCTTATCCAGGATAACATGGACGCATGTGAATGCAGCAAAATTGCACAAACTGATTACAAAGCTAGACACGTCTGAGTTGCTAAATTAATCCACTGGTCATTATGTAAAAAATATGACTTAACCTGTATCCAAAAAGTCATGGGAACATAAAGTGGAAAAAGTTATAGAAAATGAGAAGGTGAAGATTTTGTGGGACTTTCGAATACAGACAGATCATCATTTGGAACATGCCAGATATCACAGTTGTTGAAAACCCAAACGTACAATTTATTGACATCGCGGTATGAGGAGATGCCAGAGTCGAAGAAAAAGAACTGGAAAAAATCATGAAATAGTGCGACCTGGCTATCAAAACTACACGATTATGGATGAAACAGGTAAAAGTGATACCCATTGTCATCAGGGCACTTTGTACCATGTCCATGAATTTTATACAATACATCAACAAATTGCAGCTTCCTGCAATAACACCAGCGGAACTGCAAAAAACTGTGCTACTTGGAACATTGTACATCTTAAGAAGGTACTTGGTTGATACCTAGGACACTGGCAGCAATCTGTATCAACCATTAGCACCAGTCAATGGTATTTGTGATGCATTTTTGAATGTTCAGTTGTCTGAGTTTCATGTTTAATGAATAAAGTATATAATAATGGACTTCTTGTCTAGCCTCATACGTGGTAACATTTAAAACCAGCAGAGGCACCCTTCAATTTTCCAGGACACTTTCCAGGACACTTTCTTTCTGATGTCAAAATGTCCATCATAAAGCAGAGGAAGGACAGGTTCATTATGCTGTGAAGCCAGAACTGGAATGTATCTCTTTAAGCTTCTCATCAGGGCAAGAATATCTGTGCTATATAGCTACCATCTGAATGATGGTACTGAATTATGAAAGGGCACTGCCGTTTCATAATTCAGCACCTGAATTTCTGCATTTCACTTTTTTTTTGTGATTTCACCTTTGGCAGATAGATGGATGGATGGATGGATGGATGGATGTATATACAGATTTGAACTTAAATATAAGATAACATTATATGCGTCTGATGATGTGAATTGTTGCCTACCTATGTTTATTCTATAATGCATGCGGTCTTATTTATTTTTAAGATGCCACAGGATTTATATAATCCACCAATATGGAAAAAGCTGTGAAAATTGTTATAATGCATTGGTAAATTCTATTGCTTTCTCTCTGAAGGATGGTTAGTTACCAACCATTTATTCCAGTCAAAAGCAATGGTGCTAAGTGATGGTGAACCCAGATACAATCATGACTTCTAAAATAATTCCTTCATATTTCTCCTGAGTTCTTTTCTCCCAGAACACCACATCTTGGGGATTGGAAGCATTGTTTATAGAAATTCTCAATCATCCAAGTCATGGTTGTCTGAAGAACTGAACTGAAGAAGTTTCTTCGATGAGAATTTAACATTCTCCAACCAAGAAAGTCCAATTGCTTTTTGGAAAAGTGTACTATTGAGATTGGAACCATTTTTTGTCTATCCAGGTTCCTCCAATTTGTGGTCACAATTTGCTTTGGGGTAAACCTAAATAATTATCATATGCCCCCAGCTGCTTTTATGTTATTCAGTTGTGAGACATCTCTTTGACAAAAGTGCTGTAGCAAATTTGATTTATGTGGTTTGGAAAAATAAGCCTGGCATCATTCAGAAACCAACTAGAATCATGAGGAGATGAAGCATAATTACTCTGCCATGAACTTTCTATGGACTTTTCAAATCAATTATGCCAATTTATATCCAGATATAAACCCCCAACATTTCTGAACATGTACATTGCCTAGGTTTGACATATCATTTGCAGGGCAATTACAAGGATATCTTTTATATTACTCTAGTGTGCATGTGGTATGCCAATTATTCTGAGTTAGAAGATTTTAAAGTTAAGTTTTGCCTTAAAGGGAGCATAATAGATTATGTCTACTGAGGGTATTCTCCATGCCTGAAAACTAATGTCTCTTCATCTAGTGGTCTCCACATATTTTATTGGTAGCTCAAATCCATGGCCATTAACCATGTTGAATGTGGTTTATAGAAATTCTTCTTCAAAACATTGCAGAGCTCAGAACTAAGAAGGATACAGTGAAAAAATAAATGATTTTAAAAGAAATCTGTTAATTCTTTTTTGTGTGTGTGGCTTCCATCTCTGTTCTGCTTTTGCCCTGACCATCATAGGGGAATACTATGGGAAATGACTATGCTATTTAGAGCCATATGCTCTGAATCAAAGTGTTTGAAGATTTTATATAGTCTTTATTGTATAGAATGAAACAATCTCCCAGACTGATGTATGGGATAGATCTAATTTCTCTTCACATTTCACACATTCCTAAATATAATAATGCAGCTCTCAATTCAGATTAATATGTATTAATATGTATTTTCTAGTCAGGTTTGACCTCTGGCAACTACATCCACGAGACTTTCTAGTTTTCCTGGCAATGTTTTCTGAAGTGGTTTTCCAGAGCCTTCTTCGTAGGGCTGAGAGAAAGTGACTTATTCATACTTAAAAAATGGGGAGGGTTTCATTTGACAAAGGCTACTTTAAGCCCCTTCTGCAATTCACAGCATTGTATCATTCACCAGTTGCCAGTCCTTCTAAATTAGCGTCAATCAGCCTAGCTAATATCATCACAAATGACAGACTTTTATTCCTTATTGGCAAATTGATGAGATGGATGCTATTACCCATGTTAAAATAAACAAGCCAAAGAATGGGATTATATTCCTATTTCTCATGCACGTCAAATTTCTTCATTTAAAAGCGCTAGCGTAGATTGCAGAAAGTCCTACAAACAGTAACCATGGTTAATAAATAGCTGTTTTCATTAGAACACAATCAAACTTTTTTCCCCTTTGCCCTTGCACATTGTTGTCAACATGCTAATATAGAATACAATAATTTCCTATTCAGTATCAAATGTTGGAATTTCCATATAAATCAAGCTCTTTTAACATCTTTGTGTCTTAGCATGATGCCAAGCTGTGAATTTAAATAGTGGCATGTCTCATATTTATTTGTATAGACTGTATTTAAGTGACTAACTACACAATATTAACAATATAAATTTGACAATTTTCAGCCTACCAAGTGAGCTGTTGTGATAAATATTGTATTAAGTGACAACCCTGCTGAGTAGCTAATGAGTTCATTGTGCCCTTTCCTTTTCTATCCATAGACCCTGCTTTGACTATCAGTATTTATGGGGTGATAGCTGAAGCTGTTGACAGAAGTGTGTGCTGGCAGTGACAGGACAAAGACTAATGGCTGGGACGTGTCACTGATTGCATTAAGAACAAAGTGACAAAAGCTAAAGTCAGCTCCTGCAGCGGAGATGCCATTTTCTGCCATTTGAGGGGTATCCTTCCAGCTTTTATGGAGGGCATTTACAGTTTAGTTTAGTTTAGTTTATTAGATTTATATACCGCCCTTCCCCTGACGGACTCAGGGCAGTGAACAGCCAAACATTAAAACATTAAAATACAAGCAATATAAAAGTTAAAAATAATCTAAAAACGTAATTAAATCAAATTTTGGCTTCCCCAAATTTAAAATCCCTCCTAAAATTCACCCTTTAAAATCTACGTTAAGCCAGCCCGGCTTCCTGGAATAGAAAAGTCTTTAATGCCTTGCGGAAAGTGTGGAGGTCTGGGATTAATCGAATCCCCGGGGGTAACTCATTCCAGAGGGCGGGAGCCCCCACAGAGAAGGCTCTCCCCCTGGGGGTCACCAGTCGACATTGCCTGACCGACGGCACCCTGAGGAGGCCCTCTCTATGAGAGCGTATTGGCCGGTGGGAGGTTATCGGTGGCAGAAGGTGGTCTCGTAAGTACCCGGGCCCTAAGCCATGGAGCGCTTTAAAGATGAGAACCAAGACCTTGAAGCGCACCCGGAAGACCACTGGGAGCGCCTAACCACGATTCAGATAGTGTAACCCTTACCAAGCCAAATGTATGTCAGGCAAAACAGAATAAGGAACTTTATATATTTTCTATGGCTGCTTCTCATATATTTAATCATCTCCTCCATTCTCTTATATTAAAAATTAAAATTAGGTAGTATAACTTATTCAGAATTTTGGGGATTGTATTTGGCTCTGGTGCTTCTTTAGTCATGATGTAAGTGAATAGAAATTAAAAGAAAACTTCACTGCTGACATTAGTATTAGGTGACCAGATTTTAACATTGGTAAAGCGGGGTGGGGGGTTCTTGATTAAAAATTTGGTCTATATGGAGCAACAAAAATTTTCATAGAATGCAAAAATAGTATTGTAATATATTTTTTAAAAATGTCAACATAAATAGCCACGTGGCCGCTGAAAACCATATATTCCTTTCCCGTTCTCCCGCCATTCCCTAGCTTGTCTTGCATTCTTTCCAAAAATCGGGACTTTTTAAAAACGCCGCGGGACGTGGGACAAATTGTTAAAAATAGGGACTGTCCCGCTAAAAGTGGGACGTCTGGTCACATTGCACTAGTACCTTGTTGTATGTGTGAAGCAAAACAAGCTTGTAATGCAAAGTGTATGGGCTGGCACATGCAGGTTTAGAAAGGGCAGACTTTCTAAACAGTTGTATGTTCTGTGCTTCTCTCTGTTTATGGCTTGATCTAAATATCTAGTCACTTTAAAAAAAGGGACGCGGTGGCTCAGTGGCTAAGATGCTGAGCTTGT
Organism: Masticophis lateralis; assembly: GCA_030761175.1. Lineage (NCBI taxonomy): Eukaryota > Metazoa > Chordata > Lepidosauria > Squamata > Colubridae > Masticophis > Masticophis lateralis. The sequence goes on along the minus strand of JAUDYJ010000002.1, from coordinate 42,307,261 downwards.
CGATTGAAAGGTTGGAAATTCAGTGGTTCGAATCCCTACTGCTGCATAACTGAGTGAGCTCCCGTTACTTGTCCCAGCTCTGCCAACCTAGCAGTTCGAAAGCACGTAAAACATGCAAGTAGAAAAATAGGGATCACCTTTGGTGGGAAGGTAACAGTGTTCCATACGCCTTTGGCATGCCAGCCACATGACCACGGAGACTTTTTCGGACAGCGCTGGCTCTTCAGCTTTGAAACGGAGATGAGCATCACCCCGTAGAGTTGGGAATGACTAGCACATATGAGGGGAACCTTTACCTTTTTAAATATCTAGTAGAACAAGAACATAAAATTGTAAATTTTAAAATTGTAAAGTAAGTAAAATTGGATGGGAAAATTATCTAGGTGTTATTAGTTTTCTAAGTTTCCAAAAGGAAATCTTCCCCTCCTTGGAAATGCCAGAAACTGAATCAAGAACATTTTTCACATGATTCATGATCTCCAATTCATAACCCTTTATCATTTGTCCTAATATTTATTATACACCACCTTTCTATAACTGTACTGCTGAGTCACCTCCTCAGATCAGACACAGAAAAGAATCTTTGTAGATACCTTAAATGACTGAAATTGAGATGGCAGAACATACAGATTAGCTGATGGAGATGAAGATTCAGGGGTGAAATTCAAAATTTTCCCCTACTGGTTCTGTGGGCATGGCTTGGTGGGTGTGGCAGGGGAAGGATACTGCAAAATTTCCATTCCCATCCTACTCCAGGGGAACGATACAGCAAAATCCCCATTCCCTCCCCACTCCTGGGGGAAGGAAATTGCAAAAACTCCATTCCCACCCCACTCTGGGGCCATTCTCTGAACTACTCAAAATATCCGCTACCGGTTCTCCAGAACCTGTTAGAACCTGCTGGATTTCACCCCTGTGAAGAATATATTTTAAAATTATTAGCTGCACTAAAAACTCACTATATTAACAACAAAACAACAACAACAATAACAAAGCATAGAACTCAAATGTCCTCTATTGTCCAAACTGGTGGAGCATTATAAAAAGGGAGGACCCTGTCTGTAGCCTAGTATAGTTCAGGGCATGTTATCAGCTCATAACTTTACCGTTACATTATTCAGAATATAGAGATCTCTGATAAATAAAATTTACAACCTTAGTTTTACTTTGCTAGTTTTTAGAGGTCATCTGATTTTCTCCTGGGCTGTTTAAAAAAACAACAACAATCCCACCTGTCATCTTGCTGAATAGTTCTTGCTAAGGATAGACGTTCTCGACAATGTTACAGCTCCCAGCATCTATCTCTCCTGCTGTTGCCTTCAGTAAATTTCCTCTAAATAAGCCATTGTTTGTCTGGCTGAAGACAGTTTTCTGCTTGGATGGCTTAACAGGGCAGCCAAGCATTGATTTATGGTGTGTGAAAGAGGCTCTGTTCACATCTGAGAGGGCCAGAGAATACTTTTTTTACTCTCTTTTGAAAAGCCAGAATTAGAGAAAGGACAAATTCTAAATCTTGGCTGTTCATGATACGTTCATGCCATCATCTTTCTTCTGGTTGCATTTGGGAACTATGAAGCTAGGTTTTCAGTTTGGATAAATTAAGGCCGATGGGATAAACTGTGACAAATGGGCCTTTACATTCCCGACACCTGATCTCACGTGCTTAGCAGAGTCACACATCTGATTAGGTTCATCAGCCAACAGTTTGAAGACGTATCACAAAGGTACTGCTCAGGAGCCAAGCCCCAAATGCAGAAAACCTCATTGATTCATCTATCTCTCCTGTTTCTTTAGCCTCAGGATACACTTGAAGAATACTTTAAGTCTTCCCTTAATAACTGTAATGACACATTTCCTTGCCAGAAGTATGGAAATTATTTGCCATTCAAAGATTTTTTCCCCTCAACTTTCTAGGCTAGTGAGCAGCCAGGGATGTCCTGATGGACTTCCTATCAAACGACTAGTCAGATTTGGTGATCAGCCAATGTCAGCTAGTGCTACCACCCACTGTATAGTGCTACAATATAAAAAAGAGTCCCGCTCTTTGTTTCTCACCGTAGGAAGCCAGATACTGAGGGTTCCATAAGAGCAGAAAAAGCAGATGCAACGGAGACTCTGAAACCATCATTAAGGACATTTTCTCCAGAGATGGCTTCTAATGAGCACACCAACCTATAGAATCGTAGAATTATAGGAGTTGGAGAAAACTACAAGATTTATCCAACTGCAAAATGCAAAGGAAACCAATTAAACCACCCTGAGAGGTCGTTCTCCAGGTTCTTAAAAATCTCCAGACGTGTAAAACAGTGGTGGGTTGCCCCCGGTTCAAACCAGTTCGAAAGAACTGGTAGTAAAACTGGGGGGAGCAGAGGTGGGTTTCAGCAGGTTCTGACCAGTTCTGGAGAATCGGTAGCAGAAATTTTGAGTAGTTCAGAAAACCAGTAGTAAAAGTTCTGATTGGCCCAACCCCCACCTATCTCTGCCTCCCAAGTCCCAGCTGATCAGGAAGAAATGGGGATTTTGCAGTAACTGGTAGTGGAAATTTTGAGTAGTTTGGAGAACCAGAAAATGCCACCTCTGGCTGGCCCCAGGAGTGGGGTAGGAATGGAGACTTTACAGTATCCTTCCCCTGCCACAACCACCAAGCCACACCACACCATGCCCACCAAGCCACGCCCACAGAACCGGTGGTAAAAATTTTGAAACCCACCACTGGGCGGGAGGCCCTGCCCACTGCCCCGGATGTCATCATCAGCGATCTTGCTTGCAGAAGCAAGGTGCATGCGCAGAAGCAAGACGTGCTCACAATCCTGTTGCAAACCGGTCGTAAAGGTAAGTAGAACCCACCTCTGATGTAGAACCCCCTAACCTCCACAGGTTGACTATTCCACATGACTACTATTCCTATTGCAAAGAAAAAAGCTTTTTTTAAAGAAATGCTGTGTTATGATGAAACCTGCCTTGCAATTCCTTAAAGTTTTATTTGCTTCTTAAGAAGGCTTTCAACGGCTGGTGTTATTTTCTGTAATAGATCTTTCCATCTATCTGAACCTTTGCTGGCTGTACAGAACTGCCCGTCTGAAAAGATGAGATGGGAGAAGTTGTCTCCTCATATTTCCTGATTCCTGCCCTGGGCAGGAGATTGGACTAGTAGACCTCCAAGATCTTGGTATGTTTTGCCTCCTCTGATTCTGTGCCTAAAGATTTAGTTGAAGCTTAGGTAGCCAGAAAGGCTGAAGACTGCAGAACAGGTAACAGTCCACCAAATTGGGGAGGTGGGTTTACACACATCGTTTGGACACTTTGTCATTAAATCGGTGCAAGAACATGCTTCACCAATGAGAATTTCATAGCAATTCTCTTTTCCTCTGAACTTTCAAAAATAAATTCTTCATCAAATGTAGAAAGCGTTATCTTCAGTTAGTGGGTCTGAATACATTTAAAGGATAACAGGAGGGGGTAAAAAATAAAAAACTGTTGAGGTCAGCCAGAAATACAAAAGATATAGCCGGTGATAATTGCATGAAGGCTTAAACAGCTGTAAAATAATTATGCTGACAGCTCATAAAACAATGTGGATGACAACACAAACAACTTGGCATTAGTAAGTTAATTAACACTTTTGTAATCAGACAAAATCCCATTATCTCAATTCAAGCTACGTGTGGCAGAATTACCTCCTTCAGAATCGCCCCTCTATTGAAATACATGTGTATTCCTTTAGCTCTTATATTAACACAATGCATCTTCCAGCAGTCAACACCCAGAAAAGCAGGGATTAACCCCAGACAAACAATCAAGCAGAAAAAAAATATCCTAATCAGGGAACTACCAAGGAGAAAATTATATCCTCATCAACACTGGCATGGCAAACTATTTTTTAGAAACAGGGAAAAAACCCACACTCTCTAGCACTGCTGATATTACCTAGTCAGGTAATTAAATGTCTGCATGCAAACAACCAAGCACCAAGGACTCCACATTTTTATAATTATATCTATTTAGAAAGTTAATATGTCTATCTGGAAAGATAATACCAGCAGACATGATTCCCCTTCTCATATACGGTGATTAGAATGTACACCTTCCTCTGAATATTTGGTATGGCAGATGTCCTGTTGCTTTTAAAATATAATTGGATTTATTATATGGAATATCTGGCTGTTCTTTCTCTAGTTATAGTAATGAACTCTATGACTATATCTTTAAAGTAACCTAAACAATTTAAAAGCTGATGCAGTTAAGCAGGTGGAACATTAGCGCAAAAGAGAATAAGAAAATCTCTACTAAATCACTCCAATAGCTCATCCTGTTGAACATTCTGACCTAAACTGGTAGTTGATATTCCAGAGGTACATGACAGCTACTGTATAGCCCTTTTTCCCTTGTTCCTTGATATCTCTGTGTAGAAAATGCTGCTTTGGACTCTTGGTATATATCAAGACTAGTTACCCAATTCCATGTTGCTTGGGCCACCACAGGCGCCCCAACATGAGTGATGTCGAGTTGGCCATGCCCATCCCGGCCCCCCGTGGTCAAACACAACCCTGATGTGGCCCTCAATGAAATTGAGTTGGACACCCTTGATCTTGACCAATGCAAACATTGGGCACTATCTAACAAAATGAAATTCAATGGTGAAAAAAGTAAGGTCCTGCATTTAGGCAAAAAAACCAAAACAAAATGCACAGGTGCAGTATATGTGGTACCTCACTCAATAGCAGTAACTTGGAGTCCTAGTGGACAAGCATTTAAATATGAGCCAGCAGTGTACTGCAGCTGCCAAAAAAGCCAATACAGTTCTAGGCTGCATTGACAGAGGAATTGAAACAAGATCACGTAAAGTATTAATACCACTTTATAATGCCTTGGTAAAGCCACACTTGGAATAATGCATTCAATTTTGATCACCACGATGTAAAAAAGATGTTGAGACTCTAGAAAGAGTGCAGAGAAGCAGCAAAGAAGATTAGGGGACTGGAGGTTAAAACATATAAAGAATGGTTGCTGGAATTTTGTAAGTATAGTTTAATGAAAAGAACAACTTGGGGGTGACATGGTAATAGTGTTCCAATATCTCAGCCACAAAGAAGAGGAGGTCAATCTATTCTCCAAAGCACCTGAGGGCAGGACAAGAAGCAATAGATGGAAATTAATCAAGGAGAGAAGCAATCTAGAACTAAGGAGAAATTTCCTGACAGTTAGAACAATCAGTGGAACAACTTGCCTCCAGAAGTGTGAATACTCCAACCTCCAACAGTTTTTAAGAAGAGATTGGACAACCATTTGTCTGAAATGGTATAGGGCAGTGATGGCTAACCTTTTTGCCATCATGTGCCAGGAGCAGGGGGGGGTTGCGTGTGCATGTGCCCACACCCATAATTCTATGCATCCTGCCCCTGTGCATGCGTACATGACCCCCCCGCTCCACCCGCTCCTGGCACACAATGGCCTGGTGGGCCCGGTAGGCCCATTTTTCTCTCTCCCCAGGCTCCAGAGCCTTTGTAGGAGTCTGGGGAGGGTGAAAACGGCCTTCCCCAACCTCCCCGGAGGCGGAGGCCCTCTGGAGGCAAGAAATGGCCTGTTTGTCAACTTCTGGTCCCACCTAGAAAGGCTCTGGAGCCTGGGGAGAGAGAAAAATGGGCCTCCCCCCCCCGAAGCCCTCTGGAGGCAGGAAACAATCTGTTCCTGGGCCCACCTACTTCTGGTGGGCCCAGAAGGCCTGAAAATCAGCTGGCCAGCATGCACATGCACGCCAGAAGTAAACTTGCATGCCCACCCATATGGCTACACATGCCACCTGTGGCACGGGTGCCATAGGTTTGCCATCATGGGTATAGGGTTTCCTGCTTAAGCAGGTTGGACTAGAAGACCTCCAAGATCCCTTCCAACTCTGTTATTCTATTCTACTTTTTTCTCACCCTATTTTGCAAATAATTTTGGAAAAAACCTTGGAGTTTTGTGTGAATAAACTGTCTGATCAAGTTTGACTGGGATTAGGCAAATTCACAAGAATTTATGTAAAGTAAATTTTATTGAAAGAAGTTAGGCTACAATAAACAAACAATTTTCAGCAGTGGTTCAAGAGCAAATCCTTTATATAGGATAATTGTTTAAACCTGCATTTTCTCTTCTTTTTGCCATGGACAAACTAACTGATCTCCTCTTTTAAGAAGCTTTTATCTGCCCAGTTCTTCTCAATAGCCAGATTTTCGTTTATCTTACTTCCTAATTTTACTGTGTGAAAACTTGGTATATATAGTAAAGAGATCTATAGCCTGATGTTCTTCATACATTTTGTATTAAGGTTCTCTAGTCTGTCATTATGACTTGGACGGATAACAACTTAAATCCAAAATTTCTGGTAGGCTCCAGATTGTCTAGGAACATCTCCAGCTCCTGGCAAACAATTTACACAACATTGATATTCTGTATGAATTCGCTCTGACTTTTCTAAAAGCATCTTCACAGTTCACAGGGAAAATTAATCTTTGAGAATTTATTTCCCTTCTTCCTCTTGTTAAATTCACCTAATATAAACGGTTCTTCAACTTTCAGAAGAATGATCTTTCATATCTGATGACTCTACACCATATGAGATATTATTATTGTTGTTGTTGTTTGGTAAAATTTTCAGCAGATTATACAGCATGTCCTGTGCTTGGTGTAAAGTGCAGGCTAGACTTTTTGATGGTTTAAATCACCAAACACAAGGGAAAGTGGTTTTTGCTGCTTGAAGGATATTTGCCTACAGCATAATTCCAATAATGACAGTAATATCAGATTGCATAGAGTTGAGGCTTTCACTCTGCAGAGCTGAAAAATATTGATAGGGTTGCACTGGGAATTTTCCCTTCAGTTTAAATATTTGAGACACGGATGTCTCAGACAATCATAATCCTTTGGAAATTACCTTGCTATCACAAGAAGTGAAAGATGAAAGATATTATAATTAAGATGTAGAAATTATATTTTCAGAAAGATTTTAAACAAAGGAAAGAAAAGCATTCCAGGGCTTATATTTCAGTTAGGTTATTCCTACATTCAGCTCATGAATCCTGAAAATTAAAAAAAAAAAGTTTGGTGATGGCAAATGTTTCAATTATTTCATTTATTCATGTATTTCTGTCCTCATCTCAGCTTTAAATGCGTAGATTCTCATTCATTCCAATTCATTTGCTGTAACATTACCATCAGGTAAATTATATTTAGTACTAACGGTAAAATGACTTGGATTTGCCTCACTGAGGCATTTTGAAGCTTTCTGCAGCTTTAAGTAGAACTTGCAAATAGCCTCTGGGCACATGAGGTATATATGCAGAAACCTATTCCAACAATTGTCAGTCTTAGGAAGAAACACAGGAGCAAAGCAATAGCAGCAGCTGTGGTCTTAGAACAGGAGTATCAAACTCAAGGCTCAGGGGTGCTTAGATCTGGCCTACAGGGGCCCCTTGGAAACAGTGAAGGACTGCCTGAGGTGCCTCTGCCAGCGAAAATGGACCTCCCAAGCTCCGTTTTCGTTGGCAGAGGGTTGCAGGAGGCCCCTGAGGTCAAACACAACTCTGATGCAACTCTCAATAAAATCGAGTTGGACACCCCTGTCTTAGAAGTATCAGATTATCTTGCTTTTCAAAGAATGTTTAAGAGGGTATTTTGCTCAGACATCATCAAAATGCCTCCTCACAATGCTAATTTCAACTTTGATTGTTTCCAAACAATGGTTTGCAGTTGGGAGGCAATTTCTAGTCACAGCTTTAGTTTTCTCAAATGGCGCAGCAAACCACTATTGGAGTATACCGAGAAAGAAAATACATGGTTGAAAAAAGATCTAATTGTATTTTTCAGATACAGACTAGGCTTCACATATTTGAACTTTGCTCAATTTTAACTTTGAAATTTCTGAATTTTTCATTTTTTTAGATTTTATTAGAGCTACATAAACTTGGCAAACAATTATGAATAATCTTAATGTCCCTTAGGACAATTCCAAAGATGCTGCTAATGATCAAAACTGCTGGTCAATATTTTCTGCACAGGACATGTTGTTGTTAATGATGATGATGATGATACATAAAATGGGGAAAGGCCTGGATTTCCAATATTTAAAAATGAAAAGTTCTGGCATGGTTGTTGCCTACTTATGTTAGCAGTATAATGTCTAAGAATCAATTGTTGGCAATCTCAAGTGAGAATTCTTGCTGAAAGCCATACTGAATGCAACTGACTTTGCCATGAAAGAAACTTAATCTATTAAAATGTCAATCAGAGAACAGACATGTTGACAGATATTACATGTAGCATGGACTATGACCATCATAATCACTTATGCGATAGTGATCTCTCCAGATTTCCTGCAGGCAGTTATAATCCTGGAAATGTAACCTAACACAAAGACGACACAAGAAAACACCACTTCAACAAGTGCAGGGGTGGGTTCTACTTACCTTTACTACCAGTTTGCAATGGGACCGAGCATGCACAGAAGCTTCTGCGCATACGCAGATCCCCCATGATGATATCAGTGTTATTACCGGTTCTATAGAACAGGACTGAACTGGGAGCAACCCACCACTGGTCAAGTGAGAAAAACAAAAAACAACATCAAAAAGGCATTAAAAAGAATATGCAAAAAGAATTCAATCTGGATTACAAATTGGCAACACACTGGAATTATAACCAAAGTCTTCTGGGTGAGTCAGAATAAAAATCTAATATTTTTAAAAGAATAGTTCATAAAAATGTAGCATTTTCTGGGGATTGTATTCTGCTGTTACTCCAATGAGAAGCCCTCTTTCTATTAGCAACTTGGTACACTCTATCTTATTTTAAGGTTCAGGCAGGTATTTATGGGAAAAGGTGATCTTCCAGGTAACCTCTCAGCTTTCATTCATTCAACGAATTGGGCTTGGAAACATGCCTCTGTAGACCTTGATATCATTGCTGTATAACAAAAGGGGGAAAATGCAGCTCAACCTCACTCTGGACTTTTCTCTCTTTATTTGCATTTGGTGGGATTTGAGAAGGAATTTAACAGACCTTGAAATCACTTGTACGTGGTAAGGTATCTGACTCTTGAGATTTTCCATGAGCCTATCAAGGACTCAAGTGCTGCTGGTGCCTGACCTTTTTCACATGCATATCTAAGACAAATGAGTAGCAAAGATCCTTGTCTAAGAAAAAGTTGAACATCCATCCCGAACATCTCTAGGGACTCCTTACCTCTCCCTATACTTATAAAGTAACATCCGCTTGATTAACTGTGCTTACCGAGAGGAACATGGGTCTCTAATATAAAGAATATTGATCTGCTAAGGGGAGATATTTGGGGCCATAAAACTCTTGAGGAAAATCTAGTAGAAGGAAATTTTCTCTAAGAAAAAAGCAGCAACTACAATCCTGAAACATAATAAGGCTCAAGTAAAGGTTAATTTAGTTTGACAGAAAAAAAAATTAAGTGATTAGAAAGCTAACTAACTGGACATTTAGGTTTAATGGTGTTTAGAATGGGCCTGAAGGGCAAGTACGGGTTTTCATTTTCACCTCTCTTGTACTCTTAACACAGGGATGCTAAAGACATGTGAATAAGTGCCTTGATGTGCATCCACATCTAAGAAGAAATTATTGAAGAAACTTGTACCAGACACTGAGAAAAAAAGGAAATGACTTTAGCCTTCTTTGGGACTATGATCTAAATAATTTTATATATGTGTATACCATAGGAAGCGAACGGTCCCTTTGTGAACCGGTAGTAAAGGTAAGTAGAACCTACCCCTGGAATGAATGAATGAATGAATGAATGAATGAATGCCTCTTATTATCCCTAATGTACGTTGACACATATATCAGCATAATGAAAATATTATTAAAAATGTCCCCTCCACTCCCCCCCCCCCCTTGGTGATCTTTAAGCAGCCAACAAAGTTCTTAGCATGCTGCTAGTGTGACACCAGTTGAAAACAGCTGAAAACTTTCATTATTCATCCTTTGGTTGGCTTTTGGCTTTTGAAGAATCTCTCTTTTCTTTTCTAGTATGGCACCATCATAAAAAAACGCAGCCTTATGAACAGCCTCACAGTAAATATATGGGTTGTTGAGCTAGGAAGAAGGAAAGGAATACTAAAATGAGGAGCGAATGAAAGGCTTTTAAATGGGCAAGGAAGGAATTAAATTTTCATGGGAATGGTGGGACCGAGACTAGGATAGATTTTGAAACAGATTAAGATAAACATGTTATTTTTCATGTTTGAGAAAAGGTGGACATAATGGAGTTTATTTTAAATTAATCTAAACTGAGCTATTTGTCTGTTCGCCCATGATTCAGGTCCAGGTTTATCATCTTTTTTTTTATTTAATCTGGGGATTCCATTTATGAATCCATTATCTAAATTTACAACTAATGTGGTAACTCCTACACAGATATTAGAATATGTGAGAAAAATACATGTTAGGGAGCTGATCCCAAATTTCAGCAGCTGTATCAAATAAGAGTTCTACAGTTTTGAGTAACCATGGCAACATGGAATCACTGCATTTGAAAGAGAACTACCAAATGTGGCTTGACTGAAATGGATGACTTTTAATTTATTATCAATTTACACAATAACTTTTTAAACTTATGTTCTTCATTATGAACATATTGCTATACCCGTGGCTTCCTGCCTGAATTAACTTAAAAAAACCCCCAAAGTTGGCAAATCTACAATGTTTAGATCTATTTTATTTTATTTGTTACATGTCTTGTATATTTCAAGAGGATGGGAAGTACAGGCTAATGGGAGGGGGAAGAGACTAAGAAAATACAATTATTTTTTCCCAAATTCCAACTCTTTTTCATCTATTCTATTTTATTAATATGCAATAGGATGAACTGCATCTATTTTAAATGTATTAAATACTGGAATACAGGGAGTCCTCATTTACGGACCACCACTGAGACCAGCATCTTGGTCATTAAGTGAAGTGATCACTAAATGAAACCTAGATTGTGCTTATAATCTTATTTCACCTTTCCTTTGCTTTATAGGCCTGCAAAGGTAATAAATGTGAATTTTCTTGAAGGTGCTTTTTCAAAAGGCCACTGGACTGTTTTTTCCTTGAGGAAGAATATATTTCCTTTCTCATTTAAGAAGCTTCAACATGATAATTCTTCTCCCTGAAGGAAAAAGCAGTCCAGTGGCTTTTTGAAAAAGCACTTTTGAAACAATTATGACCCTCCCTCACATGGTCATGTGATAGGTCCCTCCCTCACATGGTCAGGTGACTGCCTTTTCGGTGCTCAGCAACTGACCTACATTGATGGCAGGGGTGAAATGCTCCCGGTTTGGACCGGATCGCCCGATCTGGTAGTGATGGCGGTGGGTGGTTCAGAGAACTGGTAACAAAAATCCCTGCCCCTTCCCCCCACATGCCCAGCTCAGCCTCAGGATCATCAGAGGCTTTTTTTTTTTACTTTTAAAAGCATTTTTTCAATAACCTCTTCCAACGAAAAAATGCTTTTAAAAGTAAAAAAAAAAAAAAAAGCCTCTGATGATCGCGCAGCTCAGCTGGGATAGTCAGAGGCTTTTCAAAGCATTTTTTTCTGCAACTTCTTGGCCGAAGAGATGGTAAAAAAATGTTTTGAAAAGTCTCTGACGATCCCAGCTGAGCTGCCTGATCGGCAGAGGCTTTTCAAAGCATTAGAAAAAATAGTTTGAAAAGTTAAAAAAAAAAAGTTGGCCACGCCCACCCAGTCACATTACCTCCCACTACCAAGCCACGCCCACAGAACCGGTAGTAACAAATTTTACATTTCAACCCTGACTGATGGCTGTTTGCAGTATTTCATAGTCATGTGATTGTGATTTATGATGTTTTTGCTGAAAACTGGCATTTTGAAAGGAGAGAAGCAATCTAGAACTAAGGAGAAATTTTCTAATAGTGAGAGCAATTAACTAACGGAATAGCTTGCCTTCAGAAGTTGTGGGTGCTCCATCACTGGAGGCTTTCAAAAAAAGACTGGACAACCATTTATCTGAAATGTTATAGGGCTGTGATGGCGAACCTATGGCACCCGTGCCACACGCATAGACATATCAGTGGGCACACCAGCTCAGCTCTGGTGTATATGTGCGTGCCAGCCAGCTGATTTTCGGGCTTTCTGGGCCCACCAGAAGTAGGGAAACAAGCTGTTTCCTAAATCTGGAGGGCCTAGTGGGGTGGGGAAGGCCTGTTTTTGGTGTCCTCAGCCTCCAGAGATTCCTAGAAAAAATGTCACTTCCTGTCCCACTGGGAATTGGGAAATGGACTGTTTCAGGCCTCTGGAGGGCCTGAAACAGCCATTGCCTTCCCCAATGCACAGAGAGGATCTGGAGCCATGTCAGAAAGAAAAATGGGCCTACCGGGCCATTGTGTGCCAGGAGCTGGGGGGGAGTGGGAGTTATGCGAGCATATGCAGGATAGGGCACATAGAATTATGGGTATGGGCACATGCACGAACCTCCCCCACCCACCTCCTTCCTGGCACGTGATGGCAAAAAGGTTAGCCATCACTGGTATAGGGTCTCCTGCTCGAGCACAAGGTTGGACTAGAAGACCTCAAAGGTCCCTTCCAGCTCTATTATTCTATGTTCTTTGGTTTTTAACAAAACACCCCATACTAATGGTTTTGTTTAACAGCTACCCATTCACTTAATGAACCATGATTAGTTGCTTAATGAGGACCACACAAAAGGTTGTAAAATCCATATTCCAGAAATAATCCATAATTCCAGACAGTAATTCAGACCCATTGCGACTACAGTACAAAAATGGAGGGTGTGATTTTTCAGACTTTACACAAGATCCTCCTGAAATGATATGCAAAAACATTTCTTCCCTCTCTGCCTAGAACAAGCCACTGCAATCATACAGAATCGTACAGAATAATCCATAATAATCACCAGTCTGAGAAATTTTGTTATGACTAGGTTGTGTATCAGAGGCACGTATCCTTGTGATTTGACAGAAACAATTCTTATCTCTGCTTCGAAGGAACCATGGCAATTGCATTGATTGTTTTTGACGTTACCATTTTATTCATTTATTTATCTAATTTATATAGCCACCCATATCATACCTTCTACTATTGGTATTTTATGATTGTATTAGTTAGTCATTTGTTGTTTGTATGTATACTGAGATCTTGTGCACCGGAGACAAATTCCTTGTGTTCAATCACACAAGGGCCAATAAAGAATACTGCATTGCATTGTATCACCAAAAGTGACTTTGAGCAGTGTATAACAAAGTTTTTGTACTAAACCATGGTACAAAATGTGGCAAAAATGAAGATCAGAGGGATGCCATCTTATGGAATTTTATGAATCTTCAACTTGCAACAATTCATTTAGTGACCATTCAAAGTTACAACATCACCGAAAGAAGTAGCTTATGACAATTTCTCACACTTATGACTGTTGCAGCATCCCCATACTCACGTGGTCAACTGACTATGGAAACTGTTATGTCCTTATAAGGGCATCCGCCTGGGATTGGCTGAAGATCCTTTCGGCGGGAGTTTTGAATCCCTGTCAGTGGGCGGTGCGTCTGCCGGAGTGTATATAAGGAGAGCTCCGGCAGCGCACAGGCTGTTCAGTTCTTGTTATTAAACCTGTTAGTTGAACCTTGCTGGTCACTTCTTCTTTCCTGCGCCGATCTAACACTGGCGACGAAGGTCTAGAGAAGAACCTCCGCGTGGCACGATCGCCATAACGAGCTGAAGTCACTCGACGCGGTCTGAGAAATGGCAACGCCGCAAGCGCCGTTCGCCTCGCTGGCTCCCTTCAACCCCAGCCGGGAGAAGTGGAGTTCGTATATGATTCGTTTCCGCCAATTCCTCCGGGGAAACGGCTACAACAACCTAGACGACGAGAGGAAGAGGGCTCTCTTCCTCGCTCACTGCGGCTCCGACGTTCTGGAACTCGCCGTCAACCTCGTCGCACCCAGGGACATTGAAGTCATGTCCTGGGTGGATCTGCAGACTGCCCTGCAAGACCACTATGCACCAACGGGCACCCCCATATCGAACCGCTTTACCTTCCGCCAACGTAATCAGAAGGAAGGCGAATCGCTTAAAGACTTTGTGGCGGCATTGCGTCAAATCGCTGCGAACTGCGAATTTGAGAACGTTGACAATGCCTTACGCGACGGGATCGTCTTCGGGATGAGAGATGCCAACCTCCAAAAGAAGTTCCTGAGCAGAAAAAGACTGTCCCTGAAGGACGTTCTTGAGGAGGCTACGGCTGCTGAAACATCCGAGACCGCCGCTGCTGCCATGCTCCAGTCCCGAGGGATCCATAAGATCCGCAAACCGTCATCTGAATCGTCCGAGGACTCTGCCACACCAACCGATTCAGAGGGAGAGTTGACCGTTTTGAAAGTTTCCCGCCCACCTAGGCGGGAAATTCAAAAAGATGGCCGCCGCGCCGCTCAGTGCGGCAGTTGCAAGGGACACCATCCCCGCCAATCCTGTCGCTGGCGGGATGCCACCTGCAGACGCTGTCTTAAGAGGGGGCACATCGCGGAGGCATGCAGAGCCTCTGATCCGGTTCCTGAATCGATCAAGCCCCAGAATCCAGAAAGTCGTCGCGACTCCCAGAGGTCATCCAAACGGTCCTCAATCCAGCAAAATCGCGACGACCGCAACAGTTATCATGGCGGCGCTGTGAACCAGACAACGATCGCCCTCACCAGCACCAACAGTGCCACAAAATTCCACGTGACACTGTTGGCAGAAGGCAGTTCTTGTTATTAAACCTGTTAGTTGAACCTTGCTGGTCACTTCTTCTTTCCTGCGCCGATCTAACAGAAACTGACTCATATTTATGACGGTTGCAGTGTCCTGGGTTCATGTGATCACTTCTGGAGATCTTCTGACAAACAAAGTCAAAAGGGGGAAGCAAGACAACTGTCTTACTAACTTAACAACTGCAATGATTCACTTAACAATTATGGCAAGAAAGGTCGTAAAATGGGGCAAAGCTCACTTAACCAATGTGTCATTTAGCAACATAAATTTTGGGCTCAATTGTGGTCATAAGTCGAGGAGTACCCGTATATGAAGCCACCATAAATACATAAACCATGCCTATCACCAATGCCGGCATGAAATCTTGGTTTATGAAAGTCATTTCGAGATCTTGGTTGGGCTGCCTGTATCTATTTCCTCTCAACTGTTTTGAATGCATACGGACTATTAAAAAAGAAAAAAAAAATCCAGTCTGCATTTATTGCATTTACCATAAACCCAACTGTAAAAGGGGAAAAAAAATCTATACAAAGAAACAGAGTATATCACAGCAGGTTGAAAATGTTGTGGTCTGGCAGCAGCCTGCGAAGCTGGCAGCGGAGTCGGACAGCAATGAGGCTGAGGAAGAACATGGCCAGTCCTGGAGCTGGGAAAGGCCCGGAGGAGGAGGCAGAGATGGGGCCAGGGCCGTCGGGGAGTGATGTGTGGACTTCGGAGCCTCAGGAGGCTGACAGTAGAGAGGCAGAGGAACCTGTTCCTAGTGCACGTATGAGAAGATCTGCCAGAAGGCAGGAGCAGCTAAAGCAGAGAGGATTATTTGGGAGTAGGGCCAAGCGATGATTGGCCCCTCTCATAAGGCTTAAAAGGCCAGCAACGGCTCTTGGCTTCTTTGCCAGAAAACAACCGTTGAGAGATTTGCTTCTTGTTTGGCTGTAGTTATTTCTTGTGTTCCTGAACTGTTGCCAAGAAAAGCCTTTGGCAGTTTGCCTAATTATCCCAAGGTCAGAGATAAACTATAGACTGGTGTTTTAAGGACTTTGTTTTCATTTCACTTAGAATACGCTGAGAATGAGTTAATTCTCAGCTGTTTTAATAAAATCTGTTTGTTTTTTTGGAACTGTTTTGCATTTAATATCAACTATGTGGGCCTGGGTCACAACAGAAGAGGAAAATTCAGATCAGCAAAGCATAGCAGGAACCCTCTTGGTCTACTTGTCTGTAAATATACATTTCTTCTCCATACTATCAAGCTTTTAAAGTGGGCATGACTGTATTTTAAAGCGAACCAGAGGGAATAAGAAAAAAATCACTGTTATTTTCTGTATGTATGAAAAACTGGTGATTCTTATTACCTCACTGAGAGAACCATTGCAATTGTCAGATATGATAATGTAAATTTACTCCTGCTGTCGAAGATTTTAACCCTGCTAAATACAAGGATTCTTATAAAACAGGTTACTATAGTTACTACAATCTGGCTACTTCTTTTTCTTTTTTGGAAAAAAAATGTAAATGTTTTAGGGTGAGTGCTATATAAAGAGCTGAACAGTGTTGATTTTTTAAAAAAACTTTAATCCAAGGCACCATATGAACAGCTTTGATTCTAAATCTGCTGATCAAGCCCAGGACATTAAACGTAGAAGACGTTAAGGAAACGAGCACAATTTTTCAAGGCAGAAATGAAAACTAACAAGGGTATTACTGTCTTTTGAAAGCTTAAAAAAAGATTAACATTTTTTTCCTTGTAATTTTCTATTGAGCATCAGCATAATTGTTGATGTGGGGAATGTTCTGTATAAGCCGCTATAATACAAACGTAAACTTTGAAAGGTGTCTAAATGTGCAGGATGTAACGGCTTTCTAATTTTGTAGGTTTGCTTTAGTTGGTTTATCAATCCACCAACCTCCTCCCTCGTTTGCCCCCCTCAACCACTCCTATTTTGAAAATCGAGGGGTTAAGCCTCCGTAAGACAAAAATGCATTTCAAGCTCCAAAGCTCTCCAAAATATAAAATGAGCCAAATAGTTTCATCTTCACCCATCTCATCTCATAATTGGATACACTCCTTGAGGATGTTCTACCCATGTTACTCTCTTCTTGAACAGGACATAGCTGTTTTAATGAGATTCTCCTCTACTTCTCTCTCATGTTAATTAAGGAACAATTCTCACGGTCATGGATAAAATCAGATTCAGAGCTCAGCTTTCTCTATACAAAGGATCAACTTCCTTATTATTCAAGTGCACCGTATTTTTCAGAGGCATTTTCTTTATCAAAGAAAAAGGAGGGTTATCTGAAAATTAGTACTGGGAATTCCTTCATTCTCAATCCAACCTCTTATTAAAGTTCAAAGAGTATGCCATGCCCTATGACCTATGGTCAATTGCTTCCCATCCACTGCAAAATAATGATTTTGATCACCGTTTTCTTCACTGATAGTTCTTTTTTCCTTTCTGAGCATTGTTCAGGATCAAAAATTACCCATCTCTTGATGATGTCACTGAATACTGCTAGGTCCTTTAGAATTAGCTTCTTGAAATGGTTTAATAACCAGAGTTCTCTGGGCAAATGACAATGCATTTTCAAAATCTAAAGCAGTAAAAAATACAAAAATGATGCAACCATAAACATAGTATAATTCATTCATTATGAACAATTTAATTAAACATTAATTAATAGTTAAGCAACAAACAAAAGAATAAGAAAATATAAAGATAGTGTGAGAGAATATAATCTCTAGACTTAGATTTACGGCTATATGTACAACAGAACTGTACTCCCTCCCTCCCTCCCTCCCTCCCTCCCTCCCTCCCTTCCGGCTTAACTCCTGACAACTGCCTGGACTAGTCTCTGTGGTTTTCTTGGCAAGATTTCAGAAGTGGTTTGCCATTACTTCCTTCCAAGTGCTGAGAAAGAGTGACTGTCCCAAGAGCACCTAGTTTGTTGTGGCCATGGGACTGGAACTCAGTTTCCCAGTTTATAGCCTGGTGCCTTAGCCATTATACCAAATTCCCTTATGGCTCTCATCACCTATAGATATATATATAATATTTATTTATTTATCAAATTTATGCAGCTGCCCATCTCACCAAAAACGATTCTGATAAAATCAGACAAAATATCAAATTAAAATCCATATCAATAAATACCATAGAGTGAAAAATAATAAATCATAGGAGAGGGAGGAAAAAATGGCAAGTCTCTGGTTGCCAGGAGATGACACAGCTAGGTCTTGAGGACCCTTTGGAACATCAAAAGTGAAATATCATAATTCCTGGTGAAAAGTTGCTCCTTAATATCAAAAGGAAGAGTTGTATCTTAGCCTGGCATTAAAACAATATTCAAGAGTGAGTGGGCATTCCCCAGATAGTTAGTTCAGCATTGGGAAGTTCTTTTCTCTTGTAACTTGATTATAATTAGAAGATTAGAAATCCATTCATTTCTAAGAATATGTATGTATGTATGTATGTATGTATGTATGTTTTCTGAGGTTTTCGCGGGTGTTTGTATGTAGGTCTTTAGTTACTCGGCTTTTCTCCTGCGTAAAATTGGAAGTGTCTTGGTGACGTTTCAACGAAGTCTCATTTGTCATCTTCAGAAGCACAAAGTGTTTTCAGCTTTGTGCTTCTAGGAGCAATGTGTGATTGCAGCTGTTTCTTCCTTTTAACTGCTAGTGGGGGTGTGAACTGATTGTGTGGGAGTTTGGCTGTGTTCTGATTGGGTGTAGGTGTGTTCTGATTGGTACTCACCAGGGCCTCACAGGAGGGCCACATAGGATGTCATCACCACATATCCACGTGGAAAGCAGACTCAAACCACACCAATGATGTGCCACAACCACGGACCAGAAGCCAGTTTAAACCCCTCCAATCCATACATGAAGCAGACTGACACCCACCATGAAGATGTCACATGACCACAAACATGAAGCCAAACAACAGCAACGCAGCTCACCAGCTCAAATCCCCCTGCAACTCAGACTAACCCGAGCACAACCAAGCTCCCACCCAAACAGAACACACCCCCATCCAATCAGAGCTTAGCCAAGCCCCTAACCAATCAGAACACACCTCCACCCAATCAGAACAGAGCCAAGCTCCCACCCAATCAGTTCACACCCCCACTAGCAGTTAATAGGAAGAAACAGCTGTGATCACACATTGCTCCTAGAAGCACGAAGCTGAAAATACCAGCCTGAAGATGATGAATGAGACTTTGTTGAAACGTCGCCAAGACACTTCCAATTTTATGTGGGAGAAAACCCGAATAACCAAAGACCTACGTGTGTGTGTGTGTGTGTGTGGTATACATATACTATATACACACACACATGCATACACATACTGTATATATACTCTATATATACATTTTTAAAAAAATTTAATTAGATTTATATGTCGCCCTATCTCCATAGGACTCAGGGTGGTTTATATACGGTATAAACTAATGTATACATATACTGTCTCTCTGTGGGAGTGTGTATAGCTATAGATATTGGTAAAGAAAGGTATCTAGCATGATTATATGTCAAGGTGTACGGGACGTTGTTACCTTCCTACAGAAGTGGTACCTATTTATTTATTCATATTTGCATGCTTTCAAACTGCTAGGTAGGCAGGAGCTGGAGCAAGAATGGGAACTCAACCTGTTATTTAATGCTCAGGTCTTGAACCTTGGCTGTCAGCTTTCCAGCTGACAAGTTCAGCACTTTTATTCGCACTCATATATATTTATATGTATGTATGTTTTTGTGTGTGTCTGTGTGTGTGTATGCACACACACAACACATGCTGGGGTAGACCAGGTGCCTTGATAGAAAAACAATCTCTCCCCTGGTTCATGCTGATGAAGGGAGGAGAACTTGTGGCTCAGAGGTTAATACAACTGCTTAACATGCAGGCAGACCAAGTTCAAATCCAAGTAAGGGTATGGCTAGCTGATGAGAGCTAAATAGCTTGAAATAGATCTATACTAGCCTCCTTTTATTTCTTTATCAGCAAAATATAAATTTGGTATAAAATGGTTTGTCCTGAATGCGACTGCTTGAGGGCTCCTGGATTGGAGCTGAAAGACAAAAGGGATGCAATACGCTCCCACCCACATGCTGGGGTAGACCAGGTGCCTCGATAGAAAAGCACTTTATATATAAATGTGTGTGTGTGTGTGTGTGTGTGTGTATGTGTGTGTGTGTGTTTAGCCTTATGTATTATATATTTGTAGCCTTAAAATTATTAATGGTTGTATTTTATTTTTCTTATGATGGTCTAGGATCATAATAGAGTTTGATTTCATTTCATTTCACATATACATACATATAAAAAATGTTTAAGGTTATAATCCTGAGCTCTGTCTACTGCTGTTGTTTAAGCCACAACAAATCCAGACATTCAGACATTTCTTGCCTAACTTTCATGAATGCACATCACCATTATCAGTTTTAGGTATCCTCAGGAAAAGGTCTGGAGATGAGATTTTTTCCCCCTCACATCAAGGACACTGTATTCAGGTTAAGCTACTTTGGCATTGGGAGCTGATATTTTCAGACAAACACCAGGGTTAGTTTTCACATCCAAAACTATCTGCAATACCCTTTCAGAGCAGAGTGGAGTATTTACAGTACATGTCCTTTTAATATGTAGCATCAAGCCCATGAGGATTTCTTATCTGGTTGAAGTTTCATGTTAACCTTTTTAATCTTGCTTTTTGTTCTGATTTACCTCTATTATGGAAGCCAGATGTTATGTTTATTATGTTCATTATTTTAAATGATTCAGTTTGTTGTTATTGGGGCAAATGAGAAAGAGTGGGAGCTTAGCTTGCTTTGATTACAATCTGTCTCTGAGCAGCCTTGTTTACCTATCCAACTGAGGTGGTGATGTGAGGGAGCCACAAAGTCAGTAAATAAGCAACAATTCTTTGTCACTCGCTTTCTCTAAACATCAGAAGGGAGAGACTGTACTGTTTCAGATGACAATAGTATGGCCTGCATGAGTGCACACAAATATAATAAAGAACATTTGTCAAACATCTATCAAAACTATGTCCAACTGTGTCTAAATTTGTACAAAAGTTAATTAATGTATTCTTGTTTTTTTCCCCTAATCTATGATGAAAAAAAAAAAGATAATGCAATTTACCAAGAGCAAATTCTAAATTTTGCTTAGTGGTCTCTTTCAGCAGAATAATTAAAATTCATCTGCCTTTTCTTTCATCTGTGTTCTTGAAGGTTGTCATGTGCTATAGTTGACTAGCTAAATTATATGAATCAACTTCCATTCTATTGAATAGAAATCATGAGTATGTCGATAACAATCCAGGACAACCATTTAATGGAATACTATTAATGATAAGTTGACAACCTTATCCAGGCAGAGCCAAGAGAGAAAACAGTAAAAATGTGGCAAGTAGAGTAGGCCAGAAACTAGATTTAAAAGAATAAAAAGATAATAAGTTTGAGATTAATTAAATAAATAATCAATTTGGCATTAGACCAACAAGACCAACCAGGATGAACTTGATTTATGACAAGAACTTTTCTATAAAAACAAGTTTCAATTCTGATGAAGGGATTGAGGGGTCTCAATCAGGAATGTCCTTTACTGTTTAGCTTAATTTTGGCATCAGGGCCCAATGCAACTTTCACCAGAAGCTCCTTTTACCTTGTCTATGAAGTTGAGTGGTCATCGTATGAGGTCATCTTCTCAAATTATGTTATTATAAATACTCATGCATGTAAGGGAGTGTAATCTTGTTTTTCCGGAAGTCTTGGAAATCAGATTGCACCATCTTAGTTAACAAATCATATCTCAAACAATTTGAGGAAGGCCAGCAGGCTTAAAATTAAGGTATTTTGAAATGAAAATATAGCATGTGATGTGATGTCTAAGGTTCTCTTAGACTTTATGGAAATTTGAACCTGGTATCTTAATTGCTAGTCCTGCTTGCAAGCATCATTTCAAGAATCCCCTTCCTTTTACAAAGGCAATTATTTTTTTGTTCAGCATTCGTGGGGCGGGGGGGGGGGAGATGAAAAATGACTTACAAAGACTTCCAACATTCTTTTTTTCCCCAGAAACCAATTAGGGTCTCTAATTGTCAACCATGCTGCCCGAGGCAATATCATTTGTCATAGTCCAAGCACTAAAAAGTTACAAATGAATAATTAAGGTTATCATGCATCTTTCACCAAATCAATGAAATTAAACAATAACAACAGATTAGTTACTGTTAAGCAAAGAAACAGTGTCTTATGGAATTAATGACTCCCTTTGTTCTTGAAGAACATTATTCTACAAGCTCAAATAAAGTGTGCAAATATTTGCCAGTGATACATGACACATTCCTTCCATATGTACCCTCAACATCAGAGGACTTTAAATGTTTTACAACAGGTTGCACTTCTGTTTATCATTCATTTTTGTATTAGTTTAAGGTGAATTACATTTTGAAGATTATCGTGTTTCTATCATTCTTAAAAGTAGAAAATTGACCCCAAACCATGTGGGTAAGTAACCTGGGGTTCTAGAAGCTACTAGACCCATATTCCATAGGTATGTACTGTATACATACATACATACATACAAACATACATGCTTACTGTATGTATGTATGTATGTATGTATCAGAGGTGAAATACCATCAGTTCGCTCCGGTTCAGACGAAGGCAACTCTAGGCAGTTTACAACATCAAAATAAAGCCATAAATATACATATATCAAAGTATAAAATCACAATGAAAGTACAATGAAAATACACATTTGTGATTTCCACAATCTTTTGGAATTTTAACCACCAACATTTTCTGGCAAATAAAGGGGTTTTAAATACTTGCTTTTTAAAAGCAATTTAGCAAAATTATTTTCTACAGTCTCCTTCCCTAAATAGTTTAAAACCCTAAAAATTGTTTAAAACCTGAATCCAAGTTTCAGTTTTCCCAACTCAGGGATGTAATTGATTGAACCTATGGGTCACAATTTAATTTAAAGCTCATTACTGAAAAACATATTGATCCCCATCTAAGAAAAGTTGTTTATGCCTATTCTGTTATTTAATTAATTTACTTAATTCCATGAAGCAGGACTAAGCTTATTTAGAGTTTTCAAACAACTAAATATTATCGTCAATGCGGGTGATGAATCACTGTGATATTAGATTCACAACCTTATAGTGGATATGAGATATCTATGTCCATATACATATAATTACTTATGAAAAATGCTATTTGAATTATTATATATTTGTTAGCACAGCTTATTAGGTTGTCCTCAAGTATCCATTAAAGTAATTACAGAGTAGTTGCCATCACATCAATGAAGCATCCTAACCTGGTTAGACTAGCTGACATACGTATCTATCACAACACTTAAGAACAATCTGTACAAAGCAATTAATTAACTGGAGCTAATAACAAATAAAAGACAGATTTTTTTTTTTGTTAGATAGCTTCTGTAATTGAAGGAAAATGAAAATACAGCAAGTCTGGCAAGCCCTCTAAAGCATCTTTTAAAGCTGGAGCAGGTTACTGAAGTTTGGCCTAGTTTTTTCTGAGAGGATGGTTTAGGACAATATGTTTAAGCTAGTAGAAGATTAAAACACCTATCGTAGCCAATATTTTTGTCTCATCATTATTTATTTAATAATATTGTTAACTATTAATATTTACAAATATATTAATATTATATGTTTATTAATATTAATTTTAAACACATATGCCCTAAGATTTGCTATGAAATTTCAGAAGCATGATTTTGAGAGTTTCAAAAATTGGGTTGGGGAACTATATGGATCACAAGTTATTCTATAGAATATTCTTAGGGTTCTTAGGCACCTGAGGGTAGAACAAGAAGCAATGGGTGGAAACTAATCAAGGAGAGAAGCAACTTAGAACTAAGGAGAAATTTCCTGACAGTTAGAACAATTAATAAGTGGAACAACTTGCCTGCAGAAGTTGTGAATGCTCCAACACCAGAAATTTTAAAGAAGATGTTGGATAACCATTTGTCTGAAGTGGTGTAGGGTTTCCTGCCTGGGCAGGGGGTTGGACTAGAAGACCTCCAAGGTCCCTTCCAACTTTTCTTCTACTTCTACTTCTATTTCTTATGGAGGGAAAGCTTTCTCAACCGTTGTCCCTCAGGGTCTCAAGTTGAGAAGAAAAAAATAATTGGTTCTCTACTGGGGATCTGAGTGCAAAATTACACTTGGGAGTGTTTGTTGAACTATGGAACATCTTGATGATAGATCCAGAAAAAAAAAGCCTGGAACAGATCAAGCCCCGGCATTCACAATATGGCATGTCTCCAAGATTTCTGTGACATATTTCAGGCCAGCTATGAATAAAGAAATGCTAAATAAGTTGCTAGGTGTCAGGCAGCATGGCTGCACTTTTCCCTCAGAGTTTGCCCGCCACTCAAAGAAAAGTGTCATTTTGTGCTGTAGTTACTGTGATGTTCTATGTTAATGAATTCACCAGGACCTTGTTCTATTTATCCAGTCATTTAGCTTTCTTTTATGCCAAGTCCAAGTCTCTAAAGGGCACTGCCAATTTAAAAGAACTCACGTTAAAATATGCACATTAGTGCTGTTTTAGGAATAAAATCCTTTTTATTCTGCCCCCAATTATGGTATCTTGAATTTCATTACAGCAGGAAAGGTTAGAAACTTTTATCAAACAGTCATTCACGGGGATTTATCTGAGTCTAAAATATAATTAATCATCTTTTGTCATGTCTATATTATTCTCCAGTAGTCTCTGGAGCCAATCACCTTTATTTCTTCTTCATTTGTATTCCTCTGACCTTCCTTTTGTCTCTGATACCAGAGGCCTCAGGTAAATTCCGGCTGACTGCTCCAGAAGAAGTGGATATTGTTAAACCATTTGTCAGCCACATTATCAGCTCACAAACACACAATCTCTCTGCAAATGTTTAGCATTTCCCTCATACAGTGCAATACTGCAAGTATTACCCATGGATGGCATCTGCCAATGTTGACAAAAATGAAAATTTTGACACTATTGTAAATAATAAAGCAGTCCTAGAAAGATTATTTCTCTGGAGCCTAAGCTATCCACAAATATGATTTGCATTTTGTGCCTACAGCTGTTTCAACATGACTTGTTTGCTGTGCTTCATTTAAATGATTTGATTTGTCAGATTTCAGGAGTGCTACAAGTTCTCCAGTGGAACGTCACAGGTATCCAAGTCAGGGTACATCAGATGTTCATAACTGTGTATATGGATACTCACAAGATCTGAGCAAAATTTGAAAGATCATTAGGGATACACTTAACAGCAAGAGCATGTGTTAGACTTTGAAAAATACATGAATTTAAAGACTTCTCAATTTTTAAAGATCAACAGAATAGAAAGCTCTTATTTAGAAATGCCATCTTGCAGATTCTTTTCCTTGTTTATGGCAATTACCAAAGCTTGAGAATCCTATTACCATCAATCTGAAACTAATTTAAGTGAATGAAGATTTAATACCTGCGCTTGTTTTTTTTTTAAAATGTTCACTTAGAAAGAAGTATTTTCACCAGAGAGAATAAATATTCAAGCAGACTATGGAGTCAAACTTTCCCAAGTTCTTTTTACAGAGATATTTTTTTTAAAGGAAGATCATACTTATTGGTTCTGACTTCTGAGTCTGGAGTCTGTCTTCCAAACACACCAGGAAACCATCAAACTGAACAAAAATGATGTAATCTCTATCCCAGTTTATTTATAAATATTTACATACTAGATTTTAACTCAATTAATACCACAAAGCAAGTTTACAATTAATCTAAAATCCCCCCCCCCCCGATCATTGTGTATTTTATCAGTGTAATCCAAAACGTGACTATTTAAAGTAAATCTTCTAAAATTACCCAAGCCTATAGTTGATTTTTAATGGTCATATTGATTCATTTAGTTGGATATAGAGAAGATTTTTTTAAAAATACAGCAGTTACATCCTGGAGTAAGTAGTTACTAAGAATTGACACTGACTTGAGGGCATATAGTCATCATCATAATCATTTGGTAGATGAACTCTGAGATGTTTGCTTATTAAGTCTTATGCCACCAGACTTGAAATTCTGGACTTGGACAATCTGGAACTGCGCCACCTGCGGTCTGATCTAAGCATAGTACACAAAATTATCTGCTACAATGTCTTACCTGTCAATGACTTTTTCAGCTTCAACCACAATAATACACAGACAAACAATCGATACAAACTCAAAGTAAACCTCTCTAGACTTGATTGCAGTAAATACGACTACAGCAACAGAGTGGTCAATGCCTGAAATGCTCTATCTGACTCCGTTGTTACAGCCTCAAACCCTCACAACCTCAACCTCAAACTGTCTACAATTGACCTCACCCCATTCATAAGAGGTCCATAAAGGGGACGTGAATAAGCGCACCAGCATGCCTACCGTCCCTATCTTACTGTTCCCATTTATCTCTACTTACTTCCTTTCTTTATGTTTATATCTATACCTGCTATCTTGTACATGTTTGACAAATAAATAAATAAATTCTGCTCATCAGAACAGTTACTAGTTCATTGGTGTAATACAACTGGCAAGTCACCGTGCAATGTAAGTAACACTTCTCTTTTTGGTGTATTCCTCTTATCATCTTTATCTCTTTCACAATTTTATTCTATTATTGTCAAGAGAGGCTTTCAGTTCAGCCTAACCAGAGCATCGACTGGCATTAAGCAAGGCAGATTCAAGATGAATGACCCCATTCATACTTTTCAACAGTCTTCCAGTGGTCTTCATTTTAGATAGTAAATGCGTTTAGGTTAAGAGTCCTGGTTGTGCAGTGATTACAATGCACTATTGCAGGATAATTCTATTTACAGCCTGGAGTTCAATCCTGATGGGGCTCAAGATTGACTTAGCCTTCCATCCTTCCAAGGTTGGTAAAACGAGGGCCCAGATTGTTGGAGGCAATATGCTAACATTGTAAACTGCTCAGAGAATGCTGTAAAGCACTATGGGGCAGTATATAAGTCTAAATCCCATTGCTATTAGTATTTTTATTGGTATTAGTGCTATTGCTATTTTTTTCAATGAAACTGTCATGTATTACTAGTGTTTTATAAAATGACAAATAATGTTAGTTGAGACTCTTTGGTCTGATCCATTCTTGTCAAAAGAAACAGTCAATATTTCAGATTCTTTAAAATCACTTATTAATAAGTTCTTTCTAATTAATAAATCCTGTGTTCTAAGGTCCAGAAAAGGTTATCAGAAAGAGAAACCCCATTTATATTTATATGAAAGTAGAAATGTTGAAAAAGCAAAGTAGGTCCTAAGGTCTGATAAATCATGATTCAGATTAGATTGTATCAGGCTTCTCTGATCTAAACGTTATGTTTAAATACCCCACTTCCACCCCCAAAAACCCTTAAGGCTCCTGTTGGAGGAAAGCTTGTTATACTCTTATTTGATAGTGTATTTTTCTTTCAAAGAGTAACTGTCTCAGAATTTATAACATCTTTCTGCTTTAGTCTACTGTGTGTAAAATAGCACCAAGCTGAATTTTACACCCCCGCCCCCAAAGCAAGACTTTTTACCTCTAGAATTGCTTCCCTTAAAGTTGGAGCTTCTCTCTATTCCTTAGTATCCCAGGGAGATGACAGAAAATTCCCGCTTCAACTCTACATCTAAGAAACTTTATAAAACCTGTCATAAGGTAATATACGAAATATTGCTGCTAGGACTGTGTTATAACTAATAAGTCCATTAAAAATGTGAACTTTATGTTTGGAAAAATTCAGTCTTGCAGAGTTTAAAATACTTTGAAAAAAAATAAAGGAAAAAGTGGTTTATATCGTTGACTATTTCAGAGAAAAATATATACAAATTGTCACAACAAAATCAGTGAAGAATAGCAGCCAAAACAAGGTAAAGGTATTTCCACATTACAGGCAGTAAATTGTGCGGTGTTTGTTAGTATTTATTAATGCTAACAAGCTATGTGTCTTGATGTAATCTCAAATTCTATCACAAATCGGTTTTGAAAGAGTGTATAGGTTAGTTTGCAATGGTTAGCACAATCTTGCTGGTGTTATCTGCTAAACTGCTTTAAAGCAAAGTTTCTCTGTGCCCTTGATCATGTTTGAAAAGTATTTGTCCGCAGCTTCCAAACAAGATGATCATTGACTTTGTAGCTTTCAAATATCTTAAGATATAATTTTCTTTTAATAGCCACCTTCTTTCCTTGATGCCATTTTCCAGGCTGAAGATGGATGATGAAACTTGAAAACTAGAGCAACATTCATTTATCAAATGGATCCCTCCACAAAGAATTTAACTAGATAATAGGAGCAACAGATACACACATACACATACCCTCACATACCAAGTTGTGGGCTTTAATAGCAAAGCCTAATGGTGAAAATCAAAAGGTTACTGTTTGATAGCATCACACTGCATTCAGAGTTCCCTCCGTGAGGGAATGTATGATAGAATGAAGGAAGAATTATTACCATAGCATTAAGAGTAGTTCAGCTGCTAAGTTGTGTCCGACTCTTCATGGCCCCTGAACCATAGCATGCCAGGCCACCCTATCCTCCACTGTCTCCTGGAGTTTGCTCAAATTCATGTTCATTGTGTCAATGGCACCATCTAATCAAGCACTGAAAGTAACAGTGGCTATATCGGTCACAAGGGGAAAAGCCCCCATATTTAGAAGGAATAGCTTTATTAAACTAACGGAAAGATCAGAAAACAGTTGTCAGAAAAGAATGTTGCTGAAGTGCTGGAATGAATAATACATTTGTAACAGATAACATTTAAAAAAATTTCCTCCTGTTTTAGTGATTTTAACCATTCTGCCTCAAAAGCAGTCTTCTTGGAAAATAAAAAAAGCATGCACTGAAGTTAAGAAGATGTAAAACCGAGACACCTCAATCTTGCAGAGTTTTCCAAAGTATATAAATTCTTACTCTGTTCTGCTTGAAAGAAAGTTTGAAATATTAACCATGCTGTACCTTGAACAGAATACTTTGTTTGATTTATTTGTTGATATGTTACATTTATATTCCTCAGAAATTCAAGGTGCTGTTTAGACTCGGTTCTCCATTCTTCATTTTATCCTAATAAGAAGTCTGTACAATAAGTTACTAAGAGGGAGATTATGTGGCCTATCATTTGTGAGCTTCAACCTGGGTTTTCTGTTCTGAGAGCCACACTACAATGGCTCCCTTCTGGTGACATCTTATTTATTTATTTGTTTGTTTGTTATTTTGTTTCTTCTTTAACAACCTTGATTATTTGTTACAAACATTCAGCCAAAGGGAATATTATTATATCAAATCTGGGATGTATTCTATGAAAAATTTAGGAACGTATATATGAAGTGGCCAATCCAGGAATATTCTGCATACTAAATGGCATCAGATTTCTGCTTTTCTTTTTTGTTATCATCAAGAACTGTAACACTTTTTTTTTTACTTCATCAATCTAAGCTGAGGGGGCTTAAAAATCTTGAAAAACCACAATATGCTCTGAAAGGATTTTTTTTCTTCCTTGTAACATCCCCAAAAATATTCCATATTTTTGTGACTGCTCTCTTTCAATTGGATTGAAAATAATTTATTTATTTTTTATTGTTGAGGTTGTTCAGAAGAGCAGTAAATAAAAGTAATGTTTCATGGATGAGGTGGAGTGGAAATCTTAATGCCCTGCCTTTAGTTGTGAACTCATTTTGCAGATAAAATTTTCCAGCTTTCAATCTTTCAATCATATTCCAAGGAAAAGCATCATATTACTTACTCTTCCCATGTGCCTTGTTTGGGTTGGGATGCATAGATGTAAGATAAATAAATATTACCTGCTCCCTTTTACTGAGGTATAATATTTGTATATGTTCCCCTCCCCCGCTTTTAATTGTACACTGTCCAGAGCTGTGGACAGAATGTAATGTATGGTCTCTAAATTTGATAGATAGATAGATAGATAAAATAGATAAAATAGATAGATAAGATAGATAAGATAGATAGACAGACAGACAGACAGGCAGACAGATATAAACAATAGCCAACTTAATAGAAAACATGTGAATCTGTGCATGAGCACTCCCCTTCTCCACAAAAGCCTTCTAATCATAAGTTAAGTTTAGTACAACCACTACCAATGTTCTTCATGCCTCTGAGACTGTAAGAAGATGACATTTCATCTGCTTCCAAGGAAAGTCATATGAACAGCGCATAGACATAAGTTGCCTAAGATAGGAAATCAATGAATTTTATAAGCCTCCCTTGTTCTGTCTTGCCCCCTTCCTAAATTTTGTGATGAATAAGCAGGTTAGCATGCAGTAGCTCCTCTAATAAATCACAGTTTGGCCCCATGGGAAGAAGAGTCCGGCAGTAGAGAACTTTGCCGATGAAACTCTCAATACGGACTGAAAAAGTTACAGTTCTATGTTTAGACTGCAAGCAATGGGCCAGATGTTTCATCTTCAGGACAAATATATAATTGGCTTGAGATACTTGATTGGGCCAGGGCAAGAAGTAGCAAGTGCAGTCTGGCAATGATGGAGAAGGCTGTAGAATCATAGGTCAAGGACTTGAATGAGAGACCCCAAGCAGGAAAAAAAAAACAGGGCTGTGCTAACCTACAGTAGCTTTGTTGCCTTTAAAGAAGAGCTAAATTCATCTCAGATGGTCCCACGTGGGGAGAGCAATGACAGTTTTAGAGTACAATTCATTTTTTACTAATCCTCCCAAACAAAAAAGCTCAAACCAGGCAACTCTTGATTCATTACAGGTAAATCAGAAATACAGTATGTAACCAAAAGAAGACATGAAATAGGAACAAGCAGCTGACAGATAAGTTGTCAGCCCTGGAGGCCATCTTTTTCTTTGGATCTTCAGGGCTGCCACACTTAGTGCTGTGGGAAACTGGGAGTGGGGATTGCATGGAGTTAGGGAGATATCTAGCCATAATAACATTCTTTTCTCTGGGAGTCAAGGACATTCAGCCTGCACCTAGAGTGGCATGACTGGGAGGCATCTCCACTTGAGATGGTGCATTGATTGGACCATGTAATGGACATGTAGCTGCTGGGTCAGGGACTTGGACTTTCTTTTGGGTGGTGAAAACCTGAAAGTTTCAGATTCGGGTTTTCCCAGATGGGCCAATATGATATCTCAAATAAAGTGGAACTTTGAAAAACTTCTAGCCTCAGGGTCTTCTTTCGTTGAGGGTGTTACTTGGAACTCTGATATAAGCATCTTCTGAACTGTCTCCTGAGAAGAAGATGCTAATTTTTCTGGTAACTAACCATCACTTGAGGCTGCAGAACTTTCAAGCCAAGATCCGAGGGGTAGGCCTAAGAAGAATGGTCAAGGAACATGGATAAAATAGAAGGAGACAATGGATGAATTCCCTGCTAAGGTTAAGACCCTGACAGTCCTAAAAGGGACAACCCAACAAAGGGTCACAAATGACCTTTGCAACATGGAAATGGCTACTAGGTAGGGCTCATACAAAAGTCATTTGATTTAATTTTCTTTGGCGGATCTTTGTATCTCTGATATCCACTATTGTAATGCTAGACTGTATTTCAGTGTCCATTGTTTTAACATTACAGATTCTATATAATTACCATTTTTTCCCTAAAAGCTTAAAGTCATATTTGATTTACATTGATGCCAGATAATGAGATTAAAAAAACTAGAATGCCCACAGGTTTTGTAGGTTTTGCACCAAGTATTAGGTTAGCTAATCTAGCAATTAAGCACATTTTTAATGATCTATTAGCAACTTGAAAGAAAACAAACCCAAAGTGCAAAGTTGATTGTAAGTTGGGAAATTCAAGCACCACAGGTCATTAATTACCAAAAACATCATGGTTATGCTTCCTGCATTATTACAGAGGCTACTTTCTCATTGGAGATGCACGAGCAAGCCATTGAATAATGGGATGTGAAATATCCTTAATAGGAGGATCACACTGGGATCACAGTCTCTGAGAGGTTTCTACATGTCTTTCTGTTCCCTTGATGGTCCACCTGCTATGTTCTAGAGAGGCCATCCATTTTTGGCAGCCTTATCTTCAAGGGTGAGTAGAACCAGCCATTCAGAATGGAGGGGCATGATCAAAAGATCCAACTCATTTAGATTCTGCCTTTAAAACTGTGAAGTTGGAAGGTTAAGTCTGCAGACTGAGGATTCAGTGTTTACAAACATGAAGGGAAATTTTCAACCCTGCCTCCTTAATCAAAGAATTTATTTTTAACATTTCTATCTTGCCTTTCTGTTAATGTAGTCCATTAAGTTGCTTACAGCAATTAAAAAAAATTAAACAAATGTATTATTATTATTAAACAAAATTTAGTACATTTTTAAAACAAAAGAATAAAAACAAACTAATTAAATTCAGGGGCAAATTGGAATCAATGTCATTAAAACCAAATCAATTCATTTGGAAATTCATATATCCAAAGCAATGAAAGCAATGACCTGAGAAAGGCTTTTGTTAATGATAACGGTCAAACTGACAGGTAACCTAATTGACCCATACTATATTTTAGTTAACACATTTTCTTTCAGAGGAAGAAATAAAATGAGAGATTTGCCATATAAGATAACATTCCTCTAGGAATGTGAGAAGTATGTTTTTCTCTTCCTCCAATGTGACAACTCAATGCTATTGAGAGAATGCTGGAGCTTTTTGTTGATATGATCCTGGGTTCTTTATTGGAATTGGAAAAGATCGGAGACATCATTAAGTCTAACTCCATGAGGCCATTTCTGCTCTTGCCGTACTAAAAGAACGGTTATAGTTGCATTTTACATAAACAGAACTATCTATATTTCTGTCTCTATCTCTATGGACACCATAATCACTTTACTGCCTTGGCTTTTTCGAAGATACATATCCATCAAATCTAAAAAAAATGGGAAAAGGAACTGAAAATAACAAGTCAACCAACTGATTTTTTTGCTGAACTGTGCATTTGACCAGCTGAATGTTCTGTCTGGTTTTGCTACCCACAGACTTGGC
The DNA here is from genome assembly GCA_030761175.1 of Masticophis lateralis. NCBI lineage: Eukaryota > Metazoa > Chordata > Lepidosauria > Squamata > Colubridae > Masticophis > Masticophis lateralis. Next base: position 42,274,489 of record JAUDYJ010000002.1, on the reverse strand, counting down.
AGAAAAAAAAAATCATAAATAATTGCACAAATCTTCAGTCACACTTATCTTAATATAGATATTTTATTGTGCACTTTTATGCACTTTGTAAGCAACTTTTCCTTGGGAAAATGCAATTTATATAACTTTCCCTCAGGCCCATATTTCTTGCCAATCTTTCTTTCTTTCTTTCTTTCTTTCTTTCTTTCTTTCTTTCTTTCTTTCTTTCTTCTTTCTTCTTTCTGTCTTTCTTTCTTTCTTTCTTTCTTTCTTTCTTTCTTTCTTTCTTTCTTTCTTTCTTATATATATCTCTCTCTCTATCATCTGTCTACTTATCTGTCTCTCTATCATCTGCCTGCCTGCCTGCCTGCCTGCCTGCCTGCCTGCCTGCCTGCCTGCCTGCCTGCCTGCCTGCCTGCCTATCTATCTATCTATCTATCTATCTATCTATCTATCTATCTATCTATCTATCTATCAACATTCTTAACATTAATATAATTGTCCAACTTTCAATCAACTCTGGGTGGCTCCCAATCAAAAATTAAAAGACATATAAAACCATTTTTAAAATTATGAAACCTCAGACAAATAAACATAAAGCATTAAAAACAACAAAACCCTATTTAGGTTAGCAAATACTAATTCTACTCAGAAAACAATAATTCAAAATGCATGGTCTTTGATTTGCATATGTCATGTGGGTTTCTTTACATATTTTGCAAGTCAAAACTTGAGAAAATTCTGATGAATGATATTATTTTTTCTACCTAGAAAAGGTAGAGGGAAAAAGAGGTAATTAAAAAGAACATTTCAGTGTACTAGCTTCTCCCTGCAGTTAATCTACAAGATTCTGCACTAAATTTTATCCATGTAAAAGTCCTTAATTAAATGAGTCTCACATGAACTTCAAGGGAAGAGAATCAGAAGTGTGCCAAAGACCAGTATATTTTATTTTGTGTTAATATTATTGACAAACATAATTTGTTGTATCATGTGATGTTCTGTTCAAAGTGCTTTGACAGCAAATTTATTTTGCTGTGTACTAAAATATCATAGTTCACACTGAAATAATTCAAAAATTATGATTCATCTCATTTGTAAACCTACAAATTATCACTTATTTCATTCATCCACTATAGAATTGTTTGTTAACTTTTATAGCCTTAGGATAGACAGTGTATCTAATAGGATCAAAAGGTAGTTATACAAAGAAGTTTTCTTTAAAAAATAATTTATAATTTGTGCAGGTTATCTCATGGAGATAAAAGCTTGTAACTGCTTCCATTTAGCTTTTTTCAAAAGATTTGCTTAAATAGTTCTCAAAAATTCTAGACAAATGGAGATTCCTTTGTCAGGAAATCTTGACTGGGAAGCATCCAAACAGAATTGCTGGGCTCTATTTTTTTAAGGTCAACCTGTGATCAAGCTTCATAATAATTTCCTGGACATGCATCTCTCCACACACACATACACACAGAGAGAAAAAATGGGCAGATGATGCCTGCACTGTTATCACATTCTAATCTGGAAGCAAGCCCCTTTGTCTCTGCTGTCTGAATAAAGAGGATACTGTCAGGGAGACAGATGTGATTAGGGGACAGGCCCAAGAACCTTACACAGGGACCACAGCTGTAATCCAAAGGCAGAGCAAAATTGGAGAGACTTCCAGCATGACCTGAGCAAAGTCATGTGGACATTTAACCCACCTTCCTTCCTACCAGCATCAGAGGTAGTAGACAACTAGTTCATTACAGGTAGTCCTTGGCCATTTGTTTGGTGACTGTTTAAATTTACAACAGCACTGAAAAAGTGACTAATGACCAGTTTTCACACAACTTTTGTAGCAACCCCATGGTCCCATGGTCAAAATTGGGGCCATACAATAGTTGCACCATCCTAGGGTCATGTGATCATCATTTGTAACCTTCTCAGCTGGCTTCCAACAAGGAAAGTCAATGGGGGAGACCTGATTCTTTGAATAACAACATGGTTTGCCTAAGAACTGCAGTACGCACTTAACAACTGCGGCAAAAGGTTGCAAAATGGGGGTAACACTCACTTAACAACTGCTGCACTTAGCAGCACAAATTTTGGGTTCTATTGTGGTCATAAGTCATCCACTATCTGTATGTTCCAAAGGGAATCTATGAAGGAAGGAGAAGGTAAAATTAAGTTAAGAGACCAGGTGTCATAATGCAAATTAAATTAAATTAAGAGGCTAGGTGTCACATTGTAATGGATGTCCTGTCTCTTTTTACAGGCATTTGACACATATAAAAAAGAGGAAGGGCTCTGATTGCACAGTCATGCCCTCTATTTTTATTTTTTTGACCTTACTCCTCATAGATGCCCCTAGGGTTTATCAGACACCACTAATTTGTTTTCTGCTTAGGCTACTTGAAATATGTTTATTTCACAATTGAACTCAAAATTTGCCTCCTGCATCCCACAGTTCTAGAAGCTGGCATTTCATCCTAGACTTCTCCGATGAAAAAGCCCTAACACTGGAGTATGCCTAACTCACTTTTCATAGTCCACCTTTCTACCCATCTCATTGCTGGTTCTCAGTCCTGGAATAATGTCTCTGCTGACTGAATAGAGAGGGTGCTACCTGGGAAATAGATGTGATCAGGAAATTAGGTTCAAGAACCTTACCCAAGGGTTACAGCCATAATCCAAAGGCTTCTTATCTGTAGTAAAGAGTAACCATATAGTAGGATGAACTACTCAAAGTTCTGAAGCACATAGAACAGTATTCTACAATACTTTTGGAAGTGCCAAAATAGGTGCCATCCCAAATTTAAAATGCAGCTCCATACTTTACCATTTTCTCTCCTTTCTTCATCTTGCCACTTACTTACTCATTGAGACTCTGATCTGATGTATCACTTCCTTTCCACTCCTCTACTATACAACTCTTTTTTTGTTATGAGTAGTATGTTCCTTTTCCACCATGATGCTTTCTCTTGAATGTAGCATTTATGAAATAAGCTACATACAATTCTTTTGGTAAATTGGATTGTAATTCCTCTACCTTGCAACTAGAGCAAATCATAGGTTGCATTTTATTAAACCATATGAACTCCTTATTTATGTTTAAGGCATTCCATAAACAATTTACAAAGCAGAACCGTTTGTCTCAATATCTCCATGAGCTGAAGGAAACAGATTTTTTTGTGAGTCTCATTCTGCCTGGGCTAAGGGAACCTGCCTGTTTGCAAATGCCTAATGCAGAGAACACCTCCGCTATGCAAAACAATTGTAAGGGTCTGCTATGGAAGCCTAAATGGATTTCCTTCCCTGAAATCATAATATAATCCCATTATGACTCTCTAAATAGGTAGATATTGTGTCAACACAATGCACCAAATGTTGCTAAACTATAAAAGCTCCAAAGAAATACATAACACAGGACATAATTACCGAGGAAATTATAGTCTGCAAATTCATTTAGAAAAGATGGTTTACAAAAAAAAACATGCATTAAGGAAATATCGATTGTACTTCTTAAGTTTCTTTTGAGAGGAACTTCTATGGAATAACAGTCTACTGTATGTAGTAAGATTCTGCCTCTCATATTAAACAAGCAAGAAGACTGCAAAGAAGGAACTCCACATACAATTCCCAGAAGGGTTTGCAAACTGTCAAATATTCTTCAGGAAAGCAACAGTTCACGGCTCGACAGAAACACCAGTCCGATGGGTTATTTATTTCTACAAGAGAGATGCACACAAACATACAAATATATCCCTGGAACTATACCAATGTGAAATAGCCTTGAGTTACTCTCAAGGATATGGGCGCTATGGGAAAAAGAATGGGGTGGGGGCCGGTCAGCCCAGGGCAACCTGATCAGCTATGTGGCTTTTTTAGAATTCAGAATCTGAACAAAACTGACCTACAATTAAATTCTACGACAGTTTTTAATACTATTGCTTTGGATAGTGAGATGAGTGACATATAAATTCAATAAATAATGGTAGAATGAGTATTAAATGATATCAATGTAATTGCACTTCAGAAAGTTCCTATTAGACTACTATGCAAGAGAAAAGTTAACTATTTTTCTCACAAAGTTAAACGAAGGAAATTGGATAACTTGGAGGCAGGGATTTTTATTTTTAAACAACAAAGATTTAGGTTGAACACTATGCAGAAAGCAAGGGGTTAAAAAATAAATAAAGAAGAACTGAAGAAGACTGCAAAGGGAGGTAACAATGATGAATGAAACTAAACAAATGCCAGAACAGATATAAGACACTGAAGAGAATTCCATGTTGGATGAAACAAGTGTTGACTTTTCCAAAAACTTGACCAGATTATAGAGTGTAACTGTTTAACATGGCATATAAGTGGCAAATGCCTCTTGAAATAGAAAATAAAGGTTTCATTACTTGAAGAAAAAATTAAAACAAGAATTCACAAAAACCAGGAATTTATTTCAGCAAGGTTTTAAAATCAATGGAGCTGTTTTGTATATAAACCCACAATGATATCTAAAACATATACTGAGTAATAATTATGGCAGATATGTTGGGATGGAAGTTAATCTACAGGGGGCTAAGATTTTGATATTGGGAATTTATGTCTGAAATTAAGACAAAACAATGTTTTAGAAAGGACCAATAGATATATTTCGGCTTCTGATTGCTATAGACATTTAAAGGTAGACTAAAACATGCTTTAGGGAAGGTAGAATTATTCTGATTAGTGTATATGTTCACAGAATGGACATAAAGGAATCAATGGATTAGCTGGGAGAGTGGATATAACTTTTTCTTGTCTATAATAATTCATATCTAGCTACCTAGGATATAGTAGGCATTTTGGAGGCTATCTAGTTCAGCTTTCCACAATCTTGGAAACTTACAGATGTCCATCCTTCAACTTTGAGAATTCTTAACAAAAGTCATGCTAATTTGAATTTGGGACAAAGACCTGAAAAAATGAAGCTAAATAGCAACACAGACAAGGAAGAATTAGCTTGCTTAAACATCTCCAAAGGTAGCTCGTTCCATTGCTGTTCATTTCTCAACCTTGGAAAGTCTACAGTTAATGGGCATAAATTAATAAGAGAATAAGATGGGACTGTTATATATCATACCTTTTTCTTTTTAAATTTTCCTTTGCAGCAGCAATATAGATATCAATTACTGAATGAATTAATTATACCTTTTGACTTATATGCAAAGCAGAGCTTTGCTACTTTATTTTTTTAAAAAATGCACACATTTCTTACTAAGGTGGTTGTCTAGTAATTAGAGAACTGTCAAAGCTTGTTATGTTATCTACTAGCGTTTGGTATGCAGTATCCTTCTTGCCATCATTGATTCAGCTGGTTTGCTATTAATATGCAGCTATAGTCTAGAAGAAGTTCAAAGGGTAGAATTTAATTATGAGACCAAATTCATAATTTTCAATTATTGTGGCACTAGGGAGCTGCCCTTGAGAAAGGGCAGATAAAAAACAGCTTTGCACTCTTCATAAATGTATGAATAAGTAGCAAAAGCTGACAGAAATATTTATTGGGTAAGTTAGTTAAGCCAGGAACATTTGTACCTTCTTTGAGAAGTAATCCCTTATGTTCACTTCTGCTGTAAAGCAGTTCAATTGTGCAATGTTTGCACAAGCTTGTCTCAAACCACTACTCATCCTTTTTGCTTCCTTTCCCTGCTGAAGAGTAAAAATTCAGAATCCTCCCATCCCTTCTACACACATACTATTTTCTCTTATTAAGTCAGGCCAAGCAATGTCTGCCTTTCACTGTTGTTTGTAGCTCCCCAAAACTTCTGAGAACATGCAGGCAAACTCCAAACAATGGGAAGACAACTTGGCAATTATTTTGAGCAGAAGACAACCCGTTCCAAAAGTTATGTTCTAGCTGTGCTATTTCTAGAGACCTCTATGACAGCCCCTGATGATGCAAAAATAACAAGATGCATGTGATGATGTAGAAAATGACATCCAAAAATATTTTTATGCCACTGTTTTGCCCACAGAGTTTCTGGCCGATCATTTTTTCCCCCCTTTTTAATGTGGCCTCAGCTGCCTAAAATATTTGGGAAATACACTTCTGTATCTTTTTAGGAAAAACATTGTTTCCACTCACAGTTCATTTTCCGTGATCTTTTGCTCCAGAAAAGCTTTCCTTTTATAAGCCACCTGGAGTCACCTATGTGTGAATTGGGCAACTACATAGACATGTGACTGATGTAACGTAACGTAACGTAATATAACATAACGTAATGTAACAGTACTGCTTTATAATGCCTTGGTAAGATTGCACTTTGAATATTGGATCCAGTTTTGTTGAGAAAATATATTGAGCCTCTAGAAAAAGTGCAGAGAAGAGCAACAAAGTTGAAAAGGGGTCCAGAGATTAAAACATATGATGAATCGCTGCAGGAACTGAGTATGTCTAGTCTAACAAGAAAGAAAGAAAGAAAGAAAGAAAGAAAGAAAGAAAGAAAGAAAGAAAGAAAGAAAGAAAGAAAGAAAGAAAGAAAGAAAGAAAGAAAGAAGAAAGAAAGACAGACTATGGGTGACATGATAGTAGTCTTCCAATATCTGAGGGGGTGTCATAAACAAGAGAGGGTCAACCTATTCTCTAAACATCTAAGTTTATTTCTAAGTTATTTCTTGTCCTGCCCTTAGGTGTTTTAGAGAAAAGGTTGAAAACTTATGAAGGAGAGATCCAACCTAGAACAAAGGAGAAATTTCCTGACAGTTAGAACAAATAACCATGGATAGAATGGATAGAATAGAATGGAATGGAATGGAATGGAATGGAATGGAATGGAGTGGAGTGGAGTGGAGTGGGATGGGATGGGATGGGATGGGATGGGATGGGATGGGATGGGATGGGATGGGATGGGATGGGATGGGATGGGATGGGATCAGTGGTAGGATTCAAGTAATTTTACAACCGATTCTCTGCCCTAATGATTTCTTCCATCAACCAGTTTGCCAAACTGCTCAGAAAGTTAACAACCGGTTCTCCCGAAGTGGTGCAAACAGGCTGAATCCCATCACTGGATGGGATGGGATGGGATGGACTGGACTGGACTGGACTGGACTGGACTGAACTGGACTAGACTAGACTAGACTAGACTAGACTAGACTAGACTAGACTAGACTAGACTAGACTAGACTAGAATAGAATAGAATAGAATAGAATAGAATAGAATAGAATAGAATAGAATAGAATAGAATAGAATAGAATAACAGAGCTGGAAGGGACCTTGGCGGTCTTCTAGTCCAACCCCCTGCTTAGGCAGAAAACCCTACACCACTTCAGACAAGTGATTAACCAACATCTTCTTAAAAACGTTCAGGTTGGAGCATTCACAACTTCTAGAGTCAAGTTGTTCCACTGATTAATTGTTCTGTCAGGAAATTTCTCTTTAGTTTTAAGTTGCTTCTCTCCTTGATCAGTTTCTACCCATTGCTTCTCGTCTTGTCTTCAGGTGCTTTGGAGAATAGCTTGACTCCCTCTTCTTTGTGGCAACCCCTGAGATATTGGAACACTGCTATCATGTTTCCCCTAGTCCTCCTTTTCATTATTGTCTTCAGAAGTTGCAGGTGCTCCATCACTGGAGATTTTTACGAAGAGCAATTTGTCTGAAATGATATAGGATCTCCTGTTTGGACTAGCGGGTTGGATTAGAAGTCCTCCAAGATCTCTTCCAAAATAACATAACATAACAAACACAGCATCAGTGGCTCCTGGTAACAGAGGGATACAAAATAGAGGATTACAAAATTCACAGCCAAGGATTGGCAGCTGTAGAACACACCATCTAAACTTGATTTGGCTGCTGTACCACTGTTATAAAATGTATCAGAAGACTTTACTGGGAAATTGTTCCTTGTCTACTTTTTTTACATTCATTTTGCCATTTCAAACAAGTGGGAAAGCATTATGAATGAACAAACCTTCCAGTGAATCGAAGACTGGAGTGCCCAGAAGAAATAAATCTGCCAATCTTGTTTGACTTATGTTGTTGTCATCATCTGACAAGAAGGCCAGATGCGAGGGCTAAAGCTGCCATTATCAAAACAAGGAGCCTAAGATCAGATGGCAGCATGATCAAAACATTGTGTTTTAACTTCAAATCATTTATCTCAGAAGCCAAAGAGCCAATGGAGCAATACCCAGGAGAATGATTCTCAGCATCATCACTCAAGTCTGTTCTCAATTCCATTCTAGCAATTGTAATGCTGATGATATGAAGGAAAATCACAATTCTTGCTCTTTTTATACTTCAGCATTCATGCTTTTTGGAATTTCATAATACATGTTATTAAAAAAAAACCAAAGTCTCACATTTTTTAAAAAAAGTTTTTTATTATAAACACATTAAAATAAACACAAAGCACAAAACATAAAACACTTACATACAAATCATTTTTCTGTTGTTAACAGCTAATTTAAGATGATCCTTTCTTATTATTACATACTGTATATTCTAACTTATTCATTAATCTGTTTAAACAATCTAACTTCCTTTAAACTATACTATAGTTTAACTAAACTATATAAACTATACTATAGTTCGATCTGCAACACAATCCCCCCTTTTTTCCTTTCCCCCTTTTTTCTTTTACTCCTTTTTTTCATTTTTCCTTTTCTCCCACCAATCGTACCATCTGTGCCACACTCTATAATAATCTGAATCTTCTCTTTTGTTAATTTCCTTTGTTAACTTGTCCATCTCTGCGCATTCGAGGATTTTTTTTCAATTAAGTCCTCTTCTGTTGGTAGACATTCCTTCTTCCAATTCTGCGCATATATTATGTGAGCTGCTGTTAATATATGTGGTGTTAAATATTGTATATCTTTTGTATAATTTTCTATTGGGATCCCTAGAAAAAATTGCTCTGGTTCTCCCTTTATTGGTTCCTGTATTATCTCCTCTATAAGCTTTTTAACTTTGGCCCAAAATTGCTTTGCCACCAGACAGGTCCACCAGAGGTGATATTATGTTCCATGGTTATTCTTACATTTCCAGGATTTAGGTGAATTACCAGGGAACATCTTTGCTATTCTAGCTGGAGGAAGATGCCATCTATGAAACATTTTCATCTGGTTTTCCTTGTATGCCGTTGATATTGTCAATTTCATAATTATTTTCCACATCCTTTCCCACTTCTCTAATTCTATCGTATGATTAAAATTTCTTGCCCATTTAATCATAGTGTCTTTCACTGTTTCCTCTTCCATTTTATACTAAGTCTCACATTTGGTAGGCTTGACAACTGACTCATATTTATGACAGTTGTAGTGTCCCAAAGTCATGAGATCCCATTTTGCACTCTTCTGACAAGCAAATTCAATGGGAAAGCCAGATTCACTTAACAACCATATTGCTCACTTAACTGCAGTGATTCACTTAAGGACCTGTATACTGCACAAGTCAAAAAAGGGGCTATGAAAATATCTACAGACCCTTCACATCGTGGACATAAATTGTTTCAACTCTACCCTCAAAAAGATGCTATAGGGCACTGCACAACTAGATAGAAGGACAGTTTTTTCCCGAATGCCATCACTCTGCTTAACAACTAATTCCCACAACACTGTCAAATAATTTACTAAGACTGTATTACTATTCTTCTTCTCTTCCTTACTATCTCTTCCCACTTATTACTATAACCACATCACTTGTATCTTTCAATTTATATTGTTTTTATTTGTTTCCTAGTATGATTTGATAGCTTATTAATAACCTTCACTATCTTTAAGTGTTGTATCTTTTTATTCTCGATGAATCTATTTTATTCTCCTTATGTACATTGAGAGCAAAGTCAAATTCCTTGTGTGTCCAATCACACTTGGCCAATAAAGAATTCTATTCTAAAAAAAATGTGGCAAGAAAAGTCGTAAAATGGGGCAAAACTTACATAATGAATTTCTCACTTAGCAAAATAAGATTTGGGTGCAATTGTCATACATTGAGGACTACCTATATGCTTTGGGACTTTCTCTATAATAAGCAAATACGGTCCTGTCCTATAACCTTCATTCAATATAGTCAGTTTATTGAGTCAGGACTCTTAAAACGCACCGAAAACTTATTTCCCTCCAGAAAACTTTCTCATTCCAAAATCTTATCTGATTTACCAGCCACCCTGGTATATGTTTTTATTAGGAGCTCTCCGTTTGTGAAACTGAATTTTTAATCCTATTAGTGAAAATGGTTTGCAAACTGCCTGTTTTGGAAACACATAGATTTTATACAAAATTCACAGCAAAATCACAAATCAGGGTGGAAATGTGATGACAAGAACTCAGGATTAGAAAGCTGAGAACCTATGAAAAATTGAAATGAGGGGATGTCCTCATATAGAACTCCCCCTCCCCCAATGCTCAGAAGCATTGATTTCTGCTCCTACTTGATGATGCCTTTTTTCAACTGTTGCAGAAAATATCATTGTTTAGTGATTGGAACACCGAAGGAGAGATTACTCTGAATCATTGGAGAATTCTATAACTTCTGTCTGTGAGCTAAACTACCATTTTATTTTATTTTTTGAAAACAAGAAAATTGTTTACTGCTCTGGCCACTTCTATTTTTGATTGCTTCAACCTTCTCTTTTCAAGTATCCTTTTGTGTTACTCCCATTCAAGATTCTACTATTTAAATAACCTCTATTGCTATGTCTCCATTGAGTTCTCTGATCCTATACCATGAATCTTCTTTCTCTACAGTCTTTGATCCTCCACTTCTATCATCTGTTCCTCTGTCCTTTGCCATGGAAAGACAGGTCCCATGGACCTTCTTACACAATGCATGATGCATGCAATATGCTATTTCTATACTGCTCATCACATTACAAAAACCCATACAATAAAGTTGGAAAAATGCAGAAGAGGGCAACCAAATTGATCAGGGTTTTTCCTATGAGCAAAGGCTAGGAAATCGGGTCTGCCTCTGATTGGGAAAACAGTGAAGCAATCAAGGTGTGACCAATTATGCACAAAATGAAGAAAGTAAGCAGGGAGAAGGTTTTTTTTTTAAAACTCTCTCTTAACATCAGATTTGAAGCTGATCTGAAAGAGAATTAAAAAATGCTTTTGTACACGGCACAAGGACAAATAGGCTGAAAAACAACTTCTATCCCAGAGTAAGAACTATAGTGAATTCTACTGTATAGAGCAATATATTAATGCAGTATTGGGGGTTTTCAATTCAATTGTACAGTATATGAAGAATGTGTGTTTGTGTTTTATTTTTATACTAAAAATGGCATTTAATTTCATTGTATGAGGTGCAATGACAATAAAGTAAACTAACTAACTAACTAATTGGTGTAATTTGTTACTAATGATGGTCACTAACATGGATGACTTTAGGAGGTGTTTGGTTATATTTGTGGAAAACAACTCCATTTTGGCAGATTTTTCTCACCTATCATTGGAAAACAGGGACTTCTTCTCTGAATTAACAACTCTTATTTATTATTGAAGAAAACACTAGTGTATTTTAGTCATCTCTCTTTAACAAATTAATTAAATTCCTCCATCCCTCAGCTTAACTTCTAAAGTTTAACAGTTGGTATATTTATATTGCTTATGTAGTTTACATTTACTTTGATAAAGAAAAATCAAGGATTAGTCTGTAAGTAAACAGATAATGTTCTAATTTTGGACAGACATTAACAGTTTAATACACAAGGGACATAGAAATAAGTCATTCAAAAGAAACAACAAAACACTAAGAAGGAAACAAAGAAGACCAGAATACATCCTCTTCAAAAGCATCCCCTTCAGCAGCCAACATACAGATAAACAAGGATTAACACCAGACAAACAATGAAGCAGAAAACTATACCCTAATCAAAGAACTACCAAAGAGAAAACTACACCCTTACCAACTCTGGCATAGCAAGCTACTATATATAAACAGAAAGCAAACCTCACTTCCTTATGTGAGTGTGTATTTATGTATGCATGTATGTATATATTATGGGCAACATACAAATTTAATAAATTAATTATTATATTTTTCTTATATAGTTCCTGTAGATCTAAGCCCTGAGGAATTCTAGAGTCAAATTCCTACTTCAGCTTTCTTGAATGAGACAAAACATTGGATACCTAAAGTCTGCAATATTTTCTTTATGTTCAATGTCTGCTTATAAGGGAAGGTAAATAAATAGCTTTATTTTTTTGTATTTAAATTGATTCACTGAACAATTCCAGTGTATTTGCTCTACATTCCAAGCTGCCCCTCCCCCCATTCCCTGATTCTTTCCTACAAAACCACCTGCCTCCTCTTGATAATTGAAAAGAAGTTACACAGGGAAATCTCTCAAAAACAACTGAATGAACAGGAAATGATCTCCCACTGGTGAATCATGAAATGTCCATCCTGGACTATTAAGGAGAAATGGAATATTCAGATGTTGTCACAACATTTTTTTAAACCAGATCATAAGTAATATATTAATATACTAGCACTGATACTAGCACTGATGATATACTAGCACTAATTGGATAATGAAACATCTGCAAGCAAACAACCAAACTCAGAGAGCACCAAGAACGCCATAGTTTACTATATTTATTAGGATTGTTCATCCCAGGCTGTAGCACTTCAGTCATCAAAAGTCAAATGCATGCAGCCCTAACATTTGAAATAAAGCTCTGCTTTCTACCAATATATATATTCCATTGAAATCATGTCAGAGTATATTCATGAAATGGAATAGGGCATAGCAACAGGTCAGCCAATGAGGGCTGTTTGGTAACTGAAGCATAGTATTTGTTGTATGGGACCACAAGAGACAGTTTAGAGCCTGGGTGTGGCTTAACTGTTCTGTATATAAGCTTGAGGGCATTAGCTTCTTTATCTTCCATTTTGTCTTCCGCATTTTGTGCAGTGTTTGTATTGTTTGCCTTATGCATTGGCATTGTATATAAAGAAGTTTCTTACATAATTTGAATCCTGCTTAATAGTCTGCTTGTGTGTGCTGCAACAAACTCTGACAAATCAGATGCCTTCTTTCTACATTATTGTATACAGATCACTTCCAGTCCTTTTATTATTTTTGGTTTTGTTAAAAAGAAAGAGAAATGGTCATATCTCTATGCCTTTTTAAGAAATTCCCCATCATTACACAGAAGTGTAAAAAAATAGAAAGGAGAAAGATGTTTTAGGCCCTCTTGAAGTCAAGGATGCAAGGGACAAATCAACTTAAAGAGGAGTTGAAGAGGAATTGAGTGCTTGAATTTCAAATAAAAATGCAACCCAGTGGGATAATCATTTTCTGGAATGCTTTACATTCCCGGTTGTTGTTTTTACCTTTGCGTACACAAAGTGTGCTATTCAAAGCAAGTGGCTGATGTCTGGCATCATTATTTATTATTCTTCAGATGATGAAAGAATGTATTGTAAGTCTATATCTGTATAGGTTTTAGGGCATTGAGCCTGTAATTGCAATCCAAAGCATGAATCTAATGACAAAGCTTCTGGGATACTTATTCAGAAAGTTAAAAGAGTGGCAGAAAACTCTTTATAGAACAGAGCAGTAAAGTTATAGGTGAGACCTTTCAAATGTTGCACCTTGAGATTTAAACCACTTACCAATGCCTGAAACTCTCATCTACAATCTGATAGCAATTTGTTCTTCTACTCAGTTTTCTGATTTAAAGATTGGTGCAAGGACTTGGATAAAATGTTACCAAATGCAAACATTAACTAAGATCTCTAGACAGTACACAAATCTGACTCTAAATCAACTACAAAAACTCAAGGATTTTTGTAAGGTATCAAAAATATATCTGAACAATTTAACAAGTGAAAGATGTTTATTTATATTTTTGTAAAGTATCAAAAAATATATCTGAACAATTTAACAAGTGAAAGACGTTTATTTGAAAAAAAATGACTCACATGGCAACAAGGTCTAAGACTACTAAATGAAGGAACTAAAGTAAAGCAATTTTTAGAGGAGATGCAATTCTCGCACCAGAAAGATCTTAATAAAGAACGGTGACCTGTCAGAACAGGGTTCTAGAAGTAATGGTGTATTTTCCAGGAAACACTGTATAGGAAATGCACAAGGAAGATCTGTCTCACCCACCAATACTAACACAGAGGTGGGGAACTACGGCCCCTTTATGACTTGTGGACTTCAACTCCCAGAATTCCAGCATGGCTGGCTCAGGAATTCTGGAAGTTGAAGTCCACAATTATAAAAGGGCCATTGTTCCCCGTCCCTGCGCTAACACTTCCAGAGATGGGATTCAGCCGGTTCTGTCCAGTTCAGGCGAACCAGTAGTGGTGACTGTGGGAGGCTCCGCCCACCTGCCTGGACATAATGTGCGAGCACTGTGCATGCGTGGATGGCCATATGCATGCACAGATGAGGTGCAAGAACTCACATTTGTGAACTGGTAGGGAAGGGAAGGAAATCCCACCTCTGCTTGACTTCACTATTGTAGTCACCTCCCTATCCCAGCTAAAGACAAATCAGATTAGTCCTTTTAATCCTACTCTTCAGGAAAAGTTATGTGGACTTTCATGCTGCAGTGCTACATAATATATACTACTAGGAGCCACCAAAAAAAGGTACCAGACTTTGAACTAGGAGTGGGTTCTAAATTTTTTTACTACCAGTTCTGTGGATGTGGCTTATTTTGTGGGTGTGGCTTGTTGGGGGGGTAATGTGACTGGGCGGGTGTGGCCAACTTTTTTTAAAAAAAAACTTTTAAAAGCATTTTTTCTACAACCTTAAGAGGTTGTAGAAAAAAATGTTTTTAAAAGCCTCTGACAATCCTAGCTGAGCCACGCAATCATCAGAGGTTTTTTGTTTTTACTTTTAAAAGCATTTTTTTGGCTGAAGAGGTTGTAGAAAAATGCTTTTAAAAATAAAATTTAAAAAAGCCTCTGATGAGGTGGGCGGGGTAAGCTAGCGGCGACCAGTGTGGCCAGCCAATGTTACTACTGGTTCTTTGAACTACTACAAATTTTTACTACTGGTTCTTGTGAACTGGTGCGAACCGGGAGCAACCCACCACCGCTTTGAACTATCAGGTCAGCAATAAATAATCCTGAATAGGATTCACATCTCACATGGCGTCTGCTGGAACTCTCTGAATAACTGGGGCAGAACATCCATCCCTCAGTGTGACTGAAGGGTCCGACATCAAACTGTAGATCACATCATGACCAGCTGTAAGCTGACAACATATAGTCGTCCAGTATTTGATTTTTTAAAATATAAATGATGCTGTGTTTCAATGGTTAGATGGCCTAGACCAGTGGTGTCAAACTCACATCGAGACTTTTTCCCCCTTCACTAAATTTGGCATGGGCATGGCCAGATCATGATGCATCCGGCCTGTGCACCGGGAGTTTGACAGCCCTGGCCTAGACATTGATACTTGGAACGAGATCATTTTAAGAGCTTTGGTGGCACAGCGGACTAAAGTGCTGTTAATTAGTACTTAGCTGCCAGCTGCCTGCAATTACTGCAAGTTCAAATCTCACCAGGCTCAAGGTTGACTCAGCCTTCCATCCTTCCGAGGTAGGTAAAATGAGGACCCGGATTGTGGGGACAATAAGCTGACTTTGTATAAAAAAGAACACCGCTTAGGGGGAGCCGAAAGCCTTACTAAGCAGGTATATACAAAAGTATGAAGGCTATTGCTTAACGCATTATAAGCCGCCCTGACTCTCCGGAGAAGGGCGGCATATAAATCAAACCAATAAACAATATATTTTATTGTGTTTACTGACCTAGGTGAAATGTTGCTAGTCCATATATGACACTAAATAAATAAATAAATAGACTGTTCTGTATAGCTATACTGGTAGTCCTTGACTTACAACAGTTCATTTAGTGACTGTTTGAAGTTACAACAGCACTGAAAAAAAGGATTTATGACCATTTTTTAAACTTATGACCAATGCGGCATTCCCATGATCATGTGATTTATGTACAGATGCTTGACAATTGACTCATACTTATGATATTTGAATCTCCTAGGGTCAGGTAATCCCCTTTTATGATCTTCTGACAAGCAAAGTCAATGGATCTGCTGGATTCACTTAAAAACCATGTTGCTAACTTAACAACTGTAGTGATTCACTTAACAAAGGAGGCAAGAAAAATCGTAAAATGGGGCAAAACTCAGTTAGCAAGATAAATTTTGAGTGCAATTGTGTTGTGGTAGCGCAGTGATTAGAATGCAGTACCACAGGCTACTTCTGCTGCCTGCCAGCTGCCCTCAATTTGGCAGTTCAAATCTCACCAGACTCAAGGTTGATTCAGCCTTCCATCCTTCTGAAGTTGGTAAAATGAGGACCCAGATTATTGGGGCCAATGTGCTGACTCTGTAAACTGTTTAGAGGAGGCTGTAAAGTACTATGAAGTGATATGTAAAAGTTGTGGCCGCCAGCTGCCAGCGGAGGCAGATTCAGACAATGAGGAGGTTGGGGAGGAACTTGGGCCAGTTCTGGAGTCTGGAGAAGGCTCTGATGGATGCTCTGCATCAGATGCAGAGATAGAGCCAGGGCCGCCAACATTTCCCAGGCACTGGAGAGGCAGCTGCCTTTGGAGGCTGAGATAAGTGGGGAGGAAGAACAGCTGGGGCCTGTTCCATATGCACATACGCGCAGAGCTGTTACAAGAGGACAAGGAGTTCACTCGGGAAGCAAGGCACATGTGGACGCTGAATGGCCTCTCCCTGGCTGGGAAATAAATAGAAGGAAAGGGGAATGGTGGTTGTAGGAGACAACCATTCGGATTTCTGAAGATTTGGTTCATTGTGTTTCGTGCCTCAGAGACTGCTTGCCAGAACTTAATGTGCAGTTTACAGCTGGGAGCTCACAGTCTGGCAAATATCGCAAGGAACTGATAAGGTTTGTTACTGCAGTTAACTCTTTGAAGGACTATTGACTGGACTTCTCAGTGTGTGAATGCCATTAATTCACAGGAGATAAATAAAGAAGGGTTTTTTGGGACAAGGAGTCTCTTTCTTGTTTCTGCTAAGGCTGGGCAAGAATAATAAGCCTAAACGCTACTGCTATTCTGGACGTAAGTCGAGGACTACCTGTATGCTTTGGGACTTTCTCTAGAATAAGCAAATATGGTCCTGTCCTGTAACCTTCATTCAATATAGTCAGTTTATGAGCTGCGGTGGCACAGTGGTTAGAATGCAGTACTGCAGGCTACTTCTACTGACTGCTGGCTGCCAGCAGTTTAGCAGATCGAATCTCACCAGGCTCAAGGTTGACTCAGCCTTCCGTCCTTCCGAGGTGGGTAAAATGAGGACCCAGATTGTTGGGGGCAATATGCTGACTCTGTAAACTGCTTAGAGAGGGCTGTAAAAACACTATGAAGCAGTATATAAATCTAAGTGCTATTGCTATTTATTGAGTCAGGACTCTTAAAACTCACCAAGAACTTGTTTCCATCCAGAAAACTTTCTCATTCCAAAATCTTACCTGACAGCCGCTCGGTCTATGTTTTTATTAGTAGCTATCAGTTGGTGAAACTGAAGATGATGATGATGATAACTGTTATTACTGCCAAATCTCTAGAATAAGTTATGGATTTTTAACCATTTTTTGCAGGATGGAAGATGAAAGGTGTCTTTTACACAAGCTGGGTAAACAACCGTCTCTAGGGAGCTCGATGGGGAAAAGGGATAAATAGCCTTTATAGAACTCTTATCTGGTGAGAATCTGTATGCTATGAAAGAAGTATTAAGGCATATTTTTGGATGTAGTTTTAAAACATTTAAAATGTATATAAAAGCAGCAGGGGACACCTTTAAAGTTATTTAGCATGAAAGTCCAATAAAACCTCCTTAGGTTTCGGCAGTGTGAAGTGATCTCTTTCACAGTAGGTATTGTTAGCCAATTCTTATATTCAGAAGTATTTGGAACAAAGGCCCTGTATTTAATGATCTATGTCAAATCAAAGAAAGGTGGAGTAGGGAAGGACTGATTTTGCCACTCACTGGGATTTACATGTAGTGCAAATTCAACCTGAAAATGAGGCTTATTTTGTCCAAGGTTGCTTAAGAAGGATGTAAAATAAAATAAAATAAAGCAAGGTATGAAAGGTGGGGGAAGGACAGAAAAGGTCATGGGCAAACCCACACACTTTAAAATACAAAGCTTCTTGATTAGGCATTCTTTGCTGTTGGGAGATGGCTGGAGTACTTTTGGAGTAAGTGCTTCCTGTTGGGGGAACATAATGGAAGCAGTCAGCTTTCATCAGTCATTGGATCCCTCCTCAGGAGAAGTCACTCCCACCAAAATCAAGGGAATCCACTTCACATAATGGACCGAAGATTGGAGCACAGGAGATCATCAGGCACCTCCCCACACCCTCATCCCCGCCTACGGTTTACAAGAGGGATACACGCAGGGAAATGCAACACACCAGCAGAAAACCTATTCCAGTTTGTTTCTCCTTCAAAGAAACCTCTCTTGTGTAGGCGACAGTGAATTCATTGATTGTGTTTTGTTTCAAGTGGCTAAAAATTGTTTGTGTGGGATTGTATTGGTCCTTGTAACAACCCCATGGGGTAATCTGGATTTATTTTGGTTGTTATATTTAATTCCCTTTTTTCCCCATTATGGATAACAAATCAGCACTACTAAGTTCCTTAGCAATCTCCCAAGAAACCCAACTACCTCTAAACGTGTTTTAGTTTATGTCACGTTGATTCAACATGAATGTTAGTGTCACAAATTTAGTATGGACTATATGGAGCATTAGACAATTTGTCCCAAAGAATATAGGTATAAATGCTCCATGAAGGGAAAATTGAGTAATGAATGTAAAACAATCAGATGGTTAACAAGTGTAGGGAGAGCTAAACACAAGATAGAGATATAGAGATGAATGTAAATGATTTCAAGGAAGATTTGGTGGAGGGGGGCACTTGAAGGACTTATAAATGACAACATTAATAGCATGGACATAACAGAAGCTGGGTGGAATTTGTGAAATATTGATATATTCTTAGAAAAATTACATACAAATCTATTCTTAATCATGCCAAAATGTCATTTGTGGAATATGGAGTTTAGGTCTCTATACTTGAAACCTACTTTTCAGTATGCTAGGAAAAAAAAAACTTCCTAATTTTTCAGCTCAGCAGTGAAACCAATTGCTTAGGAAGGGAATAGGCTCCCATTCAGTGGCTTCATTCAAGATAGTTATTTGTATTCAATGGAGCAACATTTTTCATAAAAGTTTAAATTGGGGTCCTTTACTGAGTGCAGGATTGGACTCAAAGATCCAAATTATCCCTTACAGTCCTACAATTTTAGGAAAGATAGGAAATCCGTGATCCATTGGGTCATCATTTCACTGATATTTCCTTACCTAAACAGAGGAACAGAATGACCATGGGTGGCAAAAAAAAAAAAAAAAAAAAAAAAAGCAGTAGGAGCAGGAATGACTTCTGACCTTCTGTTGGCTTCCCTATTGATTTTCCTTATGTGAAGCTGGCAGTGAGTTTTGGGGATTTTCCTTCCTTCCTTCCTTCCTTCCTTCCTTCCTTCCTTCCTTCCTTCCTTCCTCCCTCCCTCCCTCCCTCCCTCCCTCCCTTCCCTTCCCTTCCCTTCCCTTCCTTTTCTCTCTCCTTCTCCCTGTCATTCTTTCATTATCTTCCATCCCTTCCTTTCCCACCATTCTCCTCCATTTCCTAAAGCAGCTAAGGGGAACTAGTGATGCTATAGAGCCTGCTAAATGGCTATATGGATTGTACTATATGGATTTTGCGCTCCTGCAGATTATGTTGTGGGAGGTTCATCACTGGAGGCTTTCAAGAAGAGATTGAACTGCCATTTGTCAGAAATGGTGTAGGGTCTCTGCTTGAGCGGGGGTGGGGTGGGGGTTGGGCTAGATGTCCTATAAGGTCCCTTCCAACTCTGTTAATCTGAAATCTATTTCTATTCAGGATTTAAGGGTGTTTTTTTTTAATTTGATCTATATCCCGTTAAGCAATAGCCTTCATACTTTTGTATATTTATACAAAGTCAGCTTATTGCCCCCACAAACTGGGTCCTCAATTTACCTACCTTAGAAAGGATGGAAGGCTCAGTCAATCTTGAGATGGTGAAATTCAAACTTACAGTAATTGCAGACAGCTGGTGTTAATCACAATGCTTTTAGTCTGCTGAGCTATCCAGGCTCTCTAACAGGTTAATGTTTTATAGTTAATTGGTTTTATTTGTTTGGGTTATTTATTCATATTTGTATTTTTTGTTTGTTATTTTTACTATGTGAGGCACCCAAAGTCACATATATGAGATGGGCAGCTATATGGATGGATGGAGGATGGATGGATGGATGGAGGGATGGAGGGATGGATGAAAAATCTTATTCCTGTCTATGTAAATTTCCTTTTGATTTATCAGGCTTTGGCATTTATTGTATAAGTATCCTTTTTTCCCTTTGTTTTTTTTTAAACACCAAACACTATGTAAAAAACCTGGGTCTTAGTAAAGTGCAGTAATGATCATCTAAAATGTGAAAGACAATTATAGCTGCCAGCACCATGGTGTAGAGGCTTTGAAAAGGTCACTGGGGATATCTCTTTGTCCACCTAACAAGCCGATGAAAGTTTTTTGATCAAATGATTTTTCCCCCTGGATAAGTGCCGGAGTTTAGAGAATGCTTCAAATTATAAAGAGTATAGTATACACCCTGGTTATTCAAAGGTGTGCCTCCCTCCACTAAGGAGTAGCATTATGCTTGAATTAGCTCTGACAGCTCTCACAAAGACAGGAAGTGAGAGAAGTTAAAGACCCAAATAATTTCAGAATGGTTGTTTACCACACCACTGATATCTGTTTTCTGAAAAATCCCACTCCAAGTTCAATGTAGTTTTATCCAGAAAGAAAAGAAGGGACAAACCATTTTGACTTGTAGTTGCTAAACATATTATTACTCCTACAATCCTCTCAGTAACTAGAGTGATAATTTCTGCAAAGGGAAACAGAATCTACTCTTGTAGAGCTAAGCTTCTTACACAGTTTACAACTTTGCTTTCCTGGGATTTAATTCTTCCCCCTCCCATGGATTGAAGGCTTCTTAGATGTGCATGAATGGCCCCTAATGTGATTGTAATCAAGTGGGGAATTTGAATTTAGAGTCGTAGCATAGATGATCCTGAAACCTGCATAGGCTGCTGGCTTTTAGTTATACCATCAACCTGCATACCAGAGGTGGTATTCAGCAGGTTCTGACCAGTTCTGGAGAACCGGTAGTGAAAATTTTGAGTAGTTCGGAGAACCGGTAAATACCACCTCTGACTGCCCCTGCCCCCATCTATTCTCTTCCTCTTGAGTCCCAGCTGATCGGGAGGAAATTGGGATTTTGCAGTAACCTTACCCTGGAGTGGGGTGGGAATGGAGATTTTACCGTATCCTTCCCCTGCCACGCCCACCAAGCCACACCCACCAAGTTATGTCACACCCACAGAACTTTGAATCCCACCACTGCTGCATACTTATTCATAGAAATACCTTCCTGTATTGAATTCTACAAAATAATTCTAAGAAAAGCATTCTAAGAAAAGCATTGCCTGGACCAGCCCCATAATCAGTTGTGTTGGGAGTACAAAACCCCCAAATTTTCACCCAATATGATCAGAGTAGGTTAGAAAAAAAATCTACTGCAACCTTCCAGGTTCTTATCAAAATAATATATGCACACATAACACGAGCCAAGGTTTTACATTAATTTGACACAGTTTCATAAAATCTCATAACAAAGCACCTCAATCTGGGAAGACTGGCAAAATGTGATGAGATTTCATTAGGAAGTTTTGGAATTTTTACAGAAGACCTGAAGGTTCTTTGATATTCTAACATGAGACCTGATGAAAGTTTTGTAAACCTTGTGGGGGTGGGGGAGGTCTTAGTGTGCTCCAAGTCATGATAGTGAGATCCACATTACCATATTACTCACCACTCCTCTAGTTGTGGAATACTTCCTACATATCTATGAGGAAGGAAGGGGTGTCTTTCTGGTTTAAATTTCATTTTGAACTTTGCCCCTGATTTATTCTTTCTTTGACTCTCTTTCAAGAATGCAATATAAAAAGTGTCACTCTGGAGCCCTAAGATGAAACAGTAGTTCTTAGAAAAATGAATGCTGAGAGCAATTTCACACTTGAACTTTTCTCACTGGTGTGGTTTTCTGTTCTTATTGTGTATATTGGTTGCCCAATATTTGCAGCAGAAGAGAAATGAATTGTAACCTGTCTACGTGTTGCCTAAGCAATCAGGAAAAGTAATTCCTGATATGGCAATAACAACAGCAGCACACAAATACAGGGAGTCCTTGACTTATGACCACAATGGAGCCCAACATTTCTGTTGCTAAGCGAAACATTTGTTAAATGAATTTTGCTCTGTCCTCAGTTTGAGTCAAGTTGCCAAGTGTTCTGCCCCAGCTACCAACCCCAAAGAACACAGCACACACAAAGTCTATACAAAACTTAAATTTACTATAACTCAGTCTTTTCCAAACAAAGGCTGTTAATAAACTTTCTTAACAGCCTACAAGAAACCAAAGATAAAGCAATCACAATCTTTCTAAGGTTGGCAGAAAGCACAGAGCAATTTTGTAGAGAATCCAGACGCGAAGGAGAATGAACTAAAGTTGTTCCCTACAACTTGCTTCAGTCAGCATTCCTCCTTAAATAGGCTAAGGGAGTGGCCAATTAGCCCCAAGCCTGACTCGCGAGGAGACCTCCTCCTGAGGAGACACTCCTGCCTTTTGGCAGCTCTGCGCACCCGTGCATTGAGAAGAGGCTCCTCCTCTTCGTCCTTTTCACTTAAAGGAGCTTCTGGAGGTTCTGAAGACCCTGGCTAAATCCCTGCCTCTGGTACCACATCTTCTCCAGCCTCCTCATTGTCCGACTCAAGCGCCAGCTGCACAGGCTGCTGGTGTAGCACCACACCAGCCTCCTCGCTGTCAGAATCAGCTACAATCTGCACAGGCCGCTGACAGGCCACAACACCAAGCATCTGAATTTTGGTCACGTGACCATAGGGATGCTGCAATGATCATAAGCGTGAAAAAGGATCATAAGTCACTTTTTTCAGTGCCGGTTACTAAGTGAAATGTTGTAAATCAAAGATTACCTGTATCTTATTAAAAACAGTCTATGAAATGGTTTAGAAAGAGACCATTGTTCTCCCAATATCCCCCTACATTGCAGCACTATATTGTATTTGTGATCTTTTATTTTCTGAACTATATTGACTTGTAATATGCCATTCCAGTAAAACATGGTTTAATGGCAGATGAGTAAGTTCAAATGTATGTAACTTTCTGTTTTCAGTCCTTCTCAGCTTTCCTGACAAGCTTCTGCAAATATTTTGTTTTCTCAAATCAGTTTCTACCATGCTGACATGAAACTACTTCTAGAAGCTGGGGTCTAGAACAGTGGTGGGTTGCTACTGGTTTGCCCCAGATTGGGCAAACCGGTAATGGCGGTGGCAGGAGGCTCTGCCCATCTGCCCGGATATCTCTGCGCATGCACAGATGTGTTGTGTGTGCATAACGTGCCCACAAGAGAACAGTAGCGAACAAAATTGAAACCCACTACTGGTATAGAAAATCTTCTCCATGATTCATTGCAAGGACCAATTACATCTGAGCACAGGCCATGCAAGTCTTGACTTATATTCAATCAACCTAAGGCAAAATAGACAAAATGTCGATTATCACGCAATCCAGTTGTGGCTAAACTTTTTATTATCCGCTGATTTCAAATTTTTCAACCCATTTCCCTTTCAAAGAATTTTCACCTATGTACAATTTGCAAACTATTTTCTTCATCAAATACCTATTTATCTGTTTTTGGATTTGGTTCATGAATTTTCTGATCCATATTCCTTTACACATGACCAGTCTTGACCCTGCTTAATATTTGCTGCAAACTTTTCAGCTTTTCAGTCAAGGTATTTCACGATCTGCATAGAAAGGTATAAGCATTTCATGTCCCCAATTAGAAGAGCTCTAACATTATCCAAGTGTTCATATATATACATAGAGAGAGGTCTTGTGATTAAGACACATGTACACACACACAAATTTTATTTCTGCATTGACCTATACATAATCAATACAATCAATACCACACACATACCCGTCCTTATGCATATACATAATTATTTTAGTCCTTGTTTAACTTTACATCATTCACTAAGCATTCCATCTACGTTCACACTTGCTTCCATCATACACCATTCTTATTTCACCAACCAAACAACCTCCCACTTCCTATTTGAAGTCATTTATTATATCATACATTTTCTCTAAACCAGGGGTGTCAAACTCACAGCCTGTGGACCGAATGCCCACCTCCTGTTTAACAAAAAGGAAAAAAGTTGTGATATGTCATGTGATGATGTGTCGTCCCAAGTTTGACACCCCTGCTCTAAACCAACAAATGTGCAATACACCAGGGGTGTCAAACTGGAGGCCCATGGGCCGGAAGCATCATGCGCAGGCCATGCCCACCCAGCTCTGCTAATGCAAAAAAAAAAAAATCACTATACATCACATGACGCAATCAAGTTTGACACCCGTGCAATAGATCTTTTTCACATTTGTACGTTACTAAAGAGCAAATATCTGGTTTGCTGACCCTGCAAGGCATAAACCAGTACTATACAATACTGCCAGATTTGCCGGATTGTGTTGAACACTCATAACAGAAAGAACAAAAACAACAACAGCAACAGAATATATATATGGAGTGTTTTTCAAATCAAATTTGACTTAAGAACTTTCTGCAATAAATGCTGTATTGTAGAGGTCCATTTAGTGGGACCAAGAAGAAGGATTCTCTCTGTGGTGGCTCCCCCCGTATAGAATATCATCTCTACAGAAATAAATCTGGCCCCCTACTTTGACACTCTTCCAAAAAGACCAGAAGATATGATTTTACCAAAAGACCTGGAGTCCATCAAGTTGTTGGTTTGATTGTTGTTACTGGGGGTGCGGGGTGGGGATTTACCAGGTCTTGTATTTGGGGTTTTATTTTATTTTTATTTTTATAAGCCATCCAGAGTCACATAACAACATAATGTAATGTAATGTAATGTAACATAACACAACACAACATAACACAACATGACACGACAGCAACATAAATATGCTGCCTACTGTGGAGGAATGATTGGTGACATTGATGGAAGTTGCTGAGATGCCCAACCTGATTTTTTATTTCATCCCCAAAAGACAATATCTACCTTTATTGCCAATGGAAAACCCTTTATAGACTTTTTCTGTGAAACAGGAAAAAAATGGCCTTATGATTTATGATTTTGATAATTAGAAAGAATAGATTTTAGAGGAATAGAGATGTTTTAACCTTAGAGCAAGAGATAAATTTATAATTCTACTTATGACACCTATAAAGAAGATCAGAAGCTATATCTTTTTTCTTTCTTTGCTTTTGCACTTTAAGCTTTTTCTTTGATTTCTTTTTTTCCCTTACTCTCTAGTAATCTCTATTAATTTTTGTCTCCTTTCTTAAAATTGTGTGTGTGTGTGTGTTCAGCCTATTTTTCTAATCATATTGACACCTAGATCTTTTGAAGCCATTGGGTTTTACATGATTCTGACTGTGATTTGAAAGGTCAGTTTGGAAGCCATGAGAAGATTTAATATTAAAGGGGCAATCAGTGTTGCTGGCAGGAGATTTATGATCAGAATGTTGACATTTTAAAACAGTTCAGAACAACTAGTTTTGTGTCCGTATGTATTGTGTTGGGATGTCTGAGAAGGTGACATCTTGAGATCCTGATGTGAAATGTCTCCCACGAGTCTTCTTTTTTTGCCAAAGGGAATTGTTCCTCTCCACAATTAATGAAACTATTTGCCATTTCCTGTCTTTTTGAAGAGGGAATAATAGCAATAGCAGTTAGACTTATATACTGCTTTACACTGCTTTACAGCCCGTTCTAAGTGGTTTACAGAGTCGGCATATTTCCCCCAACAACAATCTCATTTTAACAACTCAGAAGGATGGAAGGCTGAGTCAACCTTGAGCCTGATGAGATTTGAATTTCCAAATTGCAGTCAGCAGTCAGCGGTCAGCATAAGTAGCCTGCAGTACTGCACTCTAACTATTGCACCATTGTAATACATGAGGGGGAATATCCCCAAAATTGTATTAGTTCATTGTTAAATAAAATAGAGAGAAACAGATCAATGTTCTCCCATCCTATGCTAAGGAAAACACAGGTAATCCTAACCTGCTCACTTGAATGACACATTCATTTTGCATAGCTAGACTAATGCAGCCCAATGCAGATTTCTATTCTCGTAAATATTGTGGGATCCTTGGTGCTCTCTGAGTTTGGTGGTTTTCTTGGTGGTTTTCTTTACAATTCATTAGCAAATTAGGTAACTATCGGTGCAATGTGTGTTTTGCTCATACCTTTCCTCATGTATTTGCAAATAGATATCTGACCAGTGGATTTCTCATCACAAAACTAGCAGAGAAAAATATATGATTGTTGATGCCTAAAAATACACATGAAATAATTGACAAACTAGAAAACTGGTGTCATGACGTTCTTATTAAAAACTAGGAACAACTCTGGTGCTCTCCAAGCTTGGTTGCTTCCATTACCCAAATTATGTAACCTCCTCAGTGCACTGATCATGTTACCTAGTTTGGGTAATGAAACATCTGGAAGAACACCACCAAACTCAGAGAGCACCAAGGACCCCACATTTCAAGCCTGAGCTACAACTATTCTCTTCTATGGGTCCCATAAATATTCTCTGAAAAATATTAGGTTTGCATATAGGTCCTTGGAGGGAAACAGGATTACTTATGGGTATTTTTTGATTATATCTTCCCTTTCTGAAGCATAGAAATAATTGTTACAAATCCAGCCACAAGGCTGTGTCAACTGTATCCTCTGGATATCATTACATTATATTGCCCAAGAAATACAGCCAGCTGAGCCAATGGTGAGGACTGTGATTTGCCAACTTTTCTACTGATTCAAATAATTTATCTGGAAATATGTGCTTTTGGGATATCTAACATAGAGCTGATGTTTCAAAATTCATTAGCTCTACCTAAATCCACTACCAGGTCCCACTTAATAAATTTAAAAATCACTGTCTTTTAATATATAATTTCATGTTTACTTACTGTATCATTTTTATAATATTTCAGTGAACAAAGAATTGAGGAAATAAACAGAAAAATCTGTGTGTTTTATACAGGACAATCCACTCTTTTCTTCATTTACTATAGAAAGTTTACAACCTATAGTTTCGACTTGTTGTAGCAGATAATAAGACTTTAGCAAACAATTGATTCTTCTCTTGGGGTCCAAAACCTATTTTTCAAATGTACATAAATGTCTTTTGTCTATATATATGTGTGTGCTGAGAATGTAAAGACTTTTCTTTAAAGAAAAAGCACAATGGTACCACAGTTTTATTACTATTATTTTTAATTTATTCTCTGCGCAGCTTGATTTTCTACTAGAAAAAGAGGCTTTTTTTTAAAAAAGGCTGTGAATAATCCATCTCAACCCATCCAAAGATTGGGTGAAAATGACAGAATGATGTGACAAAATACCATTTGTCTGAAGGGATTGGAAAAGACCATTTGCCACCTCTGGACTTAAAGGAGCTTTACTGTTCTTCTCCATAAACTTGGCATCTTTTGCTACTTGTTCCTATAAGTCAACTGCAAATCCTGAACTGATGGGCTATAACAGAAGACTTTCATCACAGGCACCTTAAGGTCATTGCTGTCAACATAGGCAGCCCTTGTTGATTTTATGAATACTCAGAAACATCCAGCGGAATTTTTTGTTCTAAAATGAAACATGATGCAGTCCATACTTTATTTATTTCTACCATCCTATCCCATATCTATTCACCAGGGGCCTCATTTTCTATGCCTATTTCCAGGAAAATGCTGGTTTTTGACCAGTGTTTACTAATTACAGCTAGAGAGATAGAGACATAGATAGATAGATCTTATATTTATATTATCTATCGATCAATCGATCGATCGATCGATCGATCTCTCTCTCTCTCTCTCTCTCTCTCTCTCTCTCTCTCTCTCGTCTATCGATCTAGATCTAGACTAGAGATATACAGATATACAGAGATATAGATATAGATACATAGTATTCTTTTCTTGTGCTTTATCAGTTTTATATTTGTGTCAGCTTGGCTATTTAGGTAGATACAGTTTAAAATGATAGAACATGTGTAAATTATCAAGAAAGATGAGGAAGACACAGTTAAAATAATATTCAAGTACAAGTTTATAAACTTTTCATAAGTTCATTTGGGTATAGGAGAACAGCTAAGAATTGGTGAGAAGAATTCATACAGTTAAATTATTTTTCTAGGATGAGGTGGTTGTAGTTCTTTTTGAGTCAGAATTGACTCCTAGTGATTGCCTGGATGAGTCCTTGCAGTTTTCTTGGCAAGAACATTGGAAGTGGTTTGCTGTTATCTTCTTCCTATGGCTGAGAGAACATGACTGGCCCAAGGTCACCTAAGGCCCAAGGTTACTTAAGGTGGAACTAGAACTCCCAGTCTCCCAGTTTCTAGCCTGATGCTTTAACTCAGAGCTGTCAAATTCATGGCCCATGGGCCAGATATGTTATGTGCTGGCCACACCTACGCCCGGTTTACCAAAGGAGAAAAAAGTCATGATATGTCATGTGATGATGCTGTGATGATGTGAGATTAACACGCCTGCCTTAACTACTACTCTAACTATGGTCTCAGGATGAATTTAGAAAATAAGAAAGCTAAAGATGGAGATTTCGGCACATTGGACAGCTCAGTGAAAGTTAACAACTGCCTGATGCTAGATTGAGTTTCATTTTAACATAAAACTGTCATATACTCCCTCCGTACTTTGTGCCAAAGGGAGGAAAGGAGACAAGGAAGAAATGAGGAGAAAAGTGGGTGGTGAAATATTATGGCTCTGGGGTTGGCATTTCTCAGCTCAGAAGTCTTACATTTCAGCAACCAAAGACAGCAACAAGGACATTTTTTGGTAAAACTCCCCACTTCCTTTAAATTGTCTGTACTGCATGTATGTTGGGACGGTTGGGGTGCATGTATGTTGGGACAGTTGGGGTGAAACTATCCTTCATGCCTGACATGGCATGAAGGATATTTCAACCTCCTTTATGAAGGAGGTTGAAATATCAAAAGAAAATTTGTTTGGAGAGGAAACAAAGAAATAGCTCCTGCTACTGTTTGTTTGGAGAGCTATTTACAAAGAAATAGCTTCTGCTACTGCCTACCACTACTATAGGTAAGGAATATGCTCTATCTACATTCACATCTATATTCACATGTATCTATATCATCTGTCATCTATACCATCATCTATTTATATCTATTATTGACTGTTTTTATATAAAAGATATACTTGAAAGAATATAAAGAAAAGTTAGGAGAAGGAAACAAAAGAAAAAAGTTAAAGCAATACAGGTAAAGAAAGAAAATAAGAGAAAGAGATAATTAAAGCAACAATTTCTGATTTTTGCAGCAATTACAAGCAAACTGATTAACCCTCTTTCAAACTGCATTACAGAGATCACTTCTGTCCCATATTTAACACCTCTTTCAACCAACAAATACAGACATCATACTTTCCCCAATTTTCAGTAAGATGTCCATTAGGTGTTTCCAGTCTTTTACAGAAGTACTAGTTGTTTTATCCCTTGCCAGGCAGCTTAGTTTTGCCATTTCTGGGGCCATCTTTTCAATCTATTCCTCCACTGTGGGCATTTCAGTTTTTCTTCATTTATTCACATATAATAATCTTGCTGCAATTGCCATATATAAAATCAATCTTCCGAAGTCTCTTCTAAATGATTATCTGTAAGTCCAAATAAAAAAGAACCTTCTGGTTTCGTCTTAATATGTATTTTCAAAATTATTTGTATCAACATATCTATGTTTTTCTTTTTCATAAGCCAACCAGGTATGGTAAGATGTCTCTTCATGCTTTTCACATTTCCAACATTGACTACAAATACATTTATCTCTGGGGTTGTATACCAGCAGTACATCATATTACACACACACACACACACACACACACACACACGTGTGTGTGTGTGTGTGTGTGTGTATGTTTTCTGAGGTTTTCGCGGGTGTTTGTATGTAGGTCACCCAAGGCTCTCTTATATTTCAAATAAAGCTATTCTTTGAGGAATTCAGCTGCCTCAGAGTTCTTGCTTGCAATGGATCTATTTGTTGGAACCCTGACAACTACACTGCTGATTGATCAGTACATTTTTATTTATTTAGTCTATTTAATATTCAATCTTCAACTTGAAACAAGATTTCTTTGCCATTGAATGTCAATCTGTTATTTACACTTTTTTATTCATAATGGGCAACGTTTCATGCAGCAGATCACTTCTGTATTAATGTCTCCAACCATAATTGAATACATTTTTTAAAATCAGAAGCTCTAAAATATCTCTGGCTAGATAAAATGAGCTGGATAAAAAATATATGTAGTGTAGTATTTGAACATAACTGGCTGTGGAAATCAGATCTTATAGGCAAGATAGCAGAATTAAATTTGAAAATCTTTATCCTCTGGAAAGAAGTGCAGCATTAATGTCATCTTCATATTTTGCTTCTATTGCCAATCATTAAGACAAAATATGATACATTTAATATGAAAATATTAAAAACTAAAGGCTATTAGTGGCAGTGTGGCAGCCTTAACTTTCAAGCAAATAAATAAATAAATAAAATAAACCTCTCAATATACTTCAAAAGATGGTTCTGTGGAAAAATTAAATTGTGGCTCAAATGGCTCAAATAATCTGAGTTATTTTAAGTATAATGATCCTTAGCAAGAGGTGAAATATGTAATATATATATGCAAATACAGTATATTACTCTAGTTTATCATGAGAAAATGAAAAAAAAATACAAAAACAATAACAATCATAGCGTCCCTTCACCCAACCATGAAAAATTGGTTGGGACAAACAATAACACCAGATTTATTTCCTTAAAGCAGTTTCCAATTATGTGGAATATAAATAACCCCAATGGATGCAGGAGGAAAAAAATAAACAGTTTCTGAGACTGACTTTTTTGGCAATGCATTTTGTCTTTTAAATTAATGTTTCAAACTTTTCACTCCTGCTTAAAAACGCTGCTTTCTAAAGCCATCAGGAACAACTCCTGTTAAGACTCAAACCAGCCTCTATGTTTTCCTTGATTAGCTGAGAAACATTTTTGTAAGCTATGCAGCAAGGCATGCATTGATATTTCTAAGAGTTGTTTTCGGACATTTGGCTGGTGTAATGCTTGCCATATCTCATCTGAACTTTTCATGCAAACAAATTCATGTGCAGACACCCAGAAAGAGCCACATTAAGCATATATTTCCGTGAAGATTTCTTAGCTGTTTCCCTATGCCATATAAATGAACTCAATCATTTGAATTTTCATATTCTAATCAGAGCTAGTCAGGAATACTGGTAAGGCAAGTTTTAGCAATTAGGTAATTCTTCATAATATGTAGCAGAAGTGTGTACAGAATTAATGAAACAAATAAATATTAGTTTACATTTTAATATTTTACATTGTATCATCTATCTGGAGTGGAAGACTTTTCTGCATAGAGAAGCCATACTTTATTTAATGTTATATCTTCTACTCCAGATAGATGATACAGTGTAAAATATTAAAATGTAAACTAATATTTACTTGTTTCATTAATTGTTTTATTAATTTCCAGGGGGGAAAAATTGGGAAATATATGATACATGGACTAGGCTGGTTTTTATGAAAGGGATTGGTGAGGGATTGATTTGAAATAGATTTATTCAGACTGGCAGAGATTTAATAATAATAATAATAATAATAATAATAATAATAATAATAATAATAAGCTACCATCTCAATGTAACTTTATGTTCTGTAGACAGATAATAAGACTAGTAGAAAATCAAAAATTAACTGCTAAACAAATGAAAATAGCACCCAATAATTCAATCTGACAATAACGGTTAAGCTGTTCTACATTAACATAGTATACAAAATTGTCTGCTACAATGTCTTACCTATCAACGACTTCTTCAGCTTCCAGCACAATAATACACGGGCAAACAATTGATACAAACTCAAGGTAAACCGCTCCAAACTCGAATTGTGGAAAATACGACTTCAGCAACAGAGTGGTCAACATCTGGAATGCTCTACCCAACTTCATTGTTACAG
Source organism: Masticophis lateralis (assembly GCA_030761175.1). Classification (NCBI taxonomy): domain Eukaryota; kingdom Metazoa; phylum Chordata; class Lepidosauria; order Squamata; family Colubridae; genus Masticophis; species Masticophis lateralis. The sequence continues at coordinate 42,242,257 of JAUDYJ010000002.1, read as the reverse complement.
CCTCAAACCCTCACAGCTTCAACCTCAAACTGTCTATTGTGGACCTCACCCAATTCCTAAGAGGTCCATAAAGGAGGCATGCATAAGCGCACCAGCGTGCTTAACGTCCCTGTCCTACTGTCCCCATTTATCTATACTTACTTCTTTTGTTTATGTTTATATTTATACCTATACTTACTATCTTGTACATGTTTGACAGACAAATAAAATAAGATGATAAGTTCTTGAAAAGATATTCCAAAAGAAAAGAGATAAGGGCATATGACAGATCTTCTGAAAAAAGGCCATTTTCACGCACAGGATCCAATATTGAGAAGATTTTGGCTTCAGTTTTCATGGGCCACATTTCCATCACTATGAAAACATTGGTGTTTAGCAAATTACTATATGAGAAGGCTACCCTTAAATAACCAGAGGTATAGAATTCTATAAGGGATGCGGTAGCTCAGTGGCTAACACCCTGAGCTTATCAGTTGAAAGTTCAGCAGTTCAGTGGTTCAAATCCCTAGTGCCGTGTAATGGGGTGAGCTCCCGTTACTTGTCCCAGCTTCTGCCAACCTAGCAGTTCGAAGCACATAGAAAATGCAAGTAAAAAAGTTGGGACCATCTTTGGTGGGAAGCTAACAGCCTTTGGCATTTAGTCAAGCCACCCACATGACCACAGAGACATCTTTAGACAGTGCTGATTCTTTGAAATGGAGATTAACACTGTCCCCTAGAGTAAGGAATGACTAGCACATATGTGTGAGGGGAACCTTTACCTTTACCCTTATAGAACTCTATAAATTAAAACCATCCCTTTGAACTGGACTCAGAAACCTTTCTTTCTTTCTTTCTTTCTTTCTTTCTTTCTTTCTTTCTTTCTTTCTTTCTTTCTTTCTTTCTTTCTTTCTTTCTTTCTTTCTTTCTTTCTTTCTTTCTTTCTTTCTTTCTTTCTTTCCAAAGATAAACTATATTAATTGAATCCTAGACTAGCTGTGGTTTTTGCACTGTCTTCAAATAAATATTAATTGTCTGGCCTAGAGGCTTGCTCATTTACTGTTTTAATTTATATGGCCTTCCATGACTGCGGGTGGCTAGCAACAGTTAAAAACATCATAAAACACATAACTATAAAAAATAACAAACACAATTTAACAGAGATGGAATTACTAGAGCCAAGTTATGCCAATGTAGATTTATCAGTCTTAGTTGATAGAAAGCTGTGGGTGCCAGTAAACCAACTGAAACTTGTGATAAAAATGAATCAAATACCATGTTCAGATTACTAAATAGCAACTTTTCTTAAATATTTATTTGTGATGTCAGGTCACAGGTAAGAAAGTGGGAGGATTGGGTTGTGATGTAACCACATACATTTCATCATTTTCATGTTATCATGATTTATACTGGAGGCCCAGGGATGTTACTTGTCAAAAGACACCTATTTTTGCAAGAAAGCATTTTCAACGTATGTACTCCTCTTACTGGGCCTTGAGTTCATATTATCTCTAATCATAATCCTGTGATCAGGGGACTGGAGCATAAAATATAAAAAGAACAGTTGCAGAAATTGGGTATGTTTAGTTTAATGAAAAGAAGGACTAGGGGTGACATGATAGCAATGTTCTGATATCTCAGGGGCTGCCATAAAGAAGAGGGAGTCAAGCTATTCTCCACCTGAGAATAGCACCTGAGGGCAGGACAAGAAGCAATGGATGAAAACTAATCAAGGAGAGAAGCAACAATTAACCAGTGGAGCAACTTGCCTCCCAAAGTTGTAAATTCTCCAACACTGGAAGTTTTTAAGAAGAGATTGGACAACCAATTTGTTTGAAATGGTATAGGATTTCCTGCTTGAGCAGGGAGTTGGAGTAGAAGACCTCCAAGCTCCCTTCCAATTCTCTATTCTAATCTGTGTTTCGCCAGTTCATTCTCCAAATCAGCCAAGTTAAGATTTCTTCCTCCTTAAAAAAAAACTTAATATCTATGGAGATTCTCAGTTATGGTTGTCCCAAAGGTACTTTTTTTAGAAAGACAATGGAAGCTTCTTGGATGAGAAGGAAAATGTCTTATAGGAAAAATAAAATCCAGTTGTCTTTTGAAAAAGCACATTTGGCTTTAAAAACCCAATATTTCTCATTTTTGGCTTGGAACTGTCTCTCAAAACGTACATGTGAGTCTCCTTATACTTGTATAAGATTCTCCTTTTTGCATGAAGCCTTGAAACAACTTCCTAGTGCAGGGGTCTGCAACCTTCAGCACTCAAAGAGCCATTTGGACCCATTTCCCACAGAAAAAAAAAACGTCGGGAGCCACAAAACCTGGGTGGGGATGGCCAACTTGATGTCACTCACTTCCATAAGTCACATGACCCCTCCTAGCCATGCCTACCCAGCCAGTCATTAGGGCAGAGAACCAGTTGTTAAAAAACACTGGGAACCAGAAAACCCTTTTGACATATCTCTCTCTCCCCTCCCCCCTCTTCCCTCCCTCCCTCTCCCCTCTCTGTATCTCTCTATGTCTCTCTCACCCTCTCTCTGTATCTCTCTGTCTCTGCCCTAGCCACTTCTCCATCCCCCGCCGTCACCCTTACCTTCTCAGGCCAGGCGTGGAGTGACTGGGAGGGAGGGCAAGGGGCGGGGCCAGCCAATGGTGGGATCACCCAACAGGGAGCCACAGCAGAGGGCCTAAAGAGCCGCATGTGGTTCCGGACCCGCAGGTTGCTGACCCCTGTTCTAGTGCGTATATCCTGGTTGAAACTAAGACAAAATACATATATCTGAAATAGCAACTATCCTCTGTTTGCTCAGTTCTCTATTTCCCTCCCCTTCTTATTTTGCATCCCCTGTGTTTTTTCTTATTTGGAAAGCTAAGGATGTGTCATACTCATTCTTTCTAAAGTATGATCCACCCAGATGGTGCAATATAAATAGAGTCTCTAGAGTTGTGGAACAGGAAACAAGGTGTTGTGAGAAGGGAGGTATACAAGGCATAGCTGCTTGCCCCTATAGGTCTATAATAAACCACTGTTGTTTTCTTAGCCAATTATCAGCTAAATCTCACTAGTCCACTCATAATAATTATATCTCCTCCTCATTTGCTGTTTTATATATAACCAAGAGTGCAGAGGAAATGCATGTATGTTTTTCTCCACAAATATTTTTGTACCGTAAAGCAAAAACTATGAAGATTTCATAGCTGCAGCAACAATCATTAAAAAGAACCATTTAATTTTTCCACCATATTTATTTTATTTTATTTTTAATTTATTTTTATTTGTCAAGAACGTGTTAAGTAATTTATATAAGTATGAATTGAATATGTAAAAATAGATACAAATAGAGGAAACATTAGTACAGGGATGGTAGGAACGCTGGTGCTCTTACGTACGCTCCTTACAAACCTCTTAGGAATGGGGTGAAGTCAACAGTAGACAGTCTTAGGTTAAAATTTTGGGAGTTTAGGAATGAAACCACAGAGTCAGGTAGTATATTGACTCTTGCTGAAGTCATATTTTCTGCAATCAAGTTTGAAGCGGTTCACTTGAAGTTTGTATCTATTGTGTGCTCGTGTATTGTTGTGGTTGAAGCTGAAGTAGTCATTGACATTGCAGCAGATAACTGTATGAGCTATGCTTAGGTCATACCGAAGACAGCGTAGTTCTAAGTTTTCTAGGCCCAGAATTTCAAGTCTGGTGGCATAAGGTATTTTGTTGTGAGCAGAGGAGTGGAGGACTCTTCTTGTGAAATATTTCTGGACATGTTTGATTGTATTAATGTCCGATATGCAGTGCGGGTTCCAGACAGATCTTCACTTCTGAAGGATGATGAATCTTTCTGCTCATTGTGCTACAAATAAATAATATATATATATATATAAAATCATATTAAAATTCTACCAATCTTTGGATCATGTGAAAAAGCACAAAATGGACTGTCATCCTTTTTTTTAAAAAAAAAAAAGGCTCGAAGGATCATATTTTTAACAGAGGAAGATGAGACCAAAATCAGAAAGTGAAGCTCATCATTGCAACGAAGAAAGGTTTCACCTTGTTATTTTCTGTTAGTGAATTTTGTACCAATTAGTCAAGGAAATGTTCTCAATCAATTTTATTTAGTCTGGAAGAGCTGAGCCAAAATGAGATATACCTTCTTTTGGAAAACTTTCACAAGATTTCACCCATTGCAGTAACCGGGAAGATTACAAATTCTCTGTCCTAGTAGTACAAGGCATTGTCCTCACATTTAATTGGCTTTTGCAGTGTTGTAACATTGGTTTTATAGTATTTGTTCATCCTAGTGTCTAATGAATCCCGATTAGTTGAAATCCCTCTTTTTTAATTTGAAAACATTGATTAAAAAAACTCCATTTAGGGGAATTAGACCATTTAAAATGTGTTAAATGTTTCTTTCCTTTTTTTAAGGCAAACTTTTCATATAGCTCTACCAGTCATATTATCCATGATTGTAGAAAACATAGATGTTAAAGAAAAAGAAATATGGTTCTAATTGAAAAAGGAATCTTTTTACTGCCTGCTAAAAGTAAGATCTATTTTTGTAAAAAAAATCTCTTGTGACTTACAGCCCAAAAGGGGATGGATAGTTGAGACAGAGCTACATAATGCCTCTTGAGATAGAACTCTCAGTTTCAAACTTGATATTTAAAAGGACTAAATCAATCCTGACATCATGGTTACATTTATCAGATGCTAGTTCTGACAAAGGATCTTTTCATGCAACAAATAATTCAGATCCATTTCTTGACATAAATGCACATTAGTGAACATCATTGCTCTCTGTTCAATATGAGGGCATAATCAGACACCTCTAACTCTAAAACTGGCTAGAAAAAATGATGACATAACTGATTCTTGAACAACTCTTGAGTCAATACTGTTCCTTGAAAATAAAAATAAGTAGCAGTGAACTAAGGGTGGTAAATCTTAAAAGCTTGATCACATTCAACATACTGTAAATCTGAAACATACTATTAGTTTTGTATGTGTGCTGGGAAGAGTAACATGTTCTTCAAGTTGTAGATAGAGCTAATACATGCATTTATGTTGCTATGTTGCTATGCTTCTATGTTATAAGTCCAAAACAGAGTTCTGCTGATATGCTTCTTGTTTGCAATGACTGGCAGAGAAGACACATGAAAGGAGAATAGCCAGTTTTGGTAACAGTAACAGAGTTGGAAGGCACCTTAGAGGTCATCTAGTCCAACCCCCTACTCACACAGGAGACCTATACTAGGGATTCGAACTGCCGAACTGCCGACCTTTCTGATCGACAAGCTCAGCATCTTAGCCACTGAGCCACCTAGCCAGCCAATTTACTTCGCTTATGCTTCATGAAAGATTTGCATACCCAATTCTGCTTTAATCAACCTGAAGACAAAAGATATTTTTTACTATTCTCATTTCTTGTTAGGTACAACATTGTTCTGGAATATTCCAAAGGACCATAAGAATGGGCCTCTGGTACTATTCACTATGAAAAAGAAGTAAGATGAGTGGGTAAGATGGAAAATTATGTTGCTATATAATTTTATTTGTTTCCAAGCTGTGGTGAATCCTTAATGTAGGAGAAGGTGCTGTTGCATGCCTTAAAGAAGGGAGTGGTTTGACCTCTTCTTGGCAGATGACTCTTGGATCCAACTGAGTTGGACAACTTTTATCCAATCTCCAAATTTTCCTTTTCAGGAAAGGAATTCTGAATGTTAGGTGCTCATTTTAAGGGAGCTCTGGGTGAAGGAGATTATCTTTTTTGGCCAGGATTCAGGATGGGCTATAACATTGAAACAACACTGGTTATATATATATATGGATCACCTCTGGGAAACTCGAAATGAAATTGGTATCGATTCTAGCCCTCCTTAGTGACAATAGATTGTCAATAGTATGGACAAAGACAATCTATTCTCTAGAACAGGGGTCCTCAAACTTGGCGCCTTTAAGATTTGTGGACTTCAACTCCCAGAATTCTGCAGCCAGCTGGAGGTGCCGGTTATCATCTTTAAAATCCAGAATGCACACAGTGGTAGGTTATTTGTCAGACTGCCCTTTTCCTGAGAGTATCCATCTGTTCCATCCCATTTGATAGGTGGGCGCACTCTAGTCTCTTCCCTTAAATGTAAAGTAATATATCATATTTTTCTGTCTATAAGATGATACTTTTTCTTAAAAATATTTATCTAAAAATGGAGGGGGCATCTTATATATGGGGACCTGAGAGGAGAACCATGGTTGCGAAACTGCCAATATCTTATCTCTGCAAACTAGTCTCACGAGCAAAACTTCTGATTGTAGAGACAAGCTAATAGGTTTTCTCCAATCATGAGCCTTATGTAACTGACGTCAGCTGATGCTGCAGAGAGCATGTAGTCAGTGCCCAGATGCGACAGGGAGCGGTAATGTTGGAGCGTCCTAAGCCCATAAAAATTTCAGAAAACAAAAAAATAAATACCGGTACCAGTAAGCGAATGTCTTACTCTGCAGAATAAATGTCTTCTATTTAATCTTTAAAATATTGATTTCTGAATTTTGGGCAAGAAAAATAGTGGTGGTGGTGGGTGTCCTATACATGGGGGCATCTTATAGATGGAAAAAATACAGTAAACTATTGTAAGTCAAATAAAAAAATAAGATACCTTAAAAGATGGATGAAGCAATATAGCAATATTTGAGACAATGACTGTATTTCTATCGATGTTATATATTGATTTTGTAATGGTATTTGGAATGGTAGATAGGCAAAATCCTGATATAACTGAACTTCTTGAGAATAAGACTGAGACACAGAATCCAAAACAAAATTTTGGGGTGCGATAGATTGTAGGGTCCTCAGATTAATCTATAAACCGTGTTCCGTCTTAAGCATCTTCTATGGCTCTGAAACATTAATGGGCCTTCTTGTGAGAACTTGCAGATGACTCCAAATATTATTGAGACAACTTTAACCTGAGCTCTCCTTTTAAATGCTAGTGGATATTCGGATAAAATATGGCAAGTAGTTTTCATTAAAAAAGGAAAAAATTAAGAAACCAATACTCTTAGAACACTAATGCTACTTGTTAACTTGGCAGATCAATCAATATGGTTCTAGCTGTGGATGTCAGTTTCTAAAGAGAAACAGCAGACATTTCTGTGGAGTGTATCAATGAGACATAATGGAGTATTGAAATTAACACTAGCGCATTCAGGCATGACAGCTCAGAGTAATGAGTAAGTGTCAACTTTTTTTTGAAAGTTTACATCTATTTTAATTGCTGTCATTACCCAACTGGGTGTGTTTCTTCTACTGCTATTCCTATAGGTGACTAGGAAGGAAAAATAGAACAAGGCCACCTCCTTGAAAGCAGATCGTATTATAGTGTATGCAAAATAACTATTTTGTCACTATTTATCATGAGGACTCATTGGGAAAGACCCTAATGTTGGGAAAGATTGAAGGCAAAAGGAGAAGAGGATAGCAGAACATGAGATGGTTAGATAGTGTCATCAACACAATGAACATACATTTGGGAAGATTCCGAGAGACAATGAAGGACGGGGGGCCTGGTGTGCTGTGGTCCTTGGGGTCGTGAAGAGTTGGGCATGACTTAGCAACTGAACAACATAATCTTTCAGTGCAGCTGCTATAATCCCCATGTTATTTTTCTGTCTTCTCATGTTTGTTCAATTCCCACATAGTTAAAAAACAACACTATATGAATGTATAAAGTACTCCACTGCTTTTTAAGAGCAGTTTTCAAAACATCCTCTAAAGGTTGCTAATCATCATGGATCATCTAGTCTTTCATGGATCTGCTGCTAAATCTTGGCCTCTTGAAAAAAAAATATTTAGAATGTTTCAGAGTGCACATTTCTTTCTTCTGGAACCCATCAGCAGAGGGTCATGCCCTAGAAAGTGCTTGACATTTAAGTATTGCTGGAGAATAGCAGAATGAGTGGATGAGGCCACAAGTTCGCAATTAGGGTATGCTAATTATGCACTGAACAATTTTGTCCAGACATAGACTTTGTAACCATGTGTGTCATTCTACTGGATTGCCTACTTTTGAGTTGGAAGTGGGGAAATGTCACCATCACCATGATCAAAAATATATATTCATTGACATCCTTCAGTCTCAAGAGACTATGGTATCATCCTCTGGAAAGAGGTCCTAAAAGAGCATCTAGTGTGACTATAAAGGCCAATTTGAGGGTGACAATCCCTTCCACACTGTTCAGCAGGGGGCAGATACATTCTGTCCCCTGCCCAGCCCCCAGATTTTGCTGGTTCCAGGACTGCCTCTTTGCCTCAGCCTGCCGAACAAGTGTCTCTTCGAATTGGAGAAGGCCATGCTGCATCTTTAGCCTCCAAGCTGAACAAGGTCAAAATTTCCTAGTTGTTAATGTCCATTCCCAGGGCCTTTAGGTCCCTCTTGCAGATATCTTTATATCGCAGCTGTGGTCTCTCTCTGAGGCACTTTCCCTGCACTAATTCTCCATACATGGCTTAGGCCCGGAGTACTTACAGGACCACCTCTTGCCTTCCTCCCACCGTCTGGTGCACTCCCACAGAGTGGGCCTCCTCCGGGTGCCGTTGGCCAGACAATGTCGGCTGGTGGCCCCCAGGGGGAGGGCTTTGTCTGTTGGAGTTCTGACCCCCTGGAATAGTTTACCCACTGACCTCAGGATGGCCCCAGACCTCCTCTCCTTTCGCCATGGACTAAAGACGTGGCTGTTCCAATAATAATCTGATCGAAAGGTTGTACTGTTTTAATTGGGGATTTTAATTATTTTAATTTGTTTTATTGTGATTTGTATTGATGATTGTTGTATGTAAGCCACCCTGAGTCCTCAGGGAGAATGGCGGCATATAAATCACATTAATAAATAAATAATAAATAAATAAATACAGGAGATCTTTTGGAATCCGATCATCAGTCATTCTCATGACATGTCCCAGCCAGCAGAGATGTCGCTGTTTCAATAGTGTATATATGCTAGAAATTCCAGCACGTTCCAAGACTGCGCTATTTGGAACTTTGTCCTGCCAGATGATGCCAAGAATTCGTCAAAGACAGTGCATATGAAAGCTGTTCAACTTTCTCTCCTGCCATGCATCGAGGTTCCAAGACACACTGCAGTACAGGACGCAGGCTCTATAGATTATTTATATATAAATATCTATATATTTATATATAAATATATAAATGCTTGTCTTATCCAAGTGGGGAGTCCTAGGATTGTTTGAGTCTTCTGGGATTTTTTCCTCAAAAAAACTTGTCCAAATATGCCATACTATAAAATTTATTCATTAAATTTATATGCTACCCATCTCAGTGACTCTGAGAGGTTTACAAAATGGTCAGATATATTAAGCATGAGTTATTCATGGACAGCAAACTGTTCATGGCCTCCAATATTCTGTTTGCATTCCCTGAATCACACCAAGATCTTGCACCAAAATTGGGTGATTGAGTTGCAATTTTCAAAGATATTGAAAGGCTTGGCCTGGGAGTTTTAAGAGCTTTTTAAAGGTGAGACTGGGAATACAAAATCTCCTGTCAGGTCTGGAAGGCATCTTTTGCATTGGACCTTCAGGCCTGCCACATTTAGTGCTGTAGGAAACTGGGAGAGGGGATTGTATGGAGCTGGGGAGATATATAGTCATAATAACATTACTTTTGCTGAGAGTCAAGGACATCCTGCCCTGCACCTGGAGGGTGTGATTGGGAGGCATCTCCAGTTGGGATGGTGCATTGATTGGGTCATGTGATGGACATGTGGGTGCTGGGCAGGGATTTGGATTTTCATTTGGGTGGGGAAAACCTGGATTCGGGTTTTCCTAGATGTGCCAATGTGACATCTCTAATAAAATGGAACTTTGAGGAATTTCAAGCCTCGGAGTCTTCTTTCGTTGGAGTTCTTACTTGGAATCCTGACACCTCCATGGTAAAGCAACACTCCCATTTCTACTTTTAAACCATCTCATTCAGGGGTGAAATCTAAAATTTGTTACTACCGGTTCTGTGGGCGTGGCTTGGTGTGTGTGGGGCTAATGTGACTGGGTGGGCGTGGCCAACTTTTTTTTTTTACTTTTAAAAGCATTTTTTTTACAACCTTAAGAGGTTGCAGAAAAAAATGCTTTTAGAAGCTTCTGACGACCAGGCAAGTCAGCTGGGATTACCAGAGGCTTTTAAAGGCATTTTTTGCCTACAACCTCTTCAGCCAAAGGGGTTGCAGAAAAAAATGCTTTTAAAAGCCTCTGATAATCCCAGCTGTGCCGCACGATCATCAGGGGCTTTTTTTTTTTTTTTTTACTTTTAAAAGCATTTTTTCGGCTGAAGAGGTTGTAGAAAAAATGCTTTTAAAAGTAAAAAAAAAACAGCCTCTGATGATCGCGCAGCTTAGCTGGGCATGGGGTGGTGCAGGGATTTTTGCTACTCGTTCGAACTGGGAGCATTTCACCCCGGATCTCATTCCTCCTAAATCAATGACAAAACAATATCAGCAGCAACAACAAAATGACCATGTAACATGCTTATCACAACAGGCATAATGGCTCTTTGGCAAAGTAATGAATATTATACCCCTTGACCAGTGGTGAGTTTCAAAAAATTTTACTATTGGTTCTGTGGGTGTGTCTTGGTGGGTGTGGCATGGTTTGGTGGGCGTGGCAGGGGAAGAATACTGTAAAATCTCCATTCTGTCCCCAATCCAGGGAAAAATCCCCATTTCCTCCCAATCATCTGGGATTTGGGAGGCAGGGAATAGATGGGGCGGGGCCAGTCAGAGGTGATATTTACCGGTTCCCTGAACTAATCAAAATTTCTGCTACCCGTTCTCCAGAACTGGTCAGAACCTGCTGAAACCCACCTCTGCCTTTGACCCATAAGGAAGTCTGGTTGATCTTCTGAGAAATGGACAAAAAGTTATTTCTGTGTAGTTCTGTGAAGACAACACAGCCTATCAAAATCAAGACAGTGGCTAAACTCTATATTCATATATAATAGAAAACCAGGTAGCTGTGATCTTCTCTCCAATTCAAACGGAAGTCTTCTGTTTCCATTTTTGATCTAAATCTCTTATATTTTGTTCCCAGAACTGTAGTCTGATCTAAATGTCAGTTAAAAATAACAATGAGATTTATCTTCTATGCATCTGTAGCAGTTGCTAGTTTTGACCCAACTGGCCAGGAAAGGCTGCGGCTGTGTCTCCAACACGGTCTGCATATTTAGGGTTAGGGAGGAAATATAGCAAGCAGGAGCTCAGAAAGAACAAGGTGGCTCAACCATAGATGCTGTGTAAGAGTATAATTCTTGAAAAATGTCCCAAACCTTCCCCTCACTGATCCTATTAGCTTCAGAACATTAAGCTTCAAAATCAGCCACTGATGCATAAAAGGTTTATCAAAAGCTTGAACTAATTGGGAAGTTGCTTTCTGAATGACTCTTAAGAGAATCCAACATTTGAGGGTCATTTTATAATATCTTAAGTAATAGTTTAATATCTACCTGACATAAGCAATAGTCTATAAATTGCAATAATTTGGTCCTAGTAAAGGTCTAAAACTGCCATTCTTTTGCTCTTTAGAAATCCCTCCTGGCACTTAATAAATGTATTTTTATGAACAGGGAAAGTGCAGTATATGGTGGCTTCTAATAAAATTGCACCTCTGCCCATAGGTAAGGGACATCCATTTCCCCTTCTAAAACATTCTAAAGCTGCAAATGATATTTATTTCCATATTTTCTTAGCGGAACGTTCTTAGGCACACCCCAAAGTCTTAAGTGGGGATAAGTGGAATATTCTTTTTCTCTTAAATTCCAACTGAAATACTTAGGTGGATTGCTACCTTTTATTATGATTTAGAGTGGCACGTCTATGGATAAATTCATTGTTTCTGAGTTTATTGGCATTATTGCGTTGCCTACTATGAGCTTTGTGGGCTAATATGGCTTTTGACAAATGATCCCAATAGTTTCAACATAATTAATTTCCACTGATAGTCACTGGGATTTCAAAAGCGCAAACTGATTTCCATCTTTTAACCACACCAGTGTTTACCTAAGGCTAAGATAAACTAGATAAATTGCATTTTACTTATTCAGATAATAACTATTGAACTTTTCATAGATCTGTCAATAACACAGTGTATGTATAGTTTTTCAGATTCGCAAAAGTTAAATGGAATCTTGCAACTAGGAGAAAGGTTAGCATATTGTAGATATGGTGTGGGGCACCTTTGACTAAGCTAAATGTATGTTTTTGGTTCATGTGAAGGTCTCCCCACTTACACAGTTGTAATAAGATTGGTGGTCCTTTGGAAAGCCTAAACACTAATTTCTTCAGGGCATTAAGCTAAGACCAACTCTTTGAGAGGAGTCTGGAATGTGTGTATCAAGATCAACAGATCACTGAGACTGAAGTGGCTGGGCAATAACGAAACAGCACAGACAGTCTAGTGACAACAGCTCTTTATTGTATGGTGAGACTTCAGCAACTCAATGCTGGCAGCAGCACTCTTTATATACAGTTTGGCTGCTGGCCAGTAACCAATCAGAAACATCCCCCAGTTTGAACTTCCCGCTCAAAACAGTAACAACATAACAGAGACTATGAGTAATGAGATGCATAGTATAATGCATCATAACAACTGATACTTGAAGGACCTTTTCAAAATTATTGGGTGCTCTCAGATGGGAACATTAAGGTTCCCATGCCACAAGAAGTAATATCAGAGCAGTTAGAGATGGCATTCTTAAGTTGTGGCCCATATTTTATGGAACAGTCTTCCCTCAGAGGAGACAATGCTGACAACTTTGGCATCATTCCAGAATATTGGTGTGTCCAATTTCTTGATAGCCTTGCCAATATGTACCTTGGTGACTGCCTGGATTAGGCATTCCTTACCATTTCTTAGAAATTGTAATGGCAATGAAAGTGGATCTTCCCAGTTAGGATAACTAACTTTTAAATATTTTGGGTTTTTTTGTAGGCCTTTGCATCAGTTTTGACTCCTGACATTTTCCTGGGCTAGTCCTTGAAATTTTCTCAGTAAAATTTCAGAAAGGGTTTCCCATTGCCTGTTTCGTAGGGCTGGGAGAGAGGGATTGGCCCAAGGTTAGAGTATCCTGGTTCAGATAGGGACAATTTGCATATCAATTGGGCAAAGACTGCTCTGCCACTTGAGTGGCAGTCAAGAGTTCAGAAGGACTATATGTTGAAACCACATCCTTTGTGGGAGGATGTGACCCTGCTCTGAGTAAATATCTGGACCAGTAGTGATATTTGGCAATAGATCGGGTGACTAGCAATTCCATTTTGATACAATTCAATCTGAGATTACTTTGCTCTAGCCAGGTGTTCACAGCTCCAGGCTTCAAGACCTCCATCATTTCCTTGGGTTATGAGTGTCATTAACATACTATGACATCTTACTCTGAACTGACAAAGTAGATTTCATGTCATTGTTGAACCATAGGGGAGGGCACCAAATGTGGTGATGCCCCCATTGAAGCAGTGGAGTCTTAACTGGAACTTCTCAGACATAAAAAAGCAAATGGTGCTCCAGCTGTCAACCCTTTTAGTGGCAGACAAGTATACATAGTTGATGACATAAAAGATCTCTGGGAGGTATAACAGGACAAATGGGGCACATTCTCTCCCCCTTCACCCAGGACCAACAAAAGTCATCCACCAGGGTGATTAGTTTTGTTTCTTTCCCACTGAATCCCACTGAATTCAACCATATCTACTTTTAATAGTATAAGCCACATTATGTAATAAAGATTTCACTGAAATCTTGTTCATGCTCAGAAAAATGACTCTGCTGCTGCTGGACTTGTCTTCCATAAATTATGAAGACATGGTCAATTCAAATGTGTCACTACTTCACCTTCTCTTCCAAAACTTACATCTCTATCAGGAATGAGCATACTGGCAAAAAACAAAAACCCACCTCAAAGTTTCCAGAATCTTTTATGGGTGATTCAGTGGCTAAGATGCTGAGCTTGTCAATCAAAAGGTCAGCAGTTCAGCGGTTCAGATCCCTAATGCTGCATAATGGGGTGAGCTCCCATTACTTGTCCTAGCTTCTGTCAACCCAGTAGTTCAAAAGCATGTAACAAATGCAAGTAGAAAAATAGAGACCACCTTTGGTGGGAAGGTAACAGCATTCCATGTGCCTTTGGTATTTAGTCATGCCAGCCACATGATCACAGAGACATCTTCAGACAGTGCTGGTTCTTCGGGTTTGAAACAGAGATGAGCACTGCCCCCTAGAGTCGGGAATGACTAGCACATATGTGCAGGGGGAACCTTTACCTTAACCAAGGGCTGTGTATTTTCTGTTTGGTGAAAGTGGTTTCCATCCATCCTTTCTTCCATCCATCCATCCATCCATCCATCCATTGTTGAAGACATGCATAAATGGCTCAAGGCCCTTGCAAAATCAGGACAGTCTACAAAAGACATGACTTAAACCAATTGTAGGAATATAAAGTACAACAAAACAATAAATATAATATCAGTTTAGTTCTCTGTTTATTTGATTTATGCCTGTCTTTCCCATACCATCCCCAGAAAAAAAAATAGTTCTCAAGTGTGCTAAGAAAACGGAATATAAAATAAAGATAGAACTGAAAATCAAATCAAAATTAAGACAATATAAAAATTACACACAAAGGTGTAGGAGAATAAAACAGATACAATGACAGTTTTTATTAAACCAGCTGAAGAAGATGAGTAGAAAATATATTTCTTTCAATTTTCTACACCTTAATAATATTCCTCTTGTGTTACTTTTCTTCCAAGCTAGAAAATTTTATTATCTTTTTTAAGGGTAAAAAAGGGTACCCTTGCACAAAGAAATTAATCACTTCCCTCAAACAAAGGGGCTAGTCCTAATTTTTTTCCATCTTAACTACCCATGAAAGGTAAGATTTGAATGGATCCATGGTAGATCTAAAAGGAATCGAGAAGAACTTGGGGGGGAGGGGACCATTTGCCACATTAAAAGTTTATGTCCAGATCAATACTGATCTAAGTAAATGTACTGTATGTGCAAAGTATGAAACAAATTAGTGTTTAAAACGGGATTGTATTAGACCAGGGGTGTCAAACTCGATTTCATTGAGGACCGCATCAGGTTTGTGTTTGAGGGATGGGGTGGGCATAGCCAGGGTAGGAGTGGCTAACTTGGCATCACTCATGTTGGCCTGAGTGCTCTGCCAGCAAAAATGGCCTCCATTTTTGGCTGTGACGGCCTCCTGCATCCCTCTGTCAGTGAAAACAGAGCTCCAGAGGGCCACACGCAGCCCTCCCAAGCTCAGTTTTTGCTAGCAGAGTCCTTCGCTGTGGGCGGGTCCTTCGCTGTTTCCAGGACAGCCCCAAGAGCCAGATCTAAGCACCCCATGGGCCAGATCCGGCCCCTAGGCCTTGAGTTTAACAGCCCTGTATTAGACAATTTCTAAAATCTCCTTCAAATGTTACATTCTACACGTGTCTGATTTATGATTGACTGGTTACGTTCTTTCTCTTTTGGTGAAAAAAAGATCTACAAAATTCAGAAACCTTTACTAATAGAAGAGAATATTCATAACTCAGGGTTGAACAGTCCTTGGTATTCTCTAAGATGGGTTATTTTCTTGCAGATGTTTCATTACCCAATCAGGTAACATCAGCCCTGCAAGAAAATATCCAAGGACACCAGACAAAACTTTGCCCATGCAGGATTAATGTTGACAAAATAAATGTTTTCATCCCTGTCCTTATTTCTGTGAGATGTCTCCAAATGTTACCTCTGATTTCTCCTGAGGTATTTCTATTAACGGGGTGAGCTCCCATTACTTGTGCCAGCTTCTGCCAACGTAGCAGTTCAAAAGCATGTAAAAAATGCAAGTAAAAAAATAGGGACCGCCTTTGGCCTTTGGCCACATGACCATGGAGACATCTTTGGACAGCACTGGCACTTCAGCTTTGAAATGGAGATGAGCACCGCCCTCTAGAGTCGGGAATGACTAGCACATACGTGTGAGGGGAACCTTTACCTTTACTTTTTATTTCTATTAACATTTAATCCTTTACTTTTGCTATTTCGCCATGCTGAAGCAGGGATTGTTTTAAAGTAGGGGTTTACTAAGAGTTGATTCAGGTGTAGTAAGTAAGTAAGAGGATATTTAGAAACAATACTGTCAACTATGTGAACCATTTCTGAATACTACAGATAGGCCAGGATTTTTAAAAAATATTGTCAACAAATGCTTTAGGAAGTATCATTGCAGAGCAGGGATGTGAAACTTGCGGCCCGTGTCATGCACTGGCCACGCCCACCCCCGCTTTAGCAAAGGGGGGGAAATCATGATATATCATGTGACAACAACACGACACTACAAGTTTGACACCCCTATTGTAGAGGATCTGGAGGGATTATCTCTGCTTTTCCTTAATGATAATACATCTTCTGCCAACTAATAGGATTTGTGAGAATTATGATATGATCAAGTCTAAAAATTTTGAAGCTAAACTAGTAAAGTCCTTGTATTAAAAGTTCAGGTAGTCCTTGACTTGCAATCATAATTGAGCCCAAAATTTATGTTGCTAAATGAGACATTTGTTAAGTGAGTTTTGCCCCATTTTACCATATTTGTTAAGTGAATCACTTCAGTTATTAAATTAGTCATGCCAGTGGTGGGTTCCTCCTGGTTCCGCCTGGTTCTGCCAAGCCGGTAGCAGTGACAATATGATGTCACCGAACCAGTTCTGCCCCCCCCCCCGCATTATTCTTACCTTTTATTTGGTCCCACCCCCAATCTATTGCTGCCTCTTGAGTCCCATCTGATGGCTAGAGGGAAAAAAACTGTTTAAACTCTTGCCGTGGGGCTTCAAAGTGCCATCCTACAGCTGATCAGTGTTAAAAGGCAGTGTGGTGGTAGACGGGTGCCTGCAAAAATAAATGGGTAGACCAGTGCCTGGTAGACTGGTGCCTCCAGTTAAAAGCCTGGTAGACCACTACCTTTGCTAAATCCTAAAGAATTGTCACATGACCATCAAGCCACGCTCACAAAATAAGCCATACCCACAGAACTGGTAGTAAAAAAATTTAGAACCCACCCGACTCACATGGTTAGGGTTAGGGTTAGGGTCAGGGTTGTGAATCTGGCTTCTCTGTTGACTTTGTTTGTCAGAAGGTCGCAAAAGGGGATCACATGACTCTGGGACATTGCAACTGTCACAAATATGAACCACTTGTCACGATCCAAATGTAAATTATGTGACCATGGGGATGCTGCAATGGTCACATACACAATGGTCGTTAGTGTGAAAAATGGTCATAAGTTACTTTTTCAGTGACGTTGTAAACTTCAAATCGTGAGTAAATGAATGGTTGTAAGTTGAGGACTACCTGTAATTGTATTGTTTTTGTCTTTGAATTTAAAAACGTATAACTAAATTAAAATGTATTTCATTCAAGGAATCATTCAGGCAAGGGAGAAAACTGGACTGGAGTGGCAGCCAGCTGAAACATCAGCCCTCGACTGATTTGTCCACAGCAACAAAATCACACACGTCTCTTCTACTTTTGGAGAAACAATTTAATGCAAATAGAGTAGAGAGCGTGGGACCTATTACTAACTGGAAGAGGTCAGTAGTTGCCAGGTTAGATGTGACTAAGCAATCTCAGAATGACAGTGGCAATCTTTCAGAGTTCATTAGGCAGTACAAATCGAAGCATGTACTTAAAATGAGAAGGTTGCTTGATCATAAAGTTGTCTAGCAATATAGAATTACAGACTACGGCTATTCCACATTCCTGCCCTAGAAGAGAATATTTTAGAGAAGAGACACAGAAAATATCCCCCAGATGTTTCTCTGATACATTCAAAATCATTCAAATCAGAATCAGATCCTTTAGATCAGGGGTGTCAAACTCACGGCCCGTGGGCCGGATACATCACGCACTGGCCACGCCCGATTTAGCAAAGGGGGAAAAGTCATAATATGTCACATGAGGCTGCTGTGATGATGCGACCTTGACACCCCTGCCTTAGATTAAATGGAATCTTTGTATTAAACAAAATATCTGGAGTGCCAGTTTGATGCGCTGGTTAAGGTAACAGGCTAGAAATTAAGAAACTAGTCTTAGGCACAAGGTTGGTTGGGTGACCTTGGGCCAGTTCTTCTCTCTCAGCCAGAGAAGGAGCAATTTCACTTCTGAAATTTTGCCAAGAAAACTTCAGGTCATTGCCAAGAGTCAAAATTGGAAGGTGTCACTGTTAGTATAATTTCCTTACTTAAACTGCAAAGGATAGAAGAACTAAGTATACCTAGTACCTATCCATCTTTTTCTACAACAGCCAGACTGGATCTCTATTTCCATTTCTATGGTCTTTAAAATCTCTTCACCCAACCTGGGCCTACTAAAACTGCAAAACCATTGTTTCCAATGTGCACCCCACCCCCCTTAAGACAGCCTTTAGAGGCAAGCTACAGATTACCAAGTGGCGTAGTTTAAATTTGTGGTTTACCCTCTCCTATCACCAAAAAAGAAGGGAGATCAGAGTGCCTGAAAAGAGCATCTTAACGGGGGACACACTTTGGAGCCCTAAGTGGCAATTGCATCAGCAACAAAGCCTCCCCACAGCAATGAGGTTTTAATAACATCAGGCTGAGTGGTAGATCCATATTGTGTCATTATCCATGGGGTTGTTTATGGACAAGAACTTGGTGATCAGCAAGGCAATTTGGAGAAGATTCTTTCATGAGAAAAATACCTTATGGGCAAGCATACAGCAGAAGCCCAGTTTTTCTGGGAAAGTGACCTCTTTCTGCCCCTTTCCCTACCTACCGGTGTCATTGCAAGGTACTATTTCATATTACTTTTGCCTTTCATTTTATTATGCAACCTATTCTTTTCTGGACAATTGTTTAGTTCCACCTCTGGAGGTTGGTTCCACCTCTGGAGGTTGGTTCCACCTCCATCCCCTGGTGCAAACTAATACATCCAATTCACATACTGTGGATTAAAATAACCAGATCTTGGGCTGCACAAAACCAATCACAGCACAAAGAGGTACAGCAAATGATAACACTTTTCTGATTGTGAAAACAAAACAATCCTAGTGATTGTTTTGATGTTAGCAGCCTGAATATGATAGACCAAATCTGAGCTGATCCTACAATTCAGAAAACAGTGATTGTTCAATTTTCACATTGTTCCTATTTTTAAAAGTTAGTCCTTAGTTGTTTTTTTAAGAATTTCATAATGTGTACTTTTTGTGGCACTGCTGAGGGACATTAACCTTGCACCTTTCTATGCTTTGAAATTATAGATTGATGTGGAAATTTGATACAAGAGACAGGAATAGATACATGCTGGGAAGTGGGCAGAGAAAGAACAGATTGATCTACCCATTTCTAATGGACAATTATTTCTCAGTCAGGATATTTGGACCACAAGAAAAGCTCAAAATAAATATGGCTTATCAGCTAATGTGCCTTTGACTTCTTCCCTGAACAATGTGGGTTTCCTCTCTATCTTTTGTTCCAAGATTCATGCCATTTCTAAAGCACTGTATTCACTTAAAATGAAGACAACATTAAATTTAAGAAGACATTCCAAAGAATGAGGGGAGAGAGAGAGGGAGAGAGGGAGGAGGGAAGAGAGAGGGTGGGGAGAGAGAGAGAGAGAGAGAGAGAGAGAGAGAGAGAGAGAGAGAGAGATGCCATATTTTGTCACCATATCAATTTAGGGTTTAGAGTACTGGAGATTCCTCTTCAATAAGTGTGTTTTTGTGTGTCCAGCAACTTAACCAACAAACCATATTGGCATTTAGAAGTTGGATGTTAAAGACTTCCCCAAAATAGGTAGAAGGAAGGGCATTGGCACTAGAAGATTGGTTCGAGAGTGGCAGGAACAAATGAAAAATACAGATTTTAATGCAATCACTTGCATTAAGTTGTTTTTTGGCACTGTTATGTATGGGGTTAACGTGGGCTGAATATTAAAAGATGTATTCTGTACCCATAGTGCCTGAAATATAATTCACAATTTTTTATTAAAAAAAAAAGCTATAACTGCATTTAGCTTGGGCTACAATTCAGTAAATAATGAATGAAGGCAATTTATTCTGAGGGAAATAAAACCCTCAGGTAAAAAATAGTTTAGTTTTCCATGGAAACTAAACCGTCTCCAATTTTTGGAGTAAATTAACAACAGCATGTTAATTTGAAGCCCAGAATCAAGGAATCAAGAGTATCTATCCATCTTCTCTCTTACTCACTCTTATTTCTTGTAAATGCCTTTTATTTAATGCAATCTAATCCATCCAAAGTGGAAGGGGAAATTTTTCTTGTTCTGGCCAGATTATTTCTTTTAGCCCTGAGGAGAAGCAATCTCCAATCAGATGGTTTAGTACAGTGATGGCAAACTTTTTTTTCCTTGGGTGCCGATAGTGCGTGTCTGCCCACACTCTATAATTCAATGCCCCAACATGCCCCGACCCAACATGCACGTACAACCTCTTCATGCCCCATTTTGGGCCTAGCAGACCTCCCTGAAGCCTCCAGAGGCCAGAAACAGTCTGTTTCCAGACTTCCGGTAGGCCCAGTAGGCCTGTATTTCACTTTCCCCAGGCTCCAGAGACTTCCTTGGAGCCTGGGAAGGGCAAAAACAACCTCCCCCGCTGCCCCAGAGGTCCTCCAGAGGCCGGAAATGCCCTCCCAGAGCCTCTCCACGAACCCTATACTTACCTGGCATCCAAAACGGGCCAAGTGGAGACTCCTGGGAGGGGAGGGGCAGCATGGACAGGGGCAGCCAGAAATCAGCTGGTTGGCATACACATGTGTGCTGGAGCTGAGCTAGGGCAATACTCATGTGCCCGCAGGTATGGCTCTGCATGCCACCTGTGGCACGCGCGCCATAAGTTCGACATCACCTGTTTAGTAGTACCCAGAAAGAGGCCAAACTTTATCAGTAGCACGGAAATCTCCTCATGCTTCTCTCCAATTTGCAAAAGTTTGATCAAAGGTCTCCTGGGGGAGGCACATATGAAATAAAACAGCTTTAAATGAGAATAAATGTCAAGCACTCAAAATTGCCTGCACAGAGGAAGAGTGGAAAAGAAAAGCTCACAACCCTGTACAGGCTTTATTAATATTATAGGATATAACAGAGAGAGAACCAACAGAGAACTTTGTAAATATGTCAACTTCTAAGCACGTTGCCCACCACTCTGCTTTTTTCTTTCCTTTTCATTGCCTTATGGTCTCATCAAAACTTCAAAACATTTTCTGGGGGGAAAAACAAAACAAAGCCTATCTAGAAATGTCAAAAAATCAAATATGACTCTATGAAGTAAAATTAAAACCTCAAATGTTAAACCTGAGTTTCTCTCTGATTTCAAGGTATCGGCTTGTAGGTTGGAAAATAAAACCTTATAAGATCTTTTCTCTTCTCCTCCCCCCCCATCAATTTCTAAAACATTTACTTTGTCCTTGATTTTCATACCTCAACAAGGGTTGTCCTTTTATAATTTTGCCATTATTCAGCACTGACCCAATCCTCAGACAGGCTTTAAAAAAACCTTCAGTCTTAGCAAGAATTCTCTGCACCGAGGTTAATTGAACAGTTACTCTCAAGGATAGATATTCTACAAATTATAGTGAATCGACAACTAAGGAACATTTTAGACTTTACCAATTTTACCCACTCCAGTAGAAATAAGGATTTTAAATGTTTGGAAATGGCAGGTTACATTTTAGTCAAAAGAGTAGTTCCTTTAAATATATCAGGATTACCTGTACATTATGGTTTGCTGTTCAGTTCATACCTGGCTGTCGTAGTTTCTCTTAGACAGCAATGGGCAAATGTATATGAATAATGATTGGGAATGATGGGATCTGTGATCTACAATACTTAGAATTGCACTGGGTCTCTATCCTTGCTCTGCAAAATCTAAGTAAATTATTTCATTTTAGCCAGAAGGCAGCTTATACTGATAAGGTATAATATGCACTGAAATCCTAGTGCAAAAAACGTATAGACAATTGGAGCTAGTGCTAGAGTGCTATAGGTTCTAAAACTGTTGTGTTCCATATTGTTCCACATGAGACATATATTAAATACGCGCTCTCTCTCTCTCCTCTCTATCTATCCATCCAGTGGTGGGATTCAGCCAGTTCGCACCACTTCAGGAGAACGGGTTGTTAACTTTCTGAGCAGTTTAGCAAACTGGTTGTTGGAAGAAATCATTAGGGCAGAGAACCAGTTGTTAAATTACTTGAATCCCACCACTGGATCTCTCTCTCTCTCTCTCTCTCTCTCTCATCTATGAATTGCTAAATAAATTAGTAAAACAGTAACAATAAGACCCCATTCTCCTACATATTTTAGTGTTTGGTAACTAATACTCCTCAGCATTAAAGAGGAAAGTATAATAGTATTTTGCTACATATTCGACTTTTAGCAAGCAATCAGAGTTAGAATATGTCTACCATGCTGGGAATAATAAAGAACTAGAATGAGAGTGTATAGAGTAATCTTTCAGCCTTAAGGAATAACTGCAGGAAAGATCAATATGTCATGGATTAGGACTTCATTCTTTAAAATTAGCCCTTTAATCAACTGGATGTTATTTAACTCTTAGACTTATATCCCTCCTTCCCTTCAAGTATTCAGAGTAGTGTACCTCATTCTAAGAATTAGAGAAACCAAGTTTGAAAGAGCCATTCATGTCATTAGGTCTAACCAACTGTCCACTGCGGGAATCCAAATGAAAGGCTAAAGGACAGATTGGTCTTAAACCCTGTGTTTGAACATAATCAGAAAAAGGAAGTCTATTAGTATCCCAACTTTTGTCAAATTGCTTTTTCCATTAGGCAGCTTTTCCCCTTGCATTCAACTGCAATCTACTTTCTTATTACTCTAGGCCAGGGGTGTCAAACTCGTGATGGATGCATCATGCGTTGGTCACACCCACATCTGGTATAGCGAATGGGGAAAAAGTCATGATATGTTACGTGATGATGCCTTGATGATGCAAGTTTGATATCCCTGATCTAGGCTATTATTATATGCCCATCAGTCTTTAGTGACAGATAAAAAGCTTTAAAGTCTTCTGTATGAAGTCATGAAGAATGCTATCATATTTTCTCAGTTTTCCCTTTTTGAAATTCAGTTTATCCATCTCCTTCAGCTGCTCTTCATGGTCCCTTTCTATTCCTGAACTTTAGCAAGGGTCTGCACCTAGCCAATCTTGGTTGCTCTCAGAAACTTCTGTGGGATAAGACCTAGTTATAATGTTGACTACCAAGATATACCAGTGTTTTAGAATAAAATGGGGATGTTATCACTGTCATTCAAGTGCTGACGCCTACAATTTCTCAGTGATCATGCCAGGCTATCAGTTGCAAAATCAGATAGTCAATTAAATTTGAATTTTAAATCCATGGACTTGGATCATATGTAAAGGGATGCACTCCTTCCTTGGGCAGAACATAAGACATCTTGATGAGAAAGTATTGAACTTCAATTGTTCATGCCTAATTAATAAATAAGATGAGCTCCAATTGTGGGATAGAGAAATCTGACAAAATCCCATTGTTCAATTATACGGTTTTGCTTTGGTCTCTTTTCAAATGAAACTCAAAAAATGGGTACTGAATCCTCTAGAGACCAATACTTGCAGTATGGTATTTTTCTAAAGGGGAAAATTATTTCACCCAAATAGGCATACTCTATAAAAAAAACCTTTAGTATATGTAATAGATGTATTAATAGATGTAATAGATAGAAACAAGCTGGCTGCTTGTATAAATTAGAATATGTGGGTTAAAGTGGCAAGCTGTATTTGGAATTTAGAAAATACATCGAAAAATTTTAGAAATGAAACCAATGTTTTTCTAAAATTTAGTTCTTATGTAAACCAAATTTACAAGAATTATATTACCGGTATGTTCAATGTAAACCCAGAATAAACTGCACCATTATACCTAATGGGCTAAGAAACTGCTTATTTCAGCCAGGAAGATTGATTAGTTCACTAATCAAGTTAGTGAAGTTAGTGAAGTTTGTTTCATATACAAACTTCCATTCAAATGAGGTGAAATACAGATTATCAAAATAATTGTAACAAGCTGCTAAGATCCTAAACCACAACAAAATTTAAAGTGTTCTAATCCAATTCAAATGACTTTTTAATTTTTTTTTTTAAAAACTCCAAATTCCAATCTTCCAGAAGTGTTGAAAATTACCTTAATGTGGTTATTTTCCAATATTCCTCTTTGTGGGCCTTACTTTAAGTAGTGACTCCATGGACCCATCCATTTACTTGATTTGTTCACAATATAGAAATATTTTTTGCCATTATTGTGCTTGGTAATATTTCTTTCTTAGTTCCAATCTAGCCTAAAGCCTTGTAATTTCTGGCTGGGAATGGTAAAAATTGCAGTCTCAGTGCAACTGGAGATAACCTGGCAAAAGGCTATGAGAATATTAGGCAAAGATTTTCTTTTGTACAACAGGCAACACTATAATCTCTTAAAACTATCCTAATCTAGATTTACTCCAAGAACAAAATATCTCTTTGCTTTGGATTTATTTGCTGTTCCTAATTTCCTGATCATGTCAGGCTGAATAGCAATAGCAATAGCACATAGAGTTATATATAGCTTCATAGAGCTTTACAACACTCTTCAAGCAGTTTGCATATTGCTCCCAACAATCTGATTCCTCAGTTTAACTGATCTTGGAAGGATGGAAGGCTGAGCACCTTGAGCCATCAAATTCCTGGTTGTGGGCAGAGTTAGCTTGCAGTACTGCATTCTAACCACTGCTCCAGTGGTGTTTAGGCTCCAGTAAACCATCTCATGCCATCAGAAATACTGACTGAGCAGCATTCCTGATCATTTAATTGATCTTTGCTTGAATGGAAGAAAGCTTCATCAGAACTCTCAGGATACAGACCAAGGACAAAAAGGAAGATACGTTGTGCCCATGCTAATATTTTGCTCAAATATAAGGTCTCAAGTGGCTTAGACAAAGTTGATTTATGCAAGTAATTCTTTCCCATTACACCAGCATAGAGAGGCCAATGATGTGTGAATTATCCGCCTTATTGCTCTCTTAGTGTTCCATTATTCAATTATCTATTGTATACCACTAAAATATAGATGTGTCTTGCTGCAATACTAATGACTTTTGTTATTGATTACACACACAGACACACAGACACACACACACACACAGACACACAGACACACACCCCATTTCTTTTTTAATCTTCCAAATATGGTAAGGAAGAATGATGCAAAATTAGAATCGGTAGTTACGTCAGAATTTCTGCAATGAATTCCTTCCTCTCTTCCTGGAACATGTTCCATTAATACATTATAATACTATTCTGGCATTCATAAATAGCAATATTAGAAGGGAATGTGCTATATATGTCAGGTTCATCCCATCCACCTGTAAATCTTATTATGATGAATTAGGCAGTCTAAAGGGAAATTATAATCCAATTGTATTGTTTCTATCTCCCAAACTGTTGCATTTCTGCATTTGGGGTGTGTGGAACAACATAAAAATCATAACATTTTAATTTTGGAAACAAACTGTGTCTTAATTAAAACAAAGGAGATTTATACATCTATATTATTTTTAATCACTGGAAAGACTAGCCATTATGACAACCTATTCAAATACAACGTGATATATGGAATCGAAAGCAGGAAGGCATATAAAAGTCCTATTAATGTGATATTAAGAATTGTGACTTTGAAGTTAAATTGATATTTAAGCATGAAAACCTGTAACTAATTACCATTTTCTTGGATCAGAAAAGTGCTTAATTGCATGTGTTATGTGCCTGTTTTAGAAAAAAATTAATAATTTTGAAAAATACTTGTTTAGTATCTAGAAGTAGCCAAAAAGAATGCATGAAAGGATCACACATTCACTGTTTATCTTCTCAAGTTTGGAACAAAAGGATTACCTTTCACATTCATATGCTATGTGAATGTGAAAGGTAATCTAATATTTATAAAATACTCAAAAGCGTTTATCAGGAAGTCAACAAATTTGATTCACTAACACTCACACACAAACCTAGAAACATTTTCTGCAGATGCTTGTGAGAAATGTTAGAAATCTTTTTGAGATCTTCACTCCATGTACTCTCCATGTATTCTCATTTACATATCAGACAATTATATATTTGGGGATAAAACATTCAAATTTCAAACTAATTATAGAAGAAGAATGATATTTACATATGCATTAAAAAGGTCAAACCAAATACTTTACCATCAAGTAGATAAGACAGAATATAGTGCTGCTATTGATTGAACAATTAGAGATCATATTATCCTTGTTATGAGTATTAGCTATATGTCTTAAATAGGGGATAATCTCCAGATAATTAACAAATAATATTCTGCAGCACCACCATTCCAACAGCAATGAAACTCTAATGGGCCCTCAAAGTCCTATATTTCTGGTTAAATTAAAAAAAAATCTTATCTTTTATAATATGTAATTGGGTATATTTTTCCTTCCTATTTTTCTCCCTTTGTATTGATGCCTTTAATTTTAATCCTCAAGGCTAAGAGGTTGTAAGGCTGTTTAAAGTTAAATGAACATTGCTTATTAACACCAGTCACTTTCTCTGATATATTGTTTCCCTTTTAGCAAAGCTGTTAAGACTTAAGCCAGAGTTTTTATCTTCAGCTGTAAAACCAAATTTATTTTGAGCAAGAGCAATTCATTACAAAATCCTTTTTTTTAAAGTGCTGTTTTCCTGCATGTGCTTTTTCTTAAACTGGTACTGGGACATTGTTCTGTCCAAACTATCACATCTACTTCTTTATTTATTACACCATGTAGTTTTGAATTTGCTGTGGCCAGCTCCCAGCTGAATTAATTTGACATCCAAGATGTCTCCTTTGCTATCTCTGTTTCTCTTGTCACCATGGTCCACTGTTGACAAGGGTAAGGAATGAATATCTACTGGGTCACCTTGAATGAATTTTTGTTACTTAATCTTACAATAGAACGTAGGTTTTGATAGCCATGTGAATGTCACACAATAAAGCATGAAACAGAATTTGTGCCACTTGCTTTAATTTTGGGGTAATTAGGATAAACATGATAAACAAGAGTATTCCAAGAGTACAACAATCCAAAAAACTCTGCTAAGGACACGATACATTTTTTTTAGTAAAGTCTACATTATCCCATATTTGCTTCTTGAAAGTTTCGACATTTTTTGTAAATGTATTTTAAATGAATAGACCAATTCATCACTAGATTAAAGGAAAGTTCACTGAACTAAAAGCAATTCTACTCTTTCAGTATATGTGCATTAATAAATAATTATACTATTTATAATTATTTCTCAGGGACTGCAGTTTTATTATTTTTGGGGTAGTCAGACCCTAGAAAATCAAAAGTAAATCTGTGGAAGAACATGAATAGCCTCAAGGAAGAGAAAGATAGCTACCCAAGAATATTCTTCATTTCTTCATTGTTTGGGATATTTATAGTAAGTTTACAATCTTGCAAACATATGGTGTCATTTAACAAATATCTGGGTGCAATATTGTTATGCTCCAATTAAAATCTGAATAAGATAAAATTAGGATAAGATAAGATACAATTAGGATAGCATAGGATAGAATAGGAAGCCAGTTCACATAAACATTTGTATTTTTTTTTAACCTTGACCATTTAAGATGTGTGGCTGGGGAATTCTGGGAGTTGAAGTCCACACCTTTAAAATGGCCTAGGTTGAAAAACAGTGGTATTTGGGAATGATGTGATACTATTCCTCTATTTGCCCTTTATCCAATTCCCCTCTCTTTTCTCATACCTTGTGGCTTTATTGATATAATAAGTAACCAGATTGGTGCAAGATCTAGCAAATGTATGAAGACAACACCCTAAATTTGATAAATGTTAAGCTTGATTTGCTTTCGATTGGCATGTTCTGAGAACATAGTTCCAATCAATCCACTTACGGTTCCATATATTTTGAGCACTGGAAAAAAAAAGATGGATTCAATAATCAGATTTGGTATCCTGTGCCATAAAGCACACAAAGATAAACATAGCTAAATGCTCAGTTACAGACAGATACATTATTTTTAATTCTTTTTTACCACATTTTTTTCCTCCCCTCACACTAGCTGATGGCTCCTGAGGAATGCGGTTATAGGCACTGATTAAAACAATGAGAACAATTTATATTGTGAGAATTTGCTTTTTGGGATAGCAATCACTTGTACTTTCCACCAAGACCAATGCAACATCAGAAAGAAATAGTCGAAAAAAGCAATGAACAGGAAGAACCCATTGATCCTCATATGAAAAGTTACTCATGCTTCAAATCCCCCAAGGGTCCAAGTGACAAAGGCTTTGATGAGAGTGAAAGGTGTCTCTACTTGTACCTTTCTGACTAATTTGGGAAAACACTTTTCTATAATGGTTTTATTCTCAAAGCACCAAATTATTTGTTCAATGATCAGATCAAGAGAGAGACATACATTTGTCCTAATATAAATGTGAAGGATGCAGTCAAGGATATGAAATGACTTCACCTGCCCCAAAGTGATTTGGCTATATGTTGCTAGGATCCTACCCTCTTTCCTATCTGTATTTGTACAGCTTTTGTCACACAACTCAAAAGCAAAACATAACTGCTGTCTGACTGCCCCTTTTCCAAGGTGATTGGGTTTTACTCAAAATGCATCCACCATGTTTTAGCTGGAAAGAACTTCATTGTGCTTCCAAAATAGCTAATTTTACTCGGCCTGACCAGAAGGAGCTAAAGGAAGGGAAATTTACATTAAAGGTCTAAATACTTCACAAAAATTTGAAAATTGCAAATGAAATGACAGGATCTTATAAGCAAACAATCATCCTGAAATGGGGGGGAGGGAAACCTTCTCATGTAAAAATAAAACTGAAGCTTTCAACTAAATAGAACATAATTGACAGACTAGATTTTATCATAGATATTAGTTGTTATTTATTATTTTATACTAGAATTTTTAATTGTATATTTACTGAGTGTTTTTATTTGTTCTGGTCTGTCTCTGGTCTATGACGGAAATAAACTGAATTGTAATTGTAACTGAACAGAATTGGATCATTTTTCCTTAGACTGATAATCCTTTAAAATAGGAGTCCCAAACTGAGATTTCTTTATTTTGATCTTGCAATTGTCTGACTCCAGAGCAACTTTGGGTGGTTCACAATATAAAAACACAGGATGTATCAAATAAATAAAAAAACGATAAGGGAAGCCAGCAATTTATATCCCTAGTTATACAGCATATATCAAATACTTCTAACAAAGAGGGTTCCATCTACCTTACTCCTAGGTATATAAACTGTATGTGTAATATATGAACAGGTTTACACATAGAGTAGAAACTCTGACTGTTCTAGTAGCCATCCCCTCCTCCATACATTGAGTATACACAATGGAAGAGGACCCCTTACAGATCTACTCATTTCCTGATTTACTATCTGGTCTCAGATTGTGCATAGGGGTGGTATTCACTTACTTTCCCTACCAGTTTGCAAATGTGACCATCCACACATGTGCCCTACCTTCTGTGCATGTGCTTTGCTGGCGTGCACACCATCTGAGCATGCTCCCGGCCTCAAAAACATGCCTAAATAGGATGGCATAGAGCCAGGGAGCAGAGGGACGGGCCCACCCATGATTTCTGCTACCGGTTCAGGTAAACTGAAGGTGATCCGAACCGGTTGAATACCACCTCTGATTGTGCATATAAACCTCTCTCTCTCTCCCTCCCTCCCTCCGTCCCTCCCTCCCTCCCTCTCTCTTTTGGAAGAAAACCTTTTTTTAAAAAAGGAAGATAGCCCTGTAGGCAATGGATATTCATCAGTGGGGAAATTCTCCCCATTTCTCTCCTTATTCTGTATAATGTAGGAAGAACCAGCTGCAAAACTGGAGTAGCTTGAAAGAAGGGGTCTGGGGGAGAAGCAGTTCTCTTGCATATCCAATATGCAGAGAAAAGTTAATTTGCAGAAAAGAGCTGGCAGAACAGAGCCTTTTTCATGATTCCCTTCCTCTGCCCCCCCCCCCCCCCCAAATAGCACTTGGTCTTTTGGAAATGGGCTTTTGAATTCCTCATGAATCATGGCCATATACCATTGTATCACTTGGATGTAACATCTAATTTGATCTTTATTTTTTTCTTCCAGAAGGCCACGTCAAGTTCCAATGTGATACTTTGATCTTAAAATGGCTCATGATGACTCAAAGATCTATAACATTTGTCTGAAATGGTATAGGGTCTCCTGTTTGAGCAGTGGGGGTTGGTATAGAACACCTCCAAGGTCCCTCCCAGTTATGTTATTCCATATTCTAACTCATTTTCCTGTCTTCTTTCTGTAATAGGCAACTGTGGGGCATGCTATGGGAAGAATCCCCATATTTCCACCCTTTAGATCTCAAGCATCATTTTGAGGGCCCAAACCCAGACTTGTGACTTAGCCCCTTTCCTCCAATATGCATCCCAGATAAATAATACCATGACATTTATTTCTTATCCTTTTTTGAATTTATGCCACAGTCAACATCAGGTCCCACAAATATTTCCTCCTTTTTTTTCCTTTTAAGACAAGCAAAACATTCACTCTGAAGACTTTTTATTGGTTGTAATGGCATTTTGCTGTCAACTTTGTAAAAAAAAAAAAAGAGTGTGAACCAACGCAGCTGCAAACATTTTACAAATTGAGCAATTAGTTTTAAAACTAGTTTTATCTGGCTTTTTCATTGCAAAGTCATGAATTATCTCCCTAAGGTCAATTTATCTTTCAAAGTATTTTGTCTATTTTGATAGACAAAACACTTAGTGAATGGCATTAGCATTCTTTCCCTGTTAGAGGATGTCTAGTATTACTGATGAGTGCTAGCTTGCTGGAATATCTTTCCACTTTTACCCTGATCATTGGCAGTGTGCAAAAATCCATATGGCCATACCTACACTTCAGTGAAATTTAATTGCAGGTTTTTTTTTTTTAAAGAATCTTTTGGAAATATTAGTTTATAAAGCACATAGGAATAGTTCATAGATCTGAAGCTCCCCCTGCCTTCCCTTGGGATGTATACATCACAAAGGAAATTATCGGGAAATTCTTTAAGATACAGTAGGCAATTACTTCCATACACACTGGGCTTGCATTTCCTGCAAACAGCAGCTACTCCACCTGTCCATTATCACTGTTTCTTCCTCTGCATCCCAGCTACAACTCTTTCCTGCTTATTCCCAAGGAATTTAACTGATCCATAACTCAGTGGCCCATATCTTGGCACCATAGCCAGGTTATACGGCTATGTAACTGGTCTCAATTGCAAAGAGCTGTGGTGGCACAAATAGCCATGATAGCACAGTGGTTAGAATTGCAGGCAAATTCTGCCCACAATCCTGACCAGCTCAAGGTTGATTCAGCCTTCCATCCATCCTTCTGAGATCAGCAAAATGAGGACCCAGAGTGTTGGGGGCATTATGCTGACTCTGTAAACTGCTTAGAGAGGGCTGTAAAGCACTGTAAAGCAGTGTATAAGTCTAAATGCTATTGCCACTGATATTACATCTCTGCATTATTGACAAACTATTTTTTCTTCATTGCCAGCGCTCCATGGCTTAGGACCTGGTTATTTATGGGACCGCCTGCTACCACCAATAGCCTCCCACCGGCCTGTACGCTCCCATAGAGAGGGGCTCTTCCGGGTGCCGTCGGCCCCCAGGGGGAGAGCCTTCTCTGTGGGAGCACCTACCACCTACCATCTGGAACGAGCTCCCCCCGGATATACGGAGGATCCCGGACCTGCGCACCTTCTGTCGCGCGCTCAAGACCTATTTATTCCAACAAGCCGGCCTGACCTAAGTTATTTTCTCCTTTTAATTATGAATTTTAATTTGTTTTAAATTATTGGGGTTTTAATTATCAGCCAAATTATTTAATTCGTTTTATTCTATTTTAAACTTTTGTATTGAAATGTTTTATTTATGGCTGTACACCGCCCTGAGTCCCCCAGGAGTAGGGCGGTTTATAAATCTAATAAATAATAATAATAATAATAATAATTGTAATTGAAGGTATTAGTTTATCTATCAAAATCTACATGGTTTGGCTCCAGATATCTGCAGGATTACCTTCTCTACATATAAATAACCCATTTGGTACATGTTCCTGACAAAACGTATTTTGTCATTAATGAGAGGTAAAGTAGCAGGACCTACAGACCATGTTTCTCAGTTGCAGCCTCAATGAAATAGAAAACTTTATACTTCAGGTAGTGTCCATTCTGATGGCCTTCTGGGAAATGAGAAAAACTGATATGCCAGAAGATGCTTGGAAAATGTTGAATGGACATCATCTGTCCTTTGCATTGTGGAATAATTGTACTGTCTGATTTCTAATCTGTTTTTACTACTACATTGTTGTAAACAGTGGGAATCCATTGCTGCTGATATATAATAAATTAATTTGGGATTTGATGGACCTTAAAAGAGTATATTTGAGACAGAAGCATAAAACTCTCAAATCATAAGCCCTAGAAACAAGAACTGTCTATGTTCTAGGTCCAGACTATTCATTAGTCAGAAACACACATTATTCCATTCCAACAAATTTAGCAACACCTCCACAATTAGAACAAAGATACAAGGAAATCAGTTCCCAAACACTTCCACAGGAATAATCTAACTGCAATAAATTAAGGTAAAAGATTTAGTCAACCTTTAACTGATCTTGAAAATGCAATGCTAATGCTAATTTCATGGGCAACTACCACGACATTTCAGACTTGTTAGACTAGAACTGGAAGTTGAAGTAATATCCTTTTTTCAAAAAGGCAAAAGTAAGCTACTTAGATATTGTAGCTATGAAAAATACATGGAAACCCACAAAAGTTGACTTCAACTTAAAAATGATTTTGGATGTATCGCTACTGCCAGTTTGCCCTGTGGTGAGTACAGACTACCAACACTTTTTGGAGGCAAAAAATTATATTCTTTTACTTACCCTAGTCATATTTTCCTGCTCCAGGTTGAATGTCCAGCTTGTGCCGGCTATAGATTTGCAGCCTCTTTGGCTCTATAGGTGCTGGATAGGAAACCATTCTATCTTACATGGCTGTGGGGGGGGGGGGCTTGAAATGGTGCACCAATGGACCTATTCATAATTTCACATCAGGGATGTCCTGCATGTGAAGCATGTGTTTATAACTCCTAAGCCACTAAGTAAAACCTAAGTAACTAAGGTACAAAGATCTTAGTCTTAGTGAGAAAATGCTGGGGAATGAAGGAAAGAACATCTGTTTTTTAAAACTTGTGGTTTAAGGACGAAGCAGCTCCCATCTTCCTGCCCCCATCCTTTGTCAAGGGGCCAGAGGCAGAAACTCAATCTTTATCAATGGGCCATCATCTGCAACACAATAGGACCCATCTAGCAACAGAAACTCACCACCTGGCACCTGGGAAGATTACATCAGCCAGCAAAGCTAGCTAAGACCCCCACCCCCTGGGAGTCTGACAACCAATCAGGATACTCTTCCTGTGCCACAGGAAGTTCAAAACCCAGAGAGGGCATAAAACCCAGGAACTTGCAGCATCTCTACCCTTTTCTGTTCAGGAACTGAAACCATGTGATCCTGTCCACCCTTAAACCATCTTTTCAAGCAGTCTCCATGTTTTCAGTGTCTTTTTCCCCACTTGGAGCTGAACCCAGAAGGATATTTCTTCTAACAACATAAAGTATAGAAGTGGGATAATTTGAGGCACAAAGAAGAGGGGGGTCAACTTATTTTCCAAAGCACCAGAAGGCAAGACAAGAAACAATGGATGGAGATTAATCAAGGAGAGAAGCAACCTAGAACTAAGGAGAAATTTCCTAAGAGTGAGACAAATTAATCAGTGGAACAACTTACCTCCAGATGTTGTTGGGTGTGCCATCACTGGAGGCTTTTAAGAAGAGATTGGACTTGTCTGGAATGGTATAAGGTCTCCTGATTAGGCAAGGCTTTGGACTAGAAGACCTCCAAGGTCCATTCCTACTGTTTTTCTATTATTTTGTTATCCTATTATTCTGTACATGTTAATTTAATTTATTTTAACTTTGTATAGTAATCCTAGGTTAACAATTGCTCTTTCTGAGCCATTGTGGTGCAGTGGCTAGAGTGCGGTACTGCAGGCTACTTCTGCTGACACCTGGCTGCGTGCAATTTGGCAGTTCAAATCTCACCAAGCTCAAGGTTGACTCAGCCTTCCATCCTTGTGAGGTGGGTAAAATGAGGACCCAAATTCTTGGGGGCAATATGCTGACACTGTAAACAGCTTAGAGAGGGTTGTAAAGCACTGTAAAGTGGTATGTAAGTCTAAGTGCTGTTGATATTGCTATTTAGCAACTGTTCAAAGTTATGACTGTTGAAAAAGTAACTTCATGTGATTTTTCACTTAATGACTGATAATGACTGAGTTGTGGTGATTAAGTAACGATTAGCTGTAAATCTATATTATGTGCATATATAGATGTTAAATTTTGTATACTTATATTAGAGGAATATATAAAAGTATTTATGGCAGTATATAAAAGTAGTTATGGCAATAAGATTGATCCACAGAATTGAAAGTACCGGTAATTGGCAATTATTTTTCTAGAAGAGAAAGCTGGGAGGACAAGGCAACAGAATTGTCCAATTGGCAACTCTTAGAATTAAACCAGCAACAGCACAGAACAGGAACAGCTTAAGGGTGCAGTATTGATACATTAATCTTTAGTGGGTTAGAACAATCTAAGTCTGCCCCCTAGATTCGTTGAATTTTCCAGATCCATGATGAATGGGACATTTCATTTTAGCTGACTTTTACTCTTTAATAAGTGTCAATTGTACTTCTAAGGTGATAGATTTTCTGAAACCAATGTGCCTTATATTCTGAAATGACAAAATAAAAATGAACAGTTATGCCTTGGTTACTTTATGGATAGATTAATGCAATGCATTCTATGTGGATTTACCAGTGAAAACTGTTCAGAAGCTGCAGCTGATGTAGAATGCAACATCACAGGCAGTGATGGGTAGATGACACCAACACTCATGGTCCATGAGTTGTGCTGATTAGAAGTTGGTTTCAATGTTCAATGAAGTTTAATGTGTTGATTTGTCACTAGGTTAAGGAACCACTGTTTCTTATGGTTTCTTTAGGATTGGCAAAGCTGGCTCATTAGTGGTCAATCAATTAAGCAATATCATCTGATGGGAACCAGGAGCTGAGTCTTTGTCACAGCATCTGTTCTCTGGAACAGCATGTACCTTGAGATTTCCATGTTCCTTCCACCTTACTAGCCTTTAAAGGAGCTTTTTAAAGCACTTTGTTGTAAGAAGGACAGTTATATAAATAAATAACATAGCTCTTTCCCCAAGACTTGGGTTAAGGTATTCAAGGGTCTTTTATCTGTTTTTATTTTTATGGACAGGGAAGAGACTTGGTTGCTGCTATCTTTTGGACTTTATTTCACTTTTTTGTTGTGCTTCTATATTACTGTCATTTGAGTTCATTGAAATAAATAAACTTAGGTTTCATATTACAGAGGCAAAAAAAATTCCATTTGCCCTAATGAACATTTCACTTTTAGGCTGTAGGCACAGGAAAAGGAATGGAGCCAAAAGTAATAAAGCCGGAAACCTTGAAAACCATAAAGTAATGGAACCATCTCTGTCTATAAAATCCCCCTCCCCTGGTGCCTTTTCATAAAAAATAACTTAATAACATTAGTCAGTGTGTGTTGAAAATACTAATTCTTAATAAAATTGTTTACTGGGCTTGTGATTAATAATTTAAGAGGGTGTATCACAATTAAAAACCTTCCAAGAGGGGACAGAGGCTGCAGATTTATTCAATCTATCATCTCAATATTCATTGTATGCCTTTGTAATCTTTTGCAAATGTTTGTTTGTTTTTTGAGAAAAGGGGGGAAAATGAGAGAAAAGACCACTGAGATCATTAAGATGTCTTTGCATGAGACTCCTGATCATTTTGATTACCAGGCAAGCATAGTTATTTGCTAAGAGATTTAGAATGAGTTCTAAGCAAACACCTCAAACTCCTTTGTTTCAATGAAAAGTAGTCAATAAGCATACCAAAAAAAAAAAAAAAATCAAGTCTTTGTAATTGTCAAATATTTGAAAGGAATGACAACAAAAAAGGAACACAAATTATTAGGAGAGAAATTAGAAAAGGCTTCGTCTTTCACTTGGTAAGTGGGACTTTGCTCCCTCCTGCTCATTGCCAATGTCAAGCACAATTCTCACCTTGTCCATTCAATAGCACTATACTTAAGTTTCTGCTGTGCCAAAAATTGCACCAACTTGTACCACAAAATCTAGGATCAGTATTCTGTCCCCTTTCCTGTTGATTACAGGAGTAGTGTAATCAACTACTGAGTAGACCCAGTGCTGAAATCCAAATTGTTTTATTACCGGTTTGGTGGGCATGGCTTGGTGGATGTGGTGTGGCTTGGTGGGCGTGGCAGGGGAAGGAGACTGCAAAATCTCCATTCCCATCCCTCTCCATGGGAAGGATATTGCAAAATCCCCATTCCCTCTCCACTCCCGGGGGAAGGATATTGCAAAATCTCCATTCCCACCCCACTCTGGGGCCAGCCAGAGGTAGTATTTTGCCGGTTCTCTGAATTACTCAAAATTTCCGCTACCAATTCTTCAGAACCTGTCAGAACCTGCTGGATTTCACGCCTGAGCACCCCTCAACCTTTTTGGCTCCATGGACTGCTGGTGGCAGGGGGAAAGTGGAGTGGATGGTTTCATGAATACAACCTAGCTTTCATGCATGCGCAGGAGAAGCTTTTTGCACTTGCTGGCTACTTGCACAGCCTGGTTCCCAGCAGGCCACAGATTAGTACTGGTGTTGGGGACCCCTGGCTCTTAATATACTTGTATAACAAGCAGAATTGGTCCATTTTCTATATGTCTACCTAACAGGAGTCAGCAGGCTCCTGTTAGAAATTTAGATAGTTTAACTGCAAGAAATTTAGATAGTTTAGGCAAAGAAACTTTGTCATATATTATGTTCCCTTTTTTTTTTTTTTTGCTTCTTGTCCTTTTATTTGTCTTATGGACATTTGAATCCTAATTTGTAAGCTGCCTACCACTAGCTTGGTAATTGAGGCAGCATACAAATGGATATATAAGGAAATAATTAAAAGGTATGTGCAAAAATAGCTGAATGATATATTTCTTTGTACTATTTTCTTAAGGATGAGAACAATCCTGATCATCTATGTAGTACTTTCAAGTAGCCAACCAACTTCACATGGCGTTATTGTACTAAAAAGGAGCTGGTGTGATGTAATTAAGGTGTTGGGCTAGAGTCCAAGAGATCCAGGTTGAAATCCACCTTCAGATATGGTCCTCACTCAATGACTTTGAGCTTGTCATTGTCACTTAGCCCAATTTACCACTCCTGGGGGAAAAAGCAGGAGGAAGAAATGCAATGTATGCTTCTTTGAGCTTTGAAGAGATGGTATAATATGCAGTTAGCAAATGAATAATTAACTTTTACATTTGCAATGACTGCTTCAAAGTTACTTGATGATTCTCCCAAGAGAGTTGCTTGCAACTCCTAGTAAGCAAAACCAGTTTCAGCATGCAGGCATTTAATATTTATTGTGTTTGATGAAATGGGCATTTTGTAGACAAGCGGGTGTAACTCATATTGTAACTGATTCCTTTTTAGCCTCACTGAAGAATTCTCTATAGGGGAAGAAATGGAATAAATATTTAATATAATTAAGGTAAGATACATTAGTACTGTTACAGACAAAAGGATTAAGAGCATGGATTCTGAGAAAGAGTATCTAAACTTATCCAATGCATTCATGGCAAAGGTGAAATTCAATTCTGGACAATTTGAAACATAGTTTAGTGCAGGGCTAGGGGCCGGCTGTGTCATGCGCTGGCCTTGCCCACCGCTATTTTAGCGAAGGGGGGGAAGTCATGATACATCACATGACACCACCATGATGATGTGACTTTGACACTTGTGGTTTAGTGCAATGTTTGAGAATCAGTTGTTAAGTAATCAAGTTTGAAACAAGGAGATTGTGAGTTCTAGTCCTCCCTTAGGCACAAAGCCAGTTAGGTAACCTTGAGTTAGGTCTTCCCCAGCCCTAGCAGGAAGCAAACCACTTCCAAAAGCTTCTCAAGAAAACTGCAGGAGCTGTGCAGGCAGTTACCAAGAGTCAACACTGACTTGAGGTATACACAACACACACACACACACACACACACACACACACACACGTTTACAGCCTAACAAGTAGTCATATAATCATATTAATAATCTGGATATTTTTTAACTAATTCAAGGTGTTGGTTATCACCTTTAAAGCTCTTTAAGAAGTGGTGGGATTCAAGTAATTTAACAACTGGTTTTCTGCCCTAATGATTTCTTCCAACAATCAGTTCACCAAACTGCTCAGAAAGTTAACAACCGGTTCTCCCAAAATGGTGCAAACTGGCTGAATCCCATCACTGCCTTTGAGGGAATGCGTTACCTTTTGGGACTAATCCACTTCACTTATTCCAGCAGAAAGGACCTACTTTGGATCTCATTGGTCAAAAAATTTCAGTTGGCAGGGTTCAGGAGAAGAGCCTTTTCTGCTGTGGCCCCCACCTTCTGCAATATTCTCCCATCAGAGGCAAGATCGTTTCCCTACACTCCTGACCTTCTGGAAGAAGATAAAAACTTGGCTTTGCTTCTTGACCTGGAGCCTTGATACAATGGGAGTGGTTCAGTGGTCAGTTTCTTTTTTATTTTATTTTAAAAACAAACCTTTATTAAGACTTTAAAAAAACACACATTTAAAATATACAAATTTCTTAATCAAACAAAAGAAGAAAGATAAACAAAAAAAGCCAAAAGACAAAAGACAAATGTACTTATACCATTAGTCAGCTTCAAATATTAACTAATTTCTATATCTTTTTTCTTTTATATATATACTTATACATATATACATATATACATTATTCCAACTATATTCATCTGACAGTGCTATTTTTAATTGTAGTCAATTTCTTCAAAATTCCATCTTACTCACTTTTCCTCTTCCTCTGTTTTGTCCATTGATACCATTTGTTCCATATAATGTAATAGTCTGAGTCCTCCTTATCTTTTAATTGTAAAGTTAATTTGTCCATTTCTGCACAAGCAAATATTTTCTGTATTACTTCCTGTTCTGTTGGCACCCGATCACATTTCCACAATTGTGCTAATGATAACCTAGCCGCTGTAATTATATGTAAAATTAAATACTTGATATCTTTCCTAATATTTCCTTTAATCATGCCTAATAGGAAAACCTCAGGTTCTAATTCAATTTCGTATTTTGTTATTTCTGTTATCCATGTTTTTATTTTGCTCCAAAATTTCTTAACTACTGGGCAGAGCCACCAAACATGATAAAAAGTCCCCTGCGTTTTTTTACATTTCCAACAAGTTGGATTTACATTTGGAAACATTTTGGCTAGTCTTACAGGGGCCAGATACCACCGATACCACATTTTATAATGATTTCCCTTGTAGGCTACCGATTTTGTCATCTTATAATTGCTTTCCCATACCCTTTCCCATTCCTCTAATTGTATATTATGCCCTATATTCCTTGCCCACGCTATCATCTGACCTTTGACCAGTTCTTCTGCCAAATCATATTCCAATAAATATTTGTAGATTTTTGAGATCAGTTTTGCTTCTTTAGATTCTAGTAATTTATCCAATTGATTTGGTTTTATGTCAATTCCTTCTTCCTCCTGGCCTTTTCTGTATCTTATCTTTATTTGTGAATAGGGCCACCAATCTATTATTATTCCTTGATCATAAAGTTCTTCTCTTGATTTCAATTGTCCCTGTACATCTAATATTTCTCTATATCTTAAAATTTTATGCTTCGTTAATGTATTCGGGTGGGTTATTGCTTCTATTGTTGATAGCCAACCAGGGATTTTCATATAATGTTTAGATTTAATCTGTTGCCATATATTTATTAAGGATTTTCTGATGGTATGATTATTGAAATGTTTATATGTTTTGTTTCCGGGGCTCCATATAAAGGCATGCCATCCCTTCATTAGATCGTGTCCTTCCAGATTCAAAAGTCTTGGATTATCTAGGGTTATCCATTCCAATAGAAACTGACCACTGACCAGGAAAGGAATCAGTGGTCGGTTTCTATTGGTTTGCCCAGGCAAACCGGTAGTGGCGGCAATGGGAGGTTCTTCCCACCTGACTGGACATCATCATGGACGCTCTGTGCATGCGCAGAAGCGCCCCACGCACTCACAGTTCTGAACCGGTAGCAAAGGTAAGTGGAACCCATTACTGGAGTGGTTGACAGAATAGAGATGATTCCCACCTCCAGGATGTCTATTTTCTTAATTTTTAATTTTTTTAGTCTAATTTTCATTATTTTAGCACATTTTAACCTTTTGTTATATGATAAGCTGTCTTAGTGGGATGGGTCGCATAGAAAACAACAAACAAACAAACAAACAAAATAGAATACATCCACCTGGGAGATAAATAGGATTTTAAAAGGAACAGTCCAGTTGCTGACATGTCAGTCACCTCACCTTATTATGTTTCAATAAATCTTGTTAAAGAAACTCTGAAAAAAAATTGCCTCTATAAAAGTAGAACTTGATACTTAAATTTTAAGTCATGGTTACTCTGGAAGTAACTCCGGGAAGTTATTAAATGATTGCAGTTTGGCTACAATGCTCAATTCAATCACAGCAGAAAGCATAGAAGGCTGCTTATATCCAAAGATTTAAACCTTTTAGTCCCTTTTACAACAAGTCCCTGGGGTTATAGACCTTTCCACCTGAGCTCTTTGTGAGACAACAACAGTAGTTCACATCTCAACATAGCAGTATTCTGTTAGGTCACCAGCTATTTATATGCAACACTGTCACTAAAAAATGATTAGGATCATATTGGAGAAGTGTCACAATGTGCAATTTTTGGCTCAATAGTAAGTGGCAGACACGTCATTTTTTAATTACTCGAACCACAACAAAGGAAAGGGTTGGGCTGCTAAATTATAATGCTTGGTAAACTTTCCAAAACATTATTGTTGGCTGTGCTGATTCGTAAATTGCTTTGTAATTTTAACTTTCTGAGCTGGTGTTTATTGTGCTTTTTTTAAACATTTCAAAAGCCATATGTTTACACCATTTGGGATGCTCACATCAACCCTTAACATGCATTTGTTCTGCCTTGACAATTTCCAAACATGTTTTTATTGATTAAAAAAATAAATATGGGCTAAAAGTGGGAAAGATTGTGTAGTCTTTCCCTACATTTTCTTAACTCTATTAAGTGGCCAAATTAAATTATGTTAATGAATCCTGAACCCTATTACGAAAGGATAGGGTGAAGAACCTGTCAGTGCAAGTTGAAATTAGCTGGAAGATTCATTCCTATCTCTTACAAGTTGGAAACTTCCAGGGACATCATCAAGGCTGAGGGATTGATCTCCAGAAGATGTTCTGCAAAGTCGTATGTACAAACGTGATGGGATTTTGATCCTGATGCTGGATCTGCCATCTTTCATGATATTGCTTAACACATTGTAAGCCACTCTGAGTCTCCGGAGAAGGGTGGCATATAAATTGAACTAATGCATAAATAAATAAATAAATAAATAAATAAATAAATCAATCAATCAATCAATCCCTTCTGTGGAACCCAACTTTTTCATTTCCACCCCAGGATTCTATCTCCTATCAATAAGACAGGGGACTTTCTTACTTAGCACTTCCCAGAGTAAGTTTATGGAGTAAGGAATCAGGAGAACATTTAGTTTAGTCTCTGGAAGATAAAAGTTTTATGATGCTGATCTCCATCAGAGTTATTCAGCATGCTCTCAAAGTAGAAAATGGGGAGCATTGCAATACGCAGTTTACTAGGGCTGAATCCATATCTGCTTATTTTGATTTTTAGGCTGAAAATTGAAGCTAGCAGTAAGAAGGCCTGAAATATCTTCATTCGATGTTTTGATGTAACTCATATATTTGCTTTACAATGCATCTTTCCTATTAACATACACCGAAGGAAAGAGTGTGGAAGAGAGCGAAACAGGCCAAAATGCTTAAATTGTATTTTAAATATAAATATTCCAATGTGGATGTTTGTGTGAATATATATTTTTAATTGGAGGTTAAGGCAAAAGAGAATTGGAAAGGATTTATAGGTTAAAGCATGTAAAAGTGAAATGGATCAGAAATAACCTAATTTAGATGCATTAGATGAATCGACAAGAAAACAGGAACAGCTCAAATCCCTTGAAAGTCCTTGCAATGTTTTATTCAATTTCACTTTTAGAAAGGATTTGATAGAAAGATCTGCTACATTGCCTGCTACAGTAAAAAAGAAAAAGAAAGAAAGAAAAAAACAAATATAACAACTCTAAGACACTGTTTTCCTAGGAGATCTTCTAGGATGGAAGGTAGATAGCTGCTGGTATACCTGACAGAAAAAGTAACTTTTAAAATATTTTCTTTAGACCCTAAGTCATTAACTAGCTTCCCTACAAGTTCCTTTGCCAGGCTAAGGTCTAACAATAGGCATTTGCTCAGTCCCCATTTTGGAATGATGACTAAGGACCACAGGCAAGTCACACAACAGGATGATCCAGGGTGAAAGCTTACAGTGTATCCTGAAGTGCTTAGCTTCTGCTTTCTGCAATATGTGGGATTAATGTCCATATAGAAAGAAAATCATACCCAAAGATGATTAGAGAGCAGAAAGAATGTTACTTCTTTTTCAAAGAGAGCTTGACAAAAATAATATATTGTTCAAGAAAGTAAAATAAGTACTTAGTAGACTAGAAAAGGGTATACAACATACCCTTTTCTAAATTCAATCTAAACCATAACCTTTCAGTTTAATCTATTATAATACCATCTCAATTCATGCATATTCTTACCCACTTTAGAGCAGGGATCCCCCACCCCTGGGCCCGCCAGCCTCCCATGCTCCATTTGTGCACATTGTGGGATTCTGGCAGTGTGTAAAACCATGCTCTCCCCCCCTCCCCCAGTCTGCAGAAAAAACACCCTCTATGGAACTGGTCCCTGTCAT
This sequence comes from Masticophis lateralis, assembly GCA_030761175.1. Taxonomy (NCBI): domain Eukaryota; kingdom Metazoa; phylum Chordata; class Lepidosauria; order Squamata; family Colubridae; genus Masticophis; species Masticophis lateralis. Next base: position 42,199,089 of record JAUDYJ010000002.1, on the reverse strand, counting down.
TAAAAAAGATTGGGGCCCACTGCTTTAGACAACAGCTGGGGATTGAGGAAGAGATTACATTCTCTCTGTGATCACTTCTTGCTTTTTGAAGTTGGCCATTTCCATGTGTGAACTCATAGCTTTTTATACACTTAAAGGAGTCATTTTAAGAGGACTCCTTGATATGTCTGCATGCACAGATAACACTGAAAAATATCTTCAGAGTGTTACCATAAGAGTGGTAACTTTTGTCCGAAGTGTTTTTCAGTTTTGAAGTCTTGGACTGACCAGGTTGGTAGTTCAAAACTTCTACGTGAATTTGCTATCTTGTTTTTTTTGTGTGCCTAAAGTAGGGTTTCACCCATTAACAACTTGTTTATCAGCAACCTGCACTGGAGTTGTGAGTACTTCACAGTATTGGCATCTACTTTTCCCTATCACCAACTAATTAACCCTAACAATGGATTAGCTAGCCGATGCTGATAAAGTGTCATTTTGACCATCCTTAAGTGTCAATTGCCTTTTGAGAGCCTCACAAAATATTTTATATTATTACCATCATTAGTGAGATACTGATTTGCAAGGAGCAAATTGTAATCTTACATTATACATTTAAGTGGCATTTTGTTTCTTTCAACAATGCAGTTAAACCCAAATAGCAACTACAATTTATTTTGCTTAACTGCGGAGGATATTTTAAAGGGCCCTTAATACAAATAGGGCTATCCTAACATATTTCTGGAAATCAGTAGTTGGAATTTTCTCCAGCTCTTTATGTCACAAGATCTATTGTTTCCAGTGGTGGGATTCAAAAATTTTTATTACCAGTTCTGTGGGCATGGCATGGCTTGGTGGGTGTGGCAGGGGAAGGATACTGCAAAATCTCCATTCCCTCCCTACTCCAGGGGAAAGTTACTGCAAAATCCACATTTCTTCCCAATCAGCTTGGATTCGGGAGGGAGAGAATAGATGTGGGGGGTGGGGGGGGGCAATGAGAGGTGGTATTTACTGGTTCTCCAAACTACACAAAATTTTCACTACCAGTTCTCTAGAACTGATCAGAACCTGCTGAATATCACCTCTGAAGAGAAAAAAGAAAGAAAGAAAGAAAGGAAGGAAGGAAGGAAGGAAGGAAGGAAGGAAGGAAGGAAGGAAGGAAGGAAGGAAAGAAAGAAAGAAAGAAAGAAAGAAAGAAAGAAAGAAAGAAAGAAAGAAAGAAAGAAAGAAAAATCCATGGTGAAATTTAATTAAATAACCTTTGTGGGGACAAATTCCTGAAATGTCATTATTAGTATTAACAAGATATTGTGGCATTTATGCACTTTTATAAAATAATTTCCCTGTTTGCACAACCCGGAGAAGCCAAGCAAGTATTTGAAGGCTTAAGCCATATATTGTGTTTCATAACACAACTCTAAATCTCCATGCTAGGCCAAATATGTGGGAACAAAACTGGGAAACAATCCTTTTAAGAAAAAAAATGCCAATTAAAAACACCCCTCTTTGTATCTGTGAAACTTAGCCATCTGCCTTGCCACTTAATCCTGTAAATAAGAGAAGAAATAAAGGGATAGTAATTTTATTGAAGCTTTCACTGTAAGAAACAAAACTACAGAGTTCCCCTGATGCTGACAAATATCTCTCCTGGCTCCTTTCAAAGCATTATTGTATTCCTGCAAAACTGTGAATTAATGAGTTAGAGAAAAATCTATGCTTAAGTGAGCATGGCCCATGCCAAATATTCAAGTTCTAATCACAACAAAACATAGCTACTTTCTGGCACCAATTGCCTCACTGCACATCAGGCCTGGTCCATATCAGCCCTTTTCTAATACTCTGGACGGTTAGGAATAACCATTTCAATGTCCCACATTACTTTATATTAAGATTAGACTCAACACTATTTGGAATCCTGTGGCATCCTAAAGCCCTAAATTAGAAGCATAACCACAAAATATTTGAATTCAGAACACATCTTATAAAAAAATAAATAAAGCTACAGCACTAAGGGGAAGGAAGGAAGGAAGGAAGGAAGGAAGGAAGGAAGGAAGGAAGGAAGGAAGGAAGGAAGGAAGGAAGGAAGGAATCTTATCTTATGTGCCATATTCCTGAGCAGTTTACAAAACAGAGTCAAAACCTCCAAAACAACCATAAAACTTCCTTCCTTCTATGATGGAAGCTTTATTTAAATGTCCCCTCCCATTTATTTCACAGATATGAATTAACCAGATATACTACCTATTCAATATAATCCAAAATTCTCATTTATATCATCAGTTCCTATTTTGTTCTTAATGTCAGAGAGCACAAGTCAAGTGGGAATAGTGATATCGGGGAATAACTTTCATAGTTTGTCTTATTGTATGTCTGTTAATGTTTAGATCAGGCCCTACAGTATCAGTACAGGTCTTTTCAGAAGAAAAATGTCTTCCATTGTCAAACTTTTGCAGTAGTCCTAGTAAATTTGTCGGATTTTCAGACTTTCAGAAATGATGCCTCTGGTACATATTTATTTGCTTGAAATGGTCAATATGAAACTTTTCAAAGATGTCTCCTATATGAAACTGAAATCAATAATGAACAAAGTAAATTGATATATGTACTCAGAACAAATGTTGAAACAGAGTATAGGTAGACAACATTTCAAATCTGGAAAATATAGTTTCAAAATTCTTCTGGTGTTGAAAGCACAGGACTGAGTTTTCCCCTCTGATACGCTTCCTTTCATCTCCATTGCTCAGTGATAGATCCCATACTTCACATGAAGTACAGAAAGTCCCAGTTTTAATTCTTCACATCTCCAAGTTGGGCTGAAAAATCTCTCTTTGAGACCTCAGATAGGTGTTGCCAGTGAGGATAACATTGGACTAAAACAGTGTTTTAGTGTTTGGCCACTGTATTGACTGGGATATGTGTGGAGCTGAAGTCCATACATCTTAACGTTCTCAAGTTTGAAAAAGACTGGACTAAATAAATCAAAGCCTTAATTAAACTTCCTTTGTCTGTCCACACCTAACAGTGGTAGGACTTCCAAGGGAAGCTCATCAGATAGATCCTGGAAATAAATGTAATTTTAAAGTCAGCAATACCATTGTAAATTGTGCTTTGGAATGGCACAGAGCAGCCATTTCAGAAAATCCTGCACTGCAACATTTTCAAAACTGCAACAAGCTACTTACTATCAAAAGTCTTTGGCATTAAAATGCAGGATAATTATCCAGCTCATTTCTATGCAAAACTCAAGGTATACGGGACAGTCAGAGTGACCTTTCCTAACTATTGGCGATAACAAGTTTGAAAGGAAGATTTTCATTTACTGTTTACAGATAACAAGCATCTTATGGAGCATTTTTAATAAGCAGCAAATTGACCTGAGTTATTATATGCACAAACCAGAAGCTCCTCTTAGTACTGTTTGTTATTGTTACACCACTGATTAGTCACAGGGCCCCTCAAGACCACATATGAATGAAGCCAGCACCACCCACTGGACGTCTGCATGGCCATGTTAAGATTCCCATGATGCTGTGTCTTTTATTTTAATAGAGCCACACATCTTTGCTTCCATATCTAGCATGACTGATGTCTTTACAGTTTATTGTTTCCTGCCCTTGGCACTGTCATAATAATGTAAACTAAATGAAATCTGTGGAGGAAAAAGCTGTAGTGGAGCTTCGGATTTGGACCAAGCCTTCCGTTTTGCAGGCTGTTGTGAAACAAAGAACAAAACATGACATTAACTGCGTCATCAAAATGTTATTTGGGAGAACTGAAGAAATGTTGATGTGAATGTTGTTGCTATTGACAAAGGTTGGGTTATTCCTATCTGTCAGGATAGTGTAGCTCTTGACACCATCCATCAAATAAGAATAATAACCCATTTTCAAAGCATGACTACAAAAGTCAGCTCTACTGCTTGGAAGAAGTGGGTGATGTGAGTAGGAGAAATTGGAGCAGTCATGTGAACCAGACACCATCATATGGATTAAAAATGCCACTGATGGTAGGATTAAGGAAAATGAGGGGAAGAAGAAGGAGTAATAGATTAAGATATAGGGGAAGAAGAATAAAGTAACAGATGGAAGACCACTATGAAACAATGCTTAAAAATGATAAGATTTTTATATGTTGTATGTTGTGTAAATGTCAAATATGTGTTTTAATAACATTACAAATTTTAACTGTAAAAAACCGAACAAACAATCTGGATCCTCATTTTACCTGCCTTGGAAGGATGGAAGGCTGAGTCAACCTTGAACCTGGTGAGATATGAACTGCCAAATTGCAGGCAGCCAGCAGTCAGTGGAAATAGCCTGCAGTTCTGCACGCTAACCACTGCACCACCGTGAAGAAGAAGGAATGGCACTCTTCTAACATGCATTTGAATTGCAGTATTTCCTAGCTTATCTTACTTGTTTTGTTTTTGTTTTAAGCCATATTTAGATAGCTTTCTTTCTAAATACGGCTTTACTGATATAGATAGTGTCTTGCTCCCAGGTTATGAATAAGCAGAGGTTCACATGAGTTTCTGCTTTGTTGTCTATCATATCTGGGGAGAAGCCAAGAGAAACATCTCCTATTTTATGATATGAACATGTAGGGTTAAGAGGAGATACTTTTGTGTTTGCCAAAGTATCTTTTATTTATAAAAATGTATAATATGTACTTTCTGATAAAGTTGTTCCTACAGAGAAGAATATTTGTATCTTAGGGTTGAAATGATAGGTCATTGGTGCTCTTTGACCTTGGTTGTTTTCTTTCAGACATTTCAACACCCTACTAGGTAACATAATCAGTGCATTGATGATTTTTCATAGTTTGAAAACAACCAAGCTCAGAGAGTACCAGGACCAAGGACCCCTCAGAATTGTTCCTATGTAGCTTTTAATAAGAAAGTCATAAAACCAGTTTTCTAGTCTGTCAATTATTTCATGTGTATCTTTAGACATCAACAATCATATATTTTTCTCCTGCCAGTTTTGTAATGTATGATGAAAAATCCATTGATCAGATATCTATTAGCAAATACATCAGGACACATAGGAGCACAACACACATTACCTAGTAGACATACCACAAGCACAGAAGCCCTAACAAATTCCCTCTTTCTGGGATTTTGAGCATAATGACCCTATTAATTTCCTGCCACCACTATTCAGGACTGAAAACTTGGTTAGCTCTGTAGGCCACCAAAAAGAAACTCCGCATAATACTTGGCTTATGGGTCATCAGTTGCTCACCACAGATTCTACTTCCCTTTCAGAATGGAGCTAATTTGTTAATAGAAGACTCTTGATATAAAGGTGGTATGGCAGCACATATACCCATGACATTTATTTATTTTAAATTTGTTTTAGTCTCGCCAAATGAAAGCCAAGTTGGAGATGGATTCAGCAGCAGTCTGGGAAAAATAATCTTTGACTCAGAAAAGTGCCTTTCTTTTTAGGAATTATTGGGACGATGTTGGGACTACATTGACTACATTATTAAGAACTTTTATTGGGAAACAATCAGAGGTGGTATTTAGCAGGTTCTGGCCAGTTCTGGAGAACCGGTAGCAGACATTTTGAGTAGTTCGGAGAACTGGTAAATACCACCTCTGACTGCCCCCCGCCCCCATCTTCTCTCTCTCCCAAGTCCCAGCTGATTGGGAGGAAATGGGGACTTTATAGTATCTTTCCCCTGCCACACCCACCAAGCCATGCCGTAACACCAAGCCACACCCACAGAACTGGTAGCAAAAATTTTGAATCCCACCACTGTTTCTCTCTCTTTCTTTCTCTATCTCTTTCCTTCCTTCCCTTCCCTTCCCCCTCCACCCTCCCTCCCTTGTCTCTCAACACCAGCACAGCATGAAGGTTATGTAACCCAATAAAGACAATCCAAATAACTCTAAACCATAAGGAGGAGTTTCATTCTTTAGAGTAAAGCAACTTGTTTTATTTTTTAAACTTGTAACCTTTTGTTACAAGATTAAGGTAAAGTCAATCAAGTAATGTATAATTATTGTCTGAACAAACTATACTTTTCACTCTTATATGTCGAATCTTCTTTCACAAGCAACCAAATCAGGAGTGGTAGTAAGCAGGTTCTGGAGAACTGGTAACGGAAATTTTGAGTAGTTCAGAGAACCAGCAAATACCACCTCTGGCTGACCCCAGAGTGGGGAGGGAATGGGATTTTTTCAGTACCCTTCCCGCAGGAGTGGGGAGGGAATGGGGATTTTGCAGTATCCTTCCCCTGCCATGCCCACCAAGCCACACCCACAGAACTCTTAGTAAAAAAAATAAATAAATAAACGAATTCCACCATTGAACCAAGTATACTAAAAGTAAGCATTCAGTTCAATTTTGCCTAAACATGTTGGGGGTGGGGAAAAGGAGAGCTTTTTTTTAAACAATATTTATCCAAAGGATAAAAAGATTATTGTAATCAAATTAAAAGATAAAATTTCAGAAATCATAATAGAAAAGTAGTTATCTCTTACCCCTCTGAAGAGTTGGAAAAATATATATTTATGCTAATACATAAAACCTTTGGATAGCTTATAGTTGTCAAATGCCTCAAAGCCGAAGAGAGATATCACTCTTTTCTTGGACCTATAAGGAGTCTGCATTAATCAATGGCATAAAATCATTTCGTCTGAGCAGTAACCTGACCTCTTGTTTTGAACTGTCTTCAGATCTGAAAACTCAGTGGGACAATGGGAGAAGATTGCTCTCCAGAGACAGATAGATCACACTTCAGTCAAGCAGGCTTTCTTGCTTCAGTGAGTTGAGCATGCTTTGAATTAGAATCTCTATAATGTATCTGTGCAAAAGGGAATATATGGGATATTTTCACCAACACACACTGCATGATTCTAGATCTGAATCAAATTATTTGTAAGAGAATTTAGGAATTTAGGAAACATCAGAAACATCCCCTATTCATAATAAATCAGTTTAAAAGCAAAGGTGGGCTTCAAAAATTTTAGCAAGGGGTTCTCTGCCTGGTTGTTTGGTTGGCGTAGCCTAGTTGGCCTCCTGCACCACGGTGGGGGGGGGGCATTTTTGCCCTCCCCAGGCTTTGGAGGCTTTCTTTGAGCCTCCAGGAGGGCAAAAACGGCCTCCCCAGGCTCCGGAGCCCTCTTCCAGTAGGCCCATTTTTCACCCTCCTTGAACCTCCGTGCATGCCCTGTGCTTACTTGCATCCAAAACAGGCTGCGTGGGGATTCTTGGGAGGAGAGGGGAGGGGTGGGTGGGGCCAGCCAGGATTGGGATTTGGGGGTTCTCCGAATTGCACAGAATCTTAGCTAGAGGTTCTCCCAAACCCCTGAGAGCCCCCAGCAGCCCACCCCTGTTTAAAAGTCTTTTAACCTATAGTCCTATATGTACTTGTCTGTTCAATGGGCCTTATGACTGAAGGAATCATGGACAATACATGGCTGAAGTTTAATTGGCAACAACCTTAAGCAACATGTCCCATAATGAGGGATATTTGGAACTGTATTTCAGCAACATCTCGATGGCCACAGGTTACCTTTGTTTTATTTTTTTTAAAAAACACTTTTGCTTGTACTAGTTCCTCTACATGTCCCACAAATTTTGTATGGCTGTGTCTATTATTTTAACATTCTAATGCCCCTGAAGAACAGGATTCTAAATTATGGCTTATTTGTATTGTTGTTTTAAATACAACTTCAATTGCACCAGGGCATTAATGTTCTAAGTCTTCTTATGTGTTCTTCCTGTGCCAGCCAATGTAAGAGTAGATTTGGGGAAAATATATATATTGAGGGATCCCTTATACTTCTGAATTGAATGTCTTTGACAGGGAACTGGATTCCTTATATGAATAATTTTATTATCTTTTACAAAGTGTACCCATAAAAGACATAAACCAACAAGAGAAAAGACAAAGAGTAAAAAGAGAATGGGGTTAGAAATGCAAAATGTTATAAAGTAAAAAAAAAAAAGAACGACGACTTTTGACTTCTTTTTCCAAGGATATTTGACTCTTAGTTCAAGACTAATATAATGTCCATTTTCTTTCAAAAAAGAAAAGGGAAAATAAGAAAATCAGGGTTTTTTTTCCTTTTTAAATTTTAACGATTATCAAATTCATGTCAAATTTTGATTTTTCTTCAAAAAGCCCCCAATTGTAGACAAATGGGTGTTGGACTAGAAGACCTCAAAGGTCACCTATAACTCTGTTATTCTCTTATTCTATTCTGTTAATTTCTTCAGTGATTTTTCTCTCACAATGGTCATTAACTTAGCCATTGTTGTCAGTTCGGTTATCTTTATTAACCACTCCTCTATTGCATCATCAGATCTTTCCAATGCTGAGCATATAAAAATTGTACCACTTTAATCATATATAACAATAAAACACCAATTGTTTTTTTCCCCAATATCTTAGTCATAAAACCTAACAAAAAGGTTTCTGGTCTGAATTGTATAAAAATTTTCAAAAATTTTTTGGAATTACATTACTAATTTTCATTGAATATTGCTTAGCTCTTTTGTAAGTCCGCCAAAGGTAATAATGATTTCCTATTTACATTTCCAGCAGCTATAAACTATATTCCAACATCTTCTTAGCCAAGTCCTGAATGAGTTAGAAATATGGAAGCAGATCTACTTAAAAACGCCATTTCACCACCAAAGCATAATATAAACGTAATGTGTTAAAGGGCTACATTTGCCTGACATAAATATACAGGTACAGGTTTATCTCTGAATATGCTTTTTATAAACAAAATATCAGTAATTTTCTTAAATGAAGGCTCAGGTGACTTAAATCAAAAATCTAACAGTTTTGAAATGGCTAAAACCAAGAGAATTCTGCCACAGCTTCTATCTAGCAAAGTAAAAAGTAAACAAGATATTCTTGTGTCAACATTCATGGCAAAATAATTCCTTGCTCATTCCTCGTGAATGCCACCAATATCCTTTGAGTGCTGATGCTGAAAACATTTTCTAATTTTAACAGCTCCAATTCATCGATGCTTTTCAAATGGCTCATAATTTGTCAGGAAATATAGGAAAATCTAAACATGTATAATGGTCCAATTTGATTGCGTTACTTTTCATTTTGAAATCAGCTAGTACAAACAGCTTAGGCAAGATGCAACTCTGAAATATATATATCTGCTCTTCAGAAATATTCCCATCACCTTCAGATAGGAGGCAGCTTGGGAGTGAACTGATGGAAAGTGAAAAGGTTGGATCCTCAGGTTTTGGATCTGTTTTAAAACATCAAAATGTTATTATTCCAATGTGATACATTTTTAACTCTCGCATGCCTACAAGCTAATTGGACAAAAAATGCAAAACAAAATGAAACAAAGAAAGGCAGAGGAAAAACATAGATTTATAAGTCGGGTTTTTTTTTTTCTTCCCCAGTTTTAAAAAAATACTGCATCAGAATTTTGCAACAGCAATCCTTTTGGGAGAAACCCTGATGAACTATATTATTGATGGAGAGATGGTTCCTTTCTGATCAATCATGGACTGACACGATACCTATGCAACTTGGTTGCTGTCTACTTGCTATGTAGCCTTCAAAATTAAATATGTCAGGTTCCATTTAACCTCCACACCCTGATTCAAAATTTCTCCTGGGGTTATGAGACTTTGCTTTATCTCTCATTAAAGGCAGACATTGTAAAACTAGAGAGTCTGGTGCACTTGCTTTATTTCAGAAATCACAGTGCTTCTTGATAGGAAAATTTATTCAAGGCTCCACTTTTCACCAGGTAAAATCCACAGAAATCAATGTTCTCTGCCTATCCCTTACTTTTTACCTCTAGTGAGTTGGAAAATACATAATATCAGCAATAGAACAGAAACCAAAAACTCTGGAGATGTGTTAGCTGGAGGCAGGATGGGTTCAAATAATTTTAAAATTTATGAAACACCATTTTGGAGATCCTTCTCTCTTTAATAAGTAACTGTAACGGCAGGGGAATTAATTTTGCAGGTTGGTGCTTGACTTGGTTATCTAGTAAATCTAATAGCTAAGATTTGTTAATCTTGAATGGTATTTGGGAAAGTAACATCCTGGTGTTTCTGGGATAAATGTTACAGTGATTTTGAGGATAAGTGTCATTATTATATAGTTGTGTACAGAGGTGGACTGCTTCTGGTTCAGACTGGTTTGGGAGAACCGGTAATTCTGACCACTGGCTGGGCATGCCCACCCGCCCCGACACCATCCTGTCCTATATATCTCACTTTCTGGCTCTCTCGCCCTGCCCTCGCAGTCCAGGTGATTTCTGCACCTAGCCCGCTCTACTCACTGCAGCTGCCCAAGAAGGTGTGCTGGAAGCCATGCGCATGAAATCGCTGTTTGTTTCAAGCCGCACACTCACATTTTCAGTTCTGCACTATGCAAACCAGTTGTTAAATTATATTACACTCACCTCTGGTTGTGTACTATGTTATTATTACTATTTATTAAATTTATATGCCGCCCAGTGGTGGGTTGCTACCGGTTCGCACTGGATTGGGTGAACCAGTAGTGTTGGTGGCAGGACCCACCTGGATGTTTCTGCGCATGTGTAGAAGCGCCACAAGCATGCATGAGTGCACACACATGCACAAGCGAACTGGTAGCGAAGGGATTTGGAACCCGCCCCTGATGCCACTCATTTCATGGTTCAAAGTGACTCTTACAGTTTCTCATATAATAATAAGGCAGCTACCTACTGGCTTTCATGGCAGTATGAACCTAGAAATATTAGAAGCTGATCAGGTGTTCTAAAGGGCATATTTCTGATTCCACAATGTGTCCCAAATTCAGTCCATCTGGCTAAGCATAGAACTTTACAAATAGGACAGGATTTGCAATATGCTTGCTTAATAATATCCTAAGTAAATATAGGTAGTCCTTGACTTACGACCCCAGTTGTGCCCCAAATTTCTGTTGCTAAGTGAAACATTTGTTAAGTGAGTTTTTCCCCATTTTACAACTTTTCTTGCTACTGTTGGTAAGGTGAATCATTGCAATTGTGAAGTTAGTGACATGGTTGTCAAGAGAATCCGGCTTCCCTATTGACTTAGTTTGTCAGAAGGTCGCAAAAGCTGATCACGTGACCCCGGGACACTGCAACCGTCATAAATATGAACCAGTTGCCAAGCATTTGAAAGTTGAATATGTGACCACGCTGTTGTAAGTGTGAAAAATGATCATGTCACTTTTTCAGTGCTGTTGTAACTTTGAATGGTCACCAAATGAACTGTTGTTTCAGAACTACGAGTATATTACAGGTTTTGCTCTCAGAAAGATATACTAGAAGATTAAATAGTATGAATTTGAGGCTGTTTATGTATATGTATAAATACATCCATCTACACACACACACATTTGTACCTATAAGGTAAAGGTAAAGGTTCCCCTTGCACATATGTGCTAGTCATTTCCAACTCTAGGGGGTTGTGATCATCTCCATTTCAAAGCTGAAGAGCCAGCGTTGGCTGAAGACATCTCCATGGTCATGTGGCTGGCATGACTAAACGCCAAAGGCGCATGGAACACTGTTACCTTCCCACCAATGGTGGTCCCAATTTTGCATTTTTTACGTGCTTTTGAACAAGATTGCTTTCAAACTGCTAGGTTGGCAGAAGCTGGGACAAGTAATGGGAGCTCATCCCATTATGCAGCACTAAGGATTCAAACAGCTGAACTGCCAACCTTTCAATTGACAAGCTCAGCGTCTTAGCCACTGAGCCACCACGTTCCCCCCCTTTTTTCTGTACCTATGCCACTATCAAAACTTCTTCTCTCTCTTCTCCCTCCCTCTTCCCCCATCTGTCACACACATACCCTGATGAACAGAGACCAAGCAGGGCAGAGAGACAGAGCTTAGAAAGTTTACCCTTTGCCTCAAGAAATAGTATATCTTGCTGTATCATATACAGCTTTGCACAATTTCTATGATGTTTTGCATCAAATGAGAAGAAAACCAAATAAAAACAATTTATGAAAACTAATAAATGCTATTTTTCCTTCAATACTCCTACATTTGTATCCTTTTTAATTTCCAATAGAAAAAAGAAAAAAAAAGCTTACCTGTGAATACTTCTGCACACCAAGCATTTCCCACCCCCCCAAATGCCTATCATCAACAAATTGAAAAACATGAAAGGTGTCTAACTTCAACAGCCACAAAATTCCTTCATGTATTTGTCAAAGAGGTTTGTATGCTAGAATATTTCTTTGAATTCTGCCAAGCGATATAAATTGCCTAATATGAAAGATAGTATTTTGGGGGAAATGATGAAAAAGTGTGCATGGGAACTGGATTTTAAAGATTTAAGAAGGTTTATTTATACTTCCTCAATAAGGGAAGTGCTTACAGTAAATTTATAGAATTGCAATCAATTTGGGTGTTTATATGTGCAAAAATATCTTGCTTCGAAAGGTGCATTTGATCTCTTACTTGTAAAATAATGTTTATCCCTTACATAGGGTATTTTGGCTGTGAAAATTTATTATTCATATCCCATCTTTATTACTTTTATAAACAACTGAAGATAGTGAACATATTCCTTCCTTCTTCTATTTCCCCCACAACAACAACCCTGTGAGGTTATTTGGGCTGGGAGTGATTGGCTCAAAGTTATCCAGCTGGCTTTCATGACCAAGGGAGGACTAGAACTCATGGTCCTCCAGTTTCTAGTCTGATGTCTTAACCTCTAGACCCAAAGTCTAAAATGTCTCCCTTTCATTGCCTTTTTTCATTCAATTGTCATCTACTATGACATTCCAGAGTTCATACTGAATTGATAAACTGATAAGCTTTTAAAGTGGATTTTGAAGTCGATATATATGGATATCCAATGCCCAGATCCATTTGTCAGTCCATTTTTAGAATTATAGTTTTAAAATATGCAAAATACTTCAAAACTGATGTTTGTCTCTTACAGCAGATATGTTTTATATGTAGCAGATGCTTTTGTTCACAGGTCCTCTAAAAGTCACCCACAATATCTTTCCAAGCATCACTTTTAGGTGAATTATTTCATTTAAGAAATATTTCAAAATAGATCGCAGATGATTTTGTGAATTATACACTCATTAAGCTGCAAGAGTTTCTATTTTGACAGATTGTAATAATTTATTTGAAAAGTAATCTATGCGATAGATTTCTTTCATATCCCTGTTTTAAAATGTTTGGACTATTTGATATTGCTTTAAATAAAGAATAGAATAGAATAGCATAGCATAGCATAGCATAGCATAGCATAGCATAGCATAGCATAGCATAGCATAGCATAGCATAGCATAGCATAGAATAGAATAGAATAGAATAGAATAGAATAACGGAGTTGGAAGGGAACTTGTAGTCATCTAGTCCAACCCCCTGCTTAGGCAGGATACCCTATACCATTTCTGACAGAAAGCAGTCCAGTCTGTTCTTGAAAGCTTCCAGTGATGAAGCTTCCAGAATTTCTGAAGACAAGTTGTTCCATTGGTTGATAGTTCTGTCAGAAAATTTCTCCTTATTTCTAGGTTGAATCTTTCCTTTATCAGTTTCCATCCATTGTTCCTTGCTTGGCCTTCAGGTGCTTTGGAAAATAGATTGATCCCCTCCTCTCTGTCTCCCCTGGTCATTCTCTTCACTAGACTAGCCATGCCCAATTCCTGTAACTGTTCTTCACACATTTCAGCTTCCAGTCCCCTATCATCTTTGTTGCTCTTCTCTGTACTCTTTCTAGAGTCTCAACATCTTTTTTTATAGTGTGGTGATCAAAACTGGATGCAGTATTCTAGTGTGGTCTTAATAAGGCTTTATAGAATGGTATTAGTACCTCACATGATCTTGATTGAATCCCTCTGTTAATGCAACTTAGAATTGCATTGGCTTCTTTGGCTGCCGCCGCACACTGTTGGCTCATATTTAACTGATTGTCCACTGAGAATCTAAGATTCCCTCGCACAATTATGGCTAGTAAGCCAAGTATCACCCAATCTACATGTATACTTCTGGTTTTTCTGTTCCTGTTGCTTAAAAAGTGGTACGGTCACAGAATTACAAATAGTTACTATAGCCCTCAAAACCACATCATTAAATACAATGGGCATGAACCATATGGAGCACCTCCACTGCCTGTTTGTGCCCCAGAGAATATCCCAGAATGAGTAGAGGTAAATATTTCAAACTATTTCAGAAGAGTAAAGGAGCAAAATGTTACCTGATGCCTTAAAGCTCTTTAGGTGTAGTACATGTAGTCCTCAACTTACGACCACAATTGAGCCCAACATTTCTCTACTTAAGTGAGACATTTTATCAACCTTTCTTGCCACAGTTGTTAAGTGAATCACTGCAGTAGGTAAGTTAGTAATATGGTTGTTAAGTGAATCTGGTTTCTCTCATTGACTCTGGCTTGTCAAAAGGTCGCAAAAGGGAATCACATGACCCTGGGACACTGCAACCATCATAAATGTGAGTCAGCTGTCAAGCATCACATCATCATGAGATGAAGTTGCTATGAAGTTCGTAAGTGTGAAAAATGATCATAAGTCACTCAGTGCTATTGTAACATTGAATGGTCACTAAATAAACCGTTGTAGGTTGAGGACTACCTGTATTCAAAACTATGTCTTAATATCCTGATTTTCCCCCTCCCAAATTAGACCAATTTTGCTCACTGGGAAAGAGATTTAAGGAGTCACACAATTCCTTTTTAAATAAATCTATATGAGCTTCTAACTAATGAGTGATTTGTGATCCTCCATTTGTATCTAGAGGAGTATGGAAAGCTAAACTGAAATTAAGTGAATGTAAAATAAGCAAATATGAATAAGAACATTAACATTAACTGAAATAAATTTGAAGGACAGTCAGGTAAGGATGACAATAAAAATGAGGAAGAAATACCCTAATCATTGCTGCCATTCTTCCTTAATAAATAGAGGCATCACATAGAATCACTCACATCAAACATCTGGCATGAATGTAAGCAGTGGTGGGTTGCCCTTGGTTCGGACCATTTTGCAAGAACTGGTAGTAAAACCAGTGGGAGGCTCCGCCCACTGACCCGGATGTCATCATAAGTGAACTGTGTATGCACGGGCACGATGCGAACCAGTAGTAAAGGTAAGTAGACCCCACCCCTGAATGTAAGTAAATGTGAGCAAACAGCAATTGTGTTTCCTCATTCTCTCCCCGTGATTTCACACTCATTCTAAAGGCTGAAAGAGTGAGAAGCCCCATTCTTTTTCCTACTCGGTACATTTTGCACAAACGGCAAAGCATTGCACATTCTTCTTTTTTCAATAGGATTGTTATGGTGCCATTCTTTCTAGCATAATGGAATTTGCAGGTTCTGAAGTGGGATAAGGAAAGTGAGAGAGGTTATTCCATCATGGCTTAGATTAAGCCTCCTGAATTATACCACTGGGAGTCAGGCTCCTCTTGCAAGGTTTTTAAATTCTCTATGGAAGTTGAGATACTGGACTAATGGATCTTTGAGTGGATTGATCAAGCTTTTTATAACTACCCAACTCTTCATCTTGTTATTGTTGTTTTTTTTTAAAAAAATACACACCAAAAAGCAAAAAGTCCATGTAGTAATTGCAATAACACTAAGACTTACTGTATATTACCACTCCATTGTGCTTTACAGCACTCTCTGAATGGTTTATGGTGTCAGTATATTGTCTCCAACAATCTGGGTCCTCATTTTACTGACCTCGGAAAGATGGAAAGCTGAGCCAACCTTGAGCTGGTCAGGATTGAATTTCTGGCAGTGGGCAGAATTAGCCTGCAATACTGCACTCTAACCACTGCGCCACCACAGCTATTATTTAGACATATTTGTTTGGCTTAGCTCAAGAATCAAACAGACCAATAGATTTTAACAAGGACACCGTGAACTCATAATCCATATTTAGATAAATTTAGATCAGCAAGACCAGGATTTTATAAACATAAAAGTTTATTAAGAAAGAGGGACTTTATATCTAAACAGTTTCTGTCTGCCCCATTTGGTGCAATTAAATAGCTGAAAAAAGTTTTTTTTTTGTCTTTTCTCAAGTGAAATATTAATATGAATAATTCCTGCCTATTGCTCTTTCTTTTAGTCTAACACAATCTGTGTGTATTAAATATCACCGAATGATATTTACAACTTGATGTGTCTCCCACAGACCAGGTGTTATGTTTCTGTTTAAAGCAGAGACCTAAATAAGATGCCAGTGACAAATTCACACTTACCACTCAGGAACAGGCATCTAATACTTATTAGGCATTAAAAATTACTCCAAATTAAGATGTGTGATACAGATGGATCCAGGCAAGCGAGGTGTCTGCCAAATGGTTTTGAAGACCAGAGATTTTGCTCTCATGTTGTGGGCTTGCCTAGGTCTCCACTGGCGCACTTCTATCTATTTTCCATCTCATGTGGCAATCCCACATCTGTTGAACCTCATTTCCTTTTGCTTCAGTAACATAGCCATCTGGAAGAATCTTACTGTGTACTTCCACTTAAATAGCTCTTCATCTATTTTCAAATCTCTGCAAGCATCTTCCATCTCACCTACCACCTCTGATTTCTTTCCCCATCTGGCTTTGTGTTTTTCAATGCAAGAGTGGAAATGATTAAAATGAAATACAGCCATGAAATTTCATTAAGCTGGCTTCTCTGGCTGTAGCCTCTCAACCCTCTTGCAATCATTCAGCTTGACTGTATGAGGACATAAAGTATGTAGGGTTGCATGAACCAGCAACACTCCAGTGCCCTCCAGAGGCTGACTCCATCTTCCTTCTCCTGTTTTTTCTCCATTCTGATCCAAAGAACACTGTTAAGACATTCACATGAATGTGCCTAAAAGGCTCCTCATAATAGCACAGGTTTATAGGTGGATAGACAGGGACATGGTGGCTCAGTGGCTAAGAAGCTGAGCTTGTCGCTCGAAAGGTTGGCAGTTCAGTGGTTTGAAACCCGAGTGGCGTGTAACGGGATGAGCTCCCGTTACTTGTCCCAGCTTCTGCCAACCAAGCAGTTCAAAAGCACGTAAAAAATGTAACAAATGCAAGTAGAAAAATAGGAACCTCCTTTGGTGGGAAGGTAACAATGTTCCATGTGCTTTTGGTATTTAGTCATGCCGGCCACATGACCACAGAGACATCATCGGACAGTGCTGGCTCTTCGGCTTTGAAACGGAGATGAGCACTGCCCCCTAGAGTCAGGAACGACTAGCACATATGTGCGAGGGAACCTTTACCTTTATAGGTGGATAGATCTTCCTTAACATTCCCACTCAAATCATATCTCTGACAAAGGATGAAATTAAGGCACCATGCTAAGAACCAGGAGACTGTGAGTTCTAGTCCCACCTTAGCCATGAAAGCCAGCTGGGTGACTTTGAGCCAATCACTCTCTCTAAGCTCAACCCACCCCACAGGAAATTAGGAAGAAGAAAGTGTGTTAGGTATGTTGGCTGCCTTCAGTTATTTGTAAAAATAATAAAGGAAGGAAACAAGTAAGTAAATTCGTAACAGTGTATTGGATCAAACCAAATGCTCACCCATTCCAACATTCTGTCTCCATTGTGACAAATCTGATGTGTTTGGGAAGCAAGACACGGCATGCATCTCATAGCATTGTTCTGCTTGCATTCTCTACTGATTGATATCAGAGGGAAAGCTGCTTCCAACAATAAAAGTAACAGATGCCCATTGCTACCTGTAGGTACCAGGAGATTTATTGTCGATCCCTATTTTCTAGTGTTCCTTTAACACTGCCCAAACCGATGGTTATTACAAATTTGACTCTACATGTTGGGGGAAAGCACTTCTTTTTGTAGATCATGAATTCACAATATAATAGATATGCCTGGATTTTAGTAGTACATTAGAACAGGAACATTTCTTTCTATCGATCTCCACTTTCTTTGTAGTATTACCATATATCTTACTGACTTCCCTTATGCCTCCAACTTAATGGTTTTTTTTTCTTAACTTGAAAAACTTTAAGGATTTTGTTGTTTTAGTTTCCTTTTCCTAGTGACAATCCCATTATTGTTGACATTTATATCAGGGGTGGGTTCTACTTGCCTTTATTACCAGTTCGCAATGGGCTCATGTGCATGTATGCGCTTCACTCTCTCGCGTGCATGCATCTGCGCATATGCTCTATTGTGACATCTGGGCAGGTGGGCGGAGCCTCCCGCCACTTTTACTACCAATTCGGAAGAACCAGACAGAACCGGGAGCAACCCACCACTGATTTATATCCTTTAGCTTAATTTCTGGGTTGCATAAGATTTAATGGCCTTCCCTTCTGTTGTCCTTGTCCTATTAGAATAGGCAACAAGGCACTTCTCCACTCTGTGAGAAACACAAAACTCCTGGATTTAAGACCAGTGTCTTTACAGAGACAATTATCTAGGCTGGAACATGCTGGATTATGACAATTTATTTCCCTTTTTCTTGTGTGAGAGGAAGATATGCTATCTAATTATATGCTTTCAGACTATATTCATAGGCCAAAGTGTTTTGTTGGGTTTTTTTTGCCACTTAGTAATGTATCTCATTCAGTGTGGTAGAATGCTACAAAACTGTAGTTGGAAATAGCCTGCCCAAAATATTTACTTCTCATGATTTGCATTTCAGATTTTAGGAAATAAAATAGATATAAAAATTATATATGATAATGTGCACTTAAAGCAGGTATTGTTATAGTATTTTTCCAGCATTTCTTTCATTCTTCCCTTTACCCATTAAACATTATTTTAGTAGAAAGAAGCTTTTGAAGAGTGAAGAGAAGTATTTGAAAGATTTCTGTACAAAGTTTCACAAGGAAAAGAAAAAAAAAAAGAAAAGAAAAGAGCCAGCAAAGTATTTTGCTTTCTCTTCCTTGGCATGATAGGGATAAGCTAAATACTTTCTAGCACAACATTTTAAATAATCTATTCTCACTTAAGATCTCATGGACCTGCCCACCTCATTCAACTCAATTTGGAAAGAAAATATATTATTTCATTAATCAAAACCGAATCCTAAATCCTAATGCATTCATTTTTGAAGATCATGATGCATTTCATCAGGTTGTTAGAATATATACACACACACTCAGTCATATAAATAGAATAACAAAATAACAGAGTTGGAAAGGACTTGGAGGTCTTCTAGTTGAACCTCCTGCTGAGTCAGGAAACCCTATACCATTTCAGACTTATGATTGTCCAATCTCTTCTTAAAAACCTCCAATGCTGGAACCCTCCCAACTTCTGGAGGCAAGTCATTCCAACAGTCAAGTGATTGACTGTTTTCACCATTAGGAAATTTCTCCTTAATTCTAGTTGCTTCTCTCCTTAATTAGTTTCCATCCATTATTTCTTGTCCTGCCCTCAGGTGCTTTGGAGAATAAGTCGACCTCCTCTTCTTTGTGGCAACCCTTGAGATATTGGAACACTGCTGTCATGTCACCCTTAGTCCTTCTTTTCATTATAGACACACCCAATTCATGCAACCATTCGTCATTATGTTTTAGCCTCCAGTCTTTGTTCTTTGTTTCCTTCTCTGCATTCTTTCTAGCATCGCAACATCTTTTTTATATCATAGCAACCAAAACTGGATGCAATATTCCAAGTGTGGTTTTACCAAAGCATTATAAAGTGATGCTAACACTTCACGTAAACTTGATTCTATACAAACAGGTGTCAAATGTCACATTATCTTTTTCAGTGCAATGTTGATTATGATCCCATCTCAAATAGGCAGGCTACTCATAAAAAATTATCAGGAAAAAATATAGTATTTGAGGAGCAAGGTAGAACAAAATGGCTGCTGTAGAAAACTGAGGAATTGTGATAAAATATTATTTCAGTTATAGATAGGATGGGATATATCAGTGGTTCTCAACCTGTGCTCCATGAACCTCTGGGGAGCTGTGATGTTGTCACAGAGGGCCCATGAAGGCTTGAAAAAATGTTATGATATAAACCTTGAGTTAAGTCTTGGGGATCCGTGGCCATAGTCCATGACCACAAAAGGTATTTAAAGGGGGTCTGTGGTGAAGAAAAGGCTGAGAACCACTTGGATATACTATAAAATTGTTTGATGAATCAAATTGTAACCAAGAGGTGGAATATAAAAATACAAAAGGCACGTGTGCTTGTTGGATGCACGCAAATTAGTAAATTGAATCACAGGACAATTAAAAGCTAAGTTAAGATTTGATTGTTGACTTCCGGTTTCGATCTCTTCGGCGCTGGGCGGCTCGTTTGATCGTCCGCCGCCCCCGCCGCTTGTAGAGCCGCTTTATTACTTCAAAAGCGGCTTGGAACGCTCCCCCTTTGCAGTGGGGGGGAGCGAGAGTGGGCAGCAAAGGTTGAACCCCAGAAGTGCAGCCAGGGTGGTCTCTAAGCCCTGGTAAGCGCTTTTGTTGGGGCTCCCTATTTAAGCTGCTGAAGCTCCGAGCGGCGTGGGACTTCTGCCTGTCAGAACAAGCTGGAGAGGAATCGAAACGAACGAAGCTAATTCCCAAGTGAAAAACAACTAGCTTGGTGAGATCCTTTGATGAATATAAAGTTCTTAATGAGTTTTTCTTAAAAATTTGGAAAGCAAGCTGTTTGAAGTTAAAGTGTGTGAAAATGGCGCTTGATCAAAGCAGAGTCAGTGAAAGCGGAAGGAGAAAGTGAAACAAGAAAGCGAAAGTGTGTTTGGCTGTAATTGGACTTTGTTTATTCACAAGTTTTACAAGTTTTTTACAATAATAGTTCTTTAAAGTATCTTTTCCTCATAAAAGTTAATGGAACTTGCTCCTCTTTTGTAAACCTGGGGAGATCAGGAAAAGGAAGAAGATTCTTTTCTTTTTTGCCTGGATTTAAGCTCTGTACAGGCATGACTTCAAAGAGAGCAGGGGGGGATTCCCCCACACACCAAACAAAGGAAAAGCCAGTGTCAGCTTCAAAGCAGTTAAAACAGACACAGGATTGTGATATAGAAGATTTGAAAGCATTTATACAGAAATATATGGGAGAACTCTCTGGCCAAATGAGTAAATTGGATGAAAGGTTGAATAAAAATCAAAAAGAAATGAAAACAGTGGTGGGGGAAGTTAAGGAGCTGGTGGAAGAAAAAACTGAAGGATTACAGCAGAGTGTAACTAAAGTAGCCACGGTTCTTACTGATGCTTTACTGGCGATTGAGAAAAAAGTGGAGGACTTAAATCTTGAGGTTGAAGCAAACAAAAAGGAAGTAAAAGAACAGATGTTTAAGGTGGGGGTGCAAAGCCAGAGGTTTGAAGAGGAGATTACCATGCTACAATTTCGAAATATGGAATTTGCTCTAAGATTAAGAGGCCTAAGAGAACATAATCGTGAAAACCTGAGGGCAACCTGTGTGGAGGTGTTGGCGAAGATTTTGAAAGTTGAACCAGAGGTGGTGGATAATAGAATAGACAAGCTGTATAGAGCCAACTCACGCATTGCAAAACAGAGAAACTTGCCAAGAGATGTTGTAATTTACTTTACTGAGAGGAAATTGAGAAATGACATTTTGCAATACTCTTTTCAGTCCACGCTTCTACATGGTGGCAATCAAATTGGGGTTTTCAAAGAATTACCACCAAAGATGTTAAGAGACCGGAAAGACTTTGGTTTCCTTGTGAATGAGTTGAAGCGGCGTCAGATTCCATTTAGGTGGGATGTCCCTGTTGGTATTGTTTTAAGATTTGAAGATGTGAGATATCGTATCAATTCGGTGGAGAAGGCGGAACAGTTCTATAACAATGTGTTGAAAAAAGTTCCTTCACCTCGCTCTTCTACACTTATACCTATTGAAGATATCTCAGTTGAGCAGGTTTTTCAACAGGGACTGCTAAAGGAAGGTCAAGAAGCCCCAAGGGAGGAAATTCTAGGTGCAGTAGGAGGGGTATTAGAAGATTCATTAATAGATATCCCTGAGGTGAAACCAAAGCAATCCAGAGCCACAAGAGAGGTGGAACCGGATTTGGATTTACTGATGCAAGAACCCCAGAACCAACGTATAACCAGAGCGGCAGGGAAACAACGATTGGAAACATATCGGGAGAAGACACCACAGGAGGTGAAGGAAGCGAATGGGAAAAAGTTATACTCAGAAGCTGTGGGAGGAGCAAGACCGAAGACGTCGGCGGTTGCGGGAACTCTTCGCGAATTGCTTCGAGAGCTTCAGCCATCGTCAAAATGATACTTAAAATTTTATCTTGGAATGTGAATGGTTTGAATTCACCGCAGAAAAGAAGAAAAATATTTCACTATCTAAAACAATATAATAATGATGTTGTCTGCTTACAGGAAACTCATATAAGAACCCAGGACCAGAAGCTTTTAATCTCAAAAATTGGATTACAATTTATATCTTCTAGTGCGGCCAAAAGAAATGGACTTGTCTTCTACATTGCTAAAAGAATACCAGCTAAACTTATAGAAGCGGACGATGAGGGGAGATATGTTGCTGTCGTAATAACTGTACAGAATGTTGAAGTGCTTTTAATTGGCATCTACGCCCCGAACCAGCAACAGGAAAGTTTTTATAAAATGTTGAATGAGAAAATTTTGCAGTGGAATTACAAATCTTTCTTGATCATGGGAGATTGGAACGGGGTGATTGATGTAACATTGGATAAAAAGACATCGGCCAAGAAAGGGAATAAGTTACCACAGACTTTTTTTGCCATGAAAGAAGAATTAGAGTTGAAGGATGTTTGGAGAATTCATCATCCAGATGAATTGGATTTTACTTTCTTTTCAGATAGACATAAATCTTTCTCGAGAATTGATTTTATGCTGGCTACTACTGATTTACTTAATGTAGTGACAAAAACAAAAATTCTTCCTAGAACTTTAACAGATCACAGTCCAGTCTGGATTGAGATGAACCCAGGCAAGAGAGAAAGGAGATCTTGGCGTATGAATGAGAATATTTTCAGACATGAAAAGTATATTAAGGAGCTAAAGGAACAAATTAAAGAATTTTTTTATATTAATTTGAATAAAGGTACACCCATTGAGATAGTTTGGGATGCATGTAAGGCCTATATGAGGGGTGCACTGATACATATGAATTCTAGACATAAAATAATTCGACAGAAGTCGAGATTGGACTTGGAGACGGAGATAAAGGATAAAGAACAATTGCTCATTAAGAATCCGACTGACGAAAAGGTATTGTTAACTATAAAACTCCTGAAAGATCAATTTCAAATGCTGATGGCTGAACAAACAGCAACTAATCTGCAGTATGCTAAACATAATACTTTTTGTAACGCTAATAAACCTGGCAGATGGTTGGCTTATACTTTGAGGAAACAGCAAAATTCACGTATGATAAATGCTATTGAGTATAAAGGGAAACGAATACATCAGCAAAACTTAATACATCAAGCTTTTTTAACCTATTATTCGAAATTGTATCAAGCCGATAAAGTTAAAGAAGATCTTATCGATGAATATTTGCACAAGAAGAGAGTTACAAAAATTTCTAGCACACAAAGTGACAGACTGGAGCGACCTATAACATTGGAAGAGATTTCATATGCAATAAAACAATTGAAATTATCTAAAGCTCCTGGGACAGATGGTTTGACAGCAGTTTTTTACAAGACCTTGCAAGAGGAACTGATAGAGCCTCTTAAAGACTTGTTTTGTAATATTCAACAGGGGGGAAAAATACCTCCCTCGTGGAAGACGGCTTTTATATCATTGATACCTAAAGAAGAAGACTCTGCTATACCTGAAAATTTTAGACCAATATCTCTCCTGAATACGGACTATAAAATTTTTGCTAAAGTATTAGCCAACAGATTGATGCCAGTTATTCAAGATGTGATTCATGAAGACCAAGCTGGTTTTATAGAAGGCAGATACATGAAAGACAATGTTAGGCAACTCATAGATTTGTTGGAATATCTTGATGAAAAGAAACAGATCTCTGCGGTGCTGGTGTTTTTGGATGCGGAGAAAGCCTTTGATCGAGTCAACTGGGATTTTCTAAAAAAGATTTTGCATAAGATGAATTTTGGAGATCAGTTTATACAAGCAATCTCGGCAATTTATCAAGAACAGATAGCACAGATTATTATTAATGGCAGTTTGACTACTAATTTCAATATACAGAAAGGGACAAGACAAGGCTGCCCATTATCTCCACTATTGTTTATTTTGACGCTAGAAGTGCTGCTGAATGCTCTACGGGACTCGGACAAAATGAGTGGAATAGTTGTAAGGCAAATAGATTACAGAACAAAGGCATTTGCAGATGATCTGATTGTTACCCTAACACGACCTTTGGAATCTATCATACAGATGAAAAATATTATAGAGGAATACGGTCTGGTTTCAGGTTTTAGCCTGAACCAGAAAAAGACTAAGATGATAGTTAAAAACATGCTGGAACCACAAAGGAAAGAGCTTGAAAGGGTGGCAGGCTTTGAAATAGCTACAAAGGTGAAATATTTAGGGGTTCAAGTTGCAGCATCTAATAAAAAACTCTTTCAAAATAATTATGAAGAACTTTGGCATAAGATTCAAAAAGATCTTGATACATGGAAAAAACTGCAACTTTCTCTGCTTGGTAGAATTGCAGCTGTTAAGATGAATGTTCTACCTAGATTTCTGTTTCTGTTTCAAATGATTCCGGTGCTTAAAAATGATAAATATCTGATGGACTGGCAAGCAGGCTTAAATAAATTTATTTGGAGTGGGAAAAAACCAAGAGTTAAATTTAAGATTATGCAAGATGTACGTGAACGTGGTGGCCTTAAAGTTCCAAATCTACGTTTATATTATGAAGCAGCAGCATTGATACAGGTCGGAGATTGGATTGGAATAACCAAAAGAGATATTTTGAACATAGAAGGCCATGATTTGCAATTTGGATGGCATGCATATCTACTTTATGAAGATAAGAGAGACAGTGTATTTAATAGGCATATTTTAAGACACGCTTTGCTGAGAGTTTGGAAGAAGCACCAATTTCAATTGGATTACAAAATACCTTTGTGGTTGGATCTTGGGCATATTTTGCCAAAAATAAAGTCACTCGGGGGGTTGTTGTACAAAGAGATACTTTTTATTGATGGGGGCAGTTGGTGTTTGAAGTCTTGGAATACTCTGTTGGAAGATGGAGTCAATTTAACTTGGTTGCAGTACTTTCAACTTCAAGCGAGATGGAGAGAAGATCAGAAAATTGGACTAATGCTACATGAAGAGGACTTGATGACTCAGATAAAATGTAAAGGACCGATGCATATTAAACGATTGTACAATTTACTGTTGGAGAGAGATTCAGAGGGGGAGTTAGTTAAAGATTGCATGATTAAATGGGCACAGAATTTTGATCAACCAGTAATGTTAGAAACATGGGAAAAGATCTGGGTCCAGAACGTTAAATTCACGCAAGCACAGAACCTAAGGGAAAATTTTTATAAAATGTTCTATAGATGGCATTTAGATCCCAAAAAATTATCATGTATGTATCCAAATGTTCAACCCAAATGTTGGAGGTGTGATTGTTTGGATGCAACATATTTTCATATTTGGTGGACATGCAGGAAGTTGAAACCATTTTGGATTAAACTTTGGTGGGTGATGCAGAACATTTTGAAGAAGAAGTTGGAGTTTTCTCCTCAGTTCTTTTTGTTGGGAATAGTTAAGGGTTTTTCAGTAATTGATACTAGGTTAATATTGTATATGATTTCTGCAGCCAGATTACTGATAGGTCAATATTGGAAGAAAGACAAAGTGCCTACCATAGAGGAATGGATATTGAAGATGTCTAATCTGGCAGAGATGGCAAAAATTTCTGCATACCTAAAGGAAAGGACCCATGAAGCTTTTGTCAAGGAATGGAGGAAATGGGTTGATTATATGAAGAAGAAATATCAAAGCAAGAAATTTCAAATAGTGCTCAGTTGAATTAGAGTTAGAATGTATTTAAGTAAATGTATGGATAGTTATGTGGTTTATTATTATTATTAAACTGAAGAATTTATAATAGATGTAGAGTTTAAAATTTAAGATCACTAAATGTTAGTATAGTTAGTATACTTAAATAATTGTATGAAAGGTATAGTTATATGGTTAATTATTATTATTAAAATGAAGAGTATATAACTGAGGTATAGATTTAATTTTAAAGAGAATGTATTAAGCTTATTTAGCTAAATTGTCTTAATCTAATATGTTTAGATTTATAAGTATGTGAATGTTAGTGAAGTGTTAATAGTTAATTTCTTTGCAAAGGGATCTCGCCTTTAAAGAATGTTGAATATGATAAGATTAATGTTTGCCAAATAGCGGAAGTCAAGGGAGGGGGGAGGGATAGAAGGGATAGGATGGGGGGGGGGAAGGGGAGGGGGAAGGGGGGGTCTTTATATTATAAAATGTAATGTAAAACTTTTTCAATAAAAAAAAAAAAAAAAAAAAAAAAGATTTGATTGTTGAGTCCCTCCCCACACACACACACATCCAGTCTTAGATTCTATGTACAAGAAGTAGGTTTTAAAGTTATGGCAGTCAGTCCTCCCTTCCCCTCATATTTTCTAGCCATCCTTCCCATCATCTTTGTACAGTTAAAGAAGTGTTGGATCCTATGCAAATATTTCTGAATAGGCATTGAACTTTTTACAGAAAGGTTGATACATTTTTTTCATTGAGAGAAGGTCTTCATAGTTACCTTAGGAACGCTAAACCTTATTCTCCTACCTATAATTGTGGACAAACTGAAACAGTAACAAAGGATGTATGATGCCAAATGAGTCAGCCATAGTTTTCTCAAACATAATGATTCTTTGATGTGAAGCCAGCTTTCCAGCTCATAAATTAATTACCTAGTCAAATTACAACTAGATACAAATCATTCTTTGTTGAACCTTGGCTTTTCTTTTTACATGTGTCTGACTTGGACTCTGAATCTGTGCATGAGATGAAAGAAATAATTTTTGGCAGTTGGAATTTTATAGTAAATTGACTGCCAGCATCCAGAAATAGCAATAGCAATGACTTATATACCACTCCACAGCTCTCTCTAAGCAGTTTATAGAATAAGCCTATTACCCTCAACAATCTGGGTCCTTATTTTACCAACCTTGGAAGGATGGAAGGCTGAGTCGATCTTGTCAGGATCAAACTCCTGGCAGTGAGTAGAGTCATCTTGCAATACTGCATTCTAAACACTATGCCACCACAGCTCTTTGTGATGAGAAAATTGGAGAAAAGGATAATTGGTGGACCTCAGGCAGTGCCACCCATCCAGAACCAAAGATGGAAGGTTCCCAGAACCAGGAGAACTAAAATCCAGAGCTACTTAGTTCTGTTTGTTGAGCTGACACCTGTTGCACCCTATCCAGGCCTCCCACAACCTCCCTCTGTACTGAGACAGAAACTCCACAGTATTATTCAGATGGCCTGGGGTGCAGATATAAAGTTAGATGTCATCAAACTACTGCTGATACTTAATCCCAAACTGTCAGATGACACCAAGCCCTGAGACAATCCATAAAGGAGGGACTGATCCCTCTCTCCCATCAACACTAACTGGAACCAAAACCAAAGGAAGAAGAAGAACCAGACAACACTATATTATCAGTGGTGGGTTGTCCCCGGTTCAGACTGGTTCCCAAGAACCGGTAGTAAAACCAGCAGGAGGCTCTGCCTACTGATCCGGATGTCATCAGGGAGCTTCTGCGTATGCAAGTGTGCACACACAATTCCGTTGCGTACCACTAGTAAAGGTAAGTAGAACCCAACCCTGATACTATCCATCCCCAAATCCTAGAGATGGTCCAGAAGGAAACCATGATTGATGATCCTGAAAGCTCCTGAGGGTAAAGATGGATGGACCATCACCACAATCCAGCTCCTTTCAGTGGTCATCCAAAAGTACAATCAATGCTGCTTAGTCTCATGCCCAGGCCTGAACCCTGATGGAAAGGGGAGCAGATAACCTGCTTCTTCCAGAATCCTCTGAAGCTGCAGGCAACCACCTTCTCTAAAACCTTCCCTAGTCAGGGAAGGATAAAAACTGGACAAACTTTATCCAGAACGGTAGGGTCTCTTGAAGATGGTCTCTTGAAGAGGGGGTGAATTGCATGGCTCAAAGACAATGTTTCATTCCATTGTCTGTTCCTTTAGAGCGAAAGGAGCTAAGAGAAGACAGGACAGTCTAGGCATGGCTTACATAGGTGTAACTTTGCAGCAGTAGTGGGTTCCATTTATCTTCGCTACAGGTTCAGAACTGTGAGCGTGCACATGCATGTACTTGCTTCATTCGCATGCAGCACTTCTGCGCATGCACAGAACCTTCTGCACATGCACAGAGTGTCCATGATGATGTCTGGGCAGGTGGGCGGAGCCTCCCGCCACCACCACTACCGGTTTGCCCGAAACCAGGGCAAACTAGTAGAAACCTACCACTGCTTCGCAGGAGACTTTACTGAAAATGGAACTAGATACTAGATGTTAAATAAAGGAAATAAGTATGAAGTGATAATTAACCCTGAGTTTTCTACCAAATCCTGAGAATTTCCAGGAAGCCCTCAACCTACCCACCGCACCATCAGAAGCATGAATAGGTATGGGCGTATCTGTCTCTATTTCTTCTATCTTTTGATTGACAAGGACAGATGACAGAAAGGAGACAAATAGAAAAAGACATTACATTATTTAAGATGATAAATAATGAAATTATTTTACTCAGCTACAAACATTTTATTAACGAACAATTTGCAAGAGGGACAAATAAACAAAAGAAGATGATTAAGTAAAAACTAGCCAATGGGGAAATGACTGCCCTTACCGACACCGACCCTCCAAAAAATTAATATATGCATCCCCTGAAAGGATGAAGGGAGGGGGGAAGGAAAAGAAAAGGTGAGGAATGTGAATGACTGTCAGGAAAATATAAATAAATGAAGGAGACTCAGTGGAGAAAAAAATGAAAATGTTCAAAAATTATCAGTTGTTCAGAACTATAATTTGATCAGAAATGGAAAGTCAAGTCACATAAACTCATTTAAGTTGATAGTTTGTGTGACAACATTGATCTTTCACCCTCCCTTTTCCATCAATATAACCGTGTTTGGGTATCTGATGGTGGTTTAATTGTAAGACTAATTTTGATCTGATGATTGATTTATTAATTCTAAATTCATTTATTCCTCTTCTCTCCCTCTTTCATCAGATTGATGTTTTTTGTAAAAGCTTTTAATTTTTTTCCCCTCTGGTTTTAAATGGAAACCATAGAACAGAAGTTTTTAAACCAAGACAAATGGAATTAATTCCATGTGTGGATAAATTAATAAGTTAAGAAAGAAGGCCTGGTAAATTAGAAATCAAAGTCATTGCTTCCTTCAACATAGTTACAAAACTCATTAACAGATTAACAGAGTTGGAAGGGACCTTGTAGGTCATCTAGTCCACCCCACCCAAACAGGAGACCATTTCTGACAAATGGCAGTCCAATCTCTTCTAGTGATGAGCTAGAAGAGCTCATCGACAGCTTCTAATGATGAAACTCCCACAACATCTGAAGGCAAGCTGTTCCATTGGTTGATTGTTCTCACTGTCAGAAAATGTACCCTTATTTCCAGGTTAAATCTCTCTTTATTCAGTTTCCATCCATTATTCCTTGTCTGGTTTTCAGTTGCTTTGGAAAACAGCTTGACCCCCTCCTCTCTGTGGCAGCCCCTCACATATTGGAACACTGCTATCATGTCTCCCCTGGTCCTTCTCGTCACTAGACTAGCTATGCACAGTTCCTGCAACCATTCATCATATGTTTTAGCCTCCAGTCCCTAATCATCTTGGTTGTTCTTCTCTGCACTCTTTCTAAAGTCTCAACATCTTTTTTATAGTGTGGTGACCAAAACTGGATGGAGTATTCTAGGTGAGGCCTTACTAAGGCTTTACAGAGTGGTATTAGTACTTCACTTGATCTTGATTGTATCTCTCTGTTAATGCAATTTAGGATTGCATTGGCTTTTTTGGCTGCCGCCACACACTGTTGACTCATATTTAATCATGTTGTCACACCACAATGTAATCTTGTCCCTCTTGTACTTGTGTCACCATGTTGTGCATAAATATATAAAAAGCAGATTTGTGTTGCAATGTGAAGATGTACATTTCATCCCTTTCCCCTCTGTTGCCCATGATATTAATTGATGATGATGATGATGACGATGATGATGATGATGATAATAATAATAATAATAATAATAATAATAATAATAATAATAATAATAATAACTTGGAGCAATACCCAAAGGGCTACCCTGCTATTTAGAAATCCTAAATTTACCGGACTTGAACATTTTGACTCTACAAAAAACCACCTTACTTGGAACAGCTTACATCCTCCGACGATATCTTAACAGTTCCTAGGTCCTTGGTTAGGACTCGAGCTGCTGAGCTATTAACCAGCCTCAAAGACTGTGAATCTCACTACAGATTAACCAATAATAATATATTTAACAATATTCAACTGGATGCATAGCTATGTCTGATACTCACCATCCACTTCAAAGGCAGTTAAAAATTGGGAAGTCTGAATTTTTCCAAATTATTAATTTTGCTGAAGTTCTCAGTTATTTTCTGACAAAGTTTTGGCAAGTTTTAACATGGAACTAAGGAAAACTTACACTGATTTTTGAGTATATATTAAGAATGACCAGAACCTCATGAGATCACCTGTAACCAAAAGTTACAGAATTTCATAATGTCATGAGTTCTGGCAGTTTGGAATATTATATATTATTAGATTAGTGGTCCAGGAGCTGAAGATAGTTCATCGTGAAAGAACGGTTACAAATTTGAAGTTTGGGATCTTATACAGTAATGAAAGGCTGGAGGGAACCCCATACACATAAACAAAGGTTTCTATTAGATAGATAGATAGGTAGGTAGGTAGGTAGGTAGGTAGGTAGGTAGGTCGGCCGGCAGGCAGATAGACAGACAGATAGATAAATAAAATAAAATAAAATAAAAAAATAAAATAAAATAAAATAAAATAAAATAATAAAATAAAATAAAATAAAATAAAATAAAATAAAATAAAATAAAATAAAATAAAATAAAATAAAATAAAATAAAATAAAATAAAATAAATAAAATAAAATAAAATAAAATAAAATAAAATAAAATAAAATAAAATAAAATAAAATAAGGTCTATTCAAAAAGAATATTAGATGTCATTCTCTTTCTTAAGTGTCCTGTTGGCTCTCTGGTGAAATCGCTGTATGCAATTGGAGTTCAGGCTTTTCTTCCTCAGAAGGAAGAAGCTCTAGTGACTTCAGCTCTGCCTCTGATCCCGAAGCCGAACCCCCAAAAATGTCTGCTGGCAAGCATCTCCTTTTATACTGTCACAGTGGCAGTTAGGGGAGATTCAAAGCCAGGAACTGCTCTCTGATTGGCTTATTTAATTGCCTAAACCAAAGGCCATTAATAGGCACAGCAACTGTGGGGGAATTTTTCTCTTTCAGATAGATAGACAGACAGACAGACAGACAGACAGACAGACAGACAGACAGACAGACAGACAGACAGCCTATAGGCCATATCAAGGCACAAGGTTCAACCATTAACATTTATTTATTAAATGTATTAACATTTGCAAACTTTATTAATGAAAACTGCTTAAGCATTACACACACACACACACACACACACACACACACACACACACACACCTCGCTCTCTTACAACCTAGCCAAGTGATGCATGGGGACTGGGGAAGACAGGAGTGCACTGTTGATGCAATCAGACACTGGCCAGCCTTCCTTTTTATCCAGTGCCTGCCTTATTCCATTATGATTCACCTCAGTTGTCCTTCTGTTGACAGGTTGTGGGTCACTTGTGATTTATTGCATGGCGGTTAACTCACCTAGCCTACTTTTAGAGTTGATTTCCTTTCTTTTTGACTTGTTTGCTCTTGCATTCTTCTTTAGGGTCAAATATTTATCAAAATGATGAAAGGTTGATCCTTTTGCGGCATGACATTTTAGTACTTGAAATACATTTATGATATACTTTCTTACTTAGGTAAAGACCATACAGTACTGTTTTCCTTTTTTGTATATTAATAAAAACAACCATCAGTATAGTCCTGTGCTTTCCCAATTAGACGGTCTCTCTCCAAACCTTCAGAAAAATTACGAGTTTTCTTCAATCAAGCCTTCCTTCTGATTTATTGGTGAAATGAAAATCCAGAATGCTTATTTCTTTATTAAAATGTATACTAGGTTGAAAACTAGTCTATTGGACCTAGTGCCTACATTTACAAACTACATGAAGTTTGATTATGTTGGGGATTTATGTTTGGTTATTTTAATATTCTGTTCTTCTTATCTCATTTGCTGTGAGAACCCAACTCATTTGATTTATGATTCAAAGTATACACCAAACTGAGTGGCTTCACTAAATAATTGTGTTATACAAACAGCCAGTGGATAGCACTCCCTATTTTGAAGCTTTTTTATTATTTTGTGGAGGTTTTTATACATATATATGCTTGATTAAGACCCCGTAGTGTAGAATGGTGCAATCTGATTCTATAACTGAAGTATGCGGTGACTCCAGTTTTAAGTTTTTGGGTGTTAGCATTAAAAAGGGGCACTCACATTGCAGCACTGGTCAAAAGGGCCCAGCAGAGATTATACTACCTGAGACTTCTCAGGAAACAACAACTGAATGAAAAATTGCTGCTGACCTTCTACCACTGCACCATAGAGAGTATTTTAACTTAGTGCACCTGTGTATGGTTTGCTAATTGCACAGTGGCAGATAGGACAGCACTCCAGAGAGTTAACATCATTGTCGTCTGTCATCATGACCAGAGGATTATTGGTTGTCGTCTCCCCTCTTTGGAAGAGCTTTATAGCTTTATAGCTCAAAATGTTCTTAAAGATCCATCTCATCCTGGACACCCCTTCCCCCCCACCTTTTTTTGTTTGGAACTATTATCATCTGGCAGATGGTACAGGACAATAAAAACAAGGACAAATAGGCTGAAAAACAGCTTCTATCCCAGAGCAGAGGGGAGAGTCATTTGGGGAAGATATGCAAGAGGAAGAAGAAGGAAATAGAGGGGGGAGGGAGTGGTGTTGACAGAATCCAGATGTGTAGAAACCAGACTAATCCAGTTACCCAAGGACACTTAGTCTGGGAAAGAATGCAAAACCATTTCAAGACATGCCTGACATCAAAGTAGTTCCCAAAATATTGCACTGGGATGCTATTGGACACTGGTGATCTAGTCAAAAGAGTGGGTGGGGGGTGACATGGAAAGGAAAAGCTTGCAACTTTGTGTGGGAATACTCAGTTCTAGCCTGCTTTTGCTGCCTTAGTAAAATAAACTATCACTACAACCAAATGGAGTTGAGAGTCTTTCTTTCCTAAGGACTTAGCTGAGGCAAGCCTGGCATTAATGCCTATTCTGCTTCTACTGACTTTGTTTCCAACATCTGTTAGTTCCCCAACTTTCAACTGAAGCAATGAATGACAAAGCCTAATAGATTTTACTTCCTTGAGGCCAGCTTTGGGTGATGTTGAAATAAGAGCTAAACACTACTTAAACAATTCCATAGCTAAGGGTGACTTAAGATTGTTTGACATACAGTTGTTTGCAGACTAATTGAAGGCAACCTCATAGGGACGTGGCAGAAAAAAAGAGGTTGCCAGGGGATGTTTCTGATGTAGTTAAATTTACTGGAGAATGACTCTAATTTTTTAAAAAATTGTAAAAATACTCTTTGTTAATAAAATGTTTCATGACAAATAACCACATTTTTATGTGCATAAAAATTCTAATGTACATTTAGTATATTAGTATATCAAATACACTAAGATTGATTGATTGGGTTATCAAAATAGCAAACCATATAGCGAATATAGCAATAAATAAAGAAAAGAAAGAAATAATGTAACTACATTGCAAATTAATAGCAAACCCATAGTCATTTATCCTGGGGCACACTTTGTTTTATTCCATTTCACATATTAAAAAATTGAAACAGTTCACTAAAATATCTTCTACCTTACAAAAAAGTCTCTCTGTGGTGGCGGAACTGATATAAATGTGTTGCTTGCTTGGCTGACAGACTACTCTGAAGATTTATTTTTTTAAAGATATAATAGCCAAAGCCATATTTCCCTAGTGATATAAAAAAAAATCCTTTTCATAATCCCTATGAAATCCTGCAGGGCTAAAAAGCATTGAAGAAGATTTCTAATGGTAAGTTATAAATCCTTTTAGAAAACATCTTACTTTAAAATAATTCAAGGAGAATTGGGGAGAAAACTGAGTATCAAAGAATGAAGTGGCATTATTTAGAAATCCTTCAGCAAGAGGCAAAGGGACTCCTTAGGATCAGCCAATTCAAAACTGGGAAATTGAAATCGAAGGAAGGATGATGGAAGAGAAGGAACTTTTCAACATATAATACTGGATTTAGGAACCACAGCACATGGATTGCATTTGTGTCTACTTGCCAAGACTTCCAACAATTTAGCAAGTCCATTGCTAATCTCTGGATCTGTTCTCTACCTCCTTAGTTTCAGTCATCTAGTATGCTGATGATACTCAACTTTACATCTCCACCCCAGACCAACCTTGGGATGCCCTTTCCGTGATGTCTAAGTGCCCGGAGGCAGTGCGGGTCTGGATTGGTAGGAACAGGCTCAGGCTCAACCCCTCCAAGACTGAGTGTCTGTGGATACCAGCATCCCATGATATAGCTTCCCCATTGTTATTGATGGGAGGGGAGTGTCTTGCTCCCTTGGAAAGGATTTGTAACCTTGGCGTCCTCCTTGACTCACGGCTGTCTTTAGGGGACCATCTAACGGCCGTGACAAGGGGGCCATTTGCACAGATCCACCTGGTGTGCCAGTTATGCCCTTTTCTAG
Source organism: Masticophis lateralis (assembly GCA_030761175.1). Lineage (NCBI taxonomy): Eukaryota > Metazoa > Chordata > Lepidosauria > Squamata > Colubridae > Masticophis > Masticophis lateralis. The sequence goes on along the minus strand of JAUDYJ010000002.1, from coordinate 42,164,228 downwards.
ACAGGAACACCCTCTGTATGGTCACTCAGACTCTCATCATCTTTCGACTGGATTACTGCAATGCCCTCTACATGGGGCTGCCCTTGGGATGCACCCGGAGGCTCCAACTGGTCCAGAATGCAGCTGCGCAAGTAGTTACGGGTGCCTCCCGCTACTCTCATATAACACCACTATTGCGCGAGCTGCACTGGCTACCGGTGGTCCTCCAGATCCGCTTCAAGGTACTCACCTATAAAGCCCTTCATGGCACGGGCACAGGGTATTTGCAGGAACATCTCCTACGGCCTCCCTCCACCCAGTGCACTCACATAGGGCTGACCTCCTCTGGGTCCCTTCGGCAGACAGTGTCGGTTGGTGGTCTCTAGGATGAGGGTGTTCTCTGTGGCCGCACCGACCATCTGGAATAGGTTGTCCACCGGAATCCGGACAGCCCCTGACCTCTGCACCTTCCGCGCCAACCTAAAGACATGGCTTTTTCACCAACTTCTGGTATGATCTGGTATGGATTTTAACTGGGATTTTGGGGATTTTAAATTGGTTTTAGTTATTATTTAAATTGTAATTATTGTCAGGTTGTTTTATTGTTGTGAGCCATCCTATAGGAGAAGGGAGGCATATAAATCTGACAAAATTAATTAATTAATTAATTAATTCAGGGGTGAAATCCAGCAGGTTCTGCAGGTTCTGGAGAACCAGTAGCAGAAATTTAGAGCAGTTCAGAGAACCACCAAATACCTCTGGCTGGCCCCAGAGTGTGGTGGGAATGGGGATTTTGCAATATCCTTCCCCTTGGAGTGGGATGGGAATGGGGATTTTGCAGTATCCTTCCCCTGCCATGCCCACCAAGCCACACCTACAGATCTGGCAGTAAAACAAAATGGATTTCACCACTGCTTTTATTGTCTGTCCTCCTGCCTTCTTTGAACTGACAGATAGGAAAAAGTAGAGCAACCACCAATTCAATGGAATATTTCTCTCTCTATAGCTGATTTAATCTAGACAGAGAAAGCCAATGAAGGGCCTATCCCAATAAAGGAAAGAAGGCAGAAAGTCCTGCTGAGCAGCCATTCTCAGTTACCATTGTGTCCATGTCTACCACTACAATAAAGTCCACTGTGTCTTCAACTTCAGGTTTCGCTTCTAGAACTACTGCTGATTCCATTATTGCTAGGAATGGAAAGCTCAATCCATTACTGCTTTGTACGAATCTTCAAGATGTATGAATAGAAAAACTGGGTACTTTCAGATGAGAGACAGAGAAAAAAGCAGAAGCTATCTAAATTCTTTAGAGATGCTCACAGGTGGGACCTGAACACAATAACACAATGCCATCCATGAACACTAACTATTGGTATCAAGCATCCAAATTTTCTGATACAGGAAGTAATCGGGAGACAACCTTATCTCGTGCTCCATGATCTTTTTAAAATCATCAATATTGCTGGCTATTGCCTATTGCCTATTTCTGTTTATTCTGTACATTTTCTATATTAATCTGCTCATTAGTTTTTAAATCTGCAGAAACATTTATACTTGCATAATGCTGAAATTACTCTATTAAAATAATTTCTCAAGGTGCCATGTAAAATATTCTGCCTATCTAGAGATTCTTTTCTCTGAATGCATGTTTTTCTCTTCTTTTTTCTAAGTTGAAAAATGCATTTGGAAGTGCCCAAATCTGAGGAAAACAAAGTTTCTAATCCATATAAATAGTTTAGGAGGTGTTTGGCTCTATTTCTGAATGTGTAACACTAATTTCTTCTATCAGCTTCCATTATTTTCTCTCCATCATTGTAACCTTCATCATGCACTAACAAACGGACCAACAGGTAAAAAATAATAGAAAGCATTGATGTCGCTAAGCACAATATAGAAAGACAATGATTACTTCCATTACTTCATTTAGTAATGCAATTACGCCTTCAGATCTCAGCAATTCTTCAATCTACTTTGTTTACTATATTATATAGTGGGAAGGAAGTCAGAAGGCAAACAACTATATCTATTTTTTAATAATTAGAATTGTTTGATATTTATAATTGCACCAAACAGATGTGTTGTTTTTATGTCAATGTTTAGCAAAAAAAAAAAAAAAAAAGGATGACAAGTCTGCTATTTACCAGTTATATTATTATTATTATTTTCAGTTTTCTCTCTTTCGCTATTATTTTTGCCATGTAATATATAGCATATAGCCTTGGCCAATTGGGAAATCTCTGCAAATTCCCATGGAAAGAAGCAAAACACAACATTAAACCCACACATGCATTTATCCCATACTTCTAAAGCATATTCTTCAGTTAATAGTTGAATGCTTGGAAGTTGAAATGACCTATATGTTTAATGAAAAATGTTTTGTAACATAAATCAATGAGCATGACTTTACATCCATGAGGACTACACATGACAGTGGGATGATAGTCAAAGAAATGAGAGTAACAATAAAGGATTCATATGATCTGTATGCAGAACACAAATAACCCAAGACCTAACTTTTGGAATCTTATTGTCTATGGTGGGGGTTAGTGTGGTGTATTGGTTAAAAAATTGAACTAGGACAGGAAGGACTTCTCTAGAAGCCCTTTTTGTTATGGACACTCACTAGGTGATCCAAAAATGCTTTTTCAAGAGCAACTGGTCTTTCTTTGAAGACGTTTTGCTTCTCATCCAAGAAGCTTCTTCAGCTCTGAAGAAGAGAGCTGAGGAAGCTTCTTGGATGAGAAGCAAAATGTCTTCAAAGAAAAACTAGAAAGTCCAGTTGCTTCTTGAAAAAAAAAACACCTTTGGGACAACGTCAGAGAGCCTGAGTAGCATAGGGTGCTAATGCCTTCTACTAAAGGCAGCAATTAAGATCCAGCTGCCTGCAATTTCTGCGAGTTCAATCCTAGCCAGGCTCAAGGTCGACTCAGCCTTCCATCCTTTCTAAGGTGGGTAAATTGAGGACTCAGTTTGTGGGGGAAATAAGCTGACTTTGTATAAATATACAAAAGTATGAAGGCTATTGCTTAACGCATTGTAAGCCGCCCTGAGTCTCCGGAGAAGGGCGGCATATAAATCAAATAAAAAAACAAAAACAAACCATGACTTGGATGACTGAGAATCTCCATAGATACACACTAGGTGATCCCAGTCATTATTTTTTTTATTCAGCTTGCCCCACCATTTTATTGTTATTGGCTAAAAAAATAAATGAATAATTGTCTAATATTTCATCATACTGAAGGGCATTAAAAATAAAGTACCCCATACATCTACCACCCATCTTTACAATCACACTGATTGATTGCTCCCTTAAATTTTGTTTTTGTTTTTGGAGTCCAGTCTCTGGTAATAATTGTGAATATCAGCCTTGTTTTTAGGAGGCAAGTAGGAAGAAAATTCTAAATTTGAGTTAACATCTTCAGAATCCCTGAAGATGTCATTATAATTCACTTCATATTCACTTCACTTAACATTCCCTTCAAAATCTGTTGTAGTATTGCAGCGCATGTTGCAACCTGGATCTTTATATTTGTCTCTCTTGTTTAAACCATATTTCTGGGGGTGGGGGTGGTCTTTCTTTCAACCTGCCACACTGTGGTGAGGTGAGGATTAGGCTGCCACTAGTCAACAGATTAAATTAAGTCCTGTAGCTCCACCACTTGAATTTCTCTGAGTCAGCTGTTGAAGAACATGACTGAACAGAAAAGGTAAAGCACAATCTTAGAGGACTCAGCTAGCTAGAAGGGGTTTTGCAGATTCTGGCTCTGGGAAATCTGGGAAAGGAGCCCTACCACAAACTTCTGGACTATGCGAAAACTGCCTCATCAAAGTCTTCAAGGCAAATGCCCAAGTACAAAATAGGCAGAAAGAAAAGACTGGCTTATGTCTCTACTGGTTCCTCCTTACATTCTGTTGGCTCCAATTTGTAGTTTGAAGATTGGCTTCTTTCTGTTCATTTTTAGAAACTGGCTTGATGCATGCCAAAACATCTTATCAAAATCAATGTTTACAGGCTGGAGTTTAGAGGAGGAAGAAGAGGAGGAGGAGGAGATCATCTGCATGTCCTCCTTTCTCTTTTGTTCAACAGGCTAATGACACACATGCATCACTAACTATTTCCTTTCTCAAGATTGCTCTTTCTTTATAGACTTTATATAGTCTATAACAGTGACGGCTAACCTTTTGGCCATCGCGGACCAAAAGTGGGGGGAGTGTGGGGGGTTGCATGTGCACATGCCCACACCCATAATTCAATGCCCCCCATGCCTTGCCCCCCTCACGCATGCGCATGCGATCCCCCTGCACACCCCCTGCTTTTGGCACGTGATGGCACAGTGGGCCCGGTAGGCTCATTTTTCACTCTTCTCAGGCTCCAGAGGCTTTCTAGGAGCTTGGGGAAGGTGAAAACGGCCTTCCACAACCCCTGGAGGCCTTCTGGAGGCCGGAAATAGTCTGTTTCCCAACTTCCGCTGAGCCCGGAAGATCTGAAAATAAGCTGGCCGGCGTGCACATGCATGCTGGAACCGAGCTAGGGCAGTGCTTGCATGCCCACAGATATGGCTCCATGTGCCAACTGTGGCATATGTGCCACAGAGTTGCCATCACGGGTCTATAACTTTGTTTTAGTTTGCTATGCTGTAATATGAAAAAAAACCAACTACTCAAAACTTGATAGAATGGCCAAGAAGGCATGCAACACTTCCATTTCAACTCAATATGCTCAGTTTGGTTCATAAGTTTATTGCAAAGTGCCATGAAAGAGTTTTATTAGCTGGGCTGAATACTTTTTTAATTAATGCAATAATCATATAGTGCATATTAAAAGCACTTCAGAAATGAATGGGTTTCTCAATATATAGTATCATGATAAATGGCATTTTATTTTTAGCCAAGATAAATGGCATCTTCCTTAGCATTTCTCCACATTTGAGTTCTGTGAAGAAAAAGGAAGCTATTGGCTAGGTATCACATACAGTGCCTGCTTTGATATTGGGAAGAAGCTAATCTTGTGTCAGCTAATGATTGCATAATTTTATTGGCCTAGGCACCCAGCCAAATTCAAAGCAGTTTTTTTTCTTCTCTTGCCCTGCCTTTCCCTTTTCTCAAGGGGAAAAAAAAAAGGAAATCTAGATAAAAATACAGTTAAAATTGTACAGTTGCCTATTTTAACAGTTTGCAGCGTTCTTCAATCCAGGATGCCAGATGATAATCTCAGTAAAAATAATAAATTGGATAACTGTGAAAGGATTATCTTAGACACACGATACTTATTAAGCATTTGATAATGGAATAAAAATATTGCCTGCACATTCAATTATGTCATAACAAGTGCCAAATCAGACAGAGAATATTTGCATTTTTTCACATCCCTTTTCTTTGGCTGTGTTGGTTCACACATTTAGCTGCCAATCATCAAGGCTTCAATTATAGACACATGAGGTCTATATTACCTGACAACAGCAACTTCAACCTTCCTGCGTAAATGACAATGCCATACTAGTAAAAATTTACATTATTCCAGTATAATGCTTTCTGGGACAATTAATTCATACATTCAGCTATTACCCTCAAAATGCATAGAAATTAAGTGATGTAGATGCATACATGACTCATATTCAATGTTTATTTATTTATTTATTTATTATTTCAATTTATATACATAATTTATTATGTTGAGTGAATAATGACAAGAAACTATGAGATGTATGTACATATATGAATTGAGTTTGTCTGAGCAAAACTAAATACCATAGAGCAGTAAATGTTACCTATGGAATCATCTTTGTCCCATTGCATTAGCCGGCCCTTCCCAGTCCAGCAGGGAAAGTGCATTGCAGACACTGTCAGCCAAAGCATGACAACTGGTGGTATCCAGGATCAAAACCTTCTCTGCTATTGTCCCCCACTCTGTGAAAATTCTCTGCCCAGAGATAGGCAGGTTTCCTGTCTCCTGGCCTTCTGGAAAGGTATGAAACATGACTCTGCAGCCTTCATGCGGCATGCAGAGGAGAATGCAACCATGGTACAGGTTAACACCATGAAAGTCCTTTCCCTGTCTTTTAGTTAATATTTAATATTGCTTGCTTCTTTTTAAATTTATATATGTTGTTTATGTTTTTAATATTTTATTACTATCCTTCCCAGGGTCTCTCTGTGAGGGAATGAGCAGTGATGTTAAAATTAGATAGATAGATAGATAGATAGATAGATAGATAGATAGATAGATAGATAGATAGATAGATAATAGTTAGTTAGTTAGTTAGATAGATGATAGATAGATAGATAGTTGATACATGATAGATAGATGATAGATAGATAGAGACAAATGATAGATAGATGATAGATAGATGATAAATGATAGATAGATACATAGATACATAGATACATAGATAGATGATAGATTATAGATAGATTATAGATAGATAGGTGATAAATAGATAGATGATAGACAGATGATAGATGATAGATAGATGATAGAAACAAATGATAGATAGATAGATGATAGATAGTTGATAGATGATAGATAGATAGATGATAGATGATAGAGACAACTGATAGATAGATAGATGATAGATGACAGACAGACAGACAGACAGACAGACAGACAGACAGACAGACAGACAGACAGATAGATAGATGGATGGACAGATAGATAGGGGAGAGAGAGAGAGAGAGAGAGAGAGAGAGAGAGAGAGAGAGAGAGAGAGAGAGAGAGAGTCTTTTGTATTAAGCTTAACTTTGAATCAGGGAAATGGTTCTCTGTATTCTTTGTTTTTCAGCTTGCTCTTAAGTTTAAGGAGTTCCTGTAGCAGAGCAATGTATACAGCATGAGCTAAAAAGATGAACAAATAGCCCTCTGAATCTTGCTCTGTAATCATGATACTGAAATGCAGTTTTCAATTGGCTCTTTCATATATTTATACTGATGGAAGTCACACTTAATATCATATGGTTAATGGTTTTAATTTTTAGCCAAAGTTATATGCTTTTTTAAAGAAATTGTTTAACTTTTTGTGTACTATTTTATTTGGCTGTTCACCGCCCTGAGTCCGCAAGGAGAAGGGCGGTATACAAATCTAAACAAATAAATAAATAAATAAATATGTATCATATGTCATACTTACGGCATCCATAGTCTCTCTTGGTGATTCCAGCCATACCCATGCTTTCTGAGCAGAGAAATTCAAAATGACCCCGTGTGCGTGTATGTGTTTGTGTTTGTATGTGTCAGAAGAGATTCTTAATTGGTGGTTGCCCAGGCTTTTGCAGCCCAGATATGGTAGTGTGACCTCAATACCCTGGAATGAATTCACAGAAATGAGATTTTCTAATTTCACCTATTATGATCTGTTAGCTCTGCCTAATTTACTCTGCTTTACTTTTAACAACTCTGCTCTCTGCTCCCTGCTCCATCAGCTCCAATTCTGTATACAGTGGGATTCTCCTTTGTCAACTCTTTGAATATGAGTAGGATTCCAAGAAACTAAATAATCCTATCTTGTGAATGAAGTGAATATTTATTCAATGTTAACTGAAGGAGAACACTAATGCCAAATCGCTACATATCTTAGAGAGAAGGACGCCCTCATTGAAATTATAATTATCTTTCAGAAAACTGATTTTATCTTTTGTTACTACATGCTCCATATACTTTGAGACATAGAAAACTCACAGCTTTAACTGCAGCAGTGATTCATTATGGGAGTTGTTAAAACTGTCTTAATAGAGCAATTTCAGACTCCCTCTACTGTATTCTTAGCAGGCTTTCCTTTGACAAATATCCTGTTTTTAAATATAAAGATATATTCCAGCAGGAAAAGTATTTGTAGTTTTATACAAGCATTCTGAAGCCAAGGCTACCTCACCTCCCTGAAACTATGAGTTTGTACTTGTAGTATAAGTCGGTAGAGGGTTTCACTTACCTTCGCTACCGGTTCAGAACTGTGAGTGCGCCCGCATGCTTGCTTCGCTCATGTGTGGTGCTTCTGCGCATGCAGAATTTTGGCAAGAGTTCTCTGCCTGGTTGCTGGGTGGGCATGGCCATAGTGGAGGTAGCCTAGTCGGCCTCCTGCACCATGGGGGGGGGGTCATTTTTGCCCTCTCTGGGCTCCGGGGGCTTTTCTTGAGTCTCCGGGAGGGCAAAAACAGCCTCCCCAGGCTCTGGAGGCCCTCTGGAGGCCAGAAACGGGCCTGTTTCTGGCCTTCCCAAACTTCCAGTAGGCCCATTTTTCACCCTCCCTGAGCCTCCACACGTGCCCTGCACTTACCTGCATCCAAAATGGGCCATGTGGGGATTCCTGGGAGGGGTGGAGTGGGAGGGGCCAGCCAGGAGTGAGATTTTGGGGTTCTCTGAACTGCACAGAATCTTAACTAGAGGTTCTCCCAAACCCTGCGAACCCCCAGCAGCCCACCCCTGGGAGTGGATCAACTTATTTTCCAAAGCACTAGAGGGCAAGACAAGAAACAATGGATGGAAAGAAGGAAAGAAGTGTTTTTCACTGTACAGTTATCTCTTCAGTGCTCTGCAGGTAGCTTTAAACCTTGAAGGAGGCTATTTGAAGGGTAACCTTTTGTTTTGGGGGTTTCAGTTTCACTGTCATGGCAAAGTTCTTGGAGAAGGACTCCTTTCCCAGGAGAAATTCAAAGAAATTCTGTATCAAATTTTTCTGACTACAAATTATATGGAGAATTTCAAAAGAACATTTGTCTTTGCTGCCAATCAGTGCAGAATGTGCTGTGTACTAGATACAGGAAAACATATATAAAAGTGCTATTTATCAGTTTCAAAGTTCACATCAAATGGATGAAACATATTCATTTTTACAATTTTTGAGTTAAACCTATATAAAAATAAATACATTTTTGAACTCATATCTCCTGTTAAATGCAAATGAGTATCAATTTATCTCATGCCAGATTACATTTGATCAAGTTGTAGTTTGACTTTTCTGGAAGATTATTGGGAAAATATCATTGGGATGATAACAGGGTTGTGTTGTTCACTTTCCTTTATATACTGTTCATATTTTTTAAAACAGGAGTTTATTGCTGCACCAGCTTACATCATATTCTTAAAAGCTGAGACATTATGCAGCCATCTGGATGCACATCAGCAAAACAACTGCTTAAAAACAAAACAGAATGGAATCAAATTTGGGAAGAAGAAGCAATCGAAAGAAAGATTAAAAGAAAGCCTAAAGACTCAACTGTTCTCCAAAACCTTGGGTTAGGGTGGTTGGGGCCCTCGACAGATTGTTTGAGGGTCTGGGTGAGGTTAGCCATATGTTCTTGTTTTTATTTATTTCTTACGTCTTATTTAATTATATTTATATTCTTTTTATTTGATTATTGAACAGCACTCAAAATTAGTTAGAAGTTGGCTGGCCTCTAAATGAATTGAATTGATGTGACTTGACTTGAACTGAACTGATCTGAATTTGAAGATAGACTAAATCCTTCTTGAGGCTAGGGGGGAGGGGATCCAGAAAGACTTGCCCAATAAATCTCTATGGAAAAGATGGATCTGTCTGTCTGTCTCTCTGTCTGTAGAATAGAATAGAATAGAATAGAAAATAGAATAGAATAGAATAGAATAGAATAGAATAGAATAGAATAGAATAGAATAGAATAGAATAGAATAGAATAGAATAGAATAGAATAGAATAGAATAGAATAGAATAGAATAGAATTCTTTATTGGCCAAGTGTGGTTGGACACACAAGGAATTTGTCTTAGGTGTATATGCTCTCAGTGTACATAAGGAGAATAAAATACATTCATCAAAAATAAAAATGATACAACAATTAGTGATAGTCAAGGTTACTAATAAGCTAGCAAATCGTACTAGGAAACAAATAAAAACAATATAATTGAAAGATACAAGCAACATGGTTATAGTAATAAGTGGGAAGAGATAGATACTGGTAAGGAAGAGAAAAATAATAGTAATAGTAATAACAGTCTTAGTAAATTATTTGACAGTGTTGTGGGAATTAGTTATTAAACAGAGGGATGGCATTCGGGAAAAAACTGTCCTTGTGTCTAGTTGTTTTGGTGTGCAGTGCCCTATAGCGTCTTTTTGAGGGTAGAAGTTGAAACAATTTATGTCTAGGATATGAGGGGGTCTATAGATATTTTGTATGTATGTCTGTGTCAGTGGTGGGTTCCAGTTCGCACCAGTTTGGGAGGACCAGTAGCAACAAATTGGTGAGGGTCACAGAACAGGTATTAATTGCTGGCTGGCCACACCCCCGAACCAGTCCCCATCGCACCCAGTCACGTCCTTTTCCTCCTTACACCCAGGTGGCTTGCCTGCCTAAGCTGCCTTCCCACGTGATGCTTGCCCTGTGCCCCAACTGAGCTGCCGCCTCCTGCCTATAGGTAAGCCGTGCTACCCCCCCCTGAGCATGCTGCGCCACCCCCACTCGGGTCACGACCTTACCTTCCCCGCCCCTTACAGGAGTCCCCCCCCCCGCACCCCGTTTTGGCTCCCAGGGGCTGCAGGAAGGCTTGCTAAGGCCAAAATGAGGCATGGGGGGTGCGGTGTCCCCCCTCCCACACCCCTTTTGGTTCCCAGGGGCTGCAGGGAGGCTTGCTAAGGCCAAAATGGGGCATGAGGGGGGTGCCTAGGAAGACTCCCTGCAGCCCTGGAAGCAAAAATGGGCTGGCGGGGGGGGGGCTTCAAGGGAGAAAGAAACAAAGAAATCCTCACTGTTTAGGGAGATCCCCAGGTGCACTGAGCTTGCGTTGAGAGCTTATTGTAAGTCCTGCAATAGCTATCTTTGCTCAGGCTAAGCTACAAAACGTTTTTCCTCACTGTTTGGGGATCCCCACGTGCACTGAGCTTGAGTTGAGAGCTTATTGTAAGTCCTGCAATAGCTATCTTTGCTCAGGCTAAACTACAAAACGTTTTTCCTCACTGTTTGGGGATCCCCACGTGCACTGAGCTTGAGTTGAGAGCTTATTGTAAGTCCTGCAATAGCTATCTTTGCTCAGGCTAAGCTACAAAATGTTTTTCCTCACTGTTTGGGGATCCCCACGTGCACTGAGCTTGAGTTGAGAGCTTATTGTTAAGTGGCTGCTAGTTAACCTTGCTCAGGCTAAGCTAATCAATAGTGGAGCTCTAAGACTGCCAGATGATCAATGGGCATGTTCTGAGTTTGAAAACATCTGACTTTTCTTCCTCCTACCAAAGACTTTCTGGGGTTCTTCACAGAAAGGGAGAAAGGAGAAAGAGAGAGAGAAAGAAAGAGAGAGAGAGAGAGAGAAGAAAGAAAGAGACAAAGAAAGAAAGAGAAAGAAAGAAAAAGAAAAAGGAAGGGAGAGAGAGAGAGAATGCAGGTATCTCTTAACAGAGGCTGTGTCAATCTCCTTGCTACTCTATTTCTTCCACCAAAATTCTATTATAAATAATATTACCACACATTACAGCTCTAATTTTGTGTATTTGCGCCAGTAATTTTCAGAAAAAGGATTTATTCCTCTCTTACATAGTTATTTAGAAGTAGCTTCATATGTCAGTTTACTTTTACCATTAAAAAAAATTGTTTTGTTGCATTATATGACTACAAAAGCCTTTTAGCAGTTTCATGTAACAGGAAATATCCAGTAACAATTTTGAAAGTAGTTGTCATAGCCACAAACACCCTCCCCCTAAAAAGACAGAGAAAGAGAAAGAGAGAAAGAAAGAGAAAGGAAGGGAGAGAGAGAGAGAGAGAAAAAAAAAACCCTCTGTGCTATTATTTTTAATTGTTCCATTATTATCGTGTGTTAATATTTTACACTGTCCCTACACCTAGAATGATTTTACTGCCTTTCTTTTGCCCAGGGCTACCACACATTTTTCAGGGATTTACATACATTCAATATCTATAGTCCAGAGCATAAATATGTGCGTGTTTATTTTGTACATCAGGTTACATAAGTCCATCTTAATATGCTATTCCTGGTATGTGATGTTTTGAATACATACAGAGAAAGAAGCACTCTTGTGATCTTTGACTTTTACGCTTGCTGTCAAACATCAGCCATAATACTAATTATTGTTTTGAACAATATGCACAAATGGCTATTTTATATGTGAAATTATGATTGAAATATTTCTGCACCTATATTGGTTCTTACTGACAGGAAGTTTCTTCTTAGTTTTAGGAGAAAAATTAACTTCTCTCTTTGTTCAGTTTCCATCCATTGCTTTTTGTTTTGCCTTCTGGTGCTTTGGAAAATACATTGCCTATACATTCTTTCTGGCAGCCCCTTAAAAACCTGTTCCCTATCACACTCTTGGGCAAAGCATGTGAGCCATTTCCTTCTTTCAGTGGTCCATGAAAGTACCTCTATAGTATGTAGATAATAAAGTTGAACAACATTTTTACAGAACTATAGATATATTAAGGCTGTGTGTGACAAGAAATGGCTGGGAGGGGAAGGGCCAGGCAAGGGACCCCTTTACGTGAGTGACATTTTTGGCTATGCCCACCCAGTCACATGACCATGAAACCACTCCCACTGTCACATGACCAAGCCACGCCCACAAAATAAGCCACACCCACAGAACCAGTGGTAAAAAATTTTAGAACCCATCCTATGTATGTATGTATGTATGTATGTATGTATGTATGTATGTATTTCTCTTTAGCCAGATTCTTCCTACATAAACCAAGATTTTATGCAGCCCTAGTTCAGTGAAATCACAATCCACTAGTTTCTGGGCTTTTTTTCCTTCTGGCAGCCAGCAGACCCTTTGCTGCCCATTGGGAGACTAATATAGATCTATTTCGGCCTTATAAGGCCTCATCAGTTAGCCACACCCTCATCTCATGTGTTGTCCCTGTAAAGGTACAGTATTTGTTTTCTTTCCTTTTCGTAGGCTTTATGTGTATTTCTCTTTAGCCAGGTTCTTCCTATGTAAACCAAGATTTTATGCAGCCCTAGTTCAGTGTAATCACAATCCACTAGTTTCTGGGCTTTTTTTCCTTCTGGCAGCCAGCAGACCCTTTGCTGCCCTTTGGGAGACTAATATAGATCTATTTCGGCCTTATAAGGCCTCATCAGTTAGCCACACCCTCATTTCATGTGTTGTCCCTGTAAAGGTACAGTATTTGTTTTCTTTCCTTTTCGTAGGCTTTATGTGTATTTCTCTTTAGCCAGGTTCTTCCTATGTAAACCAAGATTTTATGCAGCCCTAGTTCAGTGTAATCACAATCCACTAGTTTCTGGGCTTTTTTTCCTTCTGGCAGCCAGCAGACCCTTTGCTGCCCATTGGGAGACTAATATATATATAAATACTGCCTTCCCTCCTGGTCACAAAAGTGGCCTCCTGAACAAAAGTGGCCTAATTTGTGCAACATAACAGAGAAGGGTAAAAATCCATACAGAGGCAAAATTTATGTGCAGAGAGTCCTCGACATACAACAGTTTGTTTAGTGACTGTTCAAAGTTACAACGGTGAAAAAAGTGACTTATGACAGTTTTTCCACACTTGTGACCATTCAGCATCCCCCATGGACACATGATCAAAATTCAGATGCTTGGCAACTACTTCATATTTATGACGGTTGCACTGTCCCAGGGACATAGGATAACCTTTTGCCACCCTCTGACAAGCAATGTCAACAGGGAAGCCAGATTCACTTAACAACCGTGTTATTAACTGAATAACTGCGATGATTCATTTAACAACTATGGCAAGAAAGGTGGTGAAATGGGGCAAAACTCACTTAACAAAAGTCTCATTTATTATCAATGTAAATTTTGGGGTCAGTTGTGGTCATACGTTGAGGACTACCTGTATATACCCTTAGAACTCTTTCACACATCGTGATTAGTTCCTATCAGTGTTTACATTTGTCACATGCTCTGCTATAAATATCTGCATTATTCTGTGAATAATCATCAGACATTGCTTTCCCTGGGAGAATGTAGAATAGAGATTTGATAAGTGTGAGAAGGACAAATATTTACATTCACCTTTCCCTAATACATACCTTAAGCCATTTTCTTATAGATGCATTTTTCTTTCCAGTTTCTGGGCCAAGAACAGCATGTCCAAATGAGGACGCACCAGAATATAATTCCAAAAGTAAGATACTAATCCACTAGGATGTAGGCGATGACCAGGCTGAGCCCGAGGGAGGGATCAAATGCGTCATAAGTCTCAAGTCCCTTCATACCCATAAGAGAGCTAAGTCCAGCCCACCTTGAATTCTGTTGACTCTTATCTTCTGCCGATTTGCTTTGACTATTAGTAGTTCAGATTCCTGTAGAGAACATGAGCAATAAACCTTTATATCCATTTTAAACAGCCTGGACTTCATGAGTTTCCTGTGCTTGGCAGGGAAATGTGAACACAGTTACAGTACCCTGCTAAAAAAAATATATGATATTAAGCAAAATTGTATGGTATCTATAGCATTTATGCTTTTTCTTTTGTATTCTCTCTCCCTGGTACTCATTTCCCATGTGGGTTACACAATCATGCTCAGTCGGTCAGAAATTTGGAAAGGGTAGAAATTTGGAAAAACTATGAAAAGAAAAAAAAAAGGAAAGCTGAAAAGTGTTTCATATCTTAATGTATCTTCTCAGTGTGAGGATGACTGCAACTGGTTCCAGTTTGATGAATATAAGATATAAAATGCAGCCGTAACCAAAGATGCTTAAGAATCCTTTCCACTGTGAAGTAATCCATCGTGTTTTGAAGCTCACAAATTAGCTCAAATTCACAGTAATTGTTTGCAATCACTTGAATCTGAGTGAGTCTGTTGCAAGGGTTTGCTTTTTGCTCTTATTTATGAAATTATATCCATTTTCATGGGATCCAGGATGGTGAGGTGATTAAGGTATTTGACTAAGAACAGCTAGAGCCAAGTTTTCTTTCTCTCTTAGATAAAGATGTTGGCTAGTCAGTCCCTTTCTCTCAGTGAAATAAAAAGAAAATCTATCTATTAGATCAGCATGGTATTCTAAAATCCATAAACTTCAATAAAGAAGCTTTCATTCTGCAGTGGATTGATTCAGACTGGTGTTGACAATATATTTAGAAAACAAATACATTAGCATGCTATACATATGCATCATGCTATTGTTGTTCAGTGTCAGCAGAATAGAATAGAATAGAATAGAATAGAATAGAATAGAATAGAATAGAATAGAATAGAATAGAATAGAATAGAATAGAATAGAATAGAATTCTTTATTAGCCAAGTGTGATTGGACACACAAGGAATTCGTCTTGGTACACACACTCTCAGTGTACACAAACCACATTATGAACAGTGTACATAAACACAAAAAGGGATTAAGAATTAGTAAATCGAAGAAATTAAAGGCATGAGTTTTTTAAAAGGAAATGTAGCTACACTTTCTCAAAGAGTGTAAATTTTTATAGCTCCCATGTTTTGCTAATATTAGATTCTGGTAGTACCACACGAGACAGTTTCTTTTAAATTCCAGTCACTCTTCTGTGGATTCTTTGTTCATCCCTCTTTGTCTATTTCCAAAATCAACTTTTTATTTTCATCCAAATTGCTCTGTAATTCCTCTTTCACTTTTAATCTTATGTGTTTCTCACTCTCTGGGCTACATTCAAGGCAACTATCACCTTCTCTATGCAAAATACACAATATCTTTCATCCTCATTTTTTGCAGCATTCATTATTTTACATGCAGAAGCTCTTAAACAATTGGTCATGATCCTTCAGAGGAGTGCTAAGCATATTCCTTTGCAACCTGATCAAAGTTGCCTTGGCTAAGTTTTGGATCCCTGTCAAAAATGGCTTCAGGTTTTATCCTCCCTTTGCCTGCTAGAGCTTGGAATAAAGGGCTTTGGTACTACAAAGTTCCAAAAACTCAGTGATGTAGATTTAAAAAAAAAAACACCTCACTGTCAGAATAAACAAGCAAAGAAAAGCAATCTAAGCAGCAGGCAAATGGGAGGAGGCAAGGAGATGGGATGCTGATTTCCAAAGAGCAGCAAGGAAGCAAGGAAGGACCTGTATACTGCACCAGTCAAAAAGAAGGCTGTGAAAATATTTACAGACCCCTTGCATCCTGGACATAAATTGTTTCAACTCCTACCCTCAAAACGATGCTATAGAGCACTGCACACCAAGACAACTAGACACAAGAACAGTTTTTTCTCGAATGCCATCGCTCTGCTAAACAATTCCCTCAACACTGTCAAGCTATTCACTAAGTCTGCATTACTATTAATCTTCTCATCGTTCCAATCACCCATCCCCTTCCACTTATGACTGTACGACTATAACTTTGTTGCTTGTATCCTTACAATTTATATTGATATTGATTGTTTCCTGATTGCTTATTTGTACCCTATGACTATCATTGTGCTGTACCTTATGATTCTTGATGAATGTATCTTTTCTTTTATGTACACTGAGAGCATATGCACCAAAGATAAATTCCTTGTGTCCAATCACACTTGGCCAATAAAGAATTCTATTCTATTCTATTCTATTCTATTCTATTCTATTCTATTCTATTCTATTCTATTCTATTCTATTCTATTCTATTCTGACAATGAAGTTTACTGGGATCAGCACTGCAAGCAGCTAGAAGAAGACTGCATGAGGGGCCACACCAAGAATACATTTGTGCAAGTCGAAAGGATTCAAACATCATTTACTGCTCATGAAAGCATTATCAAAAAGAAGCAAAGGGGAAAAAAAACCTGTCTGACCAAGAAAGTCTGAAAAACAGATGGTGAGAATACACAGATGAGCTGTATGCCAGCAACAAAGACGCCTGGCCTCCGAAGGATGATGAGGAAAAAGGAAGCAGAAATAGAACAGCCATCCTTCAGGAAGAAGTCACATGGGCAATGAGCCAGCTGCCATACATACAACAACACCCCAGAGGTTGATATACTTCAGAATTGCTAAAGTCTATACAGCCCACAACCATCACAGCCTTGTGCCAGAAATTTTGTGAAACGAACACATGGCCACAATTGCTCCAATTATTGCACAATTGCCCTCATTCCTCAGGCTAGTAAGAGTCTCCTTTAGATCGTACAGCAATTATCTAGAGTCAACCATCAAAAGGGAATTACCAGATATGCAAGTTGGTTTCAGAAGGGGTCATGGCACTCATGACCATATTGCAAATCTACTCTGGATCATTGTGAAATCTCAAGAGTACCAAAAGAACATCTACATCTGCTTTATTGATTAAAAAAAGATTTGGTTTGTGTTAATCATGACAAGTTGTGGAGAGCCGTAGAAGACCTGGGGATGCTACAGATCAGATCATGTTGGTGCAGTGGCTGTACACCATTCACAAAACCACTGCACGAATACCATATAGAAGCACCAGTTGCTTCAAGATGACAAAAAAGAGTGTGGCAAAGTTGCATTCTTTTACCTTTCTTATTCAACCTGTGATGATGAAGAAACTGGAAGTTGACGAATCAAAAATCAAAGTAACGACTAGAGAGAGGAACATCAACAACGTTCAGTATGCTGACAACACAACTGTCAGAAACTAAAGAAGGCCTGTAACATCTGATCAAAAGGAGTAAAGAAGAAAGGGAAAAAAATTGGTCTCTTCCTGAACATCAAAAAGAGCGAACTCAGGCCAACGTGAGGAATGGCAATGTCAAAATTACAATTGACAGTGAAGATATTGAATGCTTTCCTTGGATTGCAGATTGATCAAAGCAGTGAATGCAACCCAGAAAGAAAGCATTGAATCACAATGGGTCACCGAGCCTTGGTGAGCATGAACTGAGTATGGAAAAGCAAGATCATCAGCCTGGCAACTAAATGCAGATTAATCTGCATTATCTTTTTTTCCCATAGCTATCTATAGCTTCACAAAAAAAAACTAGACAGAAAGAAAATCAGCTTGTTTAAACTGTGGTGTTGAAGAAGGCTCCTGTGCATTTCTTGGATAGCAAAGGTGACAAACAATCAAGTACTGGAGCATATAAAACCAGATATGTCACTGGAAGGCAAAAATCACAAAATTCTGCCTTACTTATTTCAGCCACAGCATGCAATCAAACTCATTGGAAAAGGCAGTTATGCTTAAAATGGTCAGCCATATAAGGAAACAGCTCACCCCAAAATACAGTGGCCAGTCACCCTCAAAGATGATACCAGCCAAAGCGTAAAACAACTGAGAAAACACAATCGGAAAATGAAGAGAGAGCTAATCCATAGGATCGTTAAGAATCAGACACAATTGAATAGATACCATTGCATTATTAAAATAAATAATGCAATTCTTGCCAACCCCTAATTCCAATTTTATATTACATTATAATGTTATGTTATGTTATGTTATGTTATGTTATGTTATGTTATGTTATGTTATGTTATGTTATGTTATGTTATGTTATGTTATGTTATGTTATGTTTGTTCTGCTATGCTATGCTATGCTATGCTATGCTATGCTATGCTATGCTATGCTATGCTATGCTATGCTATTTTATATTACTGTACACACAGAGAGAGACATTTGGGATGGATGATGATTGGGCCATGTGACAGACTGATGGGTGCAGGGGCTGGATTTGGGGTTTTGATTTACTGAAGGGAAACCCAGAACTCTCCGATTCAGGTTTTCCCAGTTGTGCCAGTTTACCTACTCTAATAAATGGAACTTTGAGAAATGCCTGCCTCAGTTTTTACTTGGAGTTAGGGACTTTCTGGACTGCTGACATTGCTATGCTATGCTATGCTATGCTATGCTATGCTATGCTATGCTATGCTATGCTATGCTATGCTATGCTATGCTATGCTGTTTTGTATTATTATACACACAGAGAGAGACATTTATACACATACAGTTCCATCCATCCACCCATCCAGGCAAGATTGCCCAAATTCATGTACCATTTTAAGATATAAAAGTACCACAGAGAACTCTGTCTTACATGTATTTTTCTCAGTTGCCATGTCTTTTACTTCATTATTCTACCAAGTATGTTTTTTGATACTCTCCACTAGACTCAGTCCACAATTATCTGTGGCTATAACACAATTATTTTAACAGTGTTCCTAGCTGTTTCACATTCTCTTTCCTTCCTTTGCTTTCAGTTGTTCACTTTCACTCCAGTTTCTTTTACATTTTTGTTTATTTTTAATGTCCATGATGCGCAGTTGATATGGCCAAAACAATGTTCTGTTCTACATTCACAATCTCATCACTTTTTATCCTTCACTAATTAACCACTTCAATAATTTACCACAGACCACGTGCTTTAGATTGATATTCATTCCTTTATGCTGAGCATAAATGAATAGACCTATGATCAAATAAGTGCATACTCATCAGTTTCTATTCTCTATCATTCTTGGGTCCACAAGATCAGACCACTTTTTCTCAAATATATTATCTTCCTCTTTCTCTTAGCTACAGTGGTTAGGAGACCTTAGTTCCTCAACTACTTTAACAAAGGATGTTCACTAGTTGACTTTAGGCCAGTGGTGGGTTCCTCCTGGTTCGGCCTGGTTTGGCTGAGCCAATAGTGGCGATCATATGATGTCACCGAATTGGTTCTCTTTGTTTGGGAATGGGGCCCTCCGGCCCCCCCTCCCATGTTATTCTTACCTTTTATTTGGCCCCGCACCCAATTTTTCGCTGCCTCCCGAGTCCCAGCTGATCAGCTAGAAGGAAAAAAACTGTTTAAACTCTTGCCGCGGGGCTTCAAAGGGCTGCCCTACAGCTGATCAGTGTTAAAAGGCAGTGTGATGGTAGACCAGTGCACTCGAAAAACAAATGAGTAGACCGGTGCCTCCAAAAACAAATAGGTAGACCGGTGCCTCCAAAAACAAATGAGTAGACCGGAACACTCCAAGAACAAATGGGTAGACTGGTACAGCTCTGCAAGCACTTATCAGTAGTAAAAAATTTTAGAACCCACCCCAGCTTTGGGACAATCTCTGGCTCAGTCCAATTACACTTATAAAGTTGCTGCTGTGGAGAAATATAGAAGAGAGTACTATTGCCTTATACTCCTTAATATACTGGTGAAATACAAAACAAATACACAAAATAATCCATCCTTCCTTCCTTCCTTCTTCCTTCTTCCTCCCTCCCTCCCTCCCTCCCTTTTACATTCCAAGTCCCAATCTTCTATATACCATGATTGTCACCATGAATGTTGGCCTCTTATCATGGCTTTTCACATCGTGTTTTTTAGTTATGCAGGAAGATACTATTCCATGCAAGCAATGAACTTTAATCTAGAGATTATCTTGCAAGTGAATATAATGTTGTCTGCATCCCGCCAACCTGAAGGTGCATGCATCACATGCATCAGTGCACACCCAGGATGCACCAGACTTTAAATTTATCTGAACCTAATCTTATTAGCACAAGAAAGATCAATTGTTCCATTTGTAAATGTGAAATGGTATGCATCATATAATTCCTATGGTACTATATTTGTTATATTACTTAATACCAACCACTACTGGCTGCTTTGAGAAAAATGTTTTCTCCATCTGTTTGGGGAGCACATTGCAGAGGGAGATAATTTTGAGCCGTACTTGTCAAATAAAGTTAGATTTAGTGCAACAACACTGCTAGTCATAAAGGGAAAACAAAGATATTTCCTTCTTTATAATTAGATGTTTCCATTGATATCTTCAGCAAAGCTACGTTACAATGGGAAACACATTTCTTGCCTGGAAGGGGCATTGCAATTCCTGAAATTTGTCTTGCCCTTTTGGGGGTAGAAAAGGCACCAGAGAGCCCTGTACTACTGATTGAACTGTCATAAATCTATCAACTGAAAATGTGAGAGAATGTTTATATATCCCCTGTTGCTTCTGGTTATGTTTTCACACTTCGCATTGGAAAAGGAACTGTAAAAAGTGATGCTCTGGAAAGGAAGGTACTTTCAACATTAGTTAGGAACAAAACTCTTATGCATGGTCATCCTGTAAGGAAACTCTCCTGGGATAAGCATGCTAACTCTGCCTTCCTTCTGCCTCCATCCCCATTTTTGCCACCTTCCATATATATTCAGAAAGATTTTGATTAATATAAAGAACTCTCCTTGTCCATAGCATTTCCTCCCAGGAAGTAAAACCGTGTAAATGCACACAAGCCTCCCCCCCCCCACAAAGGATATCTGTATGTGATCGGATGAGTTCATCAATCTTCCAAGTCTCACTTCCATGCCAGGACCATTAATTGCACAGCATATCCTGCCCAATATCTGAGATCAATGCTAATTCCCCCTTGCTAACAATGAAGTACATAGGGGAATCTTTGTGCTGTGCTTTGTCCTTCTTTGACTCAAAAGATTTTTGCTTCTTTGTCTAAAGCAAGGGTGTCAAACTCAAGGTCTATGGGCCAGATTCGTCCCATAGGGTGCTTAGATCTGGCCCATGGGGCCACCCTGGTAACAGCAAAGGACCAGCCCGTGGTGCCTCTGCCAGTGAAATGGGGCTCAGGAGGGCCACACACAGCCTTCTCGAGCTCCATTTTCACTGGTAAAGGGTTGCAGGAGGCCATCACAGCTGAAAACAAAGCTTGGGAGCCCATTTTCGCTGGCAGAACAACGACACAAATGGTGTTGAGCTGGCCATGCCCACCCCAGCCCCCAGAGGTCAAACACAACCCTGATGTGGCCCTCAATGAAATCGAGTTTGACATCCCTGGTCTAGGCAGGCATTTATTTGAGATGAATTGATTACCTAATACACTGGTTTTTTTTAAAATGTTGTTCAAAGACATTTGGATTTTTCAGATATGTTCTCCTTGAGCATGTGGATCTCTATTTGGTCATATTTTGACTTGAATTGCCCACTTGGGGATGCTTATCCATTCAAGCTTGCTATTTAAAAAATTCTCTTCATTTCTCTCTCATTCTCTTATTCCTATGCTCCTTGGTATGCATTCTTCCTGAGACAAATGAAATTACAAAATTGTTACCATTTTGTTTATTTGAGCAATTGTTACCATTTCTCAAATAAACCTCTAAAGTTCTGCAAAAGCAGATGGTGCTAGGGATTGGGGTATCAATAAGAGCTTTGGGGCAGCACCAAAAATTTTGTTTCCTTTCAAAGGGCTCTTGAAAATAGAAATATCTAAAACTCACCAAATAAATGCTCAGGGTCTGTGAGCCTGAACATCTCAGATAATGGAGGTAGCTAATTCAGGAAGCATGCACCTTTTTCTCAGTGACCCCATCAAATAATCTGATCTGGTTGGCTATGTGCCTTATGAAGTCATCATTAATCGTTTGGGATTATATATGAATAAACAAAGAAAAAAAAGAATCGCATTCTTTAAAGAAAACAAAAATATTTTAAAGAGAAAGAACAACATAACATTTTGAAGAAGATGGTGATGATGGTAATAATGCTAAAAATAATTGGTTTTTCTTTTCACTTAAAATATTCTATTTCCCCCCCCCCCCCCCAGATCTATATTTGAAGATGTCTACTGGACTATGCATTTTGATTGGCCACTTACATCCTCAATAAAAGGTGGCATTTTTTTAAAAAAAAAGTCTACAGTGAGATTTCTACAGGTATTTATGTTAGACAATCCAGTTTAGATTTGATGCTGATGAAAAAAATAATATCTGACATTTTCCTATGAAATCCAGGCCTCCATTTTGATTCCAGTCTTGTCCAGAAGGCCTATTTGGAGCAACAACTTCACTGTGTGCTGTACTTATACATAAAGGAGCAAAGTCTGTAACTGGAAACCTCTTTTATGAATCACATTATTAATCATTCTGGCAGGGCTCCCTGGATGGTGCTAATTTAAGAGAAGTGACAATACAAGAGAGGCACTTATTGTAATTACTGGCAATTACAGACTGCAGTTTAGCTGGCCAGTTTCACAGTCGCTAGCGCTGCATACATTGTGGCTGTAATTGAAGAGAAGTTGTAATTGCTTTTTCCAACTCAGTGGTGGGCTGGCCTTATTCTGGAGGGGTTTCTAACAGAGAAGGGGTACCCAAACAAGCACAACTCATTGGTGCAAATCTTTGGCTCTGTACAACAGAGTGAGGACATAGTGAGAAGGTATAATACATATATTTTAACATAGTGAGCAGGTATAATATAGGAGGAGGCATACAATCCTTGGTTGTATAAGCAGAGGCATAAAATCAAACTCACATGAAGTATTAGTACCACTTTATAAAACCTTAGTAAGGCCACAGCTGGACTACTGCATCCAATTTTTATCACCACCTTACAAAAAAGATGTTGAGACTTTGGAAAAACATGCAGAGGAGAGCAACTTAGATGATTAAAGGGCTGGAGACTAAATCATATGAGGAACAATTTCAGGAACTTGGTATGGCTAGTCTAGTAAAAAGAAGAACTAGGGGTGACATAATAGCAGTATTCCAGAATCTGAGGGGCTGCCACAAAGAAGAGGGAAGTCAACTTATTTTCCAAGAAGGCAAGACAAGAAACAATGAATGGAAACTAATCAGTGAGAGAAGCAACCTAGAACTAAGGAGAAATTCCTAAGAGTGAGAACAATCAACCATTGGAATGGCTTGCCTTCAGAAAATGTGGGTGCTTCATCACAGGAGGTTTTTAAGGAGAAACTGGACAGCCACTTGACTGGAAAGATTTAGGGTCTTCTGCTTGAGCTGAGGTTTGGACTAGAAGATCTCCAAGGTCTCTTCCAGCTCTATTCCAATTGAGATTGATTGAAATCTCTACCTCATCTTTAAAAGAAGCAATTAAGATATTCTCAAGTCATCCTTAACTCTTACAAATCTGGGTAACAGTAAATAAATCCGAATGTAAGAAGATCAATATGTTGGTCCTATTTGCATTTTAAAGATCCCATGCATATCCATAATGAGACTTGATGTGTATAAGGTGGGTTTTGTGGTCTACAAAATTAATAATTTACTAGGGGAAAAAAAGAGTGCATATCAGAGAGAAATTCAGGGATAAACCTATTTAATTGGCATCCCTATGTAGCAGTTTCAAAAACTGGTGCAAATGTATTTTTTGACCCAAGAAACAAAAGTGCAGAGCTTTTGAATGAAAGATTCAGTGGTTGGGATTAAGTGGTGTTTTTGACCAGACAGAAGGATATTAACAATCTGCATACATCTACCTTGTTGGCAGGGTTAAATTCAAAATGAGATATCCAGGTTTGCCAATGAATCTATTAATTCTTTTTTCTCCTAGAATGGTTTCCAAAACTCAAAACTGTGAACGTTTTACATCAGTACCGGCTCTCCTCATTAACTTGGGAAAGATCCAATGGCAGGAGACCAGTTTCTTGCAAAGTCTTGCTTTCTGAATACATTATGTTGGAAGAGGCTCTTGAATCAGCGCTGCCTCAGCAGGAATCACTCTTTGTAAGGATATATCACCCTCATTCTGCTTGAGGAACAGCCAGTGCTACAGCTACATGAGAAGAAAAGGGCTCTAAGCCGATGGCATTGTTTGGAAAATCAAGTGAAATTGTACTAAACACTTTCAGCTCGGCCTCCCTGGCCTGTCAATTAATCCTGAAACAATGATGAACTATAAAATGCAGAAAGATGCTGGCAAAATAGATCTACATTTAAAAATATCCCCAATCCTGATGTTTTTCAGCATGTTGTTATTGTTGCTTTCAGCGTCATTACCATTATCATCATCATCTCTGATTTTGGTGATTTTAACTTTTAAAACCGATGTTATATTTTCTTGGTATGATTTGATGGATTCATTTGGTTATAATTGCATCATCGTTATTATAGGTAACCCTTGATGTACGACATTTAATGACTGTTAAAAGCTACAAGGCATTTGAAAAAAGTTACTTACAATCTGTCCTCAAAGTTATGACTGCCACAATACCCTCATGGTCACATGATCATATTTTGGATGCTTAGTAATCAGCTCATATTTATGACCAATTGCAGAATTATCACATTTTGCAAGGTTTTTTTGGGTTTTTTTGGGGGGGTGGGTTTGCCATTTTCCAGCAAAAAATAAAATAAAAATAAATGCTCATTGCATAAACTGGATTTAGAATTTTGACCACCTGAGTGAATTCATGATTATGGTGACCCACTTAATGTCCATTGTAAAAAAAAAAGTCATAAAAGCAAGTCCAGTCATGGGGTGAATTGATTTATGACCACAAACGACTTACAATCAAAATTCCAGGCTCAGTGATGGTCATAAGATTAGGATTAGTTATATTACTGTATTGCTAAGAAATGTGGTTCTATATGGCATTTGATAAATGATCATTGTAGTACAACATTATAATTACCCACGCAGGTAATCTGTCAGGATTAAAACACTTTGAAAGCATAATACATACATATGAACAAAGGATCAAGTATTCTGTCCCTCTTGTGAAATCACTGTGTGTCACTGCCTGGCCCACCCCAACTTTCTTTAATGTCATTCTTCAATTAAAGAGTAGCATTGATCATGATCATATATTGATCATGAGCCGCGGTGGTGCAGTGGTTAGAGTGCAGTACTGCAGACTACTTCTGCTCATCACCGGCTGCCTGCAATTTGGCAGTTTGAATCTCACCAGGCTCAAGGTTGATTCAACCTTCCATCCTTCCGTGGTGGGTAAAATGAGGACCCAGATTGTTGGGGGCAATAGGCTGACTCTGTAAACTGCTTAGAGAGGGCTGTAAAGCACTGTGAAGTGCTATTGCTATGATCACCATTTCTCATACATCTACTTTGGATGTAATTCTCATTGGGTATTGGGTCTGAAGCATTTATCCCTGCCCAGGAAATTGTTTTTCTTTCTTCATCTTTTCTAGAAATGCCTGACATACCAGCTATTTGGCTGCCCATGTGCCATTTTTCAAATACATATTGTATATAGTTTTAGATATTTGGTAGCAAAAGTGTCATAAAAAGAGATTTTAAGAGAGAGCAAATGCAAATTTGTAATGCTAGGCTGAAAAAGCAATTTGGCCTCATTCTTTCCAGGGACAGCAAAGCTTTTTAATCTTAGCTGAGTAGATGCTCTTTTTTAAAAAGAAAAGGAAAAAAAAAAAGAAAAACTTGACTATTACATTTGACATTTGAAGGCATGCAAAATGTTTTGGCTATTATTCGAGTTCCTTTTCCAATGATCAAATGGCCAGAAGGTAGAGAGCAAAACTAGTTATTTTCAAACCACATTTCAATGGAATAAAAAGTTTAGAAACTAATTTTCTGCCTGCTTCCTGTTTTTGTACCTGCTGCTTTCTGAGACGTTTAGCAAAGACGCACTATTGCATACTTGGACTTGATTTCTAATATTTTATTTTTACCTCTGTTTTAATCTATACAAATAGGCTAATCTGCATTCACATTAGCAGCTTTGATTTTCTATGTTTTCTCATTGCTTGATATTCTTCTAGCTAAAAAGGACCAGATGCTTTAACCAAATCTCACTCAACACCATTATCAAGCCAGGAATGAATGACTATAATCACTTTGTTGCTTTGGGTTGTTTTTTTTTTTTTTTTTACAGGTATGATCCTTTTAAAAAGATACAACAGAGATCACTGCAGCTGATCAATCCATTGCATATCTTGCAACAATGGCAACTGTAAAAATGGATTTCTATTTCAAATGTGCGCCTTGTGTCCTGGCTCACCATCTCAAATCACAGCCCTCCAATCATTTGTGTGGATAGTTTCTCACACTTTTTTGTCAGATGATTCAAGAGTGCAAATACAGAAAGTTTGCAACAGAATGGCAGGACCAGAGCTTCACGGGAAGCTGAACAGATTGTTCTCTGAAGCAGCCTGCATATGGCGTTATTTCTAAGCAGCTACTGTACTGTTGATAGCATGTGTGAATCGCACAGAAGGGAGACACTATTTGTATTTATGTGTACATATATACATACAGAGTACTACAGCCAGATTTTATTCCAAGGAGTGCAATGCTCTGGCAATACGTCTGGTTCCTCCATCTTGGGCTTCACTGAAATATTGTAATGAGTTAAGAGGATAGACCATTAGGAGATTAATGGTCTATCCTCTTTGGATAGACCATTGGAGCAGCAGTGGGTTGCTCCCGGTTCTGTCCAGTTCTTGAGAACCAGTAGTAAAATTGGTGGGAGGCTCTGCCCACCTGCCCTGATGTCATATTTGATGATCTGCACATGCGCAGAAGCTTCTGTGTATGCGGGTTCCCATTGCAAACCAATAGTAAAGGTAAGTAGAACCCACCCCTGCTTTGGAGGAACAAGAGACAAACAATTGATGGGACAATTTTGTTCAGATATCACTGAATGAGTCCTTCCTACTAGATATGTTGGTTGGACTGCTGGGAACTACAGTTCAGCAGGATCTTCTGGAAAACCACAAGTGAAGATCAAGATGTTCTTGAGTCAAGCTTGACTCCTGTGATTTAACTTTAACATAAATCCCTTCAACAGTCAGTTATTGCTGACTATGCTGAAGGAACTTATGTGTGATAACCTCTTACTATTAAAATAGTATTTTAATCATGTTAAAACCATGTACTATTACTTAGTACTAAAAACAACACAGCAATTATTACAATGGAGACCAAATGTTTCTTCTTTATTAACTTTTCTTTGCAGTTTAACCTAGAAATTACTAGAGATGTTATAGTTATAATCTGTTCAAGATTATTCATTTTTATCTTCTGCAGGAGCAGGTCTAAATTTCTTCGGGTTATTTCATAATCATGCCTTTTTTTTCAGAACTGCTTTTCAACATTTGAACAAAGTCATAATCCTTAATCTACAAACCTGGACAAGTTTATTCAGGAATTAGTCTCAAAAGACTGAATGTGACAAACTTCCAAAATTATATTCAATCTTTTTCATTTTAGAATTGGCTGCCTGGTCAGCCATGTTGCTTAGCCCCCAAATACTGGGTTAAATATGAAACCTAAAATATCTAGAAGTCTATAACTGGTCAGTGGCTGTTTTGCTTGTAAATTTATTCATTTGTCCAGAAGAAGAAAAGGAGGTGATGGAATATAGTCCCATTAAGCCTACAGAAAGCAACTTCTGGATGAGCATATATAGGATTGTACTTTAATAATGAGAAACAAGATTCAAACATAAATCCATGAAAGTATTTTTAATTTTCATTTGCATACTGAAACTCAGTTCTGGAAGCAAAGACAAGAAATGATATAGCCAAGGTAAGTGTTATGACTATGTGGACTTTGGTGCTCTCTGAGCTTGGTAGGATTGTGTGTGTGTGTGTGTGTACGCGCAGATGTTTCATTAACAAACTAGGCAACATCATCAGTGCCCTTGTAAGTGTTATGATTAAATGGGTGCTTTTGGACTAGACAACCTACTTTTGTAGCTATTTTATGAATGCCTTATGAAAGCTCTATTTTTGTGAATGTCTCACGGCATCAATGGTGGGTTGCCCCCACTGGTGGGTTCCCCCTGGTTTGGATCGGTTTGCACGAGCTGGTATCATCATCATCATCGCTCATCATCAGCGATCTGCGCATGCACAGAAGCATGCATGATCCCGTGGCAAACCAGTAGTAAAGGTAAGTAGAACCACCCCTGCGTGGCACGTTCTCAACATTCCAAAGGAAGCAATTGTCCCCAAAAGATTTCCCTACTTCAAGATCCCAGTGGGATCTTGAAGTACATTGGAATCACATACACTAGTCCTGCCATATGAGATGGGGGGGAAAAATAAACAACAGGAACAGCATTGCGTATATTCCTTCCTCATGGCATGGAAGAACTCAACGTCTGTGATAGCTGTATCAGCATCTCCCCTTTTAATGATGACTGCGGCTGCATGAAACTTCAAAGGACAGCTTTGCTTTGACAAACTTCAAACAGAGCGCACACCCCCCTCCCAACTGTTTTGCAAAGCTACATGCTCTCCTCATTTTTTAAAGAGTGAAACAAAGTGACCCTGTTGTTTGCCGCTGCTCTGCTTTTAGGCTTCTCCCACAAAGTTTACGATGCTGGAGAAAATGGAAGGCGCTTTCTTCAATCAATGCTATGAGGAGAAGCTGAGATGAGAAGCTGAGAAGCTCTAGCCAGAAGAATTCCAGTCTGGGCAGCTTCATCAAATACTGATTGGATTGCTCAGAGTACATGCTAAGGGCAACAGCCCAGTAGTACCTCCAAGTTAAGAAGCTGTGGTGTGTAGAGGTAGTCCTTGACTTAAAACCATTTGTTTAGTGACTGTTCAAATTTACTTGAGCTGTGGGAGGCGCAGTGGTTAGAATGCAGTACTGCAGGCTACTTCTGCTGACTGTCGGTTGACTGCAGTTTGGCAGCTCAATTCTCACAAGGCTCAAGACTGACCCAGCCTTCCATCCTTTCAAGGTAAAATGAGGACCCAGATAGTTGGAGGCAATATGCTGACTCTGTAACCTGCTTTGGGCTGTAAAGCACTGTGAAGTGGTATATAAATCTAAGTGCTATAGCCAATGCTAGTACAATGGCATTGTCAAAGGCAGGAAATCAGGAACCAAGGCGGTTCAAATGAATACAGGTTTATGGCTTGCTAACTCTGTCTACAAGAATCTGAACTACCAATAGACAAAGCAAGTTGGAGGTAGATAAGAGTCAATGGAATTCAAGGTGGGCTGGACTTAGAACTCTTGTTGGCATGCAAGAACTCATGATGACTGATGATGTGCTTGACCCCACCATTGGGCTCGGCATGGTCATCTTCTACAGCCGTGATGGCGAACCTATGGCACGTGTGACACAGGTGGCAATCGGAGCCATATCTGTGGGCACACGAGCATTGCTCTAGCTCAGCTCCAGTGCACATGTATGCACTGGCCAGCTTCAGGTGTTCTGGGTCCACCAGAAGTCAGGAAATGGGCTATTTCCAGCCTCAGGAAGGCCTCCAGAGAGGTGGGGAAGGACATTTTTGCCATCCCCAGGCTCCTAGAAAGCCTCTGGAGCCTGGGCAGAACAAAAATGGGCCTTCCACTCCCACTGGAAGTTGGGAAATGGGCCATTTCCTGTCTCTGGAGGGCCTCCGGGAGGGTAGGGAAGGCCATTTTCACCCTCCCCAGACTCCTAGAAAGCATCTGGAGCCTGAGGAGGGTGAAAAATGAGCCTACTTGGCCCACTGTGCCACTGTGTGCCAAAAGCATGGGGATCGTGGGGGGGGAGTCGTGCACATGCACGGGAGGGCAGGGGCATTGAATTATGGGTGTAGGCATGTGTGCATGTGACCCTCCCGCTCTCCCCCTGCTTTTGGTACACGACGGCAAAAAGATAAGCCATCACTGTCCTACAGGCATTGAAAAAATTTGACTTATGACCGGTCCTCACACATATGATCATTGCATTATCTCCACAGTTATGTGTTTGAAATTTGATTGCTTGGCAACCGGCATGTATTTATGATGGTTGCAGCATGGTGGAATTATGTGGTTGCCAGTTACCACCTTCTCAACTGGTTTCCAACAAGCAAAGTCAATGGGGGAACTCTGATTTGCTCAATGACTCTGTGTTTCATTTAACAAGTACAGTGACTTGTTTAACAATCATTGCAAACATGGTGTACAACTTACTTAACAACCACTTTGCTTAGCAATGGAAATTCTGGTCCAGATTTTGGTTGTAAGTCAAGGACTACCTTTATTAAAGGCAATCTTGTAGTAGGCAACTCTGCTGCCCAGCCTGGTCTGGTACCAAAGATTTTGGCTAGTACTTCAGAGGAGAAAAGCAGCAGATCTATAGAACTTACTAGAGGGTCAGGTTTACCCTTTCAATTGGAAAAAATATTGCAGGCTGAGCATACAAGACTTAAAGCACTTGATGGCATATATCCTCTCCTACAGATCTTTCTGCCTATCAAGTAATGCTTTAATTATTGCCTTTATCAGGTAGGGTGTTTTTTTTCTTAAGAAAGAAAAGACTTTGGGCACAGTGGCACCCCAATTTTGGAATAGTGTTACCTTTAAAGTGCCATTCGAAATGGAAACAACAGCAACAGAAATCTCACACTCTTTTGAATCCACCACTTTCAGTGTGCTTCACTTATATTTTCATCTCTTTGTACTGTTGTTTTTTTTAAATATATCATTAAACCAGCCAGATATCCCTGGTGATATGACTTGATATATATAATAGCAACAGCACGTAGACTTATATACCGCTTCACAGCGCTTTACAACAGCCCTCTCTAAGTGGTTTAGAGAGTCAGCATATTGCCTCCAACAATCTGGGTTCTGATTTTACCTGACCTCAGAAGGATGGAAGGCTGAGTCAACCATGAGTCGGTCAGGATCAAAGGAAGGAATTGAAGTCCGGGCAATGTGAGCAGAGTTAGCCTGCAATACTGCATTCTAACCATTGCACCACCAGAGCTCATTATCTTTCTATTTCAGGGTTAAATCTCAGCCTCTCAACGTTTTAAAAGTTCAGTCTTAGCTAACATGTCTCACTGCTGCTTGCCTTTATTTAGAAAAGAGTTAACTGCTGAACTTTCTTTCCTTGGGAGAAAATCCAATTACTCATGAGGAGCCATTTAATGTGCATTTGAAGAAGCTACTTCTGAAAACTGCATTCAGATTCCATTCCGTTAATATGCGACACAATACATTACACCACACTTGAGACAATACACAGAGCTACAACGAGTTGCTGAAGTGTGCTGGCGCATGAGAATGCATGACTTCTAATTCATTACCGCCTGATGTTTTGACTCTGCTGCTCCATATTCAGGCTTAATTAGGGGGGACTCGAGGTGCTGCATTATCTCCTAATGAAGGCCAATTAAGAATAATTAACCTTTGACCTAATTCCTAGCCATGATGGACAGCGAGCAGTCCTGGGAAAATGGATTTGAAAAGGTGAACTTGAACTAGTAGCATGAACGGCGGTGGCTGTTTTGAAGGTGTTAGAGAAGTCATTCCTGACTCTAGTTTTAATTCCATCCAGAGTAACAGAGCATCTTGACATATTGATTGATAAATGAGAACAATATATAAGCTGTCATGCAGGCTAAACATTTATAGCAATTTATGCTGAAACATGTACTTTTCTGCATTTGCAGCTATTGTTCTGTGTTATCAATATAGCATATTGATGTAAACCATTACAGTCTTAATAAAATATTCATTAGACATGCATTATATTCACCTTATTTGTAGTTTGGTCATAGATACACAGACATGCCTGCACATTCCAGTAGAGAAAGGAAATCAAAATCAAAATACAGACATCATCATCATCATCGTCGTCGTCGTCATCATCATCAAAACTGGGCAGATTGATAGATATTCAACTTCTAAATCTAGGATGTAGGCATCAACCTGAGGCAAACTTCAAATATGAAGGAAGCATTGGAATATCTAAGGAACAGAGCATGCCCATGATAAGCTGATGTTTTCAAAGCATGTTTGCACAGTTCTTGCTCTGTGTTCAAGTAAAGATAAAGATTTTCTCTTTTCCAGTTGTGTCCTATTCTAGGGGCAGTGCTCATGTCCGTTTTTTAGTTCAGACAGCATTGTCTGAAGACATTTTCATGGTCAGGTGGCCAGCATACACCAAGATGCACAGAACACAGTTACCTTCTCACCGAAGTGGTAGCCAAAACCCCCAGCATAAAATATCCTTTCTCTCTCTACTCCACCTTTGATTTCTCAGCAGCAGAGATAACTTCAAACAGCTCCAATCACATAGAAAAACAAAACCCAGAAAAAATGTACAACTACATGGGACTATCTACTTAAGAAGTGCATGCAAGTTAATAGAAGAGAAGGATATCAGTTTTGGCCTAGTTCAATTAAGAAACAAAGCAAAACTCTACAAGTACACTTTTGAATGATTGATCAATGAGAACATTTGTAGCTGAACCATGGTGCTTTCTGAGCTTGGTTATTTTCTTGCAGACTTTGTAAACATTTCATTATCAAACTATACCATCATCCTATAACATCATCCGTGCTAGAAAACAGAGCTAGAAAACTATAAAACCCTAGCGCACCAAAGACCCGACTTTTGAATGAAGATGAAGTAATCTGAAGTCACAAGCTCTGCGAAATCCTGCATTTTGCTAGCATTTGTTGTCTAGTTTCCCTTCACCAGTTGTTTTTTCTTGAAAGAAAGAAAAATCCTGTCCTATTCTATGTCCCGAATGGCAGCAACTGCCAATTTTATAAAAGTAATATCCTGGGTTATTGGGTTGTGGGGAGGGTGGATCCAGTAGGAAAAGTGGTTGTGAATTTGTGAGTATGTAATTTCTCCAATGGAGGAATTAATAAAAAGAATTTGAAATGGTACTGCCTTTCACTAAGGATAATTTTATATTTGTTGAAATCTGTGTCATGTTTGTGTCATGCTTCGGGATATTTCGAAAGGCTAATAATTCTCCATTGAAGTGTTAGTACATTTTACTCAAATTTACACAAAATATAAAAACACAAACATAAGTTAGGGAAGCTTGTGACAGGATTCTTATATACTACAGTGATATTATTTAAAATGGCGGTGCCAAATGATGTGGCTCAAGGGACTACACTTTCTGTGCCCTTGAAATTTCCTATTCATTCTTAGCATGACACTTTTGACAGGGAGGATTCTTCCAGAAGAAGCAAATTGCTTTCTTGTTGTGAACAGAATACATGTTAAAGTAAAAAAACTCTAACAAAGTTCTAAGTTTGCCCTTCTACCAGTGGTGGGTTGTTCCTGGTTTGGTTTGGTTCTTGCGAACCAGTATTAATGGTGGCAGGAGGCTCTGCCCGGCTTCCTCACACTCCCATTGCAAACCGGTATTAAAGGTAAGTGTAACCCACCCCTGCCTTCCACCCTTAGATTCTTTCAGGAATTCCAATAATAGTACAATTAACTTTTTGTTTTGCCACTCTATCCAAAATGTTTAATCAGCTTAGGACTCCCTTCATATCCAACTAAATCAATTAATCAGTCAATCAGTCAGTAAAAATCCTTATGAATTTTGCATGCAATGTGGAGCTGCAATGTGGATGGAACTCTCTGATATGTACTTCATTACATCTTGCAAAGAATGGAAGTCAATAGAAGTGAAGGTTGTGCCCTGAGAATAATCCTATGTGTCATGAACCCAGCTTTAGATTGTTTGAGATGAAGGGTGACCTGTAAAATCTATTTCTTTCATTAAAAACCAGCAGCTTTTATTTCCAGGATGTTAATTATCTCTTGCAAATCATCAGCGTGAATTATTTTAGTACGTGTAGATTAGAGACGCTCAGTTGTGTCCCAATGAAGATAATTTCTTCAAAAATAATGAAGACTCTGGATCCTAGTGAAGTGAAAAACTTGGGATTTTTGTACACTTATTACAGAACCTTAGACTTTCAATATATTGAATAAAAAAGCTTTGCGTTTAATGCATCTTTTTGATGAGATCCATATTACCAGGAGAAGTAAAGTTTGATCTTCGGTAAATTCAGATAGACAAAAGTACTTACGTTAAATACGTTTATACTTAACTGTAGAAATCAAGGCTTTAGTCCTATAGCAAGAAATGAGCAGAAGGGCTGAAGTGTTTTGCCACATTCTCAAACAGTGGTTCTATGTCAGGGGTGTCAAGGCTCCGGAGCCAGATCCGGCCCGGGGGTACTTAGACCTGGCCTATAGAGCTGTCCTGGAAACA
This sequence comes from Masticophis lateralis, assembly GCA_030761175.1. NCBI lineage: Eukaryota > Metazoa > Chordata > Lepidosauria > Squamata > Colubridae > Masticophis > Masticophis lateralis. The sequence continues at coordinate 42,129,711 of JAUDYJ010000002.1, read as the reverse complement.
GGGAAGGACCAGCCCACAGTACTTCTGCCAGTGGAAACAGGCTCTCAAGCTCCATTTTTGGCTGCCATGACCTCCTGCAACCCTGTGCCAGTGAAAATGGAGCTCGAGAGGGCTAGATCAAACTTGAGGTCAAAAGTCTAGCTAATTTTGCATTCTCTTCTCACAAGGACCAATCAGATACCACTGGGAAATACAGAAGCAAGACGGAATTGTAACAATCATTCCTATTTACATTTCTCTACAACTGTTATTGAGAATTATATCACTTCTGATACTTGATGCTTGTTGACACTAAACTGCATTAGCCATTTGTTTTTGCAATAAATTTGGAGCACTCCATTGTCTCTTTTTGTTGTAGCCACTCCATATAATTTGATGTCATTAGTAAAATTGGCCCTCTCTACTGCTCCCTTGTTTTTCTAATACATTTAGGAGGAAATATAAATTCACTACTCCCAATAAAAACCTTGTTGACATTCCTTTGCTGACAAAGCTGTCCACTGAACCCAACTGCCTGTTTTTGCCAATTTCTTATCAATTCTTATTTTCTGAGAGCCTTTGAAGGCCACTGGAAGGTTGTGCTGCCAGTTTTCAGCAATAAATGACTGAAAATTGGTGACAGTAATAGCACTTAAGTCTTATATACCACTTCACAGTGCTTTACAGCCCTCTCTACGTGGTTTACAGAGCCAGCACATTGCCTCCAACAGTGGGTCCTCATTTTACCCACCTCAGAAAGATGGAAGGCTGGGAGCCGCGGTGCCACAGTTGGGGAAATAGCGGGCTCTTACGACCTGCGAAAATCCCGACTGTCAAACCACCGTCCGACCAGTCTTCAGACTGACCCTTATCTTGCAGGGATGGGGGATGAAGAGGAGCGCCTCGGTGTGCCTCCAACAATCTGGGTCCTCATTTTACCCACCTCAGAAAGATGGAAGGCAGTTGGGGAAATAGCGGGCTCTTACGACCTGCGACCCTTATCTTGCAGGGATGGGGGATGAAGAGGAGCGCCTCGGTGTGCCAAGAGGAACAGGCAAGTTCCTTGGAGGCCAGAGGGAATCCTTGAAGTCAGCGGTGGAGGTATGCAGCCATGGAGGCTGCCACAAAGCTGCGACAGACCGGAATACAAGATTGTGCAGGAGAGAAGAAGAAGAAAGAGCGAGTATCTTGAAGCTGGATGAGTGACACCAATCCCGGCAAAACAACACGTTTATTTGGATTAAAAAAAAAAAAAGACCCCAAACTTTAAACAGCGGCTACAGATCTGTGGGGCTTGAAGATTGAAAGGGAAAAAAATGGAAATGAAGACCCGAAATAGACTTTGCTTTAGTAAATTTGGCTTGGAAGAATTGGCTTTTAATAACTTAGAAAATTGACTTTGCTTTTATTTGGAGGGGATTGAAGAAATGTTTCTTTGGGAGTTTACACCTTTGAAAGTTAATGAAGCTAATGAAGAAAGACAGACGGATGGCTACATAATTGCCACGGAGTCTGCGGTGACTAAGCAGGAGAGTGGATTGCAGAGATTTATCTTTCCGTTTGGAAAAGAAACATTTTAAATGGCTTTTTACCTTGGATTATTTTGAAATTAACATTAGATCTATGGACTTTGGAGATTCCTATTCTGTACCAGATGATTTCAAGAAGAAAGAAGGAATAGTTTGGATATTTGACAATGGAAATTAACAAGCTTAGCAAAAAAAAAAAAAGGTGTGGTGCAGAAACAAAAGACAGGAAGTTGATGCATCACACATGGAACAGACACTATAAAAGCATTAAAGGGACATACAGAATTCTTTAATTTGAAAAGATGAACTTTGAAATGGAACATTTATGGACAGATAGGAAAAGGAAGAAAAGGAGGAAAAAAAGTAGATAAATTGAAATGTAATTAAATTGAAATGTAAAGTTTAAAAGCCTAAAGGTATATATGATTTTTAGATAAAAACAGGAAGGTTTCTGGAGTAATAAAAATAGAAAATAAGAGATGGCAATTAACACAGAGGATGAAATATAGGTGGTTACAAACAATAAAGAAAGGTATATATTAATGTGAGACAACTTTAAGAAAATTTACTGTTTGATGTAATATGTTTTAATTTTAATTTGCAAACAAATGCTAGATTGATGATTATGCTGGTCTAAGGTTTTATTGAATAAACTATAAGATACACAGATTTTAGTGATAAATTGTGATTTAATTTAATATATGCTGGAAATGATGATTATTACGAAATATATTGAGAATTAATTTGAAAGAACATGCTGGGAAACTGACATAAAATAGATAATTATATGCTAAGGAAAAGTTAAAATAAGAGGGATTGATACCAACTAGATAAGAGTTTGAGACTCGGAGGAAATACGTTGGAAATTAGTTAAAATGCTGGAAATCAGCCAAACAAGAGTGGGAGCTCAGGAGGAGACTATGTTGGAAATCAGCCAAACAAGAGTGGGAGCTCTGGAGGAGACTATGTTGGAAATCATCCAAACATAATATGCTGGAAATCAGCCAATAAAATGCTGGAATCAGCCAAACAAATAGGAGAGTTGGAGGAGATTATGTTGGAAATCAGCCAAACAATGGAGGGAGTTTAGGAGGAGATTATGATGGAAATCAGCCAAACATAATATGCTGGAAATCAGCCAATAATGGTGGTAGGCTTGGAGGAGACTATATTGAAATTATCCAAAAATACTTGGTGCTCTGGAGGAGACTATGCTGGGAATCAGCCAAATAAAATACATTGGAAAACAGCCAAATAATAGAGGGAGGTATGGAAGAAAATACGCTAGAAATTAGATTAAATAAAATATGTTTTTGTAACATATTTGTTACAACCTGTGTAACATGAAAAGTGTAATAGATGATAAGTGAGATAAAATTAAAGATAAGTTGATAAAGTTTAAGATATTAAGATTTGAGGAAAAGGGTCAAGAGATTAAGAATTAGATAGAACTTTGTTTTATAAAGTGTAATAAAAATGGAGTTGTATTGAAATTGAAATTAAGATTGGTGGTGATAAAATTGTAAGGTAAATAATTAGAATAAGAGGTTAGAATATTGTTAAAAATTATTTTGATACTGATGGTAAAAGATACAAGGTGAAGAAGAACAAGATATAATCAGGATTGATATATAGATATAAAAATGAGTGAAAGTTAATTTGAAATTAAAATTGTATTGATACAATGGATCTGTTTAAATGAAGATGTTAGGGTTTATGTTAAAACTTGTTCTTTTATGTTTTGAGTTTTTATTTGTAAAAAAATGTAATGGGAGATTGTGAATGGAGCTTGTTAAAGGAATGTAAGTATGGTAACCATCAAGAAAGAAAGAAAGAAAGAAAGAAAGAAAGAAAGAAAGAAAGAAAGAAAGAAAGAAAGAAAGAAAGAAAGAAAGAAAGAAAGATGGAAGGCTGAGTCAACCTTGAGTCGGTGAGACCTGAACTGCCAAATTGCTGGCAGCTGGCACTCAACAGAAGTAGCTTGCAGTACTGCATTCTAAACACTGTGCCACTGCGATTCTTGAAAGTGATATGCTTTGCTATAAATGTTTAGCCTGAAACGATGGAAAATAGGTGTATTAAGCCAACAAAAGTGACTCAATTTAATAAGTGTAGACCAAAACCACATGTGCGAAAGATGAGGCTACCATCCTATTCCAGTGATGGCTAACCTTTTTGCTGTCGGGTGCCAACAGCGGGGGTAGTGGGGGGGGGATTGTGCACGCGCATGCCCACACCCATAATTCAATGTACCCCATCCCTCCACACATGAGCGTGTGACTCCCCCATTCTACCCCCCCCCCACTTTTGGCACGTGATGGCACAGTGGGTCCGGTAGGCCTATTTTTTTGTCCTCCTCAGGGTCCAGAGCCTTACTAGGAGCCTGGGGAGGGTGAAAACAGCCTTCCCCACTCTCCTGGAGGCCCTCCGGAAGTCCAGAAACAGCTCGTTTCCTGACTTCCAGTGGGCCAGAAAGGCCTGAAAATCAGCTGGCCAGCGTGCATATGCGTGTTGGACTGGGGTAGGGTAACGCTCGCGTGCCCACAGTTATGGATTCGTGTGCCACCTGTGGCACCCGTGCCATAGGTTTGCCTTCACGGTCCTATTCCATATTATATCATTGCATCATTTGTGATTTTTTACTATCTCCAACTGATGTTAAAAGTGTCCAATCCTGGCCTAAAAACATATTACCAAAACTAAAGAAATTTGGATCTGTCAATACCCATATGAGAAGCCTTTTGAGATATCTAAGTAAAATGCTGTTAAAATCAGTTGTTTTGGGCTCTCTGAGCTTAGTTGTTTTCTTGCAGGTGTTTCATTCTCCAAATGTTCTCCAAATTGTTTTTTTTTTAAGTGTTCTTGATACCTCATAGCTACTTGCATTTGCCTCCAGTTGCTGGGGGGCATCTATATTTACAGTGCCTTCCTCCAAGGCAAAATCATGGCACCAGCATTCAATGGCATATTTTTAGACATTTAGAAAAGTAAGAGTGGGGATATGAATCAAGAGCTCCTGGAATCAAACTCTATTTCCAATCTTACATTTCTCCCAAACCCTGGAAAGTACAGGAATTAAAATAATCTTTAATAAAGACAGATATCACACAAATTAATAACATCTGATAATTAGTGTAAGATTAATCTGATGGTAATTATTTGACCTGCCAAATTGGCAGTGCCAATTAAAATAAAATAAAAGCCATTAAATCCTTTTGCAATGCTATTTTTTTTTTAAATTTCTCTTTTCCCAAGTCCAGATTTTGTTTTATGGATTCTTGGCATGAATGAGGCTCAGTAGTAAAGCTCTTTGTAAACTTGTGAGATACAAATTCAATTCTCATAAATCCAGCATGCCAGCAACATACCCTTTACCTGAAAAAAATATCTATGTCCTTTGTCTTCCCTCTAAGAACATCTCCAACCATCCAGGCACTATTTCTACATAGTCTTTTCCCACATGAGCACCCTATTTCTAAGTAGGAATCTAACTTGAGATCAAAACTAATTCTGCAATTAGCTCTCTCTTTAAGATCTATAAGAATTATTTACAACCATTTGAGATCCAAAGATCTGTCCCATCTTCGGCTTTTTCGCTTTGCTAACCTTTCCCTGTATAATCTGCAGCATTTGAGATCTGCTGATCCTACCAGAGGATCTCAAATGCTTTCTGCATAGGGTTGCCTTCCTTGCTTGGGAAAGTTTTGAAATTGTTTTACCTCTCCCACCCAACCCTCCAATGCTCACAATTCATCAATTTGGCCTAGTAAAAAGATGAGCAATTATATTTTTTGCAAGTTAGAAATTTTCTAGGGAGTGCAAACACAAAAAAGCAACAAAAAACATTAGAGGGCTGGAGGCTAAAACATATGATGAACTGTTGCAAGAATTAGATATGTCTAACAAAGAGAATGACTAGGGATGACATGATAGGAGCCTTAGTGGTGCACCAGACTAAAGTGCTGTTAAGTAGCACTTAGCTGCCAGCTGCCTGCAATTACTGCAAGTTCAAAGCTCACCAGGCTCAACGTTGATTCAGCCTTCCATCATTCCAAAATAGGTAAAATGAGGACCCAGATTGTGGGGGCAATAAGCTGACTTTGTATTAAAAAGAACACCGCTTGGGGGGGGGGGCAAAAGCCCTACTAAGCAGGTATATACAAAAGTATGAAGGCTATTGCTTAACATATTGTAAGCTGCCCTGAGCCTCTGGAGAAGGGAGGCATATAAATCAAACCAATAAATAAATAAATAATAGCTAGCAGTCTTCCAATATTTAAAGGCTGTTATAAAGAAGAGGTGGGGAGGGTCAATCTATTCTCCAAAGCACCTGAGGGCAGGACAAGAAATAACAGACAAAAACTAATCAAAGGGAGTTCCAACCGAGAACTAAGGAGAAATTTCCTGTCAATGAGAACAATTAATTGGTGGAATGGCTTGCTTTCAGAAGTTGTAGGGGCTCCATCACTGGAGGATTTTCAGAAGACATTAAACAGCCATTTGTCCGGAATGGTATAGTGTCTCCTGCCTGAGCAGGGAAATGGACTAGCATACCTCCATGGTCCCTTCCATCTCTGTTATTCTGTATTATGAAAGCATTTAAGATCCGCCAATAGAATGGTACAAACTCAGTGTTCGCTCTTTTTACAGTATTTCAAGCTCTCTGGTGGCTGAATATAAGCAGTCCTGAGATACAAAACCATTCTGCTCTGATCCCTTATATGTTAGCCCACTTTTGCATAAATTGTATCACCATGTGCCCATATGCCACTTAGCACAAAAACCCAGCTATGCTCTATGGAAAAAAATCCATAAAGTCAAGTATATGTATGTCTATGCAACCCAAGGCATATGTTGCTCATAAAACTTCACATTAATTCATTTGTGAATTAACAAACAACCTTTTGTTTGTTTCATCCTTTCACAAAAAGTGATGCAAATAAGTTTAGTGCTCTCTCCATATGTATTAGTTTCATGAGCTTTTGTACATTTTTGGGTGGATTGCAAAACATTACTCCTTCTAGATGTTATTGCAAGGGACAATTAATTTTTAAAACTATTAACAAATGCATTGAAAAGCCTCTGGATCTTTCAGTTCACCATGGTGTCAAAAATGCATGGTGGACCAAAGCTTATGGAAACAGCATGCTAGCAAACCTTTTTACTGTAATGTAAGTGCAAATTCTGCAGTGAGGAAGATAGCTTGAAAGGAAAGATCACAGCAGCTCATTTCTAAACTGCACTAAATGAAAGTTAACCAAGAACTTGGAGGTAAATTGTAGGAAGTAGTCTCTCAACAGTGAATAAAATACTTAAAAGCAAAGGATGCACAAGCCTCTAAAGAAAGGGAAAAACAATCTTTCCAATAGTGACTGGGAATCAAAGCTGAGTGAAATTTGCCTCAGGATCATAAAAACTGTGTAATTGATAGGGGCATGCACTGTCCATGACAGAGGGAGGGAGAAAAATCACTCTTTGGAAGAGCTTCTAACTGTGCAGCTAATTTCTCTTCAGAGGAGAATACAAGAAATTATACCCAACAAGATTACTTGTACCCCTAATGATGTATTTTTCTACTCATATTTTGACGTGGCATATGATGTGGGGATGTGGGGACTCAGTGATTAGGATGCTGAGTCTGGACCATTAAAGGTCTATAGTTCAGCTGTTTGAGACTTGAGTGGCCCAAGATGAAGTGAGCTCCTGTCATTTGTCCCATTTTCTGCCAATCTAGCAGTTCAAAAGCATGCAAATGGAAGTAGATGAATAAGTATCACATACTGTATAAGCATTCAGTATTCCGTGTTTCACTTATGCTTTGTGTTGTAGTGTGATGTCATGCTGGCCACATGACTGCAGAAATATTTTCAAACAATGCTAGCTCTTTGGCTTAAGAAATGGAGATGAGCACTTCCCCCTAAAATTGGTTAAGACGAGCAAGATTAAAAATCAGCAGGGACACTTTTTACCTTTTACTGTATGTGAGGTATACTCTATAAGTTAATCAGTTTTCTGATTAGGGTTAAATCCTGATAAGATGGAAAACCCGGTGAATGTAGAGCCTTTTCCCACAAGCATCCAATTAGTGGTCTTGGTATAGAGTTGGAAAATACCAGCAGGCATGTTCCTGCTACCTCTTCATACCCTCATACCACAAGGTCACATGAAAGATTTGAACAAGTACCCTTAATATATGAACTCATCATAGCCAAAGACTCTTCTACATTCATACCGATCATGCTAACAATCTATTATTTTACTTCTTCATCACCAACAGCTCTTCTCATCCTCGCTATTTTATTTCTTTCGCCCTAACTGAAGCTGTTCCACTGGAAACAAAAACACAATAGTTTAATTCTTATTTCTCTTTGGATGAACATAAATCATCTGTGTTCTCCATTTCTTTGACACAAATGCTGAAATCGTGTTAGGAGATAATATAATGCAGTTTACTGAGTCACAGGGTAAAGAGTTCCAGAATATAGTTTGCCGTAAGTTATTTCAGCAACTGCTCAATTTGATAGACCTCTTCAACTGCTCCCTGCAAATGGTCAATATAGAGCACCATAAATCTCCTCAACATATACGTCTCCTTTTACAGTGAATATGAACACATTAAAGGTCAAAAAAAAAAAAGTATGAAACATTTCCCCTTTGTTGTTTCTTAAAAATAATATATTTGCTCAGTACATAAAAGCTAATACTAACAAAGTCTGTATAAAACAGTCAATTCATGTAGGGGAGGAGGGGGACCCTACTATTTAGAAATAATAGTTGCAAGCAAAGTATGTCCCCTTTTACTTTGTATTTTTCAGTTTAGTTTTAAAAGATTGGATTGTTTGAAAATCTGAAGTAATCAATATTCCAGCAGTGCAGACTTGCCATTGAAGGCACCCTAAGAAGAGAATGCCATTGGCTATGTTACAGTGGTCACAAATAATTGGCTAGGAAAAAAAAAAACATTCTCTGTAAACCATTTCCAAAAACAGACCCATTAAAAGTGAGTGATGGAAAAAAGCGGGTGTTATATGGATCAGCAGGCTGAGGAGGGGTTAGCAGAGTGCTATTTTCAGTTGTAATTGCTGTTTTATTCTCCTCTTCCTCCTCATTCAGTCCAAAAATATCTATACCATTTCACAATCTGGGCTCATTTATTTTAGGCCTCTATAATCTTATCCAGATATACTGTATCTTGCAAAACTGGTGTAAAATATGTGAAGCATGGATGAAAATGGCCATGCACTAATGCAACACAAAAACTTCAGCCCTTGAATTTTCTTTTTCTTTGCTATTAGAGCCTCGGTGGTTAGAATGCAGGCAACTTCTGCTGCCTGCAATTTGGCAGTTCGAATCTCACCAGGCTCAAGGCTGATTCAGCCTTCCAAACTTCTGAGGTCGGCAAAATGAGGACCCAAATTGTTGGAGGCAAGATGCTGACTCTGTAAACCGCTTAGAGAGGGCTGGAAAGCACTGTAAAGCAGTATATAAAACTAAATGCTATTGTTATTGCTATTAGTGTTGGATGTTTATTTCTCTGTTTCTCTGTTTTGTATTTTATTCTTGTTGACAACAAAAATAAATATATTAAAAAAAGTTCAATACTTGCATTATAATCTTCCCCTGTACTGTTTTTGTTTAAGAGAACATGTCCACTGTAATATTTTTTTTAAAAATGGTTTGTATAACAGTATTGGTATTGTGGCACAACTTCAAAGCTAATCATTAAGATAACTTAAAGAGGAAAAAGCACATTTTACATATTTTTAATATATAAACATATTTTTGTTGTATAGAAAGGAGGTTCCTTCTCAGGATAAATGTATAAAATAATGAACATTTATATTTATGGACTTGTACGGCTCCTGTTGTCCTGTATTATAAAATATATTTGAACAATGATGAGCAGCATTATGGTTCTCTGCACAATTATACTATTTAGATGATGATGCCTGGTCTATTTAATGCTCATTAATTTCCTTTTTTGAAAAGTTATAGACCTATCCCCAGGCAGAGGGATCTAAATCACAGTAAATATGTGAATAGTGGTTTCAGAAAGCCATTGTGAAAATTCAGGGGGACAAATTCACTAATCTTTTCCATAAACCAGGTCATGAACAGCAACTCATTAAAAAAAACCAAACATTTGAGATGAGAATACAATGAGTGTCTTCAGATACCGTGATTGGAGTGATCAATGGTGGCAGCATGATAATAAGGTATTTCTTATTTAAAGATATACCTGTCAATAATTGAAACTAATCATTCTCTACTCTTCTTTTATCACATTATGGAATCTTATAAATGAGAAAAAAGAGCTTCCTTCCTTCCCTCCCTCCCTCCCTTCCAATTTGCTTAAAGAAGGTATGTATTTCTAATTTAAAAAATGATTAAACTGTCTAACAAAGAATATTGTTTTGGATTTCAGTTTCTGTTTGTTACATGTGCTTAGGTATGTAAGGCTCCTAATTCTCAGTGCAAATTAAGAAATTATGTTGAATATCAATCAAAATTACCCAAAATTTCAAGCTTGTTCGTGTTTTCTGTAGAATCTTTCTGTATTAATAATATTAAAATTTCTCCAATACTTTCATTCGGAGCCATAAAAATCTCCATTCAATGCTGTTAAAAATCTCTGTAGTACATCAGCATTATCTTTTAGTTTGTTCTGATCATTATATTTTATTTAACATTTACCTTTCAGAACAGTGTTTTACTTTCCCTAGCACTGAATGTTTCCATTTTTGTTAAGTAAAGATAAAGAAAGGATTAAATCCGGTATATTTTATTTTTTCCAACTACAACTTGATTTTTTTTTACCTCTTATGAGATTGATTTAATTCCAAAGGAAATGCTTTAGAAACCTATAGGCACATGGTTTTATGCTACATGGCCAGGGGCTTACTCTTTCAAAGTTATTTCTATTTTTTGTATTTTTATCTTTTAATTGCCAAAAACACTGCTAGTGTTCTGACAATCTCTTAGGGGGAGGACAACAAATGAGGCATCCTGCAGATGCTTGACAATTTCATTATCTACTACTGAGCTATTATGCTGAAGCAAGATTTTGAGATTTCCAACCTTCCACTTTATGTGCTGATAAAATGCTATAGCATTCTGTGTGTTTCCTTAATATGAACATTTTGAGTACTTTGAATTTTACGGCAACATTCTGAAAAGTGTTAATTGTTATGTAGGAAAGCATTCTGGACATTTTTGTACTGAAGTTTGAACTGCAGAGGTTCTTATTAAAATTAATATAATGGTTTATGCTCAAAAGATTTTTTTCTTATTGTGTTATCATGATAAATGACTTTTTAAATAGGGCCTTCTTGAGGACATTAGTTATGTAATATAATATGGGATGACTTATAATAAGATTATTGAACTTCCTATACTTATGGAGTGTGCAATATTGGAGTTAGAAGGACTTTCAATCCATCTCCTTGCTCAATACAAATTATAGCATCTATGACAATTATAGGGAACCTACCATCTCAATAGCTAACTTCTTCCACTGTTCATCTGCTCTGGTCCAGGGATCTGAAATTTGCTTTCCTGTGATTTAAGTCATTAGTCTATGTCCTGCAGACTAGAATATTAGATATATCACGGCTTTCTTCTGAAGGAATGCCTATTTGGGTAGGTGATCACAACACTTCTCAATTTTCTTCAAAATTGTCAAAAGTCCCAGTTATTATATGGATTTCCAGGTCAATCATTCGTATTCCTTTCCTTTTAACATCTTCCATTTTGCTAAATCATTCTTAACATGTGAATCTGGAATTGGCACAATGGGTCTAACCTTACCTCTTATGGCTTAAGAACCAATTCTAAATCAGTTGCTAATATGTTATACATAAAGAGGGGACAAGGACTAAATTTACCAAAATCAATAGCAAAATCAATTTTTTAAATGTGTATAATGTATATAGTGTATATGTATAATAAATTACATTTCTTATGCTTTCATTTATTTTAACTTATGGTGGAGATATTGGGATCACAGAGAACATTATTTGCAATTTACTACCTGCAGAAGAGAAGAGATCAACCTTGACTGCTCTTCAGAAAGCCAGATCCTGAAGATGAAACTCAAATACTTTGGCCACTTACTGAGAAGGAAAGACTCACTGGAGAAGAGCCTAATGCTGGGAAAGATTGAGAGCAAAAGAAGAAGGGGACGACAGAGAAGAATGTGGCTGGATGGAGTCACCGAAGCAGTCGGTGTGAGCTTAAATGGACTCCAGAAGAGGACAAGAAGGCCTGTAGGAACGTTGTCCATGGGGTTGCAATGGGTCAGATATGACTTTGCAACTAACAACAACAACAACAACCTGAGAAGAGCATGAAAACAGCTATTTAGAACAAAAAGACCACCAAAACATAATCATGTTAACTCAGTGAGAGGAGAAGAATTTGGTTGTTATATTTTAGAATGAAAAGGGACTAAAAATTCCAAAGGATAAGTATGGAGAATTTGGATTAAAAGGAAGAAACTGCTCAGTGCTTTGCAAAAAAAAATCATTATAGTATCCTTTAAAATACACGCTGTTCAGTTTCATTTATTTTATCCATCACCGAAGATGTCAATCAATTCTCTGAGTGTGCATTAAAATCTTAGCTATGCCTCTTTCCAAAAGCAATAATACAAATGAGAAACTTTATTTTTCCCTTTTTAATGGACCCCTTAGGAGCTCTTGTTATTTAGATTCCATGAATTTTTGTCTAATTTAATGAACTGTTATAAGTTAAGAAAGAAGCAAGTAATTGAAAATGTCAGGCAAGACATACAGAGAGCTTCAGTGCTGTGCCCAGGAACTTATTTTTGAGGTAATGGGACTGAGTTCTGAATGCCTTAATCTGACTTTACATATATATATATATGTTTCATTCTTTTCCCTATCAATTCTTCCATGACAACTATTATAAGTGTACTCTTTTCGGGATAGGTGCAGCTTTGAGTAATGAACTGGATATAAGCCATTGCTTTATATTGCTCAATCATGAAGGAAATACATAGTTTAGCTTCTTTTTAGCTGCAACTGAATTTCCTTAATGGGCTCTGGGTCTGTTAGTTGTGCTTGGCCCTGTTTCCACTTGGAAAGTAGGCTCTGTCCTAATCCCTGATTCATCCACAGAGGATTCATAAGTCGATGCTTTCATTTTATGCTTAAGAAGAAAAAAGTTTAACTTTCCCATTTCTAAACATGTTTACCTCTCCCGTCTCCAAATTCATCTTCTCTTTTTGGGAAGTGTTCCACTTCTCCACTTCTCCTGGGTTTGGAAATTACAGCAACACAGACATCATTATTCTAAAATTCCAGTCAATGTTTACGGAGATTCTCAGTCATCCAGGTCATTCTTCAATCAGAACCGAAGAAGCTTCTTGGATGACAAGAAGCCTTGGATGACAAGAAGCCTTTTCCTTGTCTTCAAGGAAAAACAAAGTCTAATTGCCTTTTGAAAAAGCACCTTTGGGCCAGTCAATATCTGAAATAAACCCCCTCAAATAGTGTTAGTGGTCTACCATTCTTAGTTTATCCCAAATACCAACGTTGTCCAGACTGCCTTGAGATTAACCAAGCCATTGACTATCTAAGTCAGGTGTGTCAAATTCAATTTCATTGACGGCTGCATCAGCATTAAGGTTTCCCTCAAAGGACCAGTTGCATGTAAATTTATGATGATTCACAGAGGCCAGGTGGGTGTGGCTGGATAGGCGTGGCTGAGCAGTCACAGCTGGGTGACTGTGACTAGATGAGTGTGACTGGGTGGGCATGACCGGCTTACACAATAGTACTCGGGACAGGAGTTGTAGTTGGAATTGGAAAGAAGGCAGAGAAGCATACTGCCTTAGATAGTTGTTTCTGTCTTTTGCTTTGGTGAAATAATCTATCAGGGACAAAAAAATCTTCATAGTGCTACATAAGTGACATCTACTTGGAACATCACAATAACATCACTTTCTTGGTATGGGAATATTAGTAAGGGCATAAATAGTTGTTATGACTTCTCCAGTCTATTTTTAGCTCAACCTCCCTAACTGAATAAATGGGCTGCAACTGCCAATCTATAGAGTTCAAATATAGATATACCACATTTTTCGGAGTATAAGACGCACCTGACTATAAGACACACCTACTTTTTTTTGGTGAGGAAAACAAGAAAAAGAAATCTGCCTCTGCCTCCCAGCAATTTTGCCTCATTGCAGCAAACAGCCTGCTTTACTTTCATTTTTGTTTTCAGCATAGCTTGATTAGCACAAGGAAAAAAAAAATCTGCTCCAGCAATTTATCTCCTTGCGGCAAGCAGCAGAGGCCAGGGCAAAACAGCTGAGAGCAAAACAGCTGAGAGTCAGGAGGCCGATTCAATCAACTTGTGCTAATTAGGCTGTGCTGAAGCTGAAAGAAGTTGTTTCCTTTTGCTGTTTGCTGCAAGGAGACTGGGAGGCAGAGGCCAAAGGGTTGGGGCCAGTGGGTGGGCGGGCTACATTTGGTGTATAAGACGCCCCTAAATTTTCACCCTCTTTTAGGGGGGAAAAGGTGGGTCTTATACTCTGAAAAATATGGTACCTATTCAGGTCCAAACTTTTTATTGAATTAGTCCTTTAAGTCTTATCTGTAAAATTAAGGATTGGACTGTTAGTGTCAAGGTATTATTTTCCGAGGCTGAAAAGGCCATGTTTTGGTGTATCGTATCAAGCATTTGCAGCCTGATATGCAATGCAACTCATTAGCTGATTTTATAAAAGGTAGAATCAGCCATCAAAAAGCCTCACTGAATAATTGATCCAAAATATGTGGAGGAGTCAGAAATATCCCACTTTTGATCTACCATTCAAGCCTAATTAGAAATATTCACTTGAAAGCTTTATCCTTATATATAGTAATTAATTTAATGTAGAATTAGAAATATTCTAACTCAAGCTTCTCTGGTGGTCAAGTTTATTAAAGTATCACTTACCCAATAGGTTATCCTGAAAGTGCAAAACTCCTCATTCCATAATTCAGTGCTATAGCATCTTCTGGGCAACATACTAACAGTCCTTGACTTACAACCACAATTGAGAGTCCATCATTTCTGTTACCAAGCAAAATGTTTGCTAAGTGAATTTTGCACCATTTTACGACCTTCCTTTCCACAGCTGTTAAGTGAATCTCTGCAGTTTTAAGTTAGTAACACAGTTGTTAAATGAATATGGCTTTCCCATTGGTTTTTGCTTGTCAGAAAAACACCAAAGGTGATGACCGCAGGACACCGCAATGGTCACAAATATGAAACATTTGCCAAGCATCTGAATTTTGATTGGGTGACATCATGGGGATGCTGCAATGGTTGTAAATGTGAAAAATGGTCATCAGCCAGTTTTCAATGCCGTTGTAATTTTGAATGATCACCGAATAAACTGTGGTAAGTCAAGGACAACAATCAAAGGTCAGAGAACTGTTTGTTCCCCAAATCTGACTACCAACCAGAGGTGGGTTTCAGCAGGTTCTGACCAGTGGTGGGATTCAAATAATTTAACAACCAGTTCTCTGCCCTAATGATTTCTTCCAACAACCAGTTCACCCAACTGCTCAGAAAGTTAACAACTAGTTCTCCCGAAGTGGTGCGAACTGGCTGAATCCCATAACTGATTCTGACCAGTTCTGGAGAACCAGTAGCAGAAATTTTGAGTAGTTTGGGACTGGCCCCCTCCTCCATCTATTCTCTGCCTCCCAGGTCCCAGCTGATCAGGAGGAAATGGGTATCCTTCCCCTGGATTGGGGAAGGAATTGAGATTTTACTGTATCCTTCCCCTGCCATACCCAACAAGCCACACCCATAGAACTGGTATTAAAAATGTTTGAAACCCACCACTGCTACCAACCGAATATTCTTTGAAGCCAATTTGGGAACATAGCATACATTGCTATATCTATTTCTTTGGGATGCAATTTTTACTTAATTATAATGGCTGACACATCTGTCTAATGCGCTGTTTCCTGAGCCCACTGTGTAACTAAAACAATATATTCTATTGGAGAGAGGGGAAAAGGTTGTATATAGTATATAGAATGTGAATTCATTTCTGCTACTATTACTTGAATTGCAGAGAGTGAACTATCTTGAGATCTAGGAAAGTACCCTGATACAATTGGATTTGAAGTAAGGGGGGGGGGAGGGAAATGATTGTGCCAATTTCTCATAAGACACAATAGTTATCCTTGCCATAGCTTTGCAGAAATAGCACTTGAAAGCTACTCACTTTCTTATAGGCACTTGCACAAAGCCACTGAGGGAGTCCATAGCTTATCGAGAATTTGGAGCTGGTTTTCCTGAGACCTAACCCAAAAACACATGTCCTGGACTCACTAGGGAATCACATGCCAATAGTTTATCTGCTAAGTTTCTTAGCTTTAGCTCGAAGATCAAAAATCATTAAAAAATTGTAAATCCTCAGGAGACAAGTGATAAAGATTTAAACGAGGCAGTGCTGAAAAACGTTCTCAATCTGACACGTTTAGCAGATTAAAGTATTATATGGATTATGGCTGTAATCTTGTTGCAATTATGTGTTGTCATCGAATTTAGCAAGATCCCCTACCTGGAAACTTGAGAAAATGAGTTGAAGCCAAGTGGGCAACTTAACATATAGACATTTCTCCTTTTGTCCTCTACATGCAAAACACGGACACAGAATAACCATTAAACTCTTCAGAGGAGTAGCCTGGCTAGACCGGGGACTAAAATCATTCTAAGACCCTATCCAATCCATGCCTATTTAGTTGGACACATGAACATATCTGTGTTTAACATTTTTGCTATTTTAGCTACTGTATTTTTTATTTTTACTTCGATATGTCAGCAGAATATATCAGTTTGACTAGGTGGTAGCCTTTAGCTGAGCATGTTTGACCTTGAAAAGTTGAACAGGGTCAGATGAGATTAGAATTTTAACAGGAGGCTAATAGGAAAATCTTAGGGCTGTAGGCCATACTGGATTTTTTAAAAGATGCACAACTTTTCCAAGAGCAATTTATAGCAATTTAGTTCAACCCTAAAATATTTTTTTTTAAATGTACCATTTTTGTTCACCAGCACCAGATTTGGCAGCTGGGGAACTCCAGGGACTAGAAAATAAAAGACTTTTGGTCTATAGACCATCTCTATTTTAAACCAAGATGCTATGATGATGCTTGCAATGGAAACATGGAATGGAATGGAATGGAAACATGGAAACATTATATTCAACTATAATATCTAGATAACTTTGAAGTAATACAAATTCTGAAACCGTGACCTTCCTCCACATCGTGTTAGCTTCTGAGTCTTGCAGCATTCATTGAGCTTGAAAAACAGTTCGAGAGATACCTTGTACACTTCATTGGTAAATGCAATTTGCTGAAACAGTCATAGATCAAATAATCTTACAGAAGTAGACTTTGCTCCTTTCCTACAATATTAAGTAATTGTTTCCTTGTGGTCCTGCTTTCTTTCTAGCAAAAAAGTGTTTTGCTATTTGTCCCCAGTCTTATTGACACATCATACACGCATTTACTTACCTTACCATACAGCTTTTATAATATACTGTGTGATAACCAACTACAAACTGATATTTATATACCCAAAGATGTCCCCAATGTCTTAAACCCTCACTAACTGATCTGATATAGAGGTGAAGGGCATAACCTTCTTGTTTAAAAATCAATATTGCTTCCCAGTGCTGTTAAACAACTCTGTCTCAAGTTATAATATCTAGTATATTACCCTGCTGTCACAGCCTACCCTTTAAATCACCAGAGCCTCAAATTTACTAGCTAACAAACTGGGGAAAATGCTGTGTCAGTAATAAAAGTGATCTTTTGCAGCTTAAATTATGAAATTGTGGCTGCAGGATGGGCATGGCTTTCTTGATTCTCTTCTACAATGGTTTTGCTTGGGTCTCCTCTTCTGCCACTCTTCTTTAGATAGAAAGTATCTATTCGTTGGCAATGGAAACACCTTGTTTATTCTCCTATTTATTACAGCCATAATCTACCCTTCCCCTAAAGCTTTTAAGCAGCATATGTAACCCAAAGTTTTCACTCAAAGCACAAATAACTAGGCTTAAATTATCCTACTTCAGGCACATTATGTGAATACTTAGCTCTCTGGAAGAGGCTCTAATGCTGGGAAAGGTGGAAGGAAAGAGAAGAGGACAACCTACAGCAAATTGAATGGACTCAGTTAAAGTGGACCATTGGGAGACCTGAAAGAACAGGTTAGGGATAGATTGTCATGGAGAAACTCTATCTCTGTGATTGCTGGGATTCCAAAATGACTTGATGGCACGTAATCAATCAATTACAATTTCTTATCCATTTTACTTTGATGAAAACTCTGTGAAGTAGATTCTTGCTTTGTAAAAGGGATGATGTGCAGGATGTATGGGGAGACATTACACCTTTGCTTTTTGCAGTGCTGATAGCCTAAATCAGTTTCCATCCCATGCTTGCAAACACACTGGAAAAAGCTTTTGTAAACCATCTGTTAAGTAAAAATATATATACATACTAACATTTTCCCCATTCAGTGATTCTGAGTACCATCATATTTCTAATGTATCAGATCACGGCTTTCTAAATTGGCAGACAGGTCTCTCTGAGAAAAGGGAGTGAAGAAAGTCTGGGTGTATGAATATGTAAAGCATTTTTTTTTAAAAAAAGAAAATATCTCACAGCAAAAAAAGCAGTAATTTCTCAATAAAGATCTAATACGGGGTCTCCAATCTTGGCAACTTTAAGACTTATGTGGGAGTTGAAGTCCACAAGTCTTAAAGTTGCCAAGATTGAAGACCCCTGATCTAATAGATTGAGCAAATCAGTGGAATGGGCGGGCTGTTGAAAAAGCTGTTGAAAAAGAAGGAAACAATAGATTGGTGGTAGAAAAATAACATGTGGTAATCTGCTGCTGATGAGAAGATCAGCAGCAGATTACTGGAAACAAAAGGGATGTGTATGTAAAAGTACACAACATTCTTTTACACAAACAACGGTGGCCAGATAAAAGAGACATCTGGGTAAGGAGATGCAAGAGTTAAAAAAACAAACAAACACCAAGTAGTGACCCTATGCCAAAGAGTTTAAACCCCCTGCTTTAGATAATGAAAAGATGCTGGCTTGTAATTTCACATATTACTTCATAGCTTCAATTTATTCTCCAAAACACCTCAGAGGAGGGCAAGAAGCTTATCAAGAGAGATATAACATAGAATTAAGGAGAAATTTCCTAACAATGAGAACAGTCAGTCAAATGGCTTGCCTCCAGAAGTGATGGGTACTCCTTTACAGGTTTTCAAGAAGAGATGGGGTAGCTATTTGTCCACAATGATGATATAGGGACTCCTGCCTAAGTGGGGGAGGGAGATTGGAGTAGAAGATTTCCAAGGTTAGGAAATTCCTTCCAATTCTGTTAATTCTGCATTCTATTCTATATTCTAATATTATTTGGAGTAATGTAATTATAAGACTGAGTTACGCTTAACATGTTTGTTAAAGCAGTATGTTCTCTGCAGGGTTGAAATCCAGCAGGTTCTGACAGGTTCTGGAGAACTGGTAGCGGAAATTTTGAGTAGTTCAGAAAACTGGCAAATACCACCTCTGCCTGACCCCAAAGTGGGGTGGGAATGGAGATTTTGCAATATCCTTCCCCCGCAGTGGAGTGGAATGGTGATTTTGCAGTATCCTTCCCCTGGAGTGGGGTTGCAGTATCCTTCCCCTGCCATGCCCACCAAGCCACGCCCACCAAGCCACACCACACCCATCAAGCCATGCCCACAGAACCAGTAGTAAAAAAAATTGTATTTCACCACTGGTTCTCTGGCTAGAAACATTCCACAGCTTCTTTAGTTCACAATCTGTCTTCTGGATAAGATAGGCCAACTCACAATGATGTATGTCTTCTGAATGTTTGCACATGACATTTACATTTTGCATGAGTTTCATTCAGATAACTTTGGAATTTAATCCTGCTCTCGCTCTTATCATCACCTGAAAACTGACAAGAGCTCAATTATTTAAATATTGAATGAACCGATATTCACAATAGTGGACTGTGTGTTCTTGCTTTTTTTTTCTTTCTTCTCCATCCATCTGAGCCATGTATCTTTGGCTGTATTGGCACTTACTCCGCTTGACATCTTTAGCCCTCAAGGATGCTCCAAGCCCCAGACGCCTCACAGAAACATGTTGCACTGTGCAATCATCTGGGAGCTCAGAATAGTTGGAAAGTCAGCTTATAGCCAGCTTCCAATCATTAAGCATTAATATCATGTAGTAACAAGGATATCCTAAAAGTTTTTGCTTGAGGGAAGCAAGGCAGGGCAAAAAAATTGCTCTTCTTAATGTGACTGAAACTGGAAACAGGTGGAAACTGGACTTTATAAGAAAAGGCCAGCTGAATTTGCAGTATATATACTTTTCACTATTTTTGGTTTTTAAACTAGCGGATTGGGACAAACTTGTTTCACGACAAACATCCTCAAAAGCCATAGTGACCTCTGGGGGAGGAGGGAGGAAGAGGTGGCTGATTGAGTGTTAATTAACTTCCACTTCAGTGGTGAAATCTTCCCTGGTTTGCCACTGGTTCGCTGCCTGTGCAAGCGCGATGTGCACCACGATGCACAGTGCACGCCAAACGTGTGCTTCATGTGGAAAAAGTAGGCTTGGGAAGGTAAGTAGAACTGTGAGGGTGGGGGAATAGCTGTGCCGCACAATTTAGATTCACTAGAAAGCAGGATTTCCTGCTTTCTAGCAATTTTAAATTGCATGGCACAGCTGATCGTCGGAAATACAGGTTCGGATAAACTGGTAGCTTTTTTTTACCACCAGTTCGCCTGAACCGGTAGTTTTTACCACTATCGGTTCTCCCGAACCGATGCGATCCGGTAGCATTTCACCGCTGCTCCACTTGGTTTTCTTTCTTTTTCAGGAGTTCCTTTCAAATTAAGGGGGAAGGTCCGACTGTCAATCCTGAAGCAAACCTGGCTGAGGCCATTTTTATGACCTCAAGATTTCCACAAGAGAAGGAAGGTGGGGGGATAGTTATCTGAGGTTTTGTAGTCAAAACAAAAAGTTTTCCTGTGGGAACCAAGGACCTTTCAACAGGTGGTGGGGAAGAGGAGGAATAAGTAACTGAGCAACCAGCTGGCACCTCTATTGGACAATGTGACTGATGGGGTGGGGGAAAGGGGGAACTTTCACTTTTAGTTGGGTGAAAACTGTGGGAACTTTCAGAGTCGGTTTTCACCAGTTGTGTTAATATGATGTATCCAATAAATTGTTCTTTGAGGAATCTACCTGCCTCGGAGTTCTGCTTTCAGTGGGTGCTGACAGTATTGATTTTAAAAACACTGTGCATCTTTCATTTTCCTTAGTCTCGTTCCTACAATTCAAAGTGTATAAGCAATCAGGAATGACATGCTCCATGATGTTTATCATATAATTATCACATTATTATCTTCACATCTTTTTCATGCATGGGGTTCAGAACTGTATGCACTAAGATTTTTGAAAGTGAAAAGTATCTTCTTGGTAATGCTGCAAAGTAGGTTCAAGTAAGAGAAAACTTCTCAAGTTACACTTGGGAAAGGAACATGATAAAAGATCATGTTCCAGATCAGTTTCTCTCCAAATGGTGCCCTTCTGGTGTGATGAAATGCTATTTCCCAATCATCATGGCCAAAATCTAGATGGCATCAGGGTGGAGAAAGCAATATTACAAGCAGAATATCCCAAATTTGGTTTCCTGACCTGAAAAATGTCAGTTTTCCTCAATATGCTGGTCAGTTCATGTCCCACGAGTACTAATAAAAAACAAAAACACGTACCAAAACATGTCACGCCAATTTTTTAGAAAAATGTATAGGCATTTGGCATTATTCCATTTCTCTCTTTTTTGCCTTCTAGATGAGCAAAACCTGTTGGCTTTCAGTTGCTTTGGTATATCACTTTGGTGTATCATTTGCAATGCTGCACCATTTGGTTTGAATATTTATAATATTTATTATTATATTATTATAATATTTATAATAATGACCTTATACCTGCTTGTTCTTGTCTACCTGTTGTATTTTTTTTTTCTGAATGGAATTATCATTTTATGAAAGATCCAAAGATCTTCAGAACGATTTTATGGCTTCTCAGGTGAATTATTGTTATCATAGCTAGATAATCTTTTGCCATGTTTGTAGAAGAGCATAGCTCATTTTGAATTTTAAAGGGTGTCTTGGTTTGTTTTGGTTCCTGCCCATAGAATATACTTCATCCCACTGCTGACGTTTGACAAGGATTGGGTACATTGTTGGCTGAGCAATTCAAAGGAATGGCTGTGTGATGTCATGCTCCTTTTCAACACTTCATAACCAAAGAGACACAGTGGGGAAGATATTGGTTACACCAAGACTGAAAACCCATAGAAATTCACTAGTGTTTTTCAGTCTTGCCCACTTTAAAATGGATGGATGGACCAACTCCCAGAATTCTCCAGCTAGCATGGTGATTTTAATCATTCAGTTCAATCTCCTCATAAATTCTATTCTTGGGAATAAAATGAAGGGATTCCCTCATGTGAGCTACCTAAAATCTTAGAGGAAAAGAAGCTTGTAAATCCAACATATAAATTAATGAAGAATCTTATTTAAAACATCTTATTTTCTCCATCAATGTCTCAGTTAGATGTAAATTAACAAGTATTGTCTTATTAAATGAAGCACCTATAAATCCTAGTCATAACCCAACTAGGGTTACAGAGAAAATAGACAAGAAAAGAAAACATACATTTTACAATAACATTTGTTAAAATAATGTTTATATTTATGAGAAAGATAATTTCATTTTACAAGGGACATAAAAGACCTTAAAAGGGCTATTTACCAAAACTGAATATGATTTCCCAAGGTACATTGAAAATTAGTTTTGAAAAAATCCAAAAACTAAATTATGTATTGCTTCCTGGTGTGGCAAGGATAAATACTGTGGTTAGGTAAAGTAAGCCTAATTTAATAAAATGAAGTCTCCTTTCCATATTTCTACATTATAAGAAACTCTCTACACAAAGACATAAAATTTAGAGTACATGGATTGTTTGCAAATTCTGTTAAGATATTATATTTAATCTTTAAATCCCCAAATAACTTAGGACATGCTTTCATTATTTTTTGTTGTTATGCAGATGTTCAGTCACCAAGAGTTGACTTTAAAGATTTTCCCTTTAAAGATTTTTCATTCTTTCAGAGAAATGTATTCACTTTTTAATGTTCTTTGTCTTAATAAAAGGAATTAAGAACAAATCTTTTCAACCCTACTTTTGAACTAACTTTAAAAAGACAGTTTAATTTTGGAGTTGTACTTTTAATTTATTAATTTTGTTTTTCTTTAAAAAAAAGCACATTTCATTGTAATGAGAATTTGGGATACTGTTTGTTTGTTTGTTTGTTCATTTATTTATTTATTGGTTCAATTTATATGCCACCCTTCTCCAGAGACTCAGGGTGGCTTACAATGCGTTAAGCAATAGTCTTCATACTTTTGTATATACCTGCTTAGTAGGGCTATTGCCCGCCCCCCAGCAGTGTTCTTTTTTATACAAGTCAATAAATCAGTTTATTGCCCCCACAATCTGGGTCCTCATTTTACCTACCTCGAAATGATGGAAGGCTTGAGCCTGGTGAGATTCAAACTTGCAGTAATTGCAGGCAGCTGGTGCTACTTATCAGCACTTTAGTCTGCTCCGCCATCAAGGCTGATCTCTGATCCCTGACTTTGCTGCTATCACGTGAACGGGACTATTTTTCTTAAAATTCTCATTATACTTCATTATATATTGTGCCATGAATAACAGCACTTCTTAAACTTAAACTTAATATACTCTAATTGCTTAAGAAGTCTTCTTTTCCTTGTCACCTCCTTCTGTTTCTTATCCTCCTCTTTCATAAGGAGGAAGAAGAGGAGAATACAAGGTAGTCCTTGACTTACAATAGTTTGTTTACTGACCATTCAAAGCAGCAGTGGGTTGCTTCCAGTTCTATCTGGTTCTTGTGAACCAGTAGTAAAAGTGGCGGAAGGCTCCGCCCACCTGCCCGGATGTCATAATGGACGATCTATGCATGAGCAGAAGTGCGCTTCCATTGCGAACCGGTAGTGAAGGTAAGTAGAACCCACCCCTGGTTCAAAGTTACAACAGCACTGAAAAAAGTGACTTATGACCATTTTTCACACTTACAACCGTTACATCATCCCCATGGTCATGTGATCAAAATTCAAACGCTTGAAAACTGACTGATATTTATGACGGTTGCCGTGTCCTGAGTTCATGTGATCACTTTTTGTGTCCTTCTGACAAACAAAGTCAACGGGGAAGCCATATTCACTTAAAAAACGTGTCGCTAACTGAACAACTGCAGTGATTCACATAACAACTGTGACCCGAAAGGTCATAAAATGAGGCAAAACTCACTTAACCAATGTTTCACTTAACGGAAATGTTGGGCTCAATTGTGGTCGTAAGTCGAGGACAACTTGTACTCAGGTATCATGCTATGTAATTATATTAAAATATTATGGCGCTGATTTGTTGGAAGCTGAAAAAGAGCTATATCACACTTGACAAAAGTCCCATAAAAATATACTCACTGTCAACCCTTGATAGAACAAGGCCAAAGAAGTCCATCCTTGAGGACCCGCCAACGGTTCTCATTCATTTTGATTTATTCCTTTTTACTAAAATAGTAAGTCCAATGCCAGCCACTGTGTTTTCTTTTTTTCCTAAAATGCAGGGTCCAGCAGGATTCAGTAAAACAGAATGTGGCAGAGATACCTCAAGCTAGTGCCTGCTTTCATAATACAACTGTTGTTTTTCAGTCTCTTGAGGCATCTTTGACTGACTGATGGACATCATTTCACCATAACCCTTTCAATAAATGCTGCTTTGAGATCCTTCAAGCTGTCATCAGTGAAAAGATCTAACCACTTGTTTACTGTTGGTCTGCCTTAATTGCCTTTCACTTTTTTCAGGCACCAGGCCAAGTCTTCTCCATTGTCTCCTGCCTTTGTATTATGTGTCCAAAGTATTTAAACTTCAAACTTATTGTTGGTGCCATTTAGTTTTATTCCACTTAGTATTAAATAATGCTTTCTTCTTATCACCCAAGGTATTCTCAACAATGTTATCCATATTTTAAAAGCATTTCTTTTAATTTCTTCAGTCTTTCGATGTTCCAGCTCTCATAGACACATGTTACAACTTTAAAACCAAGTTGGACAATGCTGAATATCCACTCTCATAGATATGTAAGCAAGAGGGGACAGGATTTCCTTTCTGTGTCCTGCTAAACTTACAGAGGGAAGAGGAGGAAGAGGTAGAATAACAGAATAACAAGTTGGAAGGGACCTTGGAGATCTTCTAGTCCAGGGATGTCAAACTTGTGGCCCACAGGCTGGATGCATCATGCGCAGGCCATGCCCACCCCAGCTCCATGAAGGGGAAAAACATCACAATACGTCACAGGACGTACGACAAGTTTGACACCCTGTTCTAGTCCAACCACCTTCTCAAGCAGGAGATCCTTATTACATTCCAGACAAGTGGCTCTCCAGTCTCTTCTTAAAAGCCTTCAGTTATGGAGCAGCCACAACAGCTGAAGATCTCAGTGGGATTCTTGAGCAAGGACCCAACAGATTTGACAGCAGATTTTCATACACAACAATCAATTGTAGCAAAGTGTACAAAAGCAAAGTTTCCTAAGCAGTGATGAAATCCAAGGGTTTTTTTACTACCAGTTCTGTGAGTGTGGCTTGGTGGGTGTGGCAGTGGAAGAACAGTGCAAAATCTCTATTCCCTCCCCATTCCAGGGGAAGAATATTGCAAAATCTCCATTCCCACCCCACTCTGGAGCCAGCCAGAGGTGGCATTTGCTGGTTCTCTGAACTACTCAAAATTTTTGCTAATGGTTCTCTGAACTGCTCAAAATTTCCACTACCGATTCTCCAGTACCTATCAGAACCTGCTGGATTTCACCCCTGATCCTAAGGTAATATTTATCTCATGTTTAGAGAACAAGATTTTTCTCTAAAGGAGGTAACTTTTTTCCTTAGTTAAGCATGCAAAAGGAAAATACTTCCTGACCAAAGCAATGTATTAATTTATACAATAATAGGATTAACTTTATCTTACAATGTTTTGAGTGATTGCCATTGATATGTACAGCAGGATACCGACTCTGAATTGTCAGTGGCTTATTTTGAACTCTCTTTAATCTTAGGAGAGAAACAAATCTGTACCTCTGAAGAATGTGTAGGAAAGTCTAATCAGTGGAAAGAAACAGAGCTGATTGAGACAAGGAAGGGTTTTGCTGCAGAAAAGTGGCAGAAAATATGCATGTATAGATACTATGGTAAGGAAAGCTCAAGATCACCAAAGTGTGAATTCTTTTTGATGGTAACATTGTGCCATTACTCAACTTTGCAGCTCTTTTAACAAAGAGAGGGGGGGGGGCGAGAGAGACAGCTCGTTTGGGTGACGAGAGTTCATTTGTAAACAGAAAGATGTATCAATAATGCCTTCTGAATAAAAGGAAATATGGGTGAGTCTGATCTCCCCTATATTATATCATTTTTGAGATACACTTTCATTGACCTCATCCAATTTCGTATTCAGAAAGCGTATGCCTGTCACCCAGCAGATCATGGCCTCTGAAGATGGGTAGAAGATACTGCATACTGAATATTGGCTTCCTTACTTGCTTTAATGTTTCCAGAGTAAGTTAACACTCTCTAAATGAATTTCTGCATTTCCCTCTGATAAATTTCCCTCTGATAAATAGCAAACTCAGATGACAGGGGAACCGATTGGGGAAACACAGTGGAGTTTCCATATGGTTTAGGCAGGCAGAAGTAAACAAAGAAACAAAAACAACAACAAAAGAATAAATAAATGGCTAAGGAAGCAACCCTCTATCCGCGTGATGGCGAACCTATGGCATGCGGTGGGCACACGATCTCAGCTCTGGCATGCATGCATGCACTGGCCAGCTGATTTTTGGGCTTTCTGAGCCACCCGGAAGTAGGGAAACAGGCTGTTTCTTGCCTCTGGAGGGCCTGGGAGTGGGTGGGGAAGGCCCATTTTGTGCTCTTCCCGGGCTCCAGATGGGAAGTTGGCAAATGGGCCATTTCCAGCCTCTGGAGGGCCTCTGGGTGGGGGGGGGAAGGCCATTTTCAGACCTACTAGGCCCAATGTGCCATCGCATGCCAAAAGCAGAGGGAGCGTGGGGAGGTCGTGCGTGCATGCATGGGGGGGGGCACATAAAATTATGGGTGTGGGCACTTGCGCACATGACCCCCCACACACTCACATGCTCCCCATGCTTTTGGCGCATGATGGCAAAAAGGTTAGCCATCACTGCTCTATCCACTTAGCAAAAACATCTCCCTGGTGAAGACTGAGCAAGTCTCTTTTACAACTTTTTGCAACCATCCACAGCATAGATATGCTTCGGGGATATCTTTTTCCCCCCACACTTTGATGAGAACACTTTCATTTTATACCCAACCCATGAATGGGCATATCTAAGTGTTAAAGCAGGGTTTTTCATCCTATTTCAATGCTGTCCAAGAGCAGTTTCACGGAATATAATAGCAATAGCACTTTGATTTATATACTGCTTTATAGTGCTTTACAGCTCTCTCTAAGTGGTTTACAGAGTCAGCCTATTGCCCCCAACAATCTGGGTCCACATTTTACCCATTTTAAGGATGGAAGGCTGAATCAACCTTGAGCCTGGTGTGATTTGAACTGCCAAATTGCAGTCAGCCAGCAGTCAGCAGAAGTAGACTGCAGTACTTCACTCTAACCACTGTGCCACCACAACTCAAAACCTTTAAGCTTTGTTATGAAAAGAAATTGGGAGTGCAGGAACTGACAACAGAGAAATGGGATTGGCAAAGGGATAACAAACTTTAGATTGACAGAGCTCTCTGCTGGTTGAAGGATGTATGAAGAGCACTTCAGCTCAGCCCTGGAGAAAGGCCATAATATTAATGAGGATTAATTGGGAGAATGGGAAAGGACGGGTCAAATATTCTGCTTGGAAACAATAGCTGGCTACAATCTTAAACAGGAGAATGGGAAGCTTTAGCATTTTCTTACTTTATTTGCTTTCCAGTGGTTACATCTTCCCGTGCTGATTGGTTAAGGTTAAGGTTAAGGTTAAGGTTAAGGTTAAGGTTAAGGTTAAGGTTAAGGTTAAGGTTAAGGTTAAGGTTAAGGTTAAGGTTAAGGTTAATTAGAGTAGAGTAGAGTAGAGTAGAGTAGAGTAGAGTAGTGTAGAGTAGAGTAGAGTAGAGTAATCTGATGTATGTAATCTATGATTAGAAAACACTAACCAATGCATATTGCCAACTCATATCTTTGCACATATCATCAGCTGGGTTTAGAGTTTAGATTTTGTGTTGTAGAAAGAGCCAGTTGGCCTAGTTGTTAAGGCACTGAACTAGAAAGTGGGAGACCTGGCATTCAAATCCCCCCCTTAGCCATGAATGCCTGTTGTTTGACTTTTGGTCAGTCATTCTCTCTCAGCCCAACCCACCTCACATGATTGTTGTGGGGAAAATAGGAGGAGGAAAGTGTGTTGAACATATTTGCTGCCTTGAGTTATTGATAAATAATACAAGTGGATGTAAATTAAATACATAAAATAACTGTATTTTATGTATTTAATAAACAAGCCTAATTGTCAAACTGGGGGCTTGCCATTGTACTGTTCATCTAAAGACTTATTACTGTCAAGGAATTTATACATGGAATCAGAGCCCAGG
The DNA here is from genome assembly GCA_030761175.1 of Masticophis lateralis. Lineage (NCBI taxonomy): Eukaryota > Metazoa > Chordata > Lepidosauria > Squamata > Colubridae > Masticophis > Masticophis lateralis. The sequence goes on along the minus strand of JAUDYJ010000002.1, from coordinate 42,101,372 downwards.
AGAACAGTAACTAGCTCAGCACTTCTAAAGTTGATAGTTATGATCACATAACTATCAACTTTAGAAAAAGTTTTTCTAGTTTTTAGAAAAATAAAAACTAAAAATTTCTATAATCACTTTACCTTTTTTCATTTTTACTTCTTTGACTGAATAAAAAACAATCATGTTTTAATGGTACTTTATAATTCTCCATGCCTTTCTTTTTTCTTGATCCCTGTTTCTTTTTCTCGTCCTTCTTCTCTTGCTATTTTCAATTTCCTTTCAGATGGGTCTGTATTTAAGTGAACAAGATAATTTCAAACTGCCTTTTTAAAATTGTCATCATTTTGCTTCATCAGTTATTCTTTAATAACTTCCTGCGTGGGTAGGTCACTCAGGAAATAAATGACTACTTTGAAAGAACATAAAATTAAAGTAGTAGTATATATGACAAGAATGGACCCTAAATATGATTTCATATTCTAGTTCTGGAGACAAAATGTTGAGATGATTTTCTTTCGAAATGAAATACTTTCCATTCTAGCCTTATGTTCTTATGTTTACAGATATATATCTTTCCATTAGGCATTTTTTGCACATTCCATATATTGATAGGAGCTGCCAACTTCACCTCCACAATGGTTTGGCCATCTGAAGTCCCTTTGAGCATCCCACTTTCCCAGTCTTATCCTAGCTTCTCTTCCAACACTCTGCCTACTCTACTTTCCTCTGGGCATTGGGCCACTAACAGCACCCACCACAGTTCTTCCACCCACCCCAGACTACAGCTAGTAAGCAAAATTTTATTCTTTTCCTCCTCATTCTGCTTCTTGCCAGTTATCTTCAAGCCAACAGCCATATTGTAAAAGCAGAGTGGTAAATCAAGTGGCTAAGCAGACAACAGTGTAGATGTTTCAGTATACCATTTTAAACTGTTCCCCCAACTCTAGCACTAGCACTAGCACTTAGACTTATATACACCTTCACAGTGCTTTACAGCCCTCTCTAAGTGGTTTACAGGGTCAGCATATTGCCCCCCGACAATCTAGGTCCTCGTTTTACCAACCTCAGATGAATTGGAGGCTGAGTCAACCTTGAACCAATGAGATTCAAACTGCCAAACTGCTGGTAGCCGGCAGTCAGCAGAAGTAGCCCGCAATACTACGTTCTGGGCCACTGTGGTTCTTAACTCAGCCATGATTTGAACCAATAGACACTGCTTTTTGCAATGTCCAGGGTCTTCCCATCCTATAGCATCTCATCTGACCTCTACATTTTAGGTGGATATTTAACAAGGAAGCTGGCATACCTATATTGGCTGATGCAGGAAAAATCATATATGCAGTGTCAGTCTGATCAGGATTACAGCCAAAGGCAATAAACTGGCTGCCAGTTCACTGTGTTACCCTTCAACATTTACAAATGAGAATCGGGACACGCTGGTAATTCCTCAATTTCATACCGTGGCTTATGTTTGTGCCCTTTGCTCCACACTTACATATTGCTGAGGGCTCTGCTTTGCTTTCGTAGACTGTATTTGTTGACTGTGCAATTGGTCTTCCCGTACCTATTCGAAAGCAGACTATTTTTTTTAAAAAAAAATAAAAATAGAATTGCTCTTTTAGCCAGAGATCGCTATTGAAAAATACACTTCCGACAATGCCTTATTCACACTTCATAATATATCCCAATCACCGCAGTTCAGTAAAGAGCAGATGTGGTCCTGGATAAATAACAGACAAGGGGGGATCTGATCCCCACTCTAGCCGGATAATAGGTAAAGAATTTCCCCTGTCCAGTTGTGTCCAACCCTCGGAGGGCAGTGATCATTTCCTTTTCCTAGCTGAAGAAGCCAGCACTGTCTGAATATATTTTCATGGCCATGTGGTTGTCATGACTATACACTGAGGCACCCGGAACACTGTTACCTTCCCATTGAAGTGGTACCTATTTACCTACTTGCATTTGTATGCTTGGGAGGCAGGAGTCATGTTTGTTTCTGACATTAATTTCTCTTTAGATGATTAACATTGTTTGAGAGGAAGACTGGGCCGCATTGTTGGGTGGTCTTCCCTGCTGGATCCCCATGAGGCTTGGTATTGGCAGCACCATTCATGTGCTAGGGAATGCTATAGCTACAGAAAAGACCCTGTTTTATACATGTATGTACAGAGCAACTCACAATTCTCACTTATGGGATGTGAAAAAGACACAGGAGTGGGGAGAGGGTCATCAGGCAGCATTGAGGAAAATAGCTGAAGGGATTGGCACTTAGGTCTTCCCACTGAGGGTGAACTGAAGCACTGACTAACTACCAAGTTAGGGGTGGACAACCATTTCTCCACTGAGCTCAGGGGTGGGCTGTTGGAGGTTCGCAGAAGTTCGGGAGAACCTCTAGCTAAGAGTCTGTGCAGTTCGGAGAACCCCCAATTCCCACTCCTGGCTGGCCCTACCCACCCTACGCCACCCCTCCCAAGAGTCCCCACATGGCCCGTTTTGGATGCAGGTAAGTGCAGGGCGTGCTCAGAGGCTCAGGGAGGGCAAAAAATGGGCCTACTGGAAGTTCTGGAAGGCCAGGAATGGGCCCATTTCCGGCCTCCAGAGGGCCTCCAGAGCCTGGGGAGGCAGTTTTCACCCTCCCAGAGGCTCAAGCAAAGCCTCCAGAGCTGGGGAGGGCAAAAATCCCCTCCCCCTGCTGTGGTGCAGGACGCTGACTAGGCCATGCCCACCATGGCCACGCCCACCCAGCAACCGGACAGAGAACCCCTTGCTAAAATATTTGAAGCCCACCCCTGACTGAGCCCACATTTCTTCTGAGAAGAAACAGGCAGAAGCAAACAGTAGTGTTTTCTGACACCTCCTCTCTCTCTCTCTTTCTCTCTCTCTCTCTCTCTCTCTCCTTCCCACCCTCCATCTCTCCCCCCTCTCTCTTCCCTTTTCAAATAGATATGGGACAGTAGTTCATCTTACACTGACCCCTTGCAGGGAGTAAGGCTCCCTGACTGAAAATTGTTCAAAGGTTGCCCTTCACTGCTGATTCCTATTCTAAACACAAGCCTCACATTCTAACCCCTGAAGCTGGATTTCTACACTTGAGATCAGCGCATGATAAGATTTGAGGTAATTAAAATTGCCCATATTCAGAACACGTTTTTTTCAGTGCCATGAATTTCAGGTTGAGTCCTGCCAGGGTATTCTGTGCCATGTTTGCTGATGACCAGGGAGGAGTAGGCAGGAGACCTTATTACTATGTCAGCGCAGGAAAATGAAGCCGGGAATTCAGCTGTTCATCTTTTCTGAACTGGTCTTACTATGCATCTCAGGCATCATAATATTTCCTATGTCCTTTATGTAGTAAAGCAATAATTTAAATGAATGATTTAGCAAGCCTCTACAGAAATCTTAAATGGGAGCTTTTAGGATGCCAGAATCTGAATGGAATTGTTTTCTTTCTTTTCTTCCTTCCTTGCTTGCTAACCACCCCTATACCACAATTTTTGATTAAACGCTAACCCTTGTGAGAATCATCAATATAAAAGATGAAAAATGCAAGCCAGCTTTGCAGAAATTCATTAAGCACTGTACCATAGATGATTGCAGGTGCACCTTAATGAATTACATGACTATCGAAATGCAATTAAATGCAGCTGCATATGTTTACAAAACTACAGAACCAAATTACAGGTATCGCTGGCACCCATAATTCATCCATAATTGACAATTTTCATATTACCGGAATAAGGAATCAAGTCATGCAGATGATTACTGTATTTGCCTTTCAGCACTGGAGAGTTGGAGGCTCATTTCTTATGCAGCACCATAAATGAAATAAATTGCAGGCTTCCAGGTTGGGATTGATGGGAAAGTAAATGTGCCACCGAAAGTCAGATTCAGCATCCTTCCACCCCACCCCCAGCCCCATATGGGTGTAGTTAAAAGTACTCATCCCAAACTGCTTTTCAATTGCATCCATATCAATTCTTATATAACGGTTAGAATTCAGGCCCTCCAGTCATATTTGCAAGCCATTCTTAAGGAAACAGTAAACCCAACTCTCCTCTCTTTCACATTTTCTTCCCCAACTGCAGGTTGAAAACATTTTCAGCAACTCACTACAGGTAGTCCTCCACTTAAGACTGGTTACTTAGCAACTGTTCAAAGTTATGAGAGATCCCCCCCTCAAAAAAAGCTACAGAAGTGACAGCTGCTGCGGCACCCCTGTGATTATTTGCCCTTATGTCCTGTAGGAAGTTAACACCCATCCCTCTCCTCGAAGAATGAAATATTTTAGGAAATATTAAAAAGGCAGAATATTATATTTCCCTGCAGCTTCCTGCCTCCCCCCACCTTTGTCAATGGGCCAGAGGCAGAAACTCATTCCCCCCACCTTTGTCAATGGGCCATCATCTGCAACACAATAGGACCCATCTAGCAACAGAAACTCACAAGCACCAGAAACTCACCACATGGCAAGGCTCAAGCAAGCTAGAGAAACAACCTACAAAGTTAGCTAAGACCCCTGCTCCCTGGAAGCCTGACGACCAATCAGGATACATTTCTTATACAGGAACAGGAAACACTAAGGTGGGACCCAACAGAGGGTATAAACTCAGGCACTCTCAGCATCTTGGCTTTTTGGTTCTTCACCCAACACCTTGAAGCATATGATCACCTTTTCTGTTCAGGAACTCAAGCCATGTGATTCCTGTCCACCATTAAACCATCTTTCCAAGGAGTCTCCATGTTTCCAGTGTCTTTTTCCCCACTTGGAACTGAACCCAGAAGAATATTTCTTCCAACAGTCCAACTGCAGGGACATCTATCTCCCCTCATCCTACCTCACCAGGTCTCTGCAGGCCTTGGGTCTATTCCCCCCTCCTCACTGAGTCACTACAGGCCTTGGCCTTTTCTCTGCCCCCCATTATCCATTCTGAAGAATCCATAGCAACTGGAGTTTGAGCTGCTAGCTACATGCCGGCCAGGACTTCTCATCCTCTCACTACAAATGTTAGGAGGGTGGTATTTGACAGCAGACAGGTGATATCCTTTCCCCATGCTAAGGCTCACTAACCGATAAACAAAATAGGACATGAACTGCATTTGTTCAATCCAGCATCTGTTCCAAGGGCAATCAAGTAAACCCTGTCTAGCCTAGCTTTGGATGAGTGGAAATGTCTGAGTGTTCCCATCCATTGTTCATGTGGATTCACTTTGTCCTCTGAAAAAGAAATAAAGGTAAAAGTAAAGGTTCCCCTCACATATATGTGCTAATCGTTCCTGACTCTAGGAGGGCGGTGGTCATCTCCATTTCTAGCATCTCCAATGCTGTCCAAAGATGTCTCCATGGTCATGTGGCCAGCATGACTAAATGCCAAAGGTGCACGGAACACTGTTATCTTCCCACCAAAGGTGGTCCCTATTTTTCTACTTGTATTTTTTACATGCTTCCGAACAGCTAGGTTGGCAGAAGCTGGGACAAGTAACGGGAGCTCACCCCATTACGCGGCACTAGGGATTTCAAACCGCTGAACTGCTGAACTTTCGATCGACAAGCTCAGTGTCTTAGCCCCTGAGCCACCGCATCCTTATTTTGTGTTTGTTTCAAAACATTACTTTGCATTGAAGAAAGAGTGTTAAAAGGAAGTGGGATGGATGGATCACTGGATGATTTTGTGCAGGAGGATATGCTGTGGGTCAGATGCCTAGAAAGGAAGGATGTGTAAATGGAAGTACCACTGAGGTTCATGGGTGCTGTAGTCTAACCAGCATGGCCATGGATGGAGTAATTGAATGATTACCAAACTCCCCTGATTCCTCCTTCTCTTGGTCTGATTCCATTGCTACCTCCAACACTATGTTTTTCCACACACACACATACACACACACACCATTCTTTTATATTTCAAATAGGGCTAAAAGCTTTGAAAATCAAACCAGATTCAATTCTCTACAGGGATTAAGCTGCTCTCAGGATATGGTGAGATCGATGAAAAGTTTATCTTCTTTTTTATTTTTGTCCCCAGGATTCCTTCCTATTCCATTTTTTTTTCCTGGGAAGAAACAAAGACTTGGGGTTGTGCTTAGTGATTCTGTTAGATGGTGATAGTAAACAGCCAGCCCTCACCCTCAAATGCCAAGGAGAAAGGAAAATAAATTGCCCTCCTTAATTAAGATTCCTGCATCCTGGATGCATCCTAGAAACTCGGCTGAGTTTCTAAATGACAGAATACAAATCTGTTGGTGTAGATGTTTTTGGGTGACGGCAGCCTATCTGTGACTCTGAGGAAAGCAGCCATGCTTTTTGCCCCAGTATATAAAGAAAAAAAGAAAATTTCTGCAACCATATTTCAACACTGACAGGCCCTGTATCTCAGTGTTTTTTTTTTAAAGGAAACAGTCATCTATCCTAATATTCTAGCTCTAGCAAATAATAAAAATCAATCTTTATATTTCTGCGAAGAGCATCCATATTATTACACTATACCTATACAGATAACTTGCATTCTCTTTCCATTTCCATTAACATCATTAATAGCTGGACAGTCAACCTGCTTGTAAACAGCTCTGTTTGGTGTAGAAGTTTTTAGAGGCCTCTTTGTCTTCATTACTGTGCATAAGAGAAAGAAGCAGGTTGTGCTCACCGCTGCCATTTTTCAAGGTTGAGTCCATGCATGTGTACCTTGTGCTGTGTCTACATATGTACAGGTACAGATCAGAGGTGGGTTTCAAATTTTTTTACTACCGGTTCTGTGGGTGTGGCTTGGTGGGTGTGGTATGGCTTGGTGGGTGTGGCAAGGGAAGGATACTGTAAAATCTCCATTCCCACCCCACTCCAGGTTACTGCAAAATCCCCATTTCCTCCCGATCAGCTGGGACTTGAGAGGCAGAGAATAGATGGGGACGGGGCCAGTCAAAGGTGGTATTTACCGGTTCCCCGAACTACTCAAAATTTCCGCTACCGGTTCTCCAGAACTGGTCAGAACCTGCTGAAACCCACCTCTGGTACAGATGCACATTTCGGGGCTCTAGCTTTTTTGCAGCTTATTTGTTTCCTTATAGTCTTGTCAATGATCAAAAGGGAAATTGTAATAGCTTGGTGTATTATGTCTAAGCATATTTACTCATGTAGTATGGCTGTATTACTATTGAGCTTCTCATCTTTTCTACTACCTTCTCTTATTAGTATCATTATTATGATTATTATTACTTTGTTGTTTTGTATGTACACCGAGAGCTTATGCAGTGGACACAAATTCCATCTGTGTCTTATCCCACCTGGCCAAATAAAGTATTATTCTATTCTATGCTATTCTATGCTATGCTATGCTATGCTATGCTATGCTATGCTATGCTATGCTATGCTATGCTATGCTATGCCATTCCATTCCATTCTGTTTCCCCAAAAATATGAAAGTAAGTCCAAGCTTGATTTTTACACATGCACCCAATAAAAGCCCTACCCCCCCCCCAAATAAGCCCTAAATAAGTTCCTGAAGGCCTCTTATAGTGAAAAGGACTAGGAGGTGACGGGCACAAGTAAGGTTAGACAGTGGATGACATCTCCTGAAAATGAGACCTGGTGCCTTTTTTGGTGGCAAAAAACATATAAGATGGGGTCTTATTTTGGGGGAAAACATGGTAGTCTAGTCTAGTCTAGTCTTGTCTCCCATTCCATCCTATTCATCTTGTTGATATCTACATTGGCATCCTTCAGTCTCAAGAGACTATGGTATCGTGCTCTGGAAAGAGGTCCTAAAACAGCATCTAGTGTGACTAAAAAGGCCAATTCGAGAGTGGCAATCCCTTCCACACTGAGGGCAGAAACATTCTGTCCCCTGCCCAGCCCCCAGATTTCACTGGTTCTGGGACTGCCTCTTTGCCTCAGCCTGCCGAACAAGTGTCTCTTCGAATTGGAGAAGGCCATGCTGCGTCTTTAGCCTCCAAGCTGAACGATCGAAGGTCAAGGTTTCCCAGTTGCTAATGTCCATTCTCAGGGCCTTTTGGTCCCTCATGCAGATATCCTTATATCGCAGCTGTGGTCTCCCTCTGAGGCACTTTCCCTGCACGAATTCTCCATACAGGAGATCGTTCGGAATCTGACCATCAGCCATTCTAATGACATTCTCACGACCAGCCAGCATAGACATCGCTGTTTCAATAGTGTATACATGCTAGAAATTCTAGCACGTTCCAAGACTGCACCATTTGGAACTTTGTCCTGCCAGGTGATGCCAAGAATTCATTAGAGACAGCGCATATGAAAGGTATTCAACTTTCTCTTCTGCCGTGCATAGAGGGTCCAAGACTCACTGCAGTACAAGAGTGTGCTCAGGACGCAGGCTCTATAAATCTGGATCTTTGTATGTTCCGTCAGCTTCTTATTAAGCCATACTCCCTTTGTAAATCTGAAAAATGTGGTGGCTGCTTTACCAATACGTTTATTCAGCTCAGTATCTAAAGATAGTTGAGCCGAGGTACACAAAGTCATGGACGATTTCCAGTTCTTGTGCAGAGGTTGTAATACAGGGAGGTGAATCCCCATCCTGACCCATGACTTGTGTTTTTTCCAGGCTGATTGTTAATCCAAAGTCTTGGCAGGCCTTTCTAAAACTGTCCGTAAGTTGTTGAAGGTCTTCAGTAGAGTGAGCAGTGATGGCAGCATCGTCAGCGAAGAGGAAATCTCGTAAGCATTTCAGCTGGACTTTAGACTTTGCTCTCAATCTAGAGAGATTAAAGAGTTTTCCATCTGATCTGGTCCGGAGGTAAATACCCTCTATTGCAGTTCCAAAAGCATGTTTCAGCATGACAGCAAAAAAGATCACGAATAAAGTTGACACGAGGATACAGCCCTACTTCACTCCACTTTGAATATCAAAGGAATCTGAAGTTAAGCCATCAGAAACTACAGTGCCCTTCATTTTCTCATGAAAGGACCTGATGATGTTGAGAATATCTACAAAAACTAAGAGAAGAGGGGAACAACAATTTCTAGAGTGAAAGCATATCAAATTCCCTGCAGATAATTCCCTGTAGACAAACAGCTACTGAAAATGCAGACAGAAGGGGTGTTGTTCAGGAGGCAATTTGGGTATACCCCTATCAGATTTTTAGCTCTCTCACTGACTTCCCATATACTCCCCTTTTACTTGATGTTTGATGTACATTGCTTGATGTTTTCTCTGATGCAGGAAAGTGATTTTTTTCAAGCTAAGGGCGCTCTGGTGCTTTGAATAATGCACCAGGCACCACACTCCAAAAAGCAGCAGGACCAAACAAAAACTACATTTGATTCCACTTTAATTAAAATGGATGCATCACAGTTAATACCATATTTACCCAAAAGGAAGATTGAACACAAGATAACGCCTCCCCCTGTTCCTGAAAGAAGATTAGAGAGAAAAAGAATCTCATATCGTAATATATTCTTAGTAAAACTGGCAATCCCCCTTCCCGCCCATTTTTAAGAGAAATAATTTGTGGGAGGAAAAAAAGAGACTTAAATCTTCATTTCAGTAACTACAGTGTCATTGCTTCCCACATATATTTAAATTATGTTCCCTTTCTTGACAGATTAAAAAATAAAAATGGATTAAAAGAATTTGAAGGGGCTCCATCAGTCACTCCCCAGGCCTTCTGCAAATGGCTGGAGCAATATTTCTCAAACTTGACAACGTTGAACGTGTGGACTTCAACTCCCAAAATTCCCCAGCGAACTATTGGAATTCTGGGAGTTAAAGTCCCTACATTCTAAAAATTGGAAGGTTTCAGGTTGAGAAACACTGGCAGAAAGGATAACCTCTGAGGCTTGGGTCTCATACCTATATACTGTCTGTAGGCTACATTGCTCTGAAGATCCACCTATTGTTCATGCAATTCTTTCTGCAGCTGTGTAATAGAAAAAAAGATTGGGGCATTCAGGCGGTTAATAGCAACAGGGAAGAAGTAATCTGGAGCAGTTTAAGGCCTTCCCTTTCCCAGTAGAAGATTTCTGTTTCTCTGCTAATAATATGGCACCGGGGAAGGAGAAGTAATAGTATTTGTCAGAATTAGCATTCCATCTTTTCTCCCAAATTCCTTTCCCTCAATCAATAAAACATATTAATTGTTCATTTGGTCAAATAAATAATAATGCAGTCTATGAAGCATTTATATAATTTTTTTCTCTAAAAATTGTCCTATGTGGGGAAAAAAATAACAGTTTGATGTGTTAAAAAATGCAGATGTTTCATTACTCAAATTAGGTAACTTCATCAGTGCTCTGGTGATGTTAGCTAATTTGGGTAATAAAACATCTGTAAGAGAACAACCAAGCTCAAAGACCACCAAGGATCTGTCACTTACTCTACTCTCATCTATTCCTTGCCTTCTTTCCCTTCTTGCACACCTTCTTGTACAACCTCAAATATCCATCTTGTGCACCAATTATGACTTCTCCTGGCTCAGAAGGCCTTGCTCAATGTTACTCATACTTTAGTCACTTCCCATCTCGATTACTGCAATGTGCCAAATATGGAATTGCCCTTGAACAGGTTAGCAGTTATGGGCATCAGTCAATTTATCTATGTAACAGCTCTGCTTCAAGAGATATGCTGGCTACCATAGAGTGGTGGGTTGCTCCCGGTTCGCACCAGTTCACAAGAACTGGTAGTAAAAATTTGTAGTAGTTTGGAATTCCAGTAATAACATTAGCTGGCCATGACCCTGATCTGGTCCCCAGCCTGATCGCTGTTTGCTTACCCTGCCCACCTCATCAGAGGGTTGGTTTTTTAAAAAAAAACTTTTAAAAGCATTTTTTCTACAACCTTTTCGGCTGAAGAAGTTGTAGAAAAAAAAAAGACTTTAAGAGCCTCTGGCAACCCCAGCTGAGTTGCCTGATCGTCAGAGGCTTCTAAAAGCATTTTTTCCTGCAACATCTTAAGGTTGTAGAAAAAATGCTTTTAAAAGTAAAAAAAAAAAAAGTTGGCCATGCCCACCCAGTTACATTACCCCGCCCACCAAGCCACGCCCACAAAATAAGCCATGCTCACAGAACCAGTAGTAAAAAAATTTAGAACCCACCCTTGCTACCATATGTGTTTCTTCATGCAACTCAAAGTCTAAGGAGGTTCTCAGTCATCCAGGTCGTGGTTATCTCAAAAGTGCTTTTTCAAGAGGCAACTGAACTTGAAATTGAACTTGAAGTTGGAGCTGAAGAAGCTTCCTGGATGAGAAACAAAATGTCTTCAAAGAAAAAACAGAAAGTCCAGTTGCCTCTTGAAAAAGCATCTTTGGGACATGCAACTCAAAGAATATTGTCTTCTTCAAGACCCCCTCATGTTTTAGGATCTGAATATTGATAGGACTGCTTATTTTTAACCATTTCTAACATGAAACCATTAAGTTTCATTAATATGAAACCATTCAACAGTTTCTAATCATAAGTCACTGAAAGAGACTTATAGAATATGCTGGGATCTGGGATTCAGAATTGATTTGCTCCTGCCCCCATTTTTCTTTCTGGCATCAGAGAAGCTCTGACTTCCCTTGACTTTTGCAAAGCTGCTAAAACCTGACTTTTTCAGGGGGCCTTTCAGGTCTTAGGAGTGAGCTTGTTTTGTTTCTTCCTAAGTGTGAATGTTGTATGCTGCAAGATGGGCAGCATGGATGGATGGATGGATGGATGGATGGATGGATGGATGGATGGATGGATGGATAAAGGATGGATGGATGGATGCATGCATGCATGCATGAATGAATGTATAGGTTAGTTCTCAATGTGGCGGATGTTGTTATTGGGAATCCAGATTGTTAGGAATATTATGAGAGTATAGATATGTAAGCTGTTTATGGTTTAAGTCTAATTGGAGTAGCATATGTTTAGTAACATAAACAAATGAATGAACCTCATCCAGTTTCTTTATAACCCTTTCCCCTTCTAAAACATGATCTATCCTCTTCCTTTTTGCATTATAGTCATGTTATAAAGGCTAATCTCCCCAAACATTCCTAAAAGGAGAGATATAGCTCTCATTAGCTAAAATTACCTGAGTATCATGGACCATAAACATACAGAGGTACATTTTTTTTTTATTATTTATATGCCGCCCTTCTCCAGAGACTCAGGGCGGCTTACAATGCATTAAGCAATAGTCTTCATACTTTTGTATATTTTATACAAAGTCAGTTTATTGCCCCCACAAACTGGGTCCTCATTTTACCCACCTTAGAAAGGATGGAAGGCTGAGTCAGACTTGAGCCTGGTGAGATTCGAATTTAAAGTAATTGCAGACAGCTGGTGTTAATCACAATGCTTTAGTCTGCTGAGCCACCAGGCTCTCAACTATATTCAGAATAGTTATCAGTAAACAATACAGAATTTGCTACATGAGAGCTTGTAGAGGGAACATCTGTTTTTTATACTAGTTGCAGTGAATAAGAGGAAAGATGTGCTTAAGAGATTATGTGAAAACCTACAGAAAAACACAAGTCAGTCCAGCTTGTTGTGTTGACTTCATGGATACCACTTTGCTGTTTCCTTGGTAAAAAATACAAAACACTTTGTCTTCTTCTGGGATGTATAGCGCTACATAAATGACAAAAATATGTATTATTACAATAAAAAGAGCTGCCACCTGGAAATTGACTATTAAAAAGTAGAATCCATTAGTCCCTGTAAGGACAAGTACAAGCAATCCTGTTTCAGCACCAGCAAAGCTCTTTCCTCCTCTGGAGACTATTCATTGCACATAAATAGGCAAGTGTTTAATCTTAAAGGGGAGGGGGGAAGCTGGCACATGGTAAGCTTAAACAGCAGGTTAATTCACATGCCTTGGTGTGAGTACCTGAGGGACACATACAAAGCCCTGTCATGCTCTAATTGGAGAGAAGCCCCATTGGGGGGAATTGCCGCCATGTAAGAGTTGCACACAAATAGAGGGGAATTTGTGCAGTGGCCACAATTACTGCAAACTAAGCAAGCTATCTGTGCTATAGAGAAAAATGAAATAATCGCCCAAATACCTAAAAAGTTTGACACCATTGAGAAATATCTGTGATAAACAACATGGTTGATCTTGCAGAAATGTAAAGGTAACAGAGAAGCAAAAAGGGAAAGCAAATATCTAGTTGACATATAAAATAATTATGAGAAAATAAACCTACTCATTATTTTAGTTGAAAAGCACCTTAAATTGGCATCAGAAAAAAAAACACCTGAAGGTTTGACAAACATTTCTTTTTCCACAACCTAAAAGTATACACTGTAATAGCAAGTTCCAAATAATGCCCATAGATAACAGACTCAGGTATTACAAAGCAGGAGGATTAAATAAACAAGCCTTGGGAGAGAGAAAAGAGAAAAAAAAATATTTAGAAAATGAATCTGTTTGTAAGTTTTCCATAACCAGAAATGAAATCTGACAGCCATAATTGATAAACACTTCATATTTACTAAGCATTTTCAAAGTTACAGAATATTGACAATTCAAAGCCTCACTCATAATTTTTTCCCTTTCAATTTTAAGGAGATTTTCATGAGATTGATTGATTGATTGATGAGATTTGGAAGCCAGTTAACCACAAAATGACTGAGTGGAGGGGGGTGGGGGAAGAAAGTCAGGATACAATAAGAAGGAAGACAATAACTAGAAAATTCTCATTTGTCTAGACAGCAGACTCCCTCAAACAGAATATATCACCGATGCCTGGAAAACCAGCCAAGATTTTAAAGACTCTGAGCACATCACAGTAGGTACTACATGGATTTCTGAGAGAATATTGCATTTTATCAAATGTCCACAATTTGTTAAATTGTCACGACATAGAATATAGTTCAGAGAAGATCAGAAAATTGATGCTATCCATTCAGAAATGTATTGTACGAGAAATTATCAAATTGTTGTACAGTTGAAGCACAGTTATATTACAGCAGTGTTTCTCAGCTCAGCAAATTTAAGGCATGTGGGACTTCAACGCCATCATGGCTGGGGAATTCTGGGAACTGAAGTCCACATGCCTTAAATTTGACTGAGAAGCACTGTATTACAGGAGTAAGCAGTTTCTGCTGAAATTGAATATGGAAGCGGGGGCATACCTATTCTGAATTCTAAGATGAGCCTAGAAAGAATGTTCAATGAATAGATAGGCACATGTTTTTAACCCACGAGTATATTTGGAATTTTGAGGGCATATCATGGACAATTTCTCAAAATGTCTGACATGGTGGAAGTATCTACCAAAAAATAAAGCACTAGCCAAACTCCAAGCAGTCAATAAAAATTCTACAGCATTATTAGGGAGAAAAAAAAACCCTGTTTTATTGTTTCATAGGAACACATATGTCAATGAAATCAATGCATTTCTTACCAATAAAAATTATATTGGCTACTGTGGCCCCCAAAGCTCTATGGAGTAGATTCCCTCCCTGCCCCTCATTTATTTTTTGCAGAGACTTCAAGGAACCTAACTTATAACTTAAAATTCCCGAAAGCAAATATAAAATGAATTTCCCGCCCGTCATGCTATGCAAAGTCAGATGCAGCCTTTGAGCTGGCAGAAGTGATGCGTTCTTCCCCTTCTGTGTCTTGGGCTCTAATTAAACTTAAAGATACACAAGCAAAACACTGTATATTGCTGCTTTGTTTACTCCTGTTTCCTCCACTCCCTTCCCATCTGCACTTGTTGAATCTTAGACTCGGCACTCTGTAGAGGAAACCCGTCATCATTGCTGATATTACATAAATAACAGTAAACAATCCAATCAGCACTAGAGATGAAAGGATTTTACTATGGACGCAAATATCCAAGCTGCAAGGTCTTATCAGATTTGCATATGAGGAAACTGGTGAGAATCTAAAATCTGGACTGCAACATTTCTTCCATACTCTTTGAAAAAGTCAGGCATGTACAGTCTCAGCCCTATTTTGAATGCTTGATAGCAGCTGAGAGTAGGGCATCAACAATGAGCAAAGGACATTTTGTGGAGTCCTTGGTCTTCTCTGAGCTTGGTTGTCTGCTTGCAGATGTTTCATTATATCTGTAAGCAAACAATCAAGCAAGCTCAGAGAAGAACTGGAACTAGGTAATGACTTCAATGCTAGAAGATAGAGGGATTCGCTCCCTTCTTTATATACAGTAGCTTGCCTGTCAGTATTGGTTTCCTCCTTGGTACTTCCTTGATTAGACTACTTGATTGTCTGTGAAATGGTAATTCCTCGATTAGGTATTGTTTATTGTTTGTTTCTTAGTGTTAATCCCTGTTTATCTGTGTGTTGATTGCTGGTGAGATGTTCTGGTCTTTTTGTTTCCTTTTTAGCTTTGTTGTCTCTTTTGAATGATGTGAAAAAATGGCTTATCCCTATCTGCTTGTTAATGGCTAATTTGTCTGAAATCTCTCTAAACCAGGAATTCCCTAGTGTTTTTGGATTTATCTTAGATCTTGGGTGTTCACAGTTTCCCATTTGAAACTATGAGTAAGTCTGCCCATGTATTGTGAAATTAAAAAGTTTTCATTGTGTCTTCTGACTACTAGTTGATAGTCTAGTAGTCTTCTGCTTGCCTGTTTTACATAGTCTGTCTTACAAAAGCTATAACAAAAATTGTTACACCTTTTATTGTATGTTGTAGATGACTCCTTTTTCTATTTCTTGGATTACTGGGTATTTGGGTTGCTTAACATGTTTTGGAGGCTTCAAGTTGGTTTATGTGCTGTGATTGTTGGTGCCCTGTTGTTATAATAGACTGTTAGTGGTTTCTAATATCCTTTTGATATTATCCTTTGCATAATTTCTGTTGGTTGTGTTATCATGGGCTGAATGTTTGATAAAACTGTGTGGGTATTAACTTTGCTGGAAGATGTTGTATAGGCAGTTTCCTTTTTCTAATGTTCTGCTGCAATGCATTTGACTGAATGTTTTTTCTCAGCCTACTTATATGGAAGGTTGGGTTTTTACTTACTTTTTACTTTTACTTTCATAGTAGAGCACTTGATTAGGGTGGGTGACTTTGCAATACACTTGCGTTTCTAATTTGCCACTATTTCTTCTGCTGGTGAGGATATCCAGAAAGGGTAATGTGGTGTTGTTTTCTTCTTCCCTTGTGAATTTTACTCTTTTGAGGATGTTATTGATTGTTTATTTCATATGTCTTTTCTAATTGTTCTTTTTTTTAATTATTATGATGGTGTCATTGACATAACAGTTCCATACTTTAGGTTGTATGAATGGGGGAGGGGTGGCTATAGTTTCTAAACGCTGTACTATAATCTCTGCTTTGAGTCCTGAGAGTAATGAACCCACGGGTGTTCCTCTGCTTTGTCGGCATATTTGTCCACTAAATGGTTGATTGGTTTGCATTTTCTGAACATGGAGAAATGCTTTTCTCCGAGAATGAAAGAGGGACATGTCTCCCCACTATGAACCTTTGACTCATGATTTTCTAATTTCATATACATTCATAGTTATTATACAGATTCTGATTGTGGTGCTGGTGATATTATTTTATTGGGTTTTTCTTTCATCCAATCATTCTAAGCAGAACCAGCAACCCCACTGGTTAGCTAACTATCATTTTGCACCTGTCACAGTAGCCTGATCCTAGAATGATGTGGTAAATATGGCATGAAGTGGAGATAAAAATGGTGACCACAAAATGATCGTGTTGGTGTTGATGATTTTGATTTGAGTATTATTTGATAAACATGGCAAACATATTTTTTTTCTGTATAGGAAGAGGGTTACTTAGCAAAAGAAATGTCTCAAACATCTTCTGAGAAATTTTGGCTCAGTTCTATTTAGTAGTCACAAAAGAAAAAGTAAGTAGGTTATTTTTGATTTTGAGTTGCAACAGCCATATTGAAAAGTAACTAGGATGTCTATTACTCTATAAATAATAATAAGGCAAATGTATATTAGGCAATGACAGGCCTCCTTAATGCATTATTTAGATGAGCGTGCAAATACTTTCTCTTTTCTTTTTGCTATGGCATCCCCCTCCTCCACAATGCCAAATTTACTACATAGACTCATTAGCACCAGTAATGAATATTGAATGATCAGCGTTTGTTTTATGCTGTGCATTCAGATTGTAAACCAACTGCACATGTCCTGAATAATATCCAGATCCCTCCAGATTCAATGACCCTGAAGAATTGTTTCTGTGCAGCAAAAACTCCATCCCAGCTGAATTTGCTTATAGCAATGCTTCATTTGATAACCACTCAACAGGAAAGAATGAGACAGGTGTCCTGAGGAAAGCATTAGAAACATTTTAAAAATTAGGTTAAAGTGAAATAGTCCTGTGGATAGAATTGGGTATGTGTGTTGTGTGTATGTGAGGGGTTAGGGAAGGAGGAACCTGGTTGCATACTCTCTCTATATAGTGAGGTGGCGGGAGATAACACCTTTGTTAATTACAGAACAGAGTTGGAAATCACCTTGGGGGTCTTCTAGACCAAGAAGGTGGTATTTAGCAGGTTCTGACCAGTTCTGGAGAACCGGTAGCAGAAATTTTGAGTACTTCAGAGAACTGGCCCTGCCCCCATCTATTCTCTGCCTCCTGAGTCCTGGCTGATCGGGAAGAAATGAGGATTTTGCAGTAACCTTCCCCTTCCATGCCCACCAAGCCATGCCACACCACCAAGCTACACTCACAGAACCAGTAGTAAAAAAAAATGGAATCCCATCACTGGTTCAATCCCTGCTCAAATAGGATCGCCTATACCCGGGGTCAGCAACCTGCGGCTCTGGAGTTGCACGTGGCTCTTTCACGCCTCTGCTGCAGCGCCCTATCACTCAAAATATGTGTCACAACTGCCAATGTGTGGCACTCACCGGCAATTTATTGAGCTTTTCAACCCAGGTAGGCCAACCATGGATAAATCCAAGAAAAAAAAACTTTCAGAAGAAAACAGAATGTTTACGTCAACTACATATACTAGTTTTCTGGCCGCTCAAGAAATAGTCAGGCACGGGAAGGATTTTGTGGCTCCTGGTGTTTTCTTTTCTGTGGGAAATGGGTCCAAATGGCTCTTTGAGTGATTAAGGTTGCAGACCCCTGCCCTATATCATTTCAGACAAATGGCTGTCCAATCCTTTCTTAAAAACCTCCAGAGATGGAGTACCCAAAACTTCTGAAGGCAAGCCATCCCTCTGATTCTGTCAGGAAATTTCTCCTTTGTTTTAGGTTGCTTCTCTCCTTAATTAGTTTCCATCCATTGCTTCTTGTCCTTCCCTCAGGTGCTTTGGAGAATAGCTTGACTGCCTCTTCTTTGTGGCAGCCACTTAGATATTGGAAGACTGCTACCGTGTCCTTTTCTTTGTTAGACTAGACCAGGGATGGCAAGCTGGTGGCCCACAGGCTGGATGCATCATGCACAGGCCATGCCCACCCCAGCTCTGTGAAGGGGAAAACGTCATGATACATCATGTGATGGCAATGTGATGTAGCGAGTTTGACACCTGTGGATTAGACATACCCAATTCCATTCATCAAATGTTTTAATTTCCAGACCCCTAATCCTCTTTGTTGATGTTCACTGCATTTTTTTCTAGAGTCTGAACATCTTTTTAATATCATGGTAACCAGAACTGAATGTAGAACTCCATATGTGGTTTTACAAAAGCATTATAAAGTAATACTAACACTTGATTCTACCCATGCAGTTGATGCAGTGACAGTTCTGAGAATGTTTCTGTTTAGAAGATTCTGACCCATCAGCCCTTTAAGGTAGGCCAGGTCAGGAAACAGAATCCACAAGAAATACTGGAAATCTACTTGTTTGTTTGTTTGTTCATTTGTTTATTATATTTGTTTGGCTGCCCCATCTCACCAAATGGCTCTGGGTGGTGGGAAAAAAATAAAAACAAAATAATACAAGTACATCACATCCAAGAACAAAGCACTCATCATGATGACTAAATTAAACCATTCAAGGGGCCCATCTTCACACTCGATGTCCCAGTTCTGGTTACTGAGCCACATTTTATGAAGAGTCAGCAGGGTGGGGAACATTCTAATCACCAAAGGAAGAATCTTCCATAAGGTTGGTGTCATGCTAGAAAAGGCACATCTTCTAAGCCCCATCAACGAGCATTCCTTGGGCAATGGGACCTAAAGCATGCCTCTCTTGCCGGATTGGATCAGATGGGTAGAGACAGTAACTCAGGTCCAAGCCATGACAGACTTAAAGAGGACAACCAACATCTTGTATTGCACCTGGAAGCACACTGGCAGCCAATGAACCTCACAAAATAAAGATATTGCATTATCAAGCACAGGGAATCAGGAGACCAGGCATTTCAAATGAATATATAAGTTTATTGCAAGCTTAAGCTCTCTACAAGAATCTGAACTATAATTGTCAAAGAGAGTTGGCGGTAGATAAGAGTCAATGGAATTCAAAGTAGGCTGGACTTAGATCTCTTGTGGGCATGAAGGGATTCGAGACTGATGATGCATTTGACCCCTCCCTCAGAGTTAGTTGGGTCATCTGCTACATCCATGTGCCAGATAGCTGACACCATTTACTAGCCATTCGGTACCATTTAAACTTTCTGGGTCCTCTTCAATGGCAGCCCATGTACATTGGATTGCAGTAGTCCAGCCAGGAGGGTATAACTCACAATGAGCAGGGACCTCCCAGTCCAGGAATGTATGCAACTGCTGCACAACCTGAAGGTGTGCAAAAGACCAGAGGTGAAATGCTACCAGTTTGGGCGAACCGGTATTTTCAGTGTTCAGCTGGGCAACGATCAGCTGTAACGCGTGATTTATATTAGCTAGAATTGGCAGATTTCCTGCTTTCTAGCTAATCTAAATGATGTGGCACAACAGATTCACCTCCCCTTGCTGTTCTACTTACCTTTGCAGACTCAGAAGGCTTCAAAATGTTCCTTTTTTAGCGCTGCACAGGTGTACCTCAGGCACGCATGCATGTGCAAAGCACATGCTCGGCAGCAGACTCACAGAACTGGTAGCAGATTTCAGAGGATTTCACCACTGCAAAGGACCTTCTTATCACAGGTGGCACCTGCCATTTCAGCAGGATCTATGAACCAAGAGGACCCTCCAAAATTCTGTATTGGGTCTGTCTGAGGCAATGCCACCTCTCCCAACATCAAGGACAGAAAAGCTTCAGCACCAGAAGGTACAAACACCAAAAGTCACTCAGTATTACTAGAGTTTGCTGAAACTGTTGGGTCCCATCCAGACCACACAGCCTTCAGACACTGGGACAGGATGTCCATGGCATCAATCGGGCAACCTATACAGTAGAATATAATAACAAAATTTTGAAAGCCTGACCCTCAAGTCACACTTTGCTAACTGCGCCATTCATTCATTCATTCATTCTCCAATGTTCTCTATAACACCTTATTAATCTAATTTCATTTCATTTCATTTAATCCTAAATGAATTATAAACCAATTTGCTCATGGGCTTTCAGGAGTGTTATCAGTCACCTTTCAGAACTCCTCGAGAAAGGATGATCATCCATACAAAGGAGAAAGAGGAAATATCTGTAACTTTAAAGGATAGAGAATAAAGGAAGATGATAGACTTTGATTAAACAAAGAACCCAAACATCTTGCTATCAATGCAGCATTTGATTGAAATCACCAGAGACAGGGGCGGGGGGGAGGAAAATCATGCCAAACTGTCTGGTTGTCCTTTCCTATTACTACCTTTGCATATTGGAGAGGTATTAGGAATGTAATTTATGTTGAACTCACACAGTATTTGACAAACGTCCAATGCTATTTTGGCTAGAAATCATGTTAAATTGGCGCTAGAGAATTAAGTACTAATCAGGGAGTAACTTAGAATACTATAAAACTGGATAACATTTTAAATGTCAACAAAGAGATCTGTAGCATGTAAATATGTCTGGGAAAGGGCTACATACAGGCCATCACAATTATCAGGATGCAGATTGCAGCCCAGATGTCAGCAATGAACAGAGCCAAAGGCATTGGTCACTCTTGCCTAAAAAAGCTGATGTAGAAAAGCTGCCTTAAAATCAACTTGTTTTGGAAAAGTTGACAACAGAGGCAACCATGTTGACAATATCAGTCGTGGAAAACAAACACGGAATCAAGCTGAAATTGACAGATTCATCCATCCTTAGCCAACCTAGATTTCATCCCAAACACTGAATTTCATGTGCAGGAAAATGTGCAGGAACTCAGACGTGGGACTCTGTGGGGAGAATTTCTAAAATACCTCTATCATATTGCCCAGAGAAGAAAACCATTTCCAGGTAACCCTTGATTTATGATCACAATTGAGCCAAAACATTTCTGAGGCAATGCAAGACAATTGTGAGTTTTATGACCTTTCTTGCCAAAGTTGTTAAATGAATCACTACAGTCATTAAGATAGTAACAGATGTTGAATGGATCTGGCTTCTCCATTGACTTTGTTTGTCAGAGATTTGTAGATGATCACATGACCAGGACACTGCAACTGTCATAAATACATGCCAGCCAAGCTTCAAAATTTTGATCACATGACCATGGAGATGCTGCAATGGTCATCAGTGTGAAAAACAGTCATAAGTCACCTTTTCCAGTGCTGTTTTGTAGGAAATGACCAGACCGAGCCCAAAGGCAGAATCAATTACTTCATCAGTCTCAGTGATGGGTTCCTCCTGGTTCTGCCCAGTTCAGGTGAGCCGGTAGTGGTGATGATATGATGTCACCTAACCGGTTCTGCCCCCCCATCCCCCGCATTATTCTTATTTTTTATTTGGCCCCACCCCCAATCTATTGCTGTCTCCCGAATCCCAGCTGATGGGCTATAAGGAAAAACTGCTTAAACTCTTGCCGCGGGGCTTCAAAGGGCTGCCCTACAGCTGATCAGTGGTAAAAGGCAGTTTGGTGGTAGACCCGTGCCTGCAAAAATACATGAGTAGACCGATGCCTGCAAAAATAAATGGGTAGACCGGTGTCTGCAAAAATACATGTGTAGACTGGTGCCTGCAAAAATAAATAGGTAGACCAGTGTCTGCAAAAATACATGAGTAGACCAGTGCCTGCAAAAATAAATGGGTAGATTGGTACAGCTGTGCAGGCAGTTAAAAGCCTGGTAGACCAGTACCTCTGCTAAATCCTAAAGAATTGCTACATGACCATCAAGCCACACCCACAAAATAAGCCACGCCCACAGAACCAGTAGTAAAAAAATTTAGAACCCACCCCTGATCAGTCTGGAGTCCCTAGACCCCTGTAAGTTCAGCCCCCCTTGAGATCCTTTTGACTCTTACTAGTACCAATTTGCCTGGACCATTAGTAGATCAAATTCTTGTGTATAGTTTGCAAATATAGATTGAACTCTATCGCGCCTCCTTATTTCCCATGCCTGACACGCTGTAACTTCAAACAGTCACTAAACAAACATAACTCGAGGACTACCTGTAATTTAAAAAGTATAAAAGTATTTTTAAAAAGGGGTGGGTGAACTGAATTTTTGACTAAATTCCCAGGATCAAAAAGGGAAGATTATTTCCTACTTGGACTGAGTCCCCATATGTACTGTATGACTTCCTAACCTAGCTTTGACTGCTTTTTGTCTGATGCCATATCCCGGTAATTTATTGGGTCCCTAAGAATCAGGATGAATGACAATCTACTTTATTAACCTCTATGTCAGTTTTGGAAGCCATATTAGGCCAGAAGCTCCAATGCTGCCACCTTGTCATATGTGGGAAAGTAGGAGAGGGGGTTAGTAGACATAATAGCATTCTTCCTGTCAGTCAAGGTCAGGGCAATCCAGCATCTGGAGAAGGAGTGGTCAGAGGGCTGGATCATGATGGAGCAGACGTTGATCAGAGCATGTGACCGACTGGGTGGAAAAGGGGATGGTTTTGGGAGCTTTGACTTACTGAAGGAAAACCCGGGCATTTCAGATTCGGGTTTCCTCAGATGTGCCAGTTTGCCTATTCTAGTAAAGAGGTCTTTGGAAAATGCTGGGTTCTGCATCTTTACTTGGAGTGGGGGGTTTTCTGGAATGCTGATACTCTAGGAACTTGGAACCCATGGTAAGTAACTGAGGACATTTCACCAATAGTGACAGGATCCATTTTTATGACGAACAGCTTGAGACATGAGAATGGGACTATCAACCCGACAAATTGTAAATTATTCAAGGCTTCACTGTTAGTATGAAGTAGGTGCTAAAATACCCTCTTTTTTTTGTAACCTGGAAATATTGCACATATTGAAAGTCCTATCTTTCTCATGCAAATTATTTTATTTAATTCCATACTGCCAACAAAATACAATGTATGTTAGAAAGAAAGCAGCCCTCCTGAATAATAACTTGCAATACATCCAAAGCCCAAATATGGCTTTTCCCTCTTTCATGTTTAACAAATACGTTTTTCTTCAGGTGAAAATAATCAAGGTTAGAAATGGTTAAAGAGAATTCTTCACTTTGCATCTGCCAGGAAAGAAGGAAGCAGGTGAAATGTTGTATTGCCAAGAATTTAACCCCGCTGCCGCCCTGGGAACCATGTCACTCAGCATTTGCAAAACTTGTAAGATAAAACCCCACATACAGGTGGCACACTGTTGATTGCCACAATCCACACAAACGTACTTTGTAACTAATTAGCGTTATAGTCATGGGAGAAAAATACAGCATTGTTTAACTTATTTTTACAGGGAAACTATTGCTCCTTATGTAATCCTTTAATTCAGGAGTTTTAAAACTTTTTCAGGCTGTGAAGCAGGTTACTTAAAAAAGAAAGCTGGACCCCCCCCAATCAAGAGGCAAAGTCCTAGAGACAGCAAATTGGCTGTATAAAAGTGAATTATTTTTCTCCTTGCTCTTTCATGGCAGCTCATCACATTCTAGTAGAAATACCCTAGGTATCCTGGGACACAGTTTGAGAAATCCTGGTCTAATTCATAGAGACTAGACTTTTACATTATTCAGCTGTGGAGAAGATCCGGGTGTGTTTTCATCTAATAAAAATGAGATCCGTTTTGTCAGATTATTGTATCAATTTCGTGCATCAGCTATCAATCTCATCTTCAGATCATCTACTTTTGAACAGCAGCCCAGTTTAGATTGAACCATTTGAACCATACGGTAACCATTTAAAAGGCAAGATATTTATCAAAGGCAATTTTATATGGAAGCACTGTTCTTCCATATATTCCAACTTCTAATTCCAACTTCTCACAAAAGGAAAAGATCTCATGAAGTTGGAATTAATTGAGTGAACGTTTTCACTCACGCACTTCACAATGGGGGAGGCAGGGTCTCATCCTCCTTCTGAAGCCCATTACAACACAGAGACACAATGCAACCCATGCGGCTCTTTTACCCCTCTGCTGAGGTTCCCTGTCACCCTGTCGCAGCAGGGGGATGAAAGAGCTGTCACTCTGTCGTAGCAGTGGCGATGGGTGGAGCCTTAATGCAGGAGCAAAGTGCCCCTAAACTTGCCTTTGCATAGCAAAAGCATTCCGCCTTCGTTCATGGTACATTTGTTGTTCCCACCAGCAAAGAGGGCTGGGAGAGAATGGCAGGAGTGGATTTTGTGGGGTGGGGGCCTTGCCCCAAGCCTGGTCTTCCTCCTCCCTCATTGGCAGGGCCAAGAGAAAGAAGGGGGTGACTTGGGGAAGTGCTTCCCTCCCCTGGATGAGCACCGAGCACAAAAGGCCAGCAGGGGGTGGCCCAACAGAATCATCCCCATTGGCGAGTCGGATGGTGGAAAGGCCTGGCCCAGCTCTTGCAGTGGGACACTGTTTGGCACCTCCAGATGTAAGCTGCTGCCTTTGAAATGTGTCACACCTTTGAGGAAGTTGGGCAGCAATGACTCAGGCCTTGGGGGGCAGCAGAGATGTCAGGGCTGCTCCCCTGCTCCTCTGCAAGCTTGGCCTGAAGGAGTACGGAGAGTTGCGGGCCGAGTGCCAGAGGGTCAGAAGACACACTCCCACATTGCCCCAACATGCATTTCCAGTGTGCACTCCTCTGTCCCAAAATGGAATTGAGTGGGGGATAGGGGGAAGGGAATAGGGAATAGGAGAAGAGTAGTGGGGCTTCTAGGAAGAGAAGCCTGGCTGGCTTTCCTTTTGGCTTGGGGCAGGGGGAAGACCCAATAAAAATTCAATTTCTCCCAATAAATGGAGAAAATTTATTGGAACCCTCTGATCTGCCCACCAAACTCAGGATAGCCCTGGACCTCCTCTTCTTTTGTTGTGAGCTGAAGACGTGGCTTTTCTGTCAAATAACTTGATCTGCTAGGGGTTGCACAAACTGTGATAATTTTAAATATGGTTTTAAAGGGTTTTTAAACTTATTTTATGATTTGTATTATTGATTATTGTTGTAAGCCACCCTGAGTCCTATGGGAGAATGGCAGCATATAAATTGCAAAAATAAATAAATAATAAATAAAATAAAGGCCTGGCGGTCCAGAGCCCAAAAAGTGGGGGTGGGGTCTGTTCAGAGAATTGGAGAGGAAATCAGTTGAAATCTGGGTGGGAGGAGTCTCTTCTTCTTCTCTCCCCCTTAGATTCCCTTCCTGGCTTTGTTCCCTAGCGTCATTTTAAGGAGAGGGGAAAATAAAGTGGGATAATAGTAGCTAAAAGGCTGAGGGGGGGGTTAGGGTTTGGATTTATTAAAGATGGGGATGGGGAAAAGATGCCATTCCTTTCCCAAGGACCCAGAGAAAGTGGAATAAAAATAGGTGTGTTTGTGTGTGTGTGTGTGTGTAAATAACAGCTGGGATAGCTTCAGTCGCAAACAACAGCTGCTGTTATTTTTGCTGAGAGCTTCTAAGCTACACAGCATTCTTTAATAAATACTAACAATAACAAACCATAATATACAGTATTAATAGAAGGAAGGTGAAATCAGAGGGGGGGGAAGGAAGGAAGAAAGGAAGGAAGGAAGGAAGGAAGGAAGGAAGGAAGGAAGGAAGGAAGGAAGGAAGGAAGGAAGGAAGGAAGGAAGGAATAAGGATGTGATAGCCCTCTAAAGGCTACTGTACTACACTCCCATTGTGCTGTTAAAGAAATCCAGTGCCACCAGGAAGAAGTTAAGTTGTGAAAGAGTGACTGAAATTCCTCACAAAACCTCATTATTCAGGTTAAATTGCCATGTTGGCACTTTGTGATAAATAAGTGGGTTTTGGATTGCAGTTTGGGTACTCGGTCCCTAAAAGATTCACCATCACTGTCCTATAGTATAGGACACTGTCTGAATGCTAAATTCAGTGGTACCTGTACCAAGTTCTTCCAGATCTCAAGCTATGAAATCTCCTTCTCAACATCTCTGCCTTGGTCCTTTTAAGTGGATCCATTACAGGCTGAATTAGAGAATTTTTGCTTGAAAATCAATCAACAGTTCTTGGGACAGGTTGTCTTTACATAATTGATATTATGGCATGAAACCCAAAAATTTAAGTCACATGTTTATGTTGCAACGGACAATATAGAATCCTACTTCCTCTAATTAGAATTGTTCTTTTTAAATAATAGGCTGAAAGTCAAATTTATGTAAGCAATCTTGACTTCAAATATCGACACATATGAATTGCATGATTTTTAGTGGAATTAAGGGATCAAGGAAACAAAGAAGCCAATGTAATTTTTTTAAAAAATACTTCCTTTAACAAAAATGCACACCTACTGAAAGAATGACCGGTCTCCATTTGATGAAGAAAAAGTCATCCTGTTCCTACAGACTGTACTGAAGGCAAATGGAATGGCTTTAGACTTGCCTCAACCAAGACAACGATTAGTGCCAGAGCCCACTATAACAACATTGCCAAAAAGGCTCTAAGAGTTGTTAACCTAATCTTCCATAGCTTCTTCTCTGGTAATATTGTACTGCTAACTAGAGCATATAAAACATTTGCTAGACCAATTCTCGAATACAGCTCACTTGTCTGGAACCTGCACTGCATATCAGACATGAATACAATTGTGCGAGTCCAGAGATATTTCAGGAGAAGAGTCCTCCACTCCTCTGCTCGCAACAAAATACCTCATGCCACCAGGCTAG